>CM038145.1:384846517-385550947 GCA_021437245.1 Aegilops speltoides | reverse complement strand
CACATGATCTCGAGGTAGATCGCCTTGTACTTTGTACCCTGCTACTTATGATAGGCATTGGGATTTCCCCGAAGAGGAAGGGTGATGTAGTATAGTAGTAGATAGTATTTCACTCAGTTAAGAACCAAGGTTATCGAACTAGTTGGAGACTCACGCAAACAAATTTCAACAGTACCTGCACACACACACACACACACAAAACTTGCACCCAACACGGGCAAGAGGGTTGTCAATCCCCCTGTGCTCGGTAATTGCAAGGATTAATTCTCATAGTGATAGATAGATAAATTGCAAAGGACAATAAAAGATAATAAATTATAGGAAGTATTTATAGGGTTTTAGTAAATATAAAGTGAATGGACCTGGGGGCCATAACGTTCACTAGAGGCATCTCTCTCATGAGCATAACAACGGTGGATAAACAAATTACTGTTGGGCAACTGATAGAAAAGCGCATAGTTATGACATTATTCATGGCATGGTCAACATATAGTCATCATGTCCAAGACGAGTACACCGACATCCATCTGCATCTAATACTATTACTCCACCCCTCAACCGCTATCCAGCCTACATCTTAAGGTATTAAGTTCATAACAAACAGAGTAATGCTTGGAGCATGATGACATAATGTAGACAATGTAAGACCAAATAATATGTTCGAGCCCCATAGTTTTACCCTTAGTAGAAACAATATAATGTGTGCCTTGCTACTACTCCTATAACAGAGTAAAGACACCGCAAGATTGAAACTACCACCAAGCACCTCCCCCACTAAAGATAAACAATCTAATTGGCCAAAAGAGATAGATAGATCGGAGAGAAATACAAGGATATAAAATAACACATAATAAATTTCAGAAAAGACTCCATTACTTTCAATGAATAAGTTGATCATAAACACACAATTCATCGAATCCCAAAAAACACACCGCAAAATGTTTACATCGAATCGATCTCCGAAGATAACATGGTATTGAAGATCAGAGAGAGAGAGAGAGAGAGAGAGAGAGATCTTGGTACTCTTATGAACCCGTAGGTCCTATGGGAACTACTCACGCATCATCATGGAGGCAGTAAGGTTGATGTAGAAGGCGTCCATGATGGATTCCCCCTCTGGCAGAGTACCAGAAAAGGCCTCCAGATTGGATCTCAGAAGAAAAGATGCTTGTGGAGGCGAAAGAATTATTTCAAGTGCTCCCTTGGGGGTTTCTAAATATTGGGAATTTATAGCGCTGCAATTAGAGTAAACGGAGCCGCAGGGTGGCACATGGGGCTGGGCGTGCCCCCTGCCTTATCACTCCTTCTTCTGTCATCTGGTCCCCCCCCCCCCGAAGCTTCTAAGGTCTCTTTTGGTCCAGAAAAAGTCATCAAAAAGTTTCATCGTGTTTGGACTTCGTTTGGTATGGATTCTCTGTAAAACCAAAAACAAGCGGAAAATAACAACTGGCACTGACTTAATATGTTAGTTCCCAAAAATGATATAAAATGGTATATAAAGCATACAAGATTGATAATATAATAGCATGAAACAATCAAAAATTATAGATACGTCGAAGACGTATCAACATCCCCAAGCTTAATTTCTGCTCGTCCTGGAGTAGATAAATGATAAAACAAATTTTGTGATGTTGAATGCTACCTAAAATGTCTTAATCATTTAATTCTTATGGTATGAATGTTGAGAAACGATGACTTAATAGATTTCGAAACTATAATATAAAAGAATGCTAGAAAATAAGAGTGAGGCATTTTGGTGCCCAGGCTCATCTGCACCCGGTCAGAAAAAAATCAAAATAAATACTACAAAAATTCAAAAAAAATCCAACTTTTTGTGTGGTAGATCAATTGATGTGTGAGGTCCGCTCCAATTTTCAACTCATTTGGACATTTGAGCAGCACTCAGCAAAAAAGACAAATCGGGTCAGAACAGTGCGTGAACACTAAACTTTTTTACAAAGCCCGAAGTTGCCTTTTTTGCCGAGAGCTGCTCAGATGTCTAAATGAGATGAAAATTGGAGCATACCTCAGGCATCAATTTATCTACCACGCAAAAAATGAATTTTTTTGGATTTTTCTAGTATTTGTTTTGATTTTTTTTCATCAGCGCGGGTGCAGTTGGGCCTGGACTCAGAAGTGGATTATCGAGGAAATAATTATTACTTTTCAAAATAACATTGTTAAAGAATGCTATTCCTACTCATTTAATCATGTAAGAATGGCATAACTCAGTCTTCCTAGCATAAAGTATAAATCATGAACACCCCAGAGCCAAACCAAGCAACTGTATCATACTTTTTCTCGCTTCAGCCTTTTCAACTCCACTTAATACCTGAGCATGAGTGATGGACTTAGCACTTTGGATGGCATATAGAATGATGGTAGGGGTTTAGAAGAGAAGAAAAATTGAGAAAGTCTCGCATCAACTAGGTGGATATTAGTCAATGGAGAGGCCTTTAAATCGATATCGATGCAAGGAGTAGGGATTCCCATGCAACGGATGCACTAGAGCTATAAGTGTATGAAAGCTCTCTACTAAAACTAAGTGGGTGTGCATCCAACTTACTTTCTCATGAAGACCTTGAGCGTTTGAGGAAGCTCGTCGTCGGAATACGCAAGTCAAGTTCTTTAATGTAAAAATTTCCGCTATTGTATGGAAGTGACAAATCATGGAGACTATATGAAGAACATGGTGCTACTTTGAAGCACAAGTGTGGTAAAAGATAGTAACATTGCCCCTTCTCTCTTTTTCCTTTTCTTTTTATCTCTCATTTTTCAGAACAATATCATGAACCTCATCTTCACTTTTTCAAGGACTTGTCAGTCTCCATCATTCTTTTCCTTATTGGGACAATGCTCTAACAATGATGATCATCACACTTCTATTTACTTACAACTC
Source organism: Aegilops speltoides (assembly GCA_021437245.1). Lineage (NCBI taxonomy): Eukaryota > Viridiplantae > Streptophyta > Magnoliopsida > Poales > Poaceae > Aegilops > Aegilops speltoides. Next base: position 385,548,048 of record CM038145.1, on the reverse strand, counting down.
GATAAAACTGAATGATATGACTACATACGAATACCTCTGGCAGTGTATCAGGATGTGCAATGATCTAGTGTAACATGTACAATAATGATGAGCGTTGGCTGCGCCACAAATACCATGTCAGCTCTATATGATCATGCAGAGCAAAATGACAATGAATGCTCAAGTCATGTGAATAGTAACGGTGGAAGTTGCATGACAATATATCTTGATATGGCTATGTAAATGCCATGATAGGTTGGTATGGTGATTGTTTTGAGAAAGGATATAATAGGGCTTATGTGTGATAGAGTGTGTCATACCATGGAATTTGGATGCACCAACGAAGTTTGCACCAAGTCTTAAGGTGAGAACGGGCAATGCACGGTACCGATGAGGCTAGCAAAAATATGAATAGGTAGAAGTGCATGGCGAAAATATGAAACGGATGTGTTGTGAGTCGGGTGTGGCCGCCCTTAAATAGCGGTCTTCAGTGAGGCCAAGCATCCGAATGCGTCAATGCGTGGGTGCCGGAGTTGGTTCCTCTCGGCCAGCGAGCTTGTTTAATAGCGACAGAGGGAGGGACGAGCATTGAACGATCGTGGTAGATACCCGTCCGGTCTAGTCGTGTAAACATCTCTTCGGCATTGAACAAGCGCGCAGACCGGGGACGCGGCGCGGGCGGCGCCCTCGGCCGACGAGTCGCTTCAATGTTGGCGTCAGCGAGCAGTCACGTCCGCTCAGGGCCAGCGTCAATGTGGAGCGGCCGCTCTAGAGCACCGTGAATGCGGGCAGCTGGCTTCGAGCGATGCGTTTTGGTAGGTCGTGGTAGTTAGGAGCGGGCGTGGTAGCGATTCGGACGCCTGCAAAACCCCCCAATTTGTCTCGGGTTTGCAGGGAAAAATACATTCGAGCCGGACTGCGGATCGATACAGAACGGTGTTGGATGGCAAAACACGTCCGGATCACGTGGTCCGGATGGTTGCGGGTTGTTTGAAGGTGGGCGTTGGAGATGGCCTTGGTGGCGAACGAGTAAGAAAAATGATCCATCCAGTAATGCAATGCGAGCACAAAATTTTGAAAAGATTCAAATTGGGAAGCAGTCAAGCAACCCACCCTCCCTTCTCCCGTAGTAAAAGAAAGAAAGCAAGGACCGGCTGCAAAAGCCTAAAACCCTCGTCGTCACCTTGTCCTTCCTCCTCCCCCCACCCGCGCCCGCCCCTTCCCTTCCTGAGAAACAGAGCGCTCTCCCCTGCACTGCACACACACCAGATTTGGTAGAGCTTCCTCATGGCGTCGTACGGTGTTGCATCTTTCGACGACAGCCTCACCGCCGCCGCCGCCGCCGCTCCCACCGCCGCGGTCAGCTTGAAGACCAAGATCGCCGGCACGAAGGCCACGTCCTCCAAGGCCATGACGGAGATGGCCATCGCCGGGAACGTGTGGGCCTCCCTGGTCCTCCTCGTACCGATGTAAGTGCGTCGAGCATTCCTCCCAAAGAGTAGTGATTTCTTCTTCACTTAGTTGGCCGATTCGGTACGGGCGTTTAGTTTTGGCGTGGATGGTGGTGGTGGTACAAGGCGCTCGCCGGCAACGTCCACCAAGGTGCCTCCTTTTTTTTGGTAGAAGCGTCCAAGCGCCTTGCTCGCCGCCGATTCGTGAGACGTCCGGCAATCTGCCTCCTTTTCTTTGGTGTTTCTTTGGTAGAGGCGTCCAAGCGGCTTGCTCGCCGCCGATTCGGGAGGCGTCCGGCCGGCAATCTGCCTCCTTTTCCTTGGTAGAGCCGTCCAAGCGCCTTGCTCGCCGCCGATTCGTGAGGCATCCGGCAGTCACCGTTCTTTCTGTTGGGTAGAGCCGCCCGTCCAAGCGCCTTGCTCGACGCCCTGCAAAGCAGCGTCCTTTTTCTTGGAGGCATAGTTGTGATTGATCTGAATTTGCAGACTGAATTCCTGTTTGTTGTGTGTCCTGTGGTTATGCAGATTCACTTTCGTGATCCCCGTGTGTAAGGCAAAGAGCGTCCAAGGGAGGAACGCGCTGGGTTTTTTGTCGATGATTCTCGGGTGCGCGGCATGGATTGTCTTCGCCATCCCTTCCATGCCCGGCTCCTTGCCCGTGCTGGTGGTCAACGGCGTCGGGATACTGATCCAGGCGGCGTACATCGCACTCTTCCTCTGGTTCGCCGGCGCCGTCGTGCGCCGGAGGACCATCAAGCAGCTCGCCTTCGTCGTTGCAGTGTCTGTGGTTCTGGCTCTGCTTATGGTGGTGCTCGTGCTGGTCACAAAGGTGTGCAGCCCGAAGGTATTCGGCGTCGTGGCAGCCACATACAGCACGGGCCTGTTTGTTGTCTCGATGGCAATGGACATGGTAAAGGATTCCAGGATTTCTCTCTTTGATTTGCATGCTCTGTGTGTGTGTGGAGTAGCAGCAAAACTAAACTCCGAATATGTGTTCTCGCTGGCAGGTTGCTGTGGTGAAGAACGGGCCTGGCCAGCAGCACGTGGCGCAGTAAACTGGGAACCTGACCAGCGCCGGGATATGGACAGGATACGGATTCATCTCCAAACCACGGAACGACTACGTCGTGGTAAGACAACACACACACACACAATTGCCTCCCTTCTCCTCTACTTGTCCTACCTACAGTAGAGTAGCTGGTAGGCTTACTAAAGATCATCATCTCTTTGTTGTGCCTATCGCATGCAGGCACCCAACATCACAGGGATCGTGACCACCCTGCTGCAGCTCTCGTTGAGGGCGGTCATCTACCTCCAGAACAGGAACAGGGGAAGGCCGGCTGCTCCTGCCTCCGCCGCCCCCGTCGTCATCCCCTCCACCGCCGCATGAGTGCTGCCTCTTATTCTGAAAGTTGTGCCAGAGAATGCCCTTCAGGGACAACCATTTGGTCATTGATTTAGACTTCACAATCGATGATTTATGTTTTGTGGTGGATCTCACAAGTATGTTATGAGCTAGATTATTCAGTTGCAAGTATTATGCTTATTATGGGGTCTTTGAGATATTTCTAATGTCTTGATGGCATTATTGACTGGATGACATTTCTAGTCTTGATAACATCAGTTTGCTCGTCTTGTGCCAGTTCCAGTCCCAGTGTACATGCCCACTGTCCTAGCTTGCATTGAAATCATTGGCTGCTGTATGTTGCTATTTCTTTGGTTTGCCGTGAATGAAGCTAGAGATATGCTTATTTTTCTCTTAGCAATTCATGATCCACAATATATGTTATTCAGCTCAGCTTGAAAATGAAGCTCATTTCTTCACTCCTGCTTGATGCATTTCATTTCATTTCACAGAGTGATTCATGGTCATTCCATGAATCAGATTTCTTAAATTCCTCCACTTCATTTAAGAAATACAGAAATTTACGGTGGCATGCATGTTTCTAGTATCGCCCTCGCTCATCTCATTGCCCAGCCCAACATAAACAAGAGCTGGGAAATGCATTTACATCGATTTCCAACATTTGAGGTTCATGACAAACAAAACCAAGCCGTTTTATCTACTAAGTACACAACACATATCTATCACCAGCCATATCCATCCATCAATTAGCACTTGCGTGACACAAAGCACTTCCTTCAGCATGCACTTCCTTCTCTCTTCAGCGCCTTGCCCCTTTGTGCCGCCAACAACATCAATCTTGCCAAGCATCTGAACCACAACAACAGTTTTAATGCATCAAAAATCATATGTAAAACAAGTAGAGTGCAATAAATAAAATACTTGTAAATCATCGATCGTATTACTATCTTCACGACACACAGCAGCCCAAATCATAATTGCATCAGGAGCTCAATGCAGAAGGTTAAACAAATCAAGGCGGGAGGTAAAGGAAACAGCAGTGCTTCAAAGATATAATGCTGAAAGCTGAAGATTATAAGTATGATTAAAGGCTCCATTATGGAAATTAGCATTATAATTGAGTGGAGAAATTTAAGAAATAAGCAAGGGAGATTGCAGCAAGTCATGAAAGCGACTGAAGCAGTCACAGTGAATGAACTATCAAAGACGTAATGATCCTACAATTATACAGCCATGTTAAACTCACAATTTAGTTGCCCCACACAACTGACAACTGAAGCTTGACACCATCACTTACAAATACAAACCACAAGAGTACCATTAGAAGGGGAGTTACAGACAAAGCGTTCTCACCAGGCGCGCAGGAGGAAGAGATCCCCTGGAGCATACTCTCCCGCTCCTTGAGGAACTGATCCGGCGTGAGAAGGCTGGTGAGTCCGCACTCCTCGACAAAGATGAGCGCTTACTCTGTGGCCTTATTGCCCATCATCTTCCCCTGCAGCTCCGTGTACAACCCCTCCGTGCCTGCAATTCTGTACCCGTCCACACGAAATAACACACAATCAGCCATGGAATTGGGCAAAGGACATCCCCCGATAAAACGTGAGAAACAATCAAGCTAGCTATCAAATCTGGCCATCCAGGAATCTATCGGCAAACTAAGATACAACAAACCAGCCATGTTGAAATGTGAACTGGCAGTCCAGTACATAAGCACATTTATTTTCAATCATATCTCTGCACCAATATAGGAACTCAAACCAAAATAAAACAACTGCTGTTTCACCAAACAAGTCCGTTAAGAGAGACCTAAAGGATTGGAGTATCGACAAAGAGCTAGCTACGGACAGGGGTGCGTGGAAGCTTGCTATCCATGTGCCAGAGCCATGAGTTGGTTGCGAGATCTTATGGGTTTCACCTCTAGCCTACGCCAACTTGTTTGGGACTAAAGGCTTTGCTGTTGTTGTTGTTGTTGTTGTTGTTGTTGTTGCTGTTTCACCAAACAAGGATCAGGATGTTTGACACCAACATATATATAGCGAACGAATCAACAATCAGGTGTGAGTATCAAACAAATTTGCAGTACTCTGCTGAATAATTAATAAAAATAGCCGTGTGCGTCATATTGATGCAAAGGCCGGGGGTTTAACCTCCTTTTTTGAATAAAAAAAGAAAAAAAATCAAACAAATTTGCAATCTGATTCATTCATCTAAAAATGCCATAAGAGTTCTTCATTGAGGGAACCATATCATCTATGACAAGCTACCACCAGATTCTAAGCCAAGTCAATTTCACCATGCAACTAACTACCTAGCAATCCTCAACTTCATCTACGTGTGATTTCTCTGAGTAGGCGTAATAAAAATGCAGCATACACACTTGTCACTGTTTGGGCGACAGGAAGGGGAAGGAAGGAGAGGAGGGCGTACCTCATCATCAGCTCATCCACGGGAGGCCGAGGCGCCGCATCAACGCAGAGTTGTCGTTGACAGGAAAAACTCTACCATCATCTTTAGTCTGACGGGGCAATCAAACAGTACACACATAAGCAATGGCTTCAGTTGAATGCACAAGCAAGAAAAATATATGTTCTTATTAGAGAACAACCAGACCAGAATAGCAACCCAAACAGACCATAGACTCAGCCTACAGGATCTAACCAACCATTGGTTCAAACAACCAGGTAGTGGTTAGCTACTCAACGGAAAAGTCAATCATGCTAGCAAGTATCAAACAATGCCCTAGAACTACCATAAGTACTGGAAACAGGGCATACAATCCATGCTAAACAAAAGACCGGTGAACAGGAGTACGGGCCAGTTCGGTTCGCATGGCAACCAAATACAAAATTTCAACAACTCTTAGGAACAGGAGTGCAGGCCACTTCACCGAGTGGTACACAAGAACAGAAAAAGGGAAGTCATGGCTTCAAAATGTGCATCTCCCCTGCGGTGGAAAAGATCGACATTCATGAACGAGTCCGGCCATCATGATGGACAGCACACAATCATGCATAAGGATAACCTTAAGCTGCTCATACACGTACTGGTGGTTGCCCACACAAATAATAATCTCAGCAGGTAGAGTTGGCTCAGATAACTGAACAGATGCACAACCAAAACACCCGAATTTTATTTTTCAGCAGCCTTATTCATCAACCTACAACCAAGCAAACAAAACAAACCCAATGAAGTAGCATAAAAAGAACTAGATGGCATGCTGGTGGCACGCATAAATTGCACCCGGCTTGGCGCAGTTGATGATCTCGGCGGCGACGGAGCCGTGCAAGCTGTTGGAGTGCAGAGCTGTGAAAGAAGAAGAAGAAACAGGGGACTTCACTTGAGGACAGTGTAGGCTGTTTGTTTCAGTCTGTTGCACATGCATGCATCCTGCTAGGGAGGAGGGGTTTGTGGGAAGCTCGGAAATGGACCTTAATTACCGTCTCTGCGGCTTGGTGAGGCTGCCGGGCATCATGTAGGGCAGACTTGTGCTGCACACAATAATAGGGATTAGTCACTGAAAATTATGGGTGGGGCAAGGAATTCAGTCGACAGGCAATAATCCAGTCGAGAAGGAGCAGTGGGTTCTAGAATGGAGAAGGGGGAGGGGGAGGGGGAGGGGGAGGGAGAGGACAGGACCTGGACCTGGACCTGGACCATGAGGTCCGGGAAGAGTAGGAGATGCCCGCCCAGCCGAAACCCACAGGGGATGTCCGCGCCGTTGAACGCCAGATTGAGCTCCAGCGGTACCTCCCCTGCGGTCGCCCGGGATTGGGCAGCAAGAGGCAAACATCATCCGCTGCGGAGATGGCAGCGGCCAGCGGGAGAAGCGGAGCGCGCGCTGTACCTTCCGTGGTGAGCGCCCATGTACGCAGGGCGGCGGAGGAGGTGGATGCGTCGTCGCCCGAGAAGAAGAAGATCCTCTCCTCTCCCGGTGGAACACGCGGGGGCAGAGGCGCCCCTCTGGAGCAGGAGCAGCTTCGTCACGGCCGCCGCCGTCAGCCGCGGGAGCAGGAGCAGCTTCTTCGCGTCGCCGCCGGCTGGAAGCCGCGCTTCCTTTACGATGACGAGGACGCGGCGGTCAGCGGTGACGACGAGCCAGGGGTGGCGCGTCGCCGATCTGGGAACGCCGCCGTCGTGGGCTTCGATCCGGAGGCGCGAACGCCGAGGGGGAGAGGCTGGGAGCGGAGGCGGAGCAGTGGGGACGGGGGGCGGCGGCGCATCGGGGGAGAGGAGTGGCCGCGTCTCCACATTTTTTTCATTTTCGATTTTAGTTTCGAACCCCGCATTGCTTTTCGCCGGAGCGATTTTGGCGCGGCCGGAAAATCTTATAATCATTTTCGACCGTCTTGACCCAGTGCGTCTACAAGAGACCACTTCGCCTTGCTTCACGTGCGAACAGGAAGAGGACAATGTGGACCACATCGTGGCCCAGTGCGTCTACGCAGGACAGGTATGACACGGATGCCTCGAGGCCCTACAAGTCAACATTCAAACCCTAAGCCAAGACGACTCATTCATGGCATGGTGGGAGAGGACGCGTGCCTCCTTTCATGGGAAGATTAAGAGAGGTTTCGACTCCTCTGTCATCGCTACCGCATGGCACCTCTGGAAGCAAAGGAACGCTAGGGTGTTCCATAGAGACAACCAAGTTAGATGGGACACTAGTCTAGTGCTTATTATCCTTGATGAGATAAAGCAATGGAAATCGGCGGGGAGTAGGAGTTGAGGGCCAATGCCATCTACTTCAGGGGCAAGTGGAGCCTGCCGTTCTACGAGAGCTCGACCAAGAACAGGCCCTTCTACCGGCTGGACGGCACCGCCGTCGACGTCCCCTTCATGTCCAACTACGAGCGCCACTACATCGCCGAGCACGACGGCTTCAAGGTGCTCAAGCTACGCTACAAGAGCAGCTCACCGCCCTACACCAGCATGTGCATCTTCCTCCCGAACGCGTGCGACGGCCTGGGGAGCCTGCTGGAGAAGATGACGTTGCCAGGCTTCCTGCGCGAGCACCTGCCGACGAGCATGGCCGTCGTCGTCGAGTTCGGGGTGCCCAAGTTCGAGCTCACCTTCGAGGGCAGCGTCACCGACGTGCTCAAGGACCTGGGGCTTGCTCTTCCTTTCGGCGAAGGCGCCGACCTCTCGGAGATGATGATGGAGGGCATGCACGTGCAGGTGCAGGACGTCTTCCACAAGGCCGTCATTGAGGTGAACGAGCTCGAGGAAGGAACCAGAGCCGCCGCGATCGCTCCTCCGACGTGCTCTCTGTTCCGGCCGCCTGTGGTGGGCTTCGTGGCCGACCACCCGTTCGCCTACTGCATAGTGGAGGAGGAGTCGCACGCGATCCTCTTTGCAGGGCATGTCGTCGACCCCGGTAATGGCGCCGGGGCTGTGATCCCGTCCCCTCCTCCGTTCGAGGAGCGCAGCACAGCAATGAAATGGATACTAGGGTTTGATAAGGCGATGAACAGATCCAAACGTGCGTTCGTTGATGATGGTCCGGAGTCGCCGGTGTACGAAAATAACCTCCCCTCACACAATCCAGCATATCCACGGCCACCAAAAATGCTAGACTTACGGGGGGCCGTAAGGAGCTCGGCCTACGGATGCACGGGACGAGGTGTTCTAAGGTCGATTGTTTCTGACCCACTTACAACTATGCACTTTCTGGTATTTGTTGTACTGCTATGATTGAAGATGAATAGATTGGAAATTTTTCCTAAAAAAAACTATGCACATCCAGGACCAATGGTATACTTATGTAATCTGGAATGAGATTTATATCTTACATGAATAGATTTTGTGTCCTTCTGCGTTTATTACTTTTTGGCTAGTATACCCAAGGGATGAGACATAATCTATGGACGGCGGTTCAACGCAGAGGGTAAGGTTGTGCAGCAGCAGTGTATGCAGCTGTTGGGATTGCGGAAAAGTGGTGGCGACAACACATAATTGACTTTTTTCGATCGCTATGTTGATCGCTTCGGCTTTTTTCTTCTTCTTTTTCCATGCTAAGGCATAGCTTTGGTCTTGTATGACTTTACTATTTGCCGGCGTGTTTAATGTGTGTTGGCTGTGTGCATCTTAGCTATGCAGAGGCTGGGTGTGTGCTCATTATGTTTGTATTCACTTGATGCTTTATTTTAAGCTAATAAAATCCACCCTTTGACGAAAAATACCAAGGGAAGGGAGAAAGTGATGGATGCCTGAGGCAACATTGCACTAGTTTTTAAGCACTAGTAACCAGTGACGGAGGCAGGAACCATCGGCATGGTATTCATTGAAATTTGTTTGTACTAAATACCAGCAAATACCAGCAATATACAGTAAATATAGCTACAATATACTCCCTCCGTCCAGAAATACTTGTCGGAGAAATGCCTAAAAATGAATGTATCTAGAACTAAAATACATCTAGATACAACCATTCCTCCGACGAGTATTTCCGGACGGAGGGAGTACACACACATCACCAAATCTTTGATATTCATGTGAAGACCTAAGAAGACTCCTGGTGCCGCCCCTGCTAGTAACGATTTTGAACACTTTTCCTTTGCCCTACGAGCCACAACAATACATTGATAATATTTTCTTTTATCATAATTCCGGACTTGTTTTACTTCAGTATAAGAATTCCTATAGTTGATCCATGGAGTCGGTTTGGCAAAATAATTATAGACAACACTAAAAGGCCAGCTGTGGAGGTTTTAGAAGAAAACCGCCGCTTTCCTAGGAGAAATCAACTCAAATTGGCTCAAAGAATTCTTTGTCGCAGCCTCCCGTCGGTGCCATCCCGCTGCTGCCACCAAGCCCAGCCGCCCGGCCTTCTCTCTCATGTAGAAGTTATTTTGGTGCTTTGTTGTTGCTTTTCTTTAAATCCCATGTACCTTTATTCAAACTTGACAGCCAGTACATGCACAATATGCTTTGGATCATAAACCTAAGGAATTACACAAGTAACTCTTATGAATAAGAATCACAATGAAATCTCTCGGAGGCTTATTCTTCATGGTCGCGATCTTTGCAATATGAAATATTGTCAAAGATTCAATAAAGACACTCCAATCAGACCATCGTAGTGGCATTGCCACCCATATACTTGCAGCAACTTCTCAAAGTTTCCGAAAGCCCATGAGTCGGCCATCCAAAAAGATGGGAAGCCGAAAAGTACATGCATTTGAACCACAAAATATTAACCAAAATATCATAGAAGCTCTCCAAATCCACAAAAGATCATACAAAAAAAAAGCACCAGATACTAGCGCAAACTCATAACATGGGCATGACCACATTTGTGAGGAGAAAAACTCGAATTGTACAAGATAGAACCTGCGGAGACAAGACATCCCTAGCTCCCCGATCGTTACGCGGCAAAGAAACATCACAGCAAGAGAAGAATCAAACGAAATTTGTTCTCAGCGGCATCACACTCTCCGCCTGAGCGCTGCCGACATAAACTATAAATTCATACTCCCTCCGTCCGGAAATACTTGTCATCAAAATGGATAAAAGGGGATGTATCTAGACGTATTTTAGTTTTAGATACATCTCTTTTTATCCGTTTTGATGACAAGTATTTTCGGACGGAGGGAGTACTAATGTAACTTCTTAACATGGAAAGAAGGACCCGAGTCCTGCCTGCCACGGTAGGTTGAAGGTGAGAGAGTCGATTGAGATTGCAACAACCATAGTCGTCGCTTGTCTTCCGCCACCCACTTTTAATACACCATTTGACACTATCACAACATAGGGAAAGATTACAATAAATGGGAGAGGTAAGAGGATGCGTTCTCTTTTGGAACCGATAATATTGTAGTGATTTCTTATATCCAACCACATGGGATAGGCCGGGCCCAAATAGAAGGAAATTGAAATCACCCCAGCAACGACGCCAAACCGGACCCATAAATCATGAGTTTTTCACCCGGAGAAAACAACCCCCATGTCCACCATCAATTCGTCATCCAACTCTCTACGACCCAGTCACACAGAACTATCTGACCAAAGGAGAATTCATCGATGGAGAAGACACCATCATATTTATTGCTTCTAAACGCTGCCACGCGACCTCTGTGGCGTCTTCATAGGAGAGAGCCACGAGCCACACATCACACCACCTCACGCTCGACCGACCATCGCTGCTCGCTGCCATGATGTGTTGCCACAGATGGACGAGCCACGCCGCAAATCTTAGATCAGGAGCCATTGCCTCTAGAGTAGATCCTACTGTTCTGATCCCTTTCTAGTTGATGTGGCCCTTGTCTCCGTCGGCCGGGCACAAGTATGTTGCACCTGTTCCATGAAACCATCTCCTTGGCCACCGATGGGTCAGATAGAGCACCGCCATGTGAGGGGGGGGAAAGGCGTTGATATACCTAGCGCCACCGCCCCGGCTAGCCTACACTGGTGAACTAACATCACCGTCCACCTGAGTTGCACTGCCCAAGGCTGCTCAAATGAGCAACATAGAGGTTACCCCCACCGTCGCCATTCGAAGAGCGGGCTTTGTCGTTGGCTTTGTACGACAACAACCAGGAGAACAAAGGACGAGGTGGAGGATAGTGGCGGGGGCGGGCAGGGCACCCATGCCGCCGTTGGGAGCAGCCTTAGCTAGTCACCCTTCGGTGGTTGGCATATCATGGAGCACATCAACATCAGGTCGATGATGTTGCACCATTTGTAGCTACGACTTTGCGAGACTCCTCGTTGCTGACACCACACTCCTTTGGTGATGGCGGCAAGAGCCCATCTTCGATGGTGTCGAAAGATAACTAAATCAAATTTCATTCACCATGCTCTTGATCGAAGCAAACTTTCAGTGTCGTTGAAAGCAAAGTTGAGTAGCATTGGAGACAAAAGAAATTTGACGGGAGACAATTTGTGTTTCACAAGGAAGCAAACTATCTGATGGTGAACGCCAATGGTCACCTGGAGCACTCAAATCACAGCAAGTCGCACGCACGCACGCCTGGCAGATCGGGTTCCTGCTGGACTGGGACTCCATGATCACGACCGACTTACGTGCCCCCCATAAATATCAGGTCGACCGATTGATCTCTAGATTGACAAACACAATGGAGGCGCAGCAGTCCGCCGGCATGGCCGATCTCGCCGCCCGCCTCATCAAGCGACTCGCGGACGCCAACCGAGACCGCAACCTGGTCTTCTCCCCGATCTCCATCTACGCCGTCCTGGCGCTCCTGGCCGCCGGCGCCGGTGGGAAGACCCTGGAAGAGATCCTCGGCGTCCTAGGCGCGCGCTCCCTCCTCGAGCTAGAGGGCTCCGTGGCGCGTCTCCTGGACGGATCGTCGAATCCTGACGGCGGCGGGCCGAGCGTGGCGTTCGCGTGCGGCGTCTGGAGCGACCTGACGCGGCAGCTGAAGCCGGCCTTCCATGATGCCATCGTCGGCAAGTACAAGGCCGAGGCCAGCTCCGTCGACTTCCACAACGACCCGGCGCAAGCGACCGCGCAGATCAACGCGTGGGCCGCGGCCGCTACGAGGAACCTCATAGACTCTGCCGTCCCTCCGGGAGCGGTACGCCCGGACACCGACCTTGTGCTGGCCAACGCCATCTACTTCAGGGGCAAGTGGCAAGTGCCGTTCTACAAGAGCTCGACCAAGAACAGGCCCTTCTACCGGCTCGACGGCATCGCCGTCGACGTCCCCTTCATGACGTACCACAGAGATAACCATCACGACATGGCCGCGCACGACGGGTTCAAGGTGCTCAAGTTAGGATACAGGCGTAGTCCGACGTACACCCAGCGCCACAGCATGTGCATCTTCCTCCCGGACGCGCGCGACGGCCTGAGGAGGCTGCTGCATAAGATCACGTCGTCATCCCCGGCAGCCTTCCTGCGCGAGCACCTGCCGACGCACCGGGTCAAGGTCGACCGGTTACGGGTGCCCAGGTTCGAGCTCTCCTTCGAGAGCAGCGTCACCGCCGTCCTTGAAGATCTGGGGCTCCGGCTACCTTTCAGCGAACGGGCCGACCTCTCCGGGATGCTGGAGGAGAACGGCTTGCCGTTCCGCGTGCAAGATGTGTTCCAGAAGGCTGTCATCGAGGTGAACGAGGACGGAACGGAAGCTGCCGCTTTGACCATCTGTGACATCATTGTGAAATCCTCTCAATACCCGCCGGAGGAAGTGCTTTTCGTCGCCGACCACCCGTTCGCCTACTTCATAATCGAGGAGGAGTCGCATGCGATCCTCTTCGCCGGACATGTCGTCGACCCTAGCAATGGTACCGGGGTGGTGATTCCGTCCCGGGAGCGCAGCACAACAAAGCATAAAATTGACAGGATCAGTGACAAGGACGACACCGAATCCGGCCGCAAGAGGCGGAGGGATGAATCTCCCCACGGCCACAGCTCCAGCAGGCAGCATCGACGGGACGGGAGTAGACGAGTTTCCAGCAGCGAGAGCAGAAGAGAAGAGAGTAGATATTATCGAAGCGACCGACGGGAGAGGACGAACAGCCCGCGGAGAAAACATAGCAGTAGATATTATTGATAATGAAGCACGTACCTATTATTTATAGGGCTTTCACAGAGTAATCTTTGTTTAGGGAAATTTTACAAACTAATCCAACATGGCACCTCAGGGCATCTACAGTGTGATGCTGTCAAATTTGCGACATTGTCAGAGTTTTGGCACCGATGTCAAATAGGCTAGCAGTCCACAACGTTAGGTGGTTTCTAGTTTGTGCATACCGGAGACCACTACATAATACTCCCTCTTTGTACTAAGCTCAAGACACTTATTTTGGGATGGAGGGAGTAGAATAGAATAAAAACACTACAACGTCCCTCTTTACCCACAACGTGTGAGGTGTTTACATAGACTAGATAATACCCCGCGCATTGCTGCGAGAATTTATAGTACTAAATTTCAAAAATAAATTTAGAATATATGTGAATAATGCATCTCCACATTCTTGTCATATGTGAACTGTAGTGGATCGGTGGTGGAGCCAACATCCAAACAATGGTGTGGAGCCAACATCCAAACAATGGTGTATATAGTCCTTCAGATTTACAATTTTACTCATGTTTCCTGATTTCTTGATGTATATTGTTCTATAGGAAAACACTCCCTTCCAGCCGGCTGATTTTCTACGAGAAATCAACCGCGTCAAGCGATTGCCACGTGTCCCCGTGTGGGTGCAGAAATTACTCAAGCTGTGACTTGTCTTCACCCTCTACTCCGACACTTCCCCCATGCCGCACATCACGCTCCTCCGCCACTAGTACTCCCTCGCTCAGCTGACTTGCACTGCATGGACCACAACGAGACCACCGCTGCTACAAACCACGCAGCAGTGCTTTGAGTGGAGGAAAAGCATTTTTGGCGCCGACACCTGCGAGTCGACGTTCGGCGGTGCTGACAGGGTTGATGGCCGGTGGTGACATGTCAAGGCGGACGCTGTTGCCAACGAATGGGTGCTGCAACCAGGGGCTCGCCGGTGCTACCATGGAGCATCCTCGGGCCGCCCTTTGCTGTGATGGAGCATCGTCAGAACGGCAGAGCTTCACGGTGCTGCAATGGAGCTTTCTGGAGCATCACCGGTGCTCCGATGGAGCATCGTCGAGGCCGCCGGACCATTATCGTTGCTGCAATGAAGCATCTCCGGGCTGCCGGAGCATCGCCGGTGTTGTGTTGGAGCATTGCCGAGCCACCGGAGGATCGCCGGTACTACAACGAAGCATTGGCGGTGTTGTGTTGGAGCATTATCGGGCCGCCGGAGCATCGCCCGGGCTGTGTTCGAGCATCGCCGAGCCGCCGGTGCTACAACGAAGCATCGGCGGTGTTGTGTTGGAGCATTATCGGGCCGCCGGAGCATCGCCGGGGCTGCAACGAAGCATCGCCGGTGTTGTGTTCGAGCATTGCCGAGCCGCCGGTGCTACAACGAAGCATCGACGGTGTTGTGTTGGAGCATTACCGGACCGCCGGAGCATCGCCGACGCTGCAACGAAGCATCGCCAGTGTTGTGTTGGAGCATTGCCGAGCCGCCGGAGCATCGCCGGCGCTGCAACGAAGCATCGCCCGTGTTGTGTTGGAGCATTGCCGGGCCGCCGAAGCATCGCCGATGCTACAACGAAACATCGCCCGTGTTGTGTTGGAGCATTACCGGGCCGCCGGAGCATCGCCGGCGCTGGAATGAAGCATCGCCGGTGTTGTGTTGGAGCATTGCCGAGCCGCCGGAGCATCGCCGGTGCTGCAACGAAGCATCATTGGTGTTGTGTTGGAGCATTGCCGGGCCGCCGGAACATCACCGATGTTGCAACGAAGCATCATATGTGTTGTGTTTGTCGGGCTGCTGGGGCATCACAGGCGCTTCAGTGGAGCATAACCAATGCGTCAAGGGATGTTCATGGGAGCGTTGTTGTCGCAACCTGGCGCTGCACCTGCGGCCGTGCCTGGCGAGCTGGTGGGTGTTTTCCTGTGACGGGGCCGCCGCAACCTGAAGAAACAAGGACGATGTGCACATAGCCGATAGCTAGCTGGTCTAGAGATCGAACGACCCAAACCAAACCAAATCAACGGCTGTCAAGGCGGTTTAAAAATCCCTAACATCAGCCGATTTACGGCTAGCAGTGGCCTGTTCTATATACATGAATCATACAAAGGTATTCAGAAGTTTTGAAAAAAATAATAGGTGTATTTTTGTACACCCAAATCCATACGTAATTTTACCCATGTAAGGAATCTAGTACTAAATGGAGAGGGGCTGGATGGTATAGTGCCTTTGTACAGTTATTCATGATTTAAGCAACAGTACTCTTGATTCTCGGAGCAAAGCAGAGTAGTTCATGAGATTCTTGCATGCATGGTTGACACTGTCCTGCATATGGCGGAAAAATGGCATTATTGCAAAGGTTAAACTTGTACAGTTAGCTTACCAATAAGATAGCTCGAAGTACTACAAATGGAAATTTCCTTAAGGGAAGCAGGTATTTTTCGAGGAAATTGCCTTGGTTTATAACTATTTGAATAAATACATTGGATGGAAGAATCCAGGGGACCTAACTATTATGCTATCAACTCCAAACAAAAGTTGCAAGCTTATCCAACGTCACTACTTAAATTCAGAGATGGGGCTTTCATGCGAACAACAAAATTAACATAAAATAAAAGAAGAAGAAAAAGATGTGTGTGCTCATTCAGTGTGTAAGAAAATTAAGAGATGAGAGCGAATAGCAAGATACCTAAGAAACAATGAATCAATGGTGGCCCTTGCCCATAAAACCTCGGGTACCTTTCGAGTAAGAGCGTAACCTGGAAAATTAAAGCCATAAGATCAGTGATAAGAAGTAGCATGGGAAGATGAAAATTGGGAGCGGACAACTATTCCAAAGTGCAAGCTAGTGGCAAAGACAATGATCACACTATATACAAACTAAGAATTGGTGGTCATGAGGTGATGAAGAATTGGTGGTCATGAGTGATGTACAGGCGTCCCTAGCCTTGATGGATCCTCCTTCTCGTGGTCAGTTTAAAGAGATGAATGAACTTGAAGCTGAAACGATGGACCGGTTGAGCAGTTTCAGCTGGGGGATTCAATTGTTGTGGAGAACTATTTTCGATCAAGGTTGGA
Organism: Aegilops speltoides; assembly: GCA_021437245.1. NCBI lineage: Eukaryota > Viridiplantae > Streptophyta > Magnoliopsida > Poales > Poaceae > Aegilops > Aegilops speltoides. The sequence continues at coordinate 385,531,650 of CM038145.1, read as the reverse complement.
GAGAGACAAAGAGAAAAGATCTGTAACCAATTAATAACAACCGTTGCTATTTACTTGGATTCCTACATGCACTTGTGTTTATTAAGACATAATTAGTAAGTGGGGGAGATGAGAAACTGGTGTAGCACGCGCCAAGGGAGCGACGGAGGCAAAAAGCGTCGCGTTGGGATCCTTTCTGTCTCGATCAGCCAGTCAGTCAGTTACAGCTGGAGCCGAAGGCACGAGAGGGCTGATTTTGATAGGTTTTGTACGCTTAATGTGACCTTTTTCGTAAGACAGAAGTACTGAAGACTGAATAAATCCTGAAGAACATTCTGTAGAACCTGTCGCCGCCCTTGCTGCAAACCCATCACGGACGCACAGGGCCAAGATTTCATACTAACATGCAGGTGCTCAGCTTGCCACAAGAATGGCTACCACCGTGGCAGGTGTGGTGGCTCAACATCCCCTAGATAGTAGATACACCACCTCCGTCTGTTTGACCAAAGAAAAAAATCGACAATCATCACTAAACAATGAACCAACCAGTGATCGAGGTCGGCGATGTACCAGCACTCGCGATGCCCTTGGACGCAGTTCCGGTCGAGGTCGACGTACTTGACGAAGACATGTTGCAGGGCGAGGCTGGGGTGGAGACCGCTGTTGACTGAGCCCCTGACGACTGGGAAGAGGTGATCTGGACCGGTCTTGTGCCGGAGGTAGTGAGCGCGCATGACGGGTAGATTGTGCCGGAGGAGCGCCTCACACGGAGGTGGATCCGACGCCCGCTTGACGACGCACGCTCACACCTGCAAGGAGGAATCCTGGTGAGCGGCGGAGGTGATCTAGACCGGCGGTTGCGCCAGAGGTAGTGTGCGGCGCAGGACGGACGGATTGTGCCGAAGGAGTGCATCACACGGAGATGGATGCCCGCAGCCATGGGCTACTGTAGAAAGGGGAAGGAAAAAGAGTTTAGGAAGGGAATTATTTATTTCAGGGAGAAGAGGAAGGGGTAGGGGCGGAGAAGAGGGGACGCGAGAGTAGGAGAGATGGGTGGGTGGTTTGTCTCCCACGGCGTGAAAACTAATTACTACTTGTAAAAAAATTATTTCAGAAAACAAATCTCTACTACCTAAAAGAACCGTAAGGTTCCGTTTCCCGTCTTACGTCCCCGGCATCGTCCGACTCTTCCACGCTCGATCTCCCTCCCACGTCAGGTTTTTTTCCTGCCGGTTTATTCCAATCGATATTTTTTCCCACGAACCAATTATGTTACAGTAACCGCACGAGGCTTGCACGTCCCCATCTCTCCCGAAAATCCCTCTCCTAACCCTAACCCCTAGCACCCGCGCCGCCGGTCCTCCCTTACCGCCACGCCGCCGATGGTTCATCCCAAACCCTCCGCCGTCACCAGCACTCTAGCCCACGCCGCCAACTACAGCTTTCACCACCATGGACGTCATGTTTGTTGGCTGTCGCCACAACCGTTTAGCAGCACGCTGCGGCTGCGGCCGCAGCCATCTACCAGAAGGTCACTGCTGCTCCAAAGGGCACCGCCTCCCTGTGGCCGTCGCGACAACTATCTCGTACTCTCTTGCGTCGCTGCAGGTCGCCGCCTTTTGCAAGCCGAGAGTGAAACTGACGAGGAGCAGCGGCCGGCACGTCGTCTATTAATTGCTTGAGAGGTGAGGCTTACACTGATCTCGTACGTGGCGTGTTTTGAGCTCCACATATTGGCCTTCTATATCTATTGACCGATTGACTCTTACACAGATTGTATCAAATAGAGGACTTGAAGCTGTTACGAACCAAGGTTAATCAAGGGAGCATCAAGGTCTGAACGTGATAATTGACAGAATAATTGCACCATATATATGAATGTCACTGAATCTGTTAGGGGATCATTGCAGTTGTTGACGCAACATGAGGAGGATATCAGAGTCATGGATCAGTCCAATGATTTAGAGAGTATGTGGTTGCTGGTTTGCACCCGTCCAATTCAACCAAAAAGCCTGCTATGCACTGGTCGGCGCCTTATACAGGTACAATTAAGATCAACTCTGATGCCTCCTTCCTGCTGGACACTGAACAAGCTGGGCCGAACAGCCGGTGCTGTTGTTTTGGATCATATAGAAGTTTGGTATTTCTCTCGGTGTGTTGGTAGATGGAACAATGCAGTAGTGTGGAAGAGGCGGAAGAGACTGTATACATAGGTCCCATTGGTCTGGAGCTGGACTACATGGGATCGATGGGCTGATACCCGAGGCGTTGAATCGGTCTCCTTGCTACTCCCTGTAGCCTTTCCCTCCTAAAAATGAGTTTCAATTATTTTTTTAAGTTTTGCTATATTGTCATGCGGGGTGCAGCCGGGGGTGCACCGAGCTAGGGCTCAGCCACTACTTTCCCTTATTCGCAAAGTTGTACTCCCTCCATCCCAAAATTCTTGTCTTAGACTGTATAAGACAAGAATTTTGGGACGGAGGGAGTAATAAACTGCAGTAGCTATAAGGTGTTCCGTTTTAGAGCTCATATGTGTGCATCATATCGTTGCATGTGCACAAGTACTCCTGGTTCTTAGAACCTATTTTCAAGCTTCTACCTCTGCCATACGAGCATTCTGCCTTTGTTTACGGTGCTAATTTATGACTGCGACATAGAGCTACTTTTAGGTGGACATCAGGATTTAACATGGACGATTTAGCGCATATACGAGTCTAAGTCGATCACTCATCAACTCTGCTCATAAAATAGCTAGGACTGTAGCACGTTCACGCTGATTTTTTAGGAGGGAAAGTAGCGGCTGAGCCAGCTCGGTGCATCCCCGTTGCACCCCAAATAAAAACATAGCAAAACTTTCAAAAAAAATTGAAACTTCGTGGGAATGATTACGAACAATTATTTTATACAGAGCTCCTCGGATGTCATTTAATCACCAAGCGTTCCAAGCACCTATAATATTTGTTCATAATCATTCCCATAAAATTTCGAATTTTTTCAAAATTTTTGCTATGCTTTTGGGGGTGTAGAAGGGTGCACCGAGTTGGGGTGTAGAAAAATCACTCTTGCAAATAATCAATAATTTCGATTTACAGGTGCTGTGGCCGGCTGCTACTGAGGACTTGAGGTTGCTCTTGAACTTAGTCTCATCAGGGTTTTAGTTGCGGAGGGGGGGGGGAGAGATCGCTGCAGGAGAGAGGGAGTGAGAGAACATAAAAAGCAATTTGTTTGAGATAATGCAATGGGAGAGAGGAGGGAGGGAGAGGGCGAGAAAGGGGTCGCAATTTGAACATGGCATCGCAATAGGAGAGGGAGAGAACATAGAATGCAATTTGATAGTGAGATTGCAATGGGAAGGAGAGGGGGAGAGACTACAGTGTCATCGTGACAGCAGGAAAGAGAGTGATGGGGCATGGGGGGGGGGGGGAAGTTTGATGTGACGTATCTGAAAATTATAGGTACACCTTATACTAAGACCAATATAAAGTGAAATATAACACAACTAAATGTATAATTGCAAAAAAAACACAACTAAATGTATGAGTTAATAATATTCAAAGTACTTCCTCCGTCTGAAAATACTTGTCATCAAAATGGATAAAAAGAGATGTATCTAGAACTAAAATGCGTCTAGATACATCCTCTTTTATCCATTTTGATGACAAATAGTTCCGGACGGAGGGAGTATATGTTGGTTGTGTGGGGTTAGGCAGCCGGATGCATCACTGATAGGGGTGGGGAGCTTGGATTGGGAAGCTTGCTTTAACAGTAAAAAAAAGCATACAGTACATGGTATGCATGTGAATTCTGAAGGTATATGTTAGGCATGATTAATATGAAATCATCAAAATATCAGAATAAATATATCCCGTTGCAACGCACAGGCAATTAGCTAGTGATGATGAAAATATTTGTTGAGATCTGAGGAGGTGGGCCTGAGTGGACTGCATGAGGTGCGACATGGCAAGATTTGAATGGATGCTGATGTATCTATGCTACATGTTGAGATAAATCAAATAGTGTGGGTGAACTTCTTAAGTATATAGGATTCATCTATTATTTTATTAGCCGAGGTTGTTGGCATCCGAGCAAGAAGGAGCATCGGTATCTCCTTTTTCTAATATGGCAACATCCTCAATAATGGTTCTCACTGGTGCCAAAAAGCCAGTTTAACATTTGGCACTATCAATTATTTGGCATACATTTGTGGATACCCTTATGCACCTAGATTGGGCTCGGTTGGAAAAAATAGCCCATCCATCTAGATAGGGCTCTCAGTTGGGAATATCGGACCACCCACCTGAAATTGGGGAGTAATAGGCGCCGGCGCGGGGGCCGAAAGTTTCGGCCGGTCGCCTGCCTCATAATATAACCGCTTCGCAGAAGAAGAAAAAAAAGGAAAACTGACCCTGACCTCATCAAACCGTCGCAAATCCAGGCTCGGGCGTGCTCCTTGCCGCCGCCTGCTTCCAGCACGTAGTGTGCGCGCATCGGCGCTACACTCTTAGGATCCATCTTGCGCTGCCGAATCCAGTTGTAGCATTTCATGGCCCTCGCCGAGCTAGCACTATGCCGCCGGCGAGCTCGTTGCTCCACGCCGCCCCCGTCGTAGCACCGCCGTCGAGCTCGCGGCACACATCGCTGCAGTCGCCAGACGTACTCCATAGCTCGTCATCGTCCTTGCTCCATTAAACGCATGCAGCAAAAAAAGCTCATTTGTCCCAACGAAAAATTGTTAGGTCAATGCTGTGACATGAATGGTTGAAGATTTCTTTATCGTCGGTTGTAGCTTTTGTCACCAACAATTGCAGCTACTCATCGCCGTTCATAACTTCCGTAGTCTATGGTTGAAGCTTTTCTCGTCGACGGTTGAAGCTTTTCTTGTCGCCGGTTGAAGCTTTTCTCATTACCGTTTCCAGCAAAAAAAATCGTTGTAGCATCTTCTTTTCGACCACCCCGGTCACCGATGACCCACAAGTGTATGGGGTAAATCGTAGTCCTTTTGATAAGTAAGAGTGTCGAACCCAACGAGGAGCAGAAGGAAATGATAAGCGGTTTTCAGTAAGGTTTTCTCTGCAAGCACTAAAATTGTAGGTGATAGATAGTTTTGTGATAAGATAAATGGTAACAAGCAACAAGTAAATAAAGTAAATAAAGTGCAGCAAAGTGGCCCAATTCTTTATGTAGCAAAGGGTAAGCCTGGACAATTCCTAATGATGAGAAAAGAGCTCCCGAGGACACGTTGGGAATTATCGTCAAGCTAGTTTTCATCACGTTCATATGATTCGCGTTCGGTACTTTGATAATTTGATATGTGGGTGGACCATTACTTGGGTACTGCCCTATCTTGGACAAGCATCCCACTTATGATTAACCCCTATTGCAAGCGTCCGCAACTACAAAAGAAGTATTAAGGTAAACCTAACCACAGCATTAAACATATGGATCCATATCAGCCCCTAACGAAGCAACGCATAAACTAGGGTTTAAGCTTCTGTCACTCTAGCAACCCATCATCTACTTATTACTTCCCCATGCCTTCCTCTAGGCCCAAATAATGGTGAAGTGTCATGTAGTCGACGTTCATATAACACCACTAGAGGAAAAGACAACATACATCTCATCAAAATATCGAACGAATACCAAATTCACATGACTACTAATAGCAAGACTTCACCCATGTCCTCAGGAACAAAAGTAACTACTCACAAAGCATATTCATGTTCATAATCAAAGGAGTAATAATATGCATAAAGGATCTGAACATATGATCTTCCACCGAGTAAACCAATTAGCATCAACTACAAGGAGTAATCAACACTACTAGCAACCCACATGTACCAATTTGTGGTTTTGATACAAGATTGGATACAAGAGATGAACTAGGGTTTTGAGAGGAGATGGTGCTGGTGAAGATGTTGATGGAGATTGACCCCCTCCCGATGAAATGATCGTTGGTGATGACGTTGGTGATGATTTCCCCCTCCCGGAGGGAAGTGTCCCCAGCAGAACAGCTCTGCCAGAGCCCTAGATTGATTCCGCCAAGGTTCCGCCTCGTGGCGGCGGAGTTTCGTCCCGTAAGCTTGCCCACGATTTTTTGCAGGGTAAAAGTGATGATATAGCAGAAGATGGACGCCGGAGGCCCACCAGTGGGCCCAGGAGATGGGGGCGCGCCCCCTATCTCCTAGACAGGGTGTGGGCCCCCTGGCCTATTTCTTTCCCTCAGAAATTCTTATTAAATCCAAAAGGTTGTTTCGTGGAGTTTCAGGACTTTTGGAGCTGTGCATAATAGGTTTCAACGTTTGCTCCTTTTCCACCAAATTCCATTTTAAGCATCCCCCTCTTCATGGTAAACCTTGTAAAATAAGAGAGAATAGCCATAAGTATCGAGATATAATGTGTAATAACAGCCCATAATGCAATAAATATTGATATAAAAGCATGATGCAAAATGGACGTATCAACTCCCCCAAGCTTAGACCTCGCTTGTCCTCAAGCGGAAGCTGAAATCGAAAAATATGTCTGCATGTTTAGAGATAGAGGTGTCGATAAAAATAAAATACGGACATGAGGGCATCATGATCATTCTAATAACAGCAACATATATAGATTTTGTCATATGATTTCCTATGCTCAAGTGACAAGCAACTCACAATGTCAAGTATGGTTCAAAAACTTCATTGGGAACTAACAAATTGTAATCTCAGTCATTGAAGCAATTGCAATTTATCGCAACATCAGAAGGAGTCAATAATAGAGCTTTTCAGCAAGCTCACATACTCAACTATCTCGTAGTCTCCTATAATTGCTAAAATCCACTCAGTACTTGTGGTTATAGAGTTTCAGCCGGACACTGAGAAAGATAGGGGCTTATTGTGTTGCCTCCCAATGTATTCACCTTTAGGTGATGTCAACAATAATAGCCCATGCTAACTTACATCCAATTGGATATATATATATATATATATATATATATCATAATCTTTCAAACACGAGGAGCTTGCCAAAGGATAAAATGAAAAAGGGAAAGGTGAGGATCACCTTGACTCAAGCATAAAGTAAAAAACATAAAGTAGAAGATAGGCCCTTCGCAGAGGGAAGCAGAGGTTGTCAGGCGCGTTTAGGGTTGATGCACGAAATCTTAATGCAAAAGAACGTCACTTTATATTGCCCCTTGTATGTGGACCTTTATTATGCAGTCTGTCGCTTTTATTACTTCCACAACAAGTTCGTACAAAGCTTATTTTCCACGCACTAATAAGTCATACATAATTAGAGAGCAATTTTTATTGCTTGCATTGATGACAACTTACTTGAAGGATCTTACTCAATCCATAGGTAGGTATGGTGGACTCTCATGGCAAAACTGGGTTTAAGGATATTTGGAAGCACAGGTAGTATCTCTACTTGGTGCAAGGAATTTGGCTAGCATGAGGGGGAAAGGCAAGCTCAACATTTTGGAAGGTCAATGACAATATACTTTAACAAAGATGTCGGAAAACATAAACCATTACGTTGTCTTCCTTGTCCAACATCAACTCTTTTAGCATGTCATACTTAATGAGTGCTTCGCAATCATAAAAGATGTCCAAGATAATATATTTATATATGAACCCCTCTTTCCTTATCACTTCCTATTAATTGCAACGATGACCAAGACTACGTTCATCAACTCTCAACAATTTTTATGCCTCATACTTTCTATGTGTGAAGTTATCACTATCCATAAGATCAATATGAACTCTTTTATTCTTTCTGCTTTCTCAAGATCATAGCAACAAAGCAAAGCCCTTGACTCAACACTAATCTTTATTATAGATAGCACACGGACTCGATTACATAAAGAGATCACAAAGCAAAACTCGAAACTACTTGATATCAAAACTTGAAACTACTAGATCAAGATACTACTAAAAGGATCAAACTAAATAAAGCGGTAAAGATAGGAGTGTGATGGTGATACGATACCGGGGCACCTCCCCCAAGCTTGGTAGTTGCCAAGGGGAGTGCCCATACCCATGTGATTATGTCCTCAGAAGTGGTGATGGTGGAGTTGTTGATGATGTAGGCTTGTCGTCCGTCTTCCAAGGCATAAGCTCTCCATCATAGAAGGATGATCGAGTCTTCGGGATCCTTAAATCTGCAGCCAAACTCATCCTCTTGAATCTATATTCATACTCACAGTTCTGGTTTTGCAGGTCATAGATCTGGGCTTGGAGGTGCTCGATTTTCTCTTGAAGCTTGAAGATGGTCTCCCCAATGACTTTGGCATCTAGCTTGTGGTTGTTGGTGAACTCCGTGATCATCATCTGGTTGGCGTTGAGTCCACACTCCACCATCCCTTGACACTTGAAAACTTCTTGCTCCACGGCTTCGAGCTTTGTCTCCACGCTCCCGGTACGCCTTGGTCCCTCCACATCGCGGATGTGTACCACCCCCTCACGCATCTCAATGGTTTGAGGGTGTTGCAGCACCTCCGCGAGATAGGGGTTGATAACCCTCTCGAAAAACTTGTCCTTGGGAGTGCTTGGAGACGCCATGATGCTCTAGATCTAAAACAGAAACAGCTCGAAACAAAAACAGAGGATATTTGCGTGATACGGTGGTCAAAACCTTCAGGAGTATATATAATGAATTTTTACCGACCAAAGTACATAACATACAAGAAAACAGACTCCAGGAGGCACACGAGGTGCCCACGAGACAGGGGGCGCGCCCTACAGGGGGGCGCGCCCTCCACTCTCGTGGGAGCCTCGTGTCCCTTTCGGACTACTTCTTTCTTCCTATAATTCTTAAATAATCCAAAACTGATAAAAATTGCCATTAGAGTTGTTTTGGAGTCGGTTTACTTACCGTACCACATACCTATACCTTTTTGGAGTCTGGAACGTTCTGGAAAGTGTCCCTTATGTATTCCTCAGGGGTTACGGTTTCAATAATATTAGTTGCAACATTGATAGGATTACCTGAAATATAATGTTTAATTCTTTGACCGTTAACCATCCTTGGACTTGTGCCTTCGAAGCTGTTGATTTTTATAGCACCAGAACGATAGACCTCCTCGATAACGTAGGGACCTTCCCATTTTGAGAGAAGTTTTCCTGCAAAAAATCTTAAACGAGAGTTGAATACACATAATCTCCTACGTTAAACTCACGCTTTTGTATCCTCTTATCATGCCAGCATTTGACTTTTTCTTTGAATAGCTTGGCATTCTCATAAGCTTGGGTTCTCCATTCATCAAGTGAGCTAATATCAAATAACCTCTTCTCACCGGCAAGTTTGAAGTCATAATTGAGCTCCTTAATAGCCCAATATGCTTTATGTTCAAGTTCAAGAGGTAAATGACACGCTTTTCCATAAACCATCTTATAAGGAGACATACCCATAGAATTTTTGTATGCAGTTCTATAGGCCCATAATGCATCATTAAGTTTGTTGGACCAATTCTTTCTAGATTTATTCATAGTCTTTTGCAAAATTAATTTGAGCTCTCTTTTGCTCAACTCTACTTGACCACTAGACCGCGGATGGTAAGGAGATGCTATTCTATGATTGACATCATACTTAGCGAGCATCTTACGGAAAGCACCATGAATAAAATGTGAACCACCATTAGTCATAAGATATCTTGGGACTCCAAACCTCGGAAAAACAACTTCTTTAAGCATTTTAATAGAAGTGTTATGATCAGCACTACTAGTTGGAATAGCTTCTACCCACTTAGTAACGTAATCAACAGCAACTAAAATATGTGTATAACCATTAGAGGCAGGAAAATCGCCCATATAATCAACGCCCCAAACATCAAACAGTTTAATAACAAGAGAATAATTCATAGGCATTTCTTGACGTCTACTAATGTTACCTATTCTTTGACATTCATCACAAGATAAGACAAACTTGCGAGCATCTTTGAAGAGAGTAGGCCAATAAAAATCAGATTGTAGTACCTTGTGTGCAGTTCTATCTCCAGCGTGGTGTCCTCCATAAGATTCAGAGTGACACTTACGTAGAATCTGTTCCTGTTCATGCTCAGGCACACAACGTCTAATAACACCATCTACTCCTTCTTTATAAAGATGTGGATCATCCCAAAAGTAATGTCTTAAATCATAAAAGAACTTTTTCTTTTGCTGGTATGTGAAACTAGGAGGTATATATTTAGCAACAATATAATTAGCATAATCAACATACCAAGGAGCAGTGTGATAAGCATTGACGACAGCTAGTTGTTCATCAGGAAAGCTATCATTAATAGGCAGTGGGTCGTCAAGAACATTCTCTAACCTAGACAAGTTATCTGCAACGGGGTTCTCAGCTCCCTTTCTATCAATAATATGCAAGTCAAATTCTTGGAGCAAGAGAACCCATCTAATGAGTCTAGGCTTAGCATCTTTTATTTCCATAAGATATTTAATAGCAGCATGATCAATGTGAATAGTAACTTTGGAATCAACAATATAAGGTCTAAACTTATCACATGCAAACACAACTACTAAGAACTCTTTTTCAGTAGTAGCATAATTTCTCTGGGCAGTATCAAGAGTCTTACTAACATACTGGATAACATTCACTTTCTTATCAACTCTTTGCCCTAAAACAACACCTACAACATAATCACTAGCATCGCACATAATTTCAAAAGGTAAATTCCAATCAGGTGGCTGAATAATAGGTGCAGTGATCAAAGCTTTCTTAAGTACTTCAAATGCTTCTACACAATCATCATCAAAGACAAAAGGAATATCTTTTTGCAATAAATTAGTCAGAGGCCTAGAGATTTTAGAAAAGTCCTTAATGAACCTCCTATAAAAACTGGCGTGACCAAGGAAACTTCTTATACCTTTTATGTCCTTGGGACATGGCATCTTTTCAATAGCATCAACTTTGGCTTTATCAACTTCAATACCTCTCTCGGAGATCTTGTGCCCCAAGACAAATGCCTTCATTAACCATAAAGTGACACTTTTCCCAATTCAGGACGAGACTAGCGTCTTCGCATCTCTACAAAACTCGATCAAGGTTGCTCAAACAATCATCAAAAGAGGATCCATAGACGGAGAAGTCATCCATGAATAGCTCACAAATCTTTTCACAAAAATCAGAAAATATAGCCATCATGCATCTTTGAAAGGTAGTAGGTGCATTACATAAACCAAAAGGCATACGTCTATAAGCAAAAGTACCAAAAGGGCAAGTAAAAGTAGTTTTAGATTGATCCTTTGCTGACACAGGTATCTGAGAGAAACCAGAATAACCATCTAGAAAGCAAAAATGTGTGTGTTTGGATAACCTCTCTAGCATTTGATCAATAAAAGGTAAAGGGTAATGATCTTTCTTAGTATCTTTATTTAACTTACGGAAATCAATTACCATCCTATAACCTATAATAATTCTTTGTGTGATCAATTCATCTTTATCATTAGGAACAACGGTAATACCTCCCTTTTTAGGAACACAATGGACAGGGCTTACCCATTCACTGTCAGCAACGGGATAAATAATACCTGCCTCGAGGAGCTTTAGTATCTCCTTTCTTACCACTTCCTTCATCTTGGGATTTAATCGTCTTTGAGGATCTCTAACTGGTTTGGCATCTTTCTCCACTAATGCCCTTAAGATCATCCAGAGTATATCCAATAGCTGTTCGGGGCTTCTTCAGAGTTTTCAATAATCTTTCTTCTTCTTTCTCTGAAAGGTTAGCACTAATAATAAGAGGAAATATTTCTTTTTCATCAAGATAAGCATACTTAAGATTATCAGGTAATGGTTTGAGTTCAAACACGGGATCACCCTTGGGTGGAGGGGGATCTCCAAGAATTTCAATGGGAAGGTTATGTTTCAGCATAGGTTCCTGTTTAAGGAACACTTCATCTATTTCTTCCCTTTCCTTCATAAACATATCGTTTTCATGGTCTAGCAAATATTTTTCTAACGGATCAGTTGGAGGAACAGCAATGGAAGCAAGACCAATAATCTCATCCTTACTAGGTGGTTCCCTTTCACGAGGTTGTCTAGTAAACTTAGCGAAATTAAACTCATGAGACATACCATCTATGCCAACAGTGAAAATATTCTTTTCACAATTAATCTTAGCACTAACAGTATTCAAGAAGGGTCTACCAAAAATAATGGGACAAAAATCATCTTGTGGGGAACCAAGAACAAGAAAATCGGCAGGGTATTTAACCTTCCCACACAAAACTTCAACATCTCTAACAATCCCAATAGGTTTAACGGTATCCCTATTAGCAAGCTTAATAGTAACATCAATGTCTTCTAATTCAATGGGTGCAATGGCGTGCATAATTTCTTTATAAAGATCATAAGGTATCGCACTAGCACTAGCACCCATATCACATAGGCCATGATAACAATGGCCTCCTATTTTAACAGAAATAACAGACATGCCTAGTCTACGTGTCTTAGTATCAGGTCTAGCAATATTAGCAGTCTCACCCAAGAAAGAAATAACATGCCCATCTAAGTCCTCATCCAAGAGATCTTTAACCATAGCAATACTAGGTTCAACATTAATTTGCTCAGGAGGTGTATAAGTCCTAGTATTACTCTTACGAACAACAGTCGAAGCTTTAGCATGATCCTTTATCCTAACAGGAAACGGAGGTTTTTCAACATAAGTGGTAGGAACAATAGGATCACTATAGGTAATAGTCTTTTCTTCGACTGTAAAAGGTGCAACTACTTTCACTTCAATAGGAGGATTATATTTAAACCACTTCTCTTTAGGAAGATCAGCGTGAGTAGCAAAAGATTCACAAAAAGTAGCTACTATCTAAGAGTCAAGTCCATACTTAGCGCTAAATCCACGAAAAGCATCGGTATCCATAAAAGATTTAACTCAATCGAACTTAGGTGTCATACCTAACTCCTTACCATGGTCGAAACCCCAATCTTCAGAGTTGCGTTTAATTCTTTCCAATAAGTCCCATTTGAAATCAATAGTCTTCAGCATATAAGAACCATCATAGGAAGTATCGAGCAAGTTGCGATTATCAAGAGAAAGCCGAGCATAAAAATTCCAAATAATCATTTCCCGAGAGAGCTCATGATTGGGGCATGAATATAACATTGAGTTAAGCCTCCCCCAAGCTTGAGCGATGCTTTCTCCTTTGCGAGGCCAGAAATTATATATGTAATAACGATCACGATGAACAAGATGCATAGGATAGAACTTCTGGTGAAATTCCAACTTCAATCGCTTATAATTCCAAGATCTCGTATCATCACATAGCCTATACCATGTCAATGCATCTCCCTTCAAATATAAAGGGAAGACCTTCCTTTTGACAACATCATCGGGAATACCTGCAAGCTTAAATAATCCACAAACTTCATCCACAAAGATAAGGTGTAAATCGGGATGCAATGTTCCATCTCCTGCAAATGGATTAGCTAGCAGTTTCTCTATCATACCCGAAGGAATCTCAAAGTAAATATTTTCATAAAGTTCAGTAGGTTGAGGAGCAACTCTTTTTTCTTCTGGTTGGGGTGAAGATACCCCAAACAAGCCCCTCAAAGGATTAGTTCCCATAGTGACAAGTAACAGAAAATTTCAGCACACTATATAAATGTTTCCTTACCAAGTTCCACTCACCAAAAGCGCTACACTCCCCGGCAACAGCGCCAGAAAAGAGTCTTGATGACCCACAAGTGTAGGCGGTAAATCGTAGTCCTTTCGATAAGTAAGAGTGTCAAACCCAACGAGGAGCAGAAGGAAATGATAAGCGGTTTTCAGTAAGGTTTTCTCTGCAAGCACTGAAATTGTAGGTGATAGATAGTTTTGTGATAAGATAAATGGTAACGAGCAACAAGTAAATAAAGTAAATAAATTGCAGCAAGGTGGCCCAATCCTTTATGTAGCAAAGGATAAGCCTGGACAATTTCTAATAATGAGAAAAGAGCTCCCGAGGACACATTGGGAATTATCGTCAAGCTAGTTTTCATCACGTTCATATGATTCGCGTTCGGTACTTTGATAATTTGATATGTGGGTGGACCGTTACTTGGGTATTGCCCTATCTTGGACAAGCATCCCACTTATGGTTAACCCCTATTGCAAGCGTCCGCAACTACAAAAGAAGTATTAAGGTAAACCTAACCACAGCATTAAACATATGGATCCATATCAGACCCTAACGAAGCAACGCATAAACTAGGGTTTAAGCTTCTGTCACTCTAGCAACCCATCATCTACTTATTACTTCCCCATGCCTTCCTATAGGCCCAAATAATGGTGAAGTGTCATGTAGTCGACGTTCACATAACACCACTAGAGGAAAAGAGAACATACATCTCATCAAAATATCAAACGAATACCAAATTCACATGACTACTAATAGCAAGACTTCACCCATGTCCTCAGGAACAAACGTAACTACTCACAAAGCATATTCATGTTCATAATCAGAGGAGTAATAATATGCATAAAGGATCTGAACATATGATCTTCCACCAAGTAAACCAATTAGCATCAACTACAAGGAGTAATCAACACTACTAGCAACCCACACGTACCAATTTGTGGTTTTGATACAAGATTGGATACAAGAGATGAACTAGGGTTTTGAGAGGAGATGGTGCTGGTGAAGATGTTGATGGAGATTGACCCCCTCCCAATGAGAGGATCGTTGGTGATGACATTGGTGATGATTTCCCCCTCCCGGAGGGAAGTGTCCCCGGCAGAACAACTCTGTCAGAGCCCTAGATTGATTCCGCCAAGGTTCCGCCTCGTGCCGGCGGAGTTTCGTCCCGTAAGCTTGCCCATGATTTTTTTTCCAGGGTAAAAGTGATGATATAGCAGAAGATGGACGCCAGAGGCCCACCAGGGGGCCCAGGAGATAGGGGCTCGCCCCCTATCTCCTGGACAGGGTGTGGGCCCCCTTGTCTATTTCTTTCGCTCAGAAATTCTTATTAATTCCAAAAAGTTGTTTCGTGGAGTTTCAGGACTTTTGGAGCTATGCAGAATAGGTTTTCAACGTTTGCTCCTTTTCCAGCCAGAATTCTAGCTGCCGGCATCCCCCCTCTTCATGGTAAACCTTGTAAAATAAGAGAGAATAGCCATAAGTATTGAGATATAATGTGTAATAACAGCCCATAATGCAATAAATATTGATATAAAAGCATGATGCAAAATGGACGTATCAGTCACCGGTGGCAACTTTTTTGCCGCAGGTTGTAGCTTTTCGTGTCGCTGATCGCAGCTTCCACCATGCCGGTTGTAGCAATTGCGATCACCGGCGTGCTTTCCCCCCAGTTGCAGCTGCAACTTTCCTATGGCCGGTGGACGCTTCTGCCATCACCGGTTGCAGCACCCCATGACGTCGCTTCCAGCAAAATGCGCAGCTCGTGGTCACCGCTGAAGTAGCTCGTGTGTCACCGCCAATGCACCCCATGACAACGGTTGATGCTTTTTTGCTTGTTGGTTGTAACTTTTGTCGTAGCCCATTCCAGCTTTTTTCATGGCAATAGCTTCCGCCGTTCTCCACGCAACAAAAAAACTCGCCGGTCCCAGCAAAAACTCTAGCTGGTTGTAGCCCTGTGTTATCCAGGTTGAAGCACATCGACTTACCGCCTATGCCATATAGCGTTCACGCTTCAGTCATCTATGGGTGCCCCCCGTTTTGCAGCCGCCGGTGGTCATCTTTCCCAGCTCCAGCGGGTGCTGGTTGCAGCACCCGTCGTCGTCCGCCCCCTGTTGTAGGATCTCCTGCTGACGGCCATGGCGTTCATAGCAAAGGAGTAGCGCGAGGTGTGCGGGATGGGCACTGGGCAGAGAGATTTGGGGAGGGGAAGACGAGTCAAAGGTGGGAGGAGATAAAATTCTGTCATTGGGTGGGCCTCCCTCGGGCCTACGTGTGTGCAGCAAATTAGGTGCGCGCGAGCGGGAGCGTCCGGCCGAGCGTTCCGCCGGCGCACCGTTCCCAAACGATAACCCCTGGAATTCAGGGGATCGGATCCTATGCCAAAGCTATTCCTAGCAGACAGCCTCAGTGATTTCGCCTCTGTGTTCTAACTTGTCAGCCTATTTATTCTTCTTGTTGTCGCATTTGCTCGCTCGAGGTGCCGATCGCTTTTGTGGTTGGTCCGGTTTTCTTTATGTTTTTTTGTTTTTCCTTTTGTTTTTCCTTTTCTTTCTGTTTTATGTTTTTCTTAGGTTTTATGTTTTCTTTCTTTTTAACCAGATTTCCTTGTTTATTCATTGTGTTTTTCTTCATTTTATTTGATTGTTTTTTATTTATTTCTTTTTTTTAATGATTTATTTATTTTATATCTTTTAATTTTTCTTTTTCTTTGGTGTTTATTGTATCTTTCTAGTTTTTCATTGGTTTTCTTTATTTTCTTCGTTTCTTTCACTGTTTTTCATCCATTTTGTAGTTTTTTTCCTTTTCTTTTGATTTTCTTTGTTTGTTTTCCAACTTTAGTTGTCTTCTTTGTTTTTCTTTTGTTCATATGAGAAAATGTTCAGGATTGCCTATCACCTAGGAACAATATCTCTGCAGCCTATCAATACTACATATATTGCTCTTATCCCTAAGAATGACAATCCTGAATCACCCAATGATTTTAGACCCATCTCCCTAGTAAGCATGCATATCAAAATTCTCACAAAACTGCTTGCCAACAGAGCTCAACCAATTATCTTATCTAGAGTAAGCAAAAATCAGTATGGTTTTATAAAAACCAGGAATATTCAGGATTGTCTTGCTTGGAGTTTTGAATACATCCACATGTGTCACAAATCAAAAAAGGAGATCGTCATTTTCATGATTGACTTTGTGAAGGCATTTGACAAGGTAAACTACAGTGCTATCCTTTTCATGATGAAACATTTTGGATTTAGTGAGAAATGGATCAGATGGATCAACATGATTTTGTCCACTGCATCTACCTCTATTGTACTCAATGGTGTGCCTGGGAAAAATATTCATTGTAAATGTGGTGTTAGGCAAGGGAACCCATTTTCAACTCTATTATATGTTTTGGTGGGAGAACTACTGCGAATTTTGGTCAATGATGCTTGGAGAAATGGCGCTCTCAAGTTGCCTACTGACACCAACTACACTGAATGTTATCCCATTATTCAGTATGTTGATGACACTCTCATTATATTACCAGCAGATGAGGAAAAAATTAAGAATTTCACTGGCATACTGGATAGTTTCTCTAGGTTCACTGGGCTAATTGTCAATTACAACAAATCATCACTTGTTCCAATCAATATCTCTGATGATAGAGCTCAAGAATTAGCAGACATACTCAAATGTAAGAAGGAATCCATGCCCTTCACCTACTTAGGATTGCCTATGGGTACCACCAGACCTAGAGTAATTGATTTAATGCCCGTGGTATCAAGATTGGGTAACAGGTCATCTGGCATTGCCACCATGATGTCATACTCTGGTAGGCTCACACATCTTAAGGCCATTGTATCTGCATTGCCCATATTTGCCATGTGTTGTATCAAAGTACCATTACCATACTA
Organism: Aegilops speltoides; assembly: GCA_021437245.1. NCBI lineage: Eukaryota > Viridiplantae > Streptophyta > Magnoliopsida > Poales > Poaceae > Aegilops > Aegilops speltoides. The sequence continues at coordinate 385,514,165 of CM038145.1, read as the reverse complement.
GATCACATTGAGAAGTCTGGGAGAAGCTTCCTCTGGTATGGGAAGGGCATCAATAAACATGGCAATTGCCTTGTTAAATGGGAGAAGGTATGCCTACCTAAAAAGGCAGAAGGACTAGGAGTGCTAGATCTCAGAATGGAAAACAGAGCACTTCTTACCAAATATTTGTACAAATTCTTCAACAAAAAAGATATACCCCGGGTGAAATTGACATGGAATAATTACTATCCTAATGGGGAATTGCCAAAATTTCCCACTGTTGTGGGATCCTTCCGGTGGAGAGATTGCTGCTCTATTCTCCAAGATTTTAAAAACATAACAGTCTGTGCTGCAGGGATTGGTAATACTATTAGCCTATGGCATGACAAATGGTGCTCACAACCATTGATTAACATGATGGCTCAGCTGTTTTCCTATGCAAAAAACGACCATATCACTCTAGAGGCTGCGTAAAATCTAGATGATACCAACTTCTATGAGATGTTTCATCTGCCAATGTCCAGTATTGTTGTCCAGCAAAGCACACAATTAAGTGGTCTGATAAATGACAGAGGGAACCAGACAGATATGGATTCATGGCAATTTTATTGGGGTGGTACTAACTACTCCAACAAAAGAATATATCTAGAATATATTGGAAACCCTACAAATGCCCCCAAACCATTTCATCGGATATGGATATCTTGCACTCTAGCTAAGCAAAAGTTCTTCTTCTGGTTATTGCTACAAGACAGATTAAATACTAGAGATTTGCGTACCAGGAAAAGCTTCCATATTGAATCTACCAAATCTGTGTTGTGTGAGGATGAACCAAAGGAACATCTTACTCACTTGTTCTTTAGTTGTGATTTCAGCCAGAAGTTTTGGATGGCTATTGGCTTTCAATGGAACATAGACTTTGAGCTTCTAGAGATGCTCATGGAAGGAAAGAGGCTTAACAATGATGTCTGCTTCAAGGAATGTCTTATAGCAGGTTGTTGGAGTATATGGAAGCATAGAAACAACATCATCTTTGATCATAAAACTAAGAGTATACAATACTGTATTAGTACTTTCAAGGAGCACTTTGAGATGATCATCAAAAAAGCCAAACCTAGCTTGAAAGAGGGTATGCAGAGCTGGCTAGATTACTTGTAGACTTTTCTATACTCTTGTAACGCTTGTACAGTTATGTAAGATGTGACCCCATATTAATGAAAATGAGAGTCACCGTGGGGGTCTTCCGCACTGTGTTTGCTAAAAAAAATATGAGAAAATGTTGATCATGTTTAAAAAAGTTAAGCATGTATATAAAAATGGTGATCATGTATACAAAACATCTAAAACGTACATTAAGTAAAGTAGACATCAACCACATAGATTTAGAAAAAGTTAATTATTTATTTGAGAAATGTTAAACTTGAATAAACATTTTTTCTTGTTTTATATAAAAAACAATCTACATGGCGTGTGAAAAAAAATGTTTTAGTGCCACTTAAAAAATGCTGCACATATGATCACATTTTCTTATGCATGTTTAACATTTCTTAAATATATGATGAATATTTTTTCATATACACCATACATTTTTCATATACATGACAAACATTTTCTAAAGACATGATCATTTTTTTAATTCATATTGTATATTTTTGCATACATGAGAATGATTAACATTTCTTAAATACATGATGAATATTTTTCATACACACTTGTATTCTTTTTGTATACATTATATACATGATAAACATTTTCTAAATACATGATCAAATTTTTTATACATATTGTATACATGAGAAACATTTTCCGTATACACATTTTAAATTTTCAAATGCTTGATTATTTTTTAAAAAATATTACATAAAGTGTTTATTGTAGCATATACATTTTTCTATGCTTAATTAACATTTCTAAATGCTAGATTAATATATTTTTCATACATTGTACTCCCTTCGTTAAAAAATAAGTGACTCAACTTTGTAGTAGAAAGTTAAGTCACTTATTTTGGGACAGAGGGAGTATATCTTTTCGTATACATTTTTCATATACATGAGAAATGTATTTTGTGTACGCATTTTACTTTTGTAAATACTTGGTTAACCTATTTAAAATGTTTTATGTAAACTGTTTTTAATATTGTACACAAGAGGATTTGATACTGTGTTGTGTTGATCGAGGCAAACAACTCGAGCCACTACGACTCGTGCTTATTTGCTGAAATTACTGTGCGGTGCACCTGTTATACAATCCTTGCGGCCACATGGCCTGTGGACACAGCGCTGCGTGGGCGTGGGTTGTTTCGACCTGATGTTAGGCAAGACATAGAGGCGCCCGCGGATCCTATCCTCTGCGTGGGTCGGGGATAGCAACCAAACATGCACCCCTGCCCACGGAAATGGGCTGCGAGGTAGGGGATTTAAACTTCATTCACCTTGTATGTTTTTGATCGGAGCAAACTTCAGTGGCGGCGAAAGCAAAGTTGAGTACCATTGGAAACAAAATGTGTTTCACAAAGGAAGCAAACTTATCAATCGTTCTAAGCTCATTATGCTAAAGTCATTACTTCTTTATTTCTTTAATTCCAGAATTACTTTAGTACTCCCTCTGTATAAAAATGTAAGACGTTTTGGTAGGCCAAAATGACCTACCAAAACGTCTTGTATTCAAACGCGAGATCGTTTTCCTCTCGTCCGTGTTTCCTCTCGTCTTGGCGGCTGGAACCCTAGCCGCCGCCAGGGGGAGGCCGATCTTCTAACGCCGCTCTCCGGCGGCTCCCCTCCACTGGCGACCTCGGTCGTCGGTGGTGAGGGGGGTCGCCGGATCCACGCGTGTGGATCGTTTTTACTCTCTCGTAGTCTAGGTTTTTAGGTTGTTCATCGTCTTTGCTTCGGCGGCGACGATGACAACGCTGAATAAAGATTCTTCGGATCCTTCCCTGACGAGGCCATCGGTCCTATGGTTGGGGATGGATTTGGAAACCAGTCTGTTCAAGCAAGGATGGCGTGGCGGCGGCGGCATCCTCGTGGTGGACCTGTGTCCTCGGGCTCCGCCGTTGCGACGGCGTTTGCTCCAGCGTCGGCGCGGAGCTTGGGAGGTAGTCCAGGAGCGGATGCAGATTGTGGTCTGCATCGACGACATCTGGAAGACGGAGCATGTGCTGGGCTCGTGGTTGGTGGATGGCAGATATGGTTTCCTTCTTCGGCGTTTTAGTCGTGGTGGGTTGCTAGATCTGGAGTTCGATGGCGTGTCCGGGGTGTTGCCCCGGTCTGATTCGCTCAACGGTAAGGGTTTCACTTTTGGTGAGCCACCTTGGAGGTCCGTAAAGCTGCATATCAGCGATGGAGCCGCGTCGAGCTCGGGTCAGGAGGTGATTCGTCATTCTTTTCTTCGGTGGCTGCTGTGGTGGTGCCGAGGCGGGTGACGGCGTTGGTGTCAAGCTCGTAGATGTTCTCATTATCTTTTCAGTTTTGTCATGTCGGTCTTTACGTGACTTGTACTTTGTTCTTTATGATATGAATGAGACACGTATTACCATGCAAAAAAAAAAACGTCTTCTATTCAGGTATATGGAGGTAGTAAAAGTCAGCAACCGCCAATGGTCACAGGGGCGCTATGCTAAATTCTTTTATTTCCTTCAAATTTAGAACTGTAGTTTTTTACTATACTAAAAATCAGCTACGGCCAATGGTCACGGGGAGCACTCGGAGTCGGATCACAACATGTCGCACTCACGGACGGCTCAAGATCTGGTTCTGGGTCATGTCGGATTGGGATCGTAATCACAACCGACTTACGTACCCCTCCATACATATATATATCAGGCCGGGCGTATCGTCGAACCCATTGATCTCTGATCTCTAGGTTGCCATGGAGCCGCAGCAGTCCACCGGCATGGCCGATCTTGCTGCCCGCCTCACCAAGCGACTTGCGGACGCCAATAGCGGCCGCAACCTGGTCTTCTCGCCGCTCTCCATTTACGCCGTCCTGGCGCTCCTGGCCGTCGGCGCCGGTGGGGAGACCCTGGAAGAGATCCTCCGCCTCCTAGGCGCACGGTCCCGCCACGAGCTGGAGGACTCCGTGGAACGTCTCTTGGACGGATCGTTGGATCCTGACGCCGGCGGGCCGAGCGTGGCGTTCGCGTGCGGCGTGTGGAGCGACCTGAGGCGGCCGCTGAAGCCGGCCTTCCGCGACGCCGTCGTCGGCAGGTACAAGGCCGAGGCCAGCTCCGTGGACTTCCGCAACGACCCAGAGCAAGCGAGGGCGCAGATCAACGCGTGGGCCGCTGCTTCCACGAGGAACCTCATCGACTCCGCCGTCCCTCGGCGAGCCGTACACCGGAACACCCACCTCGTGCTGGCCAACGCCATCTACTTCAGGGGCAAGTGGGAAATGCCTTTCTACAAGAGCTCGACCAAGGACAGGCCCTTCCACCGGCACGACGGCACCGCCGTCGACGTCCCCTTCATGACCAACCACAGGAAATACTATCACTACATGGCCATGCACGACGGGTTCAAGGTGCTCAAGCTGCCCTACGAGAGCAGTACAGCCTACACCCAGCGCCACAGCATGTGCATCTTCCTCCCGGACGCGCGCGACGGCCTAGCGAGCCTGCTGGACAAGATCACGTCGTCGTCCCCGTCAGGCTTCCTGCGCGAGCACCTGCCGACGCGCAGGGTCAAGGTCGACCAGCTGCTGGTGCCCAGGTTCGAGCTCTCCTTCAGGAGCAGCGTCACCGCCGTCCTTAAGGACCTTGGGCTCCGGCTGCCTTTCAGCCATCGGGCCGACCTCTCCGAGATGCTGGACGACGGCTACGAGTTCAGCGTGCAAGACGTCTTCCAGAAGGCTGTCATCGAGGTCAACGAGGACGGAACCAAAGCCGCCGCTTTGACCTTCTATGACGTCACCGCGAAATCCTCTCAATACCCGCCGGAGGAAGTGCTTTTCGTCGCCGACCACCCGTTCGCCTACTTTATAATCGAGGAGGAGTCGCATGCGATCCTCTTCGCCGGACATGTCGTCGACCCTAGCGATTGTACCGGGGCGGTGATTCCATCAGGGGAACACAACGCAACAAAAGGTAAAATTGACAAGGTCGATACCGAATCCGGCCGCAAGAGGCCGAGGGATGAGCAGCCGCAATCTTCCCACGGCCACAGCTCGAGCAGGCAGCATCGACGAGATGAGAGTAGACGAGTTTCCAGCAGCGAAAACAGAAGAGAAGAGAGTAGATATTACCGAAGTGAGCGACGGGAGAGGACGGACTACCCGCGGAGAGATTATAATAGATATTATTGATAGGAAGTACTTGATCAACTAGGATGAAATAGTTTCTTCATTTCGCAGTTACATGTGCACACGAATTACTAGCACATAAGCCCGTGCATTACAACGGGAGGAAAAAATAGTGTCCAGAAAAAAAGATGAGTTGAAGGATCGTTCTCACGATCTCAAACACCCGACACAGTGCTGCCATTCACTCGAACAAACACGTCCTACTAGCCAATGGCCAACATAAATATTTAAGAACATACCGCACCGTCAGACGAAACATTCTATGATTACTTTTTTTTCAACTTTACAAAGAATAATTATTATTATGAATTGCCGAATATTCTTGGAAACATGAAGAATTTTTGAATCGCGAACACTTTTCGAAATTGCGATTTGTTCTTTTGAAGTTTCATATATTTTCAGAAATACACTAACAAAATTTCAAACAGGAAGTTTTTCTAAAATTCACAAACACTCTTCAAGAACATGAACTCGAGCATTTTTTGAATTTGTGAACAACTTTCAACAAATAGGAACATGTTTTGACCATTCAAAACAATTTTAGAAAATGCATAATTTTTAAACGTGAACATTATTTCAATTTGTGAAAATTTCTCTGAAACAAGAATATTTTTCAAAATTGGAGCATTTCTTAAAATGCAATTTTTTAAGAATCTTGAACAGTTTACTTTTCATTAAAAAATTCAGTGTCATTTTCCAGCTAGCTCACATGCCAATACATCTTATTACTACGTATAGTTTCCCACGCGTTTATAAATTGGTACAAATGTATGTAAAGAGCAATATGGGGCTACGTAAAATATTTTTAGATTGGAATCGTGACCGTTTCTCTACAATAAGAATATTTTTGAAAACACAATTTTTTTTTGAAAATCTCGAACAATTTTGTAAAACACAATCATTTTTTTATTTTTGAACAAATTTCGGAATGCTAATTTTTTTGAATATCCGAACATTTTCAAATCGGAAATAAAATTTTGGAATTCTGAACATTCTTCAAAAATTTGAACAAAAATTTAAATTCGAAACATTTGATTAAAAAATTATTTATCGAAAAAATAAAAAATAAAACTTGAATATGAAAAAAAAGAGGAGAGAAAAGGAGAAAGGAACATAAAAAGTTAAATAGAAAATAAACACAGAAAAAAGGAAAAGGGGCCGGCCCAGTCCAGGGCTATCTTTGCGAAGGTCCAGTTACCTGTCTCCACATGCGGCAAATAGTGTTTTTCAGCTGCGTGGGCAGGAAAATAAGTGGGCTGGCTTTACTAGGCCACAGCGCACGGCCCATGTACGAAATTCTGGATAAATCATATTTATTTTTCTAGCACATGGATGCACAAAAAATTAGTACTACCTCGGATATTAAAAAAATCTTTTCCTTGGTGAACGGGTGAATTTATTTGGACAAACGCACCTTGTTTTATTAGTAGGTATAGATAGATATCCATAGATTATGGACCTTAATCGATGTCTGGCCTTCATGGAGGTCCCCGTGTGAATGATCGTTTACGGAGAGGTACAAATGAGTAAAGCTACATGTATGAATTATTTATAGGGGTTTAACACATTGATCCAAGGTGACACCCGATGCACCTGGATAGGAAAATCGTTCCACCGCAGGTGTGGCTTCTATTCCATGTGCGGGTTGGGGCAAGCGACTAAACACGCACACCCACCAGCGGTAATGGGCCGCCGGTTAGTCCGTTTTTTTCATTTTTGTCTTCCCATTTGTTATTATTATTTCCTTTTTACCTTTTTCACTTTTATTTTAATTTCCACCTTTTTCAATATCACAAACCATTTTAAAAATTCATAAAAATATTTAGATCATGAATAATTCTTGAACTCATGACCCTAAATTGACTACAATTTTTCAAATTTGTGAACTTTCAAATTTGAGAAAACTTCGAACTTGTTAACATTTTATGGAATTTCTCAAAAAATTGAAACTGATCAACATTTTTTGAAATTCATGACTAATTTCTGAGTCTGAGAACATTTTCTGAAATTTGTGAAAAAATTTCAAACTCGTTAACATTTTTTAACTCATGGACATTTTTTAAATTCGTTAACTTTTTGGAATTCAGCAAAAGTTTTGAAATCGTGATGATTTGAATTCATGAATATTTTTTGAATTCATGATTATTTTGAAATCGTGAGTTTTTTAAACTTACCAAAATTTTGTTTATAAAAATAGAAAGGCTAAATAAGCGAATATTAAAATTCATGAACATTTTCAAAAATTTAGAACTTTTAAGAAAGTCTGAATGTTTTTTTAAAGAAAATGAAAGACAAAAACCAAACAAAAAAGTGTAATGAAATATCAAGGGAGCCCGCGCCCTCATTAGACTGACCTTGTGCATGTAGGTGCGTGTTTGATCGTTTCGTCCATAAGAGCACTCCTGGGGGAATTTAGTTAGTTGGTACCATCGATAGCATCACCGTAATAAGCCCTTCCATCTAGCACTTTTGGGTTCGAATAAGGAAATGCTTTCCCAGGCATAATACCCTGAGGAAGTGTTGAACAAGCCAAGGACGCTGATACAGCCAGCTGGCTAGAATCCAGGGAAGGATATTGGAAAAAAAAAGGTGTGAAACGGGCAAGGCGCAATTAGATGTCTTTAAAAAAATGCCATTTACAGGAAAAAATGTTTTATGTGGTAAAAAAACAAAAAAAGACATAAATTTGGAAGGGAATAAACATAATTTTGTGTGGACCCCTAAACTTTGTCATCTTGAACAATCATACAGAAAAACGAAGAAATGTAAAAAAAATATTAGGGCACTAATTGCATAAATTTTCAAGGGACCATAGATTGCCATCTCAAACAATCATAACAAAAAAGATTAAAAAAAATGGATAAATTTTCCAGGGCCCCTTAATTTGTGTGTGTGTGTGTGTGTGTGTGTGTGTGTGTGTGTGTGTGTGTGTGTGTCTATATATATATATAAGATAGTTTTCCCCCATAATCTAGATGATAAAAATGCCACACGTTGAGGGATTTCATGTGTACATGCATACAACCGAAGTGAACACAATTTTGTGATGCCCTATCTTAAATAGAGAAATGTTGCATATCTGGGAATTTCATATATTTTTCCATGGAACACATTTGTAGTTACAAAACCCCTACCAACACATACATTTTAGAATTGTCGGGGCAAAAATGACAACCAAAATGGTTATCTTGGCAACAAAATTGAAAAGGATGCCATGGCAAAGACATCTTAATCTTAAGCTAGAAATGGCTACATGATTTAATTGCCATTGCATCACATCATAAGTTGCCAGGGAAAGAAGGCATCTTAAGCCATCATGGAAAATAAAATTAGTTGCCACAACAAACAAAAATATCTGTAAAAAGGCAGACTATGTAACCACAGTTTGCCATCCTATTAGCACAAAAAATGCCATGAATAACACATATTCTTAAAATCGTGTATATATGCCTAACACACCAAATAATCCACTCATATTGTGAAATCTGGACTGACTTGTGAGCTACAAATATGATTTTATCTAAATCTACTTGTATTCATGGTTGGAGTGTGAGGTTGTCATGCTTCATGTCAAGGTTGTGGTGTGAAGCTTCCATGCTCGCATTTGATGTCTATATTTATATTACTCCATGCATGGTTGGTTAAAATATGTTGCACAAGCATCTATTCTTTTAAATGTGTATCCATTCTGCCAGCACATAGCGTCAAAAGTATGTAACATTGACTACGAGGGACTTGACCATACCTGGTATAAATGTAAATTCGTAGCACCGTGTAAAAATTAATGAAGCTTGCATCTATCCAGAAACATTTGTTTTCTAAAAACATGGAAAATATATAAAATACTAATGACCGAATAGAAAATATTGGACATTCGTTATCTAAAAACATGGCAAAATCTCGAAAATTTTGTAGTCCTCGCATGGCAATTTTACAATAGTTTGAACTGCTCACATGGCAAAATCTAAGGGGAGGAGGGGGGATAGGGTTTTTTAAATCAGGGGAATTTTAGAAGAAAACAAATATTGCTTGCATGGCATTTGGAATTTTGTTCCTCTAAAACATTGCAATTTTCGAAATTTTGCAATCATCACATGGAAAAGTTAGAAAAAATGAATTTTATGATTTTTTTTACTCTAAAAAATGGCACATTTGATAACTTCTTTAAATAGCCACATGGAAGATCTAGACCATTTTGTACATAACACATGGGAAACTACAAAACATTTTTATTTCCTATAATCATGGAAATTTCTAGAAAATTTGCAATGATAACATATTAAATTTCGGAATTTTTGTTCTCCAAATCATGACAGCTTGTTGCAAATTTGGTAATGGTCACATGACAAATTTAAAAGAAGTTCGAAGTGGTCACATGGCGACAAATTTGAAGATGCCATGAAAACATCATCTTAATTAATAAATATATTTATCTTTCATAGAAAAATTGCCATCTACCATCACATGCACTAGGTGTATATATGGCCAAAAAAGCACAAAGGACCAACAAATAAAAGTTGTTGGGCAAGAGAACCCCCCATCAAAATCCATAATTGAGATGAATTGCTAGGGCCTTGATCATACTTGATATAATCAATGAAATCAAGTTTTGCCATGGAAAACTTGATGGAGTTGTCGGGGCACTACACTACATGTTGACATTCCCAACTCAACACATCATGTAGTGTTTTACAAAGTTGCCTTGCTAGGTGTTACCCGTAAATAAAGTTGCCCCGCTAAGTTTTATAGAGCTACCTTGACCTATAAATAAGTGTTACCACTCATGATCACAAAAAAGGTTTTATAAGACACTATGGCTAACCCAGCCCCAATGTTAAGTTTTTCATGTTGTCGTGCTAAGTTGTATGAAACTACCATGGTCTACACCAATTGTAACCACCATAACTACAAAGTTCTATGAAGCATGATTCTTCTTATTCCAGCACATTGTTATAGTTTCAAAATTTTCCACGCTTTGGACAAAATTGTTATGCTAAGACTAATGGATTACCATGACCAAATGTAAGTGTTGACTTTGTAATTATAATGAAGTTGCCATGGTGCCCTACTTGTAGATAGAAGTTACCATGTGGTAGCTACAATAATTGCCGCCTCAATTAAACACTCAATTTCTGCCGCCATCCATTTGCATTTTAAGTTCAATGAAAAAATGTGATATAGTTAGTAGAAAACCATGAGATAGAAACTTAAAGAAGAAAGCAAATTACACATGTACATATGCATACTGGACCCAATCATCTATGAAAATCTCATTTAGTAGGATCAAATGCATGTGAAAAAGACTAAAAATGCCACTTGAGACTGAGAAGCATGAACATGTCCTCCTTTAGGAGATGGGGAGCTTCAGGTAGGCCTTGTAAACCGTGCAAGAAAAAAGCATTGAACTGTTGCTTCTCCCTTGGCACCCTTCCTTGCCCTCGTCCTCATTGTTGTCATTCGAGCTGCTGCCCCTCCCCACCCCTTCGTGGATCCTTGTCCACTATAGCTGCCACCCCTAAATGATAACCATAGAGTAAGCATTTAAGTTACCACCAACGACGTGAACAAATTACCATGTTTATGGATTGAAGAAACTAGACATCTAGTTGAAATGTGGTTAATATGATTTGCAAAACAAAAGTTGTCATTATGCCACACCTTAATTTGTCATGAAGAAAATTGTAGAGTTACCAAGGTTTTTACATTGCTAGTTTTTGTTTTTGCAAAAAATAGGTTTATCATATAAGTTAATACAAAAATGCTCTTAAAATAGTAATCTCCTTGTTTTGATTTAGTTTTGACGAATAAAAAAAGGAATTTGCCAGGGGTCTAAAAACATAAGTGTGTGGCTTGTTATGCATACAATTTGCCGTCCATTGGATCATATAATGTTGCCATGCAAGACTATAGGAAGTTGCCACTGACTACACACTAGATTTAGGAAGCCGTCTAAAAACTATAAAGCACACTTGGTAAAAGATTAAAAACAGTAAGTGATAATTATAGAACTCATGACATGGCAATTTACATGGGTAAAAACCTAAGCAGTGTGGCAACTCAGCATATCAGCATCAGGTCGATGGATTGGCACCGTCTACATCTATGACCGCGTCGGCCTTCTTGTCCTCTCAAGTGGCGACGATAAGAGCGCATCCTCAGTGGCTCTGGAAGCAAACAAAATAAAATTTCATTCACCATGCTTTTAATAGGGGCAAGCTTCAGTGACGTTGAAAGCAAGTTGAGTAACATTCAAAACAAAATGAAATTCATAAAGGAAGCAAACTAGCCCACTATGCTAAAGTAATTAATATTTTTATTTTATTTATATTCCAAATTTATAGTTTATTAAAATCAGCAATTACCAATGGTCAGAAGGATTCTAGGAACACTTAAATCCAACGCATCCCACAATCAGTGTAGCTCAGTTGGCCAGCTAGATGGGGTTGGGTGGGGGGGGGGGAGGGGGGCGCCAGGGACGGAGCCAGGATTTGAACATAGGGGGGGCAAAAAATTTCCTCTAGTAGTGTAGAGACTCGTAAAAAAAAATAAAAGAGACAGCCTTGTTAACAAACTAAATCTTCGTCAAAACATATTCTGCTGTGAGCAAGTTGAATTTTTATCAAAAGTTACTATCAGGCAAATGCCAAAGCAATTCACGTGTTAATGAACTAAATCTTTCTACTATTGGATGGGATAAACAATGCAAAAGCTTGTCCGATGGGTACAGGGATATGTCCCCAATCTTTTACTTTTATACAGTTACTACCATTCGACTTGTGTAGTTCTGAAGGCATCCATTAATCTGATTTAGAAACATAAGCAAGGACAAACCAATGAGTGAGAAACAGACTAACCTAACCCTTTCCTTGGTCGCCGCTTCTCTCCACTGGTTGCGCGGCCGGCCGGCCGCGCGTCCGCGCAAGATGGCCCTCGTTCACGTTAGACGCTATCTCGTCCAAGCAAGGATTGTCCGCTCAAATTGAAACGGCGCTGGTCATGAACTGCCGTAGAACTCAGATTGAAACGGCGCTGGTCATGGACTCAGATTGAAACGGCGCTGGTCAGGAACTACCCTAGACAGCTAACCTTGGCGACAGGCATCGGACGATGGAAAATCAAACGATCTGACCGTCTCCCTTCGCGCTGGGCTATTTCCTGCGGGGTGTTAAAAGATGGGCTTTGTGATTTAGTTGGGCTTCAGGTGGTAGGGGGGCGATATTAGCTAAATATCCACTTTTTTCTACCGACCTGCTAATCGCTACCGAGTAAAATGAGATCGTTAGGCCTCATTTGGTACAAGGGGCTTGAGGGGGTTTCCAGAGGATCAACCCCGCGGGGCCCAAAAACCTCTCAAAGCCCCGACGACCCATTTGTTCCACGTGGTTTGCACAGCCCAATCCCTTCCATCCCCCTTCGATCCCCTTCTATCCACGCGTATCCCAAGCCCCGAGGGCACACGCAGGGAACACGCCCCGCCCGCCTCTCCGTCTCGGCCTCCGGCTCCCGCCCCGCCGCCCCGTCACCACCACCGCCCACGCCGCGAGCTCCCTCTCCTCCGCCCGCGGAGAGTCGCGCGAGGCGGCGGTGGCGGAGCTTCTGCGGGACCACGGCCGCCATCGCCGCGCGCGCGCCTGTGTACGCAGCCATGCTGGTCGACGGTGTCAGGCGCTCGACGAGCTCGGGCTCTAGGCGTCCTGGAGCGCCGGGGCGGGCGCGCTCGGGTTCGGCAGGAAGGTGTACTTCATGGGGCGGAGCCGGCGCGACGGCGCCGTTGTCCCGCTCGTCGAGAGCCTCGGCGTGCGCCTCTCCTCCGCCAAGCTCATCGCGCCCTACTTGCTGCCGAGGGCTTCCCCGTGCCCATCCTCAGGGTGAGTGGCCATGGCATACGTTCCTGTAGTCAAAGTTCCATCTTGGAAGGAAGCTGCCCAATCTAGGACATCACGTCTGTATTAGAACAGAGTTCACAGTTTGCGCTGCATTTTCCGCCAGCGGCTAGCAGAAAGTGAAATTCAAAAGTAAAAGGAATGCTCAAACGCGACGACACTACACCACCCATTGCTTCATCTGTTTTGTAAAAGGCACAGCAGGATATAAGGGAAGTTAGTTACAACGTAAAGATTAGATTTTTAAATGTTCTATACCATGTTATGTCAACATGACAAACCCTTTCAAACAAATAAAAATTTTAAACGAAGAGGATTGTAAAAGGAAGGGTTTTGAGGTTTTCAAGGGGTTTTGAGGGGATTGGGTGGAAGAGGGGGATTCACCAAATCCCCTGAAATCCCCCCCTCCCAAAACCTCTACAATCCCTTCCTATCAAACAAGGCCTTAGGGGGGGGTCTAGCCCCCCCTCGCCCCCCTTGGATTCGTCCCTGGGGGACGCTCGCTGGTTCAATGGGAGACCATGTTTTCGTTGACCATGAGACAACGAGACATCTTTGCTGACTTCGTTAATTTTAAAATATGTGCATTTTTTGAAAAATCCTTGAAAAGAAATGGGAGGTATCCCTAGTGTGGGATGAGCAACATACAAACGCCGCTTCGTGTGATGCTATGCCGACCGCTAGTCGCACGCACGCACGCACGGCTCAGGGCATGTACAATGGTTGTTAAGATAGTCTTATCTTAAGTCTTGCATGTGATTTAGAGATGACAAAAAAATTTGTCTACAATGGATCATCTCTTAGCCTTATCTTCAATAACTAGCAATTCCTAAAAATGTGGTGAGACATATTGTGCTAAAAGATCATCTCTTGTCTTCTCTTAAATAAAAGAAGACAAGCCTTTTATTATGAGTTCTCTCTCCTCCACCTCATCATCTATCCTACGTGGCACTCCTAAGATAGCACCATTGTACATGCCCTCAAGATCTGGTTCATGACAGATTAGGACTCCGCAATCACAACAGGCTTGTGTACTCCATAAATATCAGGCCCCAGTATATGTATCCTCAAACCCACTGATCTCTTGATCTCTAGGTTGCCATGGAGGCGCAGCAGTCCGCCGGCATGGCCGATCTCGCCGCCCGCCTCACCAAGCGACTCGCGGATACTAACAGCGACCGCAACCTGGTCTTCTCGCCGCTCTCCATCTACGTCGTCCTGGCGCTCCTCGCCGCCGGCGCCCGTGGGAAGACCCTGGAAGAGATCCTCCGCGTCCTAGGGGCACGGTCCCGTTGCGAGCTTGAGGACTCCGTGGCGCGCCTCTTGGACGGCCCCCTCAGGGACAGGCCGTCGGAGCCTGACAGCGGCGAGCCGAGTCTGGCGTTCGCGTGCGGCGTGTGGAGCGACCTGACGCGGCCGCTGAAGCTGGCCTTCCGCGACGCCATCGCCGGCAGGTACAAGGCCGAGGCCAGTTCCGTCGACTTCCGCAACGACCCAAAGCTAGCGGTGCGGCAGATCGACGCGTGGGCCACGGCGGCCACGATGAACCTCATCCGGTCCGCCGTCCCCCCGGGAGCCGTAGACGAGGACACCAGCTTCATGCTGGCCAACGCCATCTACTTCAGGGGCAAGTGGGAAGTGCCGTTCTACGAGAGCTCGACCAAGAACAGGCCCTTCTACCGGCTCGACGGCACCGCCATCGACGTCCCCTTCATGTCCAACTACGGCCGTCACTTGATCGCCGAGCACGACGGGTTCAAGGTGCTCAAACTACGGTACAAGAGCAGTTCACGGTACATGTGCATGTGCATCTTCCTCCCGGACGCGCGTGACGGCCTGGCGAACCGCTGGACAATATCACGTCGTCGCCCCCTGCGGGCTTCCTGCGCGAGCACCTGCCGCACAGCAAGGTCTCGACCGACAAGTTCGCGGTGCCCAAGTTCGAGCTCTCCTTCGAGAGCAGACTCACCGGCGTCCTCAACGACCTGGGGCTCCTGCTAGACCTAGACACCGACCTCTCCGACATGCTGGAGGACGACGGCTCCGGCTTTCCGTTCGTCCAGGTCTTCCAGAAGGCCGTCATCGAGGTGAACGAGGAAGGAACCAAAGCCGCCGCGGTCACCACGGCGTTCGCCTGGAATCCGACGTTCTCTCCGGACCTGTCACGGCGAGTGGATTTCGTAGCCGACCACCCGTTTGCCTACTTCATAGTCGAGGAGGGTTCGCACGCCGTCCTCTTCGTGGGGCACGTCGTCGACCCTGGCAATGGCGCCGGGGCGGTGATCCCGTCCCCTCCCCCGTTCCAGGAGTGCACCACAACAAAAAGAGGAGCTGACGATGAGGTGATCAACAAGTATCCGGCTTATGGTCCGTCTTATGCTCCCGTGTCGCCGGTATACAACCCAGTATCGCCGGTGTACAGTCCTTATTCGCCGGTGTACAGTCCAACATCGCCGACATACAGTCATGTACCTTATACTCCACAGTCGCCGGCGTACAACCCGGCAGTTCTGTATGGGTGGGATAGCGCCAGGCCATCACCGCCGGAGTACAAACGCCCCCGCTATACAGTCCAGAGGAACCAGCGAGCGACGGGACAAGATGAACTGCCCGCGGAGAAAACAGAGTAGATATCATGGAAATGAGCCTATCTATCTATTACGGCCTTACGGGGCGCGCCATCGACTATCATGAATGAATTCTCTAATAGTTTCCTGATTAGATGCCTTCATTCAGCAGTTGCATGCTTGGATTACTTATGAAATCTTATCTTATGTATATGAACAATACTTGTATGCATAGATGTTGTGCATTGCTGCTTGTGTTTTGCAAGTCGTTGGCTGCATTGGCTACTTTTGTTTTTCGGAAACACTAACACCCACCGTGTGGGCGTTACCCAACTCGCCCACATGCCTCGATCGTCGTTCATTGTCTTTTGCATGAATCTTGGCACGAAAAGATTGATTTTGTGTGCCACGTAGGACGGAGCTGGTGTGTGGGCGTTGGAGAGTTTGCCCACACGCTAGCCCCATGCTGTTTGCCAGCTGCGCTGTGTGGGCGAACTAGTTTCTGCCCACACAACCAGCCATCTAGTTCATGCGCGTGTGGGTGAACTACTTTTCGCCCACGCAACACTCCTACGTTGTGGATGGCAACTGCAGTTAGACGAACGTGGCAACTAGGTAAACACACATGGCAACTGTGATTTTTTGCTAGACGGCAACTGCAGTTGCGTGTACGTGGCAACCAGATAAACACACATGGCAATTATGGTTGGATCACACATGGCAACTAGGTAAACACACATGTCAACTACTGTTTGACCATATGTAACAAGTAGTTAATCACAGACGGCAACTACGGTTTGATTACACGTGACAACTACTATAAATTAGACATGGCAACTATAATTAACCAAAACAGATAGAGTTCCCATGCTTTTACAACTACACTTGCCATCCCGGATAACTACATCTGCCAACTAGGATGGCAACTGCGTGGTGTACCTAACCTAGTTGCGTCAGGACGTGTGGGCACTTTTGCTTCGTGCCACTCGCGCGGGGTGAAGATGAGTAGTACTTGTTGGCGTGTGGCACGAAGCAGTCGCGCCCACACGTGTGGGCAATTCTAATATCCGCCCACACACAGCCCGTGTGGGCTGCCTACTGTTCACACCACACACGGTGTGTGGGCGCATGTCGAATATACCACATGTGTGGCAGTTATCGGCGTCCTTATTTTAGTTCTTCGTAATAGCTCTATAAGTTGACTGGATTTTCAATGGGAAATTATTATTTTAAACGGAGAGCGTCTACCGCAGGACTTGGCAAATCCGGTCCCTTATATGTCCGCGGACGCGCCCGGGCACGTCCACAGACGCATCTAGACCGCCCCTCGTATTTTGTGCCCAACAAGCACATATTTCAAATTCGGACTTTGAAATACATGCAAACCTATGCACGTCCATCATACACGCCAATGTCGCATGTATATAACAAATGTTGGTAGCGAAATACATAGTTCTTACATAAAAAAATATTTGAAATGCATAACTGAAATATTACCTCTTTGGTTTCCATTGTGGATCCAAATATGCTCTACAAGATCATTGCGTACCTGCTCGTGCACATGATGATCTCGAAGATTCTGATACATCTGCAAAAAGTTCATAAACTGATTTGCATCTTGATCTTCCGTAATTTGAACTTGTTCTGCAGGTGCTTCAAAATTATTGGTTTGGACTACATAATCGCCCTCATCCTCGACAACCATATTGTGCAAAATAACACAACATGTCATCAGCTGCCACAAAGTTTCTGATTCCCACATCATTGCAACTTCACGAACAATTCCGCAATGAGCTTGAAGCACTCTGAATGCTCTCTCCATATCCTTCCTAATTGTTTCCTGCATTGTTGCAAAGTGACTTTGCTTGTTGCCTTGTTGTTCGAATATGGTCTTCACAAACGCCGCCCACTGAGAATAGATGTCATCGGCAAGATAGTATCACATGTTGTAGTCATGACCGTTGATAGTGTAGTTGCACGACGATAATTCTTCATTACAAAGCCTCCTAAACATGAGAGACCGTTGAAGCACGTTGATGTTACTGTGAGAATCCGGCATTTCAAAGAAAGCATGCCAAATCCACAAGTCATGTGATGACACTGCTTTTAGTATGATGGTGGCCTCTTTTGTATGACCTTGATACATCCCCCGCCAGCCTTTAGGCAGTTCTTTCATTGCCAAAGCATGCAATCAATTGACTCGAGTATTCTTGGAAACCCTCTGGTCTCTCCAATAGCCAACAACTTTTATGTGTTCTGCACATTTGGCTCTTTGTGATACTCTACTCCAAACACCAGCAACATAGCATGGGTAAACCTGACAGTACTCTTCAGGTAAGTGCTCTTCCCCATCCAGACTATCTCACCAATGGCATCAGCGATAGTACCAAGTGCAAGCATCCTTAGAGTAGCCGTGTGTTTCTCCTTAGCAGAGAAAAAAGTTGGCCGCAACAATCCCTTCTGAGCTTGAAGTAGTCATCACGTGCCTCCACTCCCTCCACAATGCGCAAAGACAATGGTTTGTGCATATGAAAACGACGAGAAACCATGAATCATCCGAGAAAGTTGGGCCCGGAGCAAACTAATCCTTGTGTAGTAGCCGTGCTTTGGAGACCCTATCTCGATTGATCACTCTTCTTCCTTTGCTTGAGACCTTGAAGTTGAGAATATGCTCCACCTGCCGGTCCATTTCCTCTTGCATGCTCATGAGCATGATCATGTCCACTTCGTCGTCTGAATCCGACGAATCGAAGCACTCATCTCCAATCATTTTATCAAGCTCCGTCAGTCCATACTCCTCTTCCGACGAAGCATCCAATTTCGTCGCTTTTCTATGAATAAACCACAAAAAACTGTGTCGGACAATGTATCAAACACATAGAGCGCAAGGGGCAGCCCGATAGTTGCCGGATGTACTGTGGTGGCGTCCGGGTCGGCGACGGTGTCCGCGGCGGGGAGCACGAGAGAAAGGACTGTTGTGCTGGTGTTGGTGGGGCAGAGGCTCTGAACGGTTGCGGAGCAAGGGTGGTGGCGGAGCTGCGAGGCGTCCGGTACAGGGAAGGAAGAAGAGAAGAGACAACAAATGGATCTGGAAGGTCAAGGGGATGGATATGGTACAAATTATGGTGCGGTAGGCCTGTCGGATCCGGCGCGACGGACGCGCTTTGTGCTAGATATGAATATGAGGGGTGTCGGTCAGCCAGCCAGACTTTTGAGGCCTGTTTGAGATGCTCGTCTAGAACGGGTTTTTTTTTTGACCAAGGCATCTACCAAACGTTTTGGGGACGCAGGGTTTGAGACGCCCAGCTGTAGATACTCTGATAACACACCATGCATAGGTCGCCTTTCCTGTGGAACACACGTCTAGATCGAGACCCTGGTGCCGTGACTTGCTATTTTATGGGCCACGACACCCACGTGACGTGTGAAACAGATGCTTGGGAGTTTAGAGATCTAATTGATCTGATTCATGTCAATCCTATGGCTAGTAATGCGGTTTATGTTTGGCAGTTTTCAACCGACTGATGTGTAGGAATGATGAGCATGGCGGTGTTGAAAGCGACTAGCGGCGGGGTCGATGGGCACCGTGTTGGGGAACGTAGTAATTTCAAAAAAATTCCTACGCACACGCAAGGTCATGGTGATGTATAGCAACGAGAGGGGAGAGTGTTGTCTACGTACCCTCGCCCCCCTGATTTTCAGGGATGGGCCCGCCTCAATAGACCAAATCTCAACCAATCAACAATAACCATCCCGATAAACCCCCTTAACCAGCCCGTGAGTCTAGCATCTCTCATGTTTACGGGAAGGAGTGGTATATACGCGATCCGTGAAAAAACCATGTTTACGGGAATTGTTGGAGATTGTTTTAACCCTAATTCCCTTTATACAGTAAATTGTTTTTGTATATTTTATATATATAGGGATATAAGGGAACTATTGGAGTTTCTCCTACGTACCCCTACATAAATTTCAGATCGATTGATCTCTGATTCGATACCTTAATTATAGGTTGGCATGGAGCCGCCACAGTCCACCGGCATGGCCGATCTCGCCGCCCGCCTCACCAAGCGCCTCGCGGACGCCAACAGCGGTAAAAACCTGGTCTTCTCGCCGCTTTCCATCCACGCTGTCCTCGCGCTCCTGGCCGCCGGCGCCGGCGGGGACACGTTGGAAGAGATCCTCCGCCTCCCGGGCGCGCGGTCGCGCCGCGAGCTTGAGGACTCCGTGGCGCATCTCTTGGACGGCCCCCTCAGAGACAGATCGTCGGAGCCTGACGGCGGCGGGCCAAGCGTGGCGTTCGCGTGCGGCGTGTGGAGCGACCTGACGCTGCCGCTGAAGCCGGCCTTCCGCGACGCCGTCGTCGGCAGGTACAGGGCCGAGGCCAGCTCTGTTGACTTCCGCAACGACCCAGAGCAAGCGGTGCGGCAGATCGACGCGTGGGCCGCGGCGGCCACGGGGAACCTCATCCAATCCGCCGTCCCTCCAAGAGCCGTACACCGGAAGACCAGGGTCGTGCTGGCCAACGCCATCTACTTCAGGGGCAAGTGGGACCTGCCGTTCTACGAGAGCTCGACCAAGAACAAGCCCTTCTACCGGCTCGACGGCACCGCCGTCGACGTCCCCTTCATGTCGAACAACGACCGTCACTTGATCGCCGAGCACGACGGGTTCAAGGTGCTCCAGCTGCGCTACAAGAGCAGTTCACGGTACCCTCGGACCCACGGCATGTCCATGTGCATCTTCCTCCCGGACGCGCGCGACGGCCTGGCGAGCCTGCTGGACAAGATCACGTCCTCATCCCCGGCAGGATTCCTGCGCGAGCACCTGCCGACGAGCACAGTCAGGGTCGGCATGTTCGGGGTGCCCAAGTTCAAGCTCTCCTTCGAGAGCAGCCTCACCGGCGTCCTCATCGACCTGGGGCTTCTGTTACCCTTCACCCGAGAAGCCGACCTCTCCGAGATGCTGGAGGACGGCCAGCCGATGATGGTGCCAGATGTGTTCCAGAAGGCCGTCATCGAGGTGAACGAGGAAGGAACCAAAGCCGCGGCCATGACGTACTGCCCAACCAGTCCGTCATACTCGCCGGACCTGTCACGGCGAGTTGATTTCCTCGCCGACCACCCGTTCGCCTACTTCATAGTCGAGGAGGGGTCGCTCCCCGTCCTCTTCGCGGGGCACGTCGTCGACCCTGGCAATGGCGCCGCGGCGGTGATCCCGTCCCCGGCCCCGTTTCAGGAGTGCGCCACAACAAAAAGAGAACCCGACAATGAGGTGATGACCAAGTATCCGGCTTATGGTCTGTCGCCGGTATACAACCCAGTATCGCCGGTATACAGCCCATATTCGCCGGTATACAGTCCAACGTCGCCGGTATATCAACCTTGCTCTGTACCTTATTACAGTCCACAATCGCCGGCATACTACAACCCGGCAGTTCTGTTTGGGTGGGACAGCGCCAGTCCAGCAGCATATCGGCCATCGTCGCCGGACTACAAAAAAACCCCGCCATTCAGTACAGAGGAACCAGCGACGGGAGAAGATGAACTGCGCGAGGAGAAAACAGAGTAGATATTATGGGAATGAGCCTATATATTATGGGGCACGCGATCCACTATGATCGAATGAATTCTCCAATAGTTTCCTGATAGTAGATGCCTATTAATTCAGCAGTTGCATGCTTGGATTACATATAATATTTGTATGCATAGATTTTGTGCATTGCCACCTGCTTTTGCAAGTCGTTAGCTGCGTTGGCTCTCTTTGTTTTTCTTTCTTCATTATAGTATGTAAGTTAACTGAATTTTCAATTTGGATAAGCTAATTTTTTGGGAGGACGGTTGAAGGAGTAAAAGCTGGAGGAAGAAGTAACAATATGGTCATTGGATCTTAATCTAATGACCCAGAAAACCCATTTACCCAAAATTAATTTTGAGGCAACTTATGTACAGCCAAAATTTTGAGGTTCATCTTCATATTAATAAGAGAAAAATTCACCATAGGTCACAAAACTTGAGCTGGCTGACACTTAAGTACCACTACTTCAAAATACCCGAAATACAGTCCATGTACTTGCGCAGGGGTTCACTTTGGTCCGTATATATGAATTGAGCTACGTATTTGCTGACTTGGCCGAGTCAACCGTTGACAGCTGTGCTTTGACCACCACTTGTGCAGCACCTGTCCACTTGTGCGTTAATAGTAGATGGCTGGAGGTTTTTTTTGCAAATTCGTGCACCTGGTCGGACCGCACCCACCTGGTCGGACCGCACCCACCCTAATCGGACCGCACCCACCTGGTCGCTCCTGTCTCCTCCCTCTCGCTCTCCGCTACCTCCGCTCCGAACCCTAGCCAACTCCCGTCCGCGCCGCCGCCGTCGCCTTTCGCCGCCGCAGTCATTGCCGACGCCCTCCTCCGCCTCCTCTGTCTCCTCCCTCTCGCTCTCCGCTACCTCTGCTCCTCCGCCTCCTCTGTCTCCTCCCTCTTGCTCTCTCCGCTACCTCTGCTCCGAACCCTAGCCAACTCCCGTCCGCGCCGCCGCCGTCGCCTTTCGCCGCCGCAGCCATTGCCGACGCCCTCCTCCGCCTCCTCTGTCTCCTCCTTCATGTCGTCCTCCAGCTCCATCCGCTCAGCGCTGCGTGGCCGCTCCGTTGCTGTACCACTGATCGGGTGCCCGGATTGCGGCGAGCAGGTGAGGTTCTACCGGTCTAGCACCGATGAGCACGATGGATGGATCTTCTACAAGTGCGTGAACCACCATGTAAGTGCCAGTTCAGTAGATTCATGTCGTGTTAACTAACGCAGTAGTTTAGAGCAATGCAGTTGGTTAACTAATTTTGCCACTGATTAATCAGGTCACTTGTGATTTCTGGCACTGGGAGCTTGAGTATGTGCAGCATCTGGTTGACACAAGGCGTCTGGTTGGTGATGCTGCTGTAGATGCAATTGGTGCTGTTGAGGACAAGAGGGAAGAGCTTGAGAGGCAGAGGACAGAATCAATGGCAGGCAGAGGCACAGCTGGAAGGGTCATGGCTGGGAGAGGCAGGGCTGGAAGAGATAATTATGGCAGCTCCAGTGAGAATAAGTATGCTACCAAGCAGCAAATTGCTATGCTTTTAGGGTTAGGCAGAGAGATTTTGTTGCTGCTAAAGCTGCTGATGGCTTTTGTTATAGTGCTTTGTGTGATGTGTTTCACCTTAATTATGAAGAAGTGAAGTGTTGTTAATTCAGTAGGTGCAGGTGTGTAAACTGAGCATACTAAAATGGTTGCTTTTGTTTGCTCAGTAATGCTTAGTTGTAATGGTTGTTGTAATGGATAATATGTCAGTAATGTGAAGCCTCCTTGACCTACTTGCTTTGAAATGCTAGACCTAATTGCTTTGAAAAAACTGACAGATGTATTTAATGCCAGAAGTGTAGTTAAACTAATTCTGACATAATGTGTGCAGTTCACTAAATTTTAATAGTTAACTGAATTTAGTTTGTAAAGTTTAACCTCATTGCTTTCAAATTAATTGTTGTACTGAACTAACTTTGCAAACTTTGCAAACTAATTGATGTACTCACCAGCTGCTGCAAACACCCACCCACCAACTTGCACCTACTGCAAACACCCACCCACCAACTTGCACTCTACATGTTGCTTTGGTCCACCAGTCGACCACCACCACCAGATCCCCTTCTTCTTCCTCATCTTTCATCTTGCACCACCACATCCCTTCCTCTGTCCAATAGCCACCAGTCCAATAGCCCCAACAGATCCCCTTGTCATCTTCAGCTAGCAGCAACCATGGTGTCCTGGGATGATCTTCCCAGTTCTTCTGAAGATGACTCTGTGACCAGCAAGGTTAGTGTGCTCCTCAATCTCACACAAATCCAGTCTAGGGTTTCTCAGCTAGGGTTTCTCTCTCAATTGATTCCAAATGTCTCTCTTTTGTTTTAGCCACCTACCACAATATCCTTTGAGGAAGGGAGTGGCTTGGCTACAGATCTGCCTAGCTTTAGATGTGGGCATGGATCTTTGTGTGAGAAGAATGTGGCATTTGAATCTGTTGATACTGGCAGAAGGTTTCTAGCTTGTGCACAAAAGGTTAGTAATTTTTTTGCATTTGGCACTGTTAAACATTTTTCTCTTTGTACTGAATACTGGCAGTTAACTGAATCTCTCTTTTTTTATGTTCTAAATTCTTAGGAAGTACACAAATGCAGATATGTTGAGTGGGTTGACCCTGAGTGGTCTGATGCTCTGAAGATGAGCCTAGCTACTATATGGACCATGTATGAAGAGGAGAAAAAACAGAGGCTCGTATGTAATGTTGTGAGTCTTTGAAGAAAATTTGACGGTTCTTGAAGAGAAGAAGAAGATGGAGAATGAGTTGAGGCATTTCAAGCTTGATTTTGCTAAGATTGTGGCTGAGAAGGAGCAGGCAATGAGCCAACTAGGCAGCACACAACTTACTCGATCGATCTAAAGGAAGAACTTGAGAAGAAGAAGATTGCGCACAAGTCAAGAACCAACATTCATCGTATTGAGGGTTAAAGCAGAGAAAGAGAGGGACCAAGCAGTGCAAGAGAGGGATGACTTGAAGCATGAGAAAAGGAAGCTTGAGTACATGATTGGTGACCTATTCAAACACAAAGAGGCCACCAAGGAGAAGATAAGGAAGCTGAAGGGCATGCTGAATGAATTTGATTGAATCTGTGTCATTGTAAAAAAACCACTTTGTATCTTTCCTCCTGGATTTGTGTCAACTAAATTGTGTTAAGATAAGATATTGAAGTTGAAGTGGGTTAAGATAAGAAACTGAAGTTGGTTCAGATAAGAAAATGAAGTTAACTATCTCTGTCTTATATGACTGAATTAGCCTGAATTTTATGCCTGCAGTTGCTGTTTTATAACACTGAATTTGTCTGAATTTATATGTCCGCAGTAGTTGTTTTGTATGACTGAATTTGTATGCCTGTAACAAATATTTCTTAAAGAAAAAAAATTACACAAAAAGAGTTTTGCCTAGGTCTCGAACCCAGGACCTGTGGTATTGAACGTTGGTGGCAATGCCAGTGTGGTAAGAAGTAGTGCTTTGATCAAGGGCAGGTACTAACCTACCTATTTAGCAGTTGCTAGTGGCCCAATGGCTCACGCCTCTTCCATTTCCTTGTCTGCTCTTTAAGCCCACCCACCCACCGCTCCACTCTCCACTCTCCCCTCAGTCCACCGCGTCGCCTCGGTTACCCCGCACCAAACCCCCACGCAGCCGTCAAGAAACCCTCGCCGCCGACCACCACACCGCCGCCGCGTACATGGAGAACAGCCCCGCCTGGCAGAGGGTCATCGATGACCTCGCACGCGGCGACAGGGCGATGCGCGCAGACCTGACGGAGATCGGGAAGTGGTTCCCCAGCATTGGGATGCTGCGCCGCCATGCGCGTGGCCTCCTGAAGGTGATGATCGACGACGAGCTGGACCGCGCCTGCGACGACCCCGAAGGTATCCCTCCTGCGCTCGTCCTCCGCTTCGCGATGCAAGAGCGCGCTCCGACGACCCAGGGCAGCGAGCCCGATGGTGGATGTACCGGTCCGCCACCGCGCCGCGCCAGCCGGATCCGTTGCGCGTTGGCTCGCAAACGGAGCGCGTCCACAACATTGATCTGGCCCTCCCCACGCCTGTCAACACGGCGTACTGGGACCACTACCAGCCCGACCGCCTCGGGCGCGACGACGTCTCGGAGTACATCTCCTCCGAGTCGGAGTACGACTCTGGCTCCGACGAAGACTCCGGCTACGCCGCCGACTCGTCCTGGTCGACTGGCTGGGAGGAGCCAGAGGTGATTGTCCTCTTTGACGACGAGCCGGAGGTCAAGGTGGCAGCGCCCGTCGTCCCCGAGCAGGAGGTCCAGATGGTGGTGCCCGTCGCCAGGGAGGGTGACAAGCACCACCCCATTGACGTCGAGCTTCTTCCAGATGTTCCTGACATCGTCAAGCAGGAGGTGGAGGTGGTGCTGGCCCTTCAAGCACAGGTGGACGTCGCAGTGCAGCAAGATAGGAAGAAGAAGAGGAAGGTGGCAGCTGACATGGAGGTTCGCCGCTCGGAGCGCCTCCAGAAGTTGAAGAACTGAAGATGATGCAGTTGCAGTAGAAGGCATTAAGAAGATGCAGTTGCAGTAGTTAGGTATGCTGAAATATACAGATTTTCAGCATATAAGTTATAAAATATTAGTTTGTTAGGTGTGCTTGTATATTAAGCACATAAGTTATTTGTAATTTCTGTCTGTTGAACTCTGTTGAACTGGCTGTTGATGCTATATAAGTGTTGAACTGGCTGTGATGCTATATTTGTGCTGATGCAAAAGTGGCAGTAATCGAAAAGTGCTTTGTTGGTATGTAATGGTGTTGATGCAGTCTTGTTGCTATTTAAGGCAACAATCCAAAAAATCTCTTGTTGCTATATAAGGCAATAATTCCAAAAGAAGTAGCTGCTAAGGTTTTGAATCTTAGCTGAATTTTTGTCTGAATCTTTATCTTAACTGAATTCTGTCTTAACTGAATTCTGTCTTAACTAAATTCAGACCACTGTTAAGATTCAGTTAACTATAATCAAATCAGTTAGCTTTTCAAACTCAATTCAGACAACTGTAAAAATTCAGTTAAGTAGTTTGGAGGGGAGTGGAAATATACTAAGTAGGTTGTCAAGTAACACTTGAGCAAAGCACCGTTCCTATCACACTGGCATTGCACCCTGTTTATCACACCACAGGTCCTGGGTTCGACACCAGGCCAACCTTTTTGTTTTAATTTTTTAATTTTATGCAGTTAATTATCTATACTATGCAACTGAATTGCACTCCAACAGTGAATAAATCAATGAACTCCAACTGAATAATATGCAGCTGAATTTGAGTTCTCTTTATTCAGACAACTGTCTTAACTAAATTCAGACAACTGTTAAGATTCAGTTTAACTTTTGAATGGCAGTATGAAGCCACTGAATCTTCACATTTCCAAACAGTTCAAAGAGTCTCATTGTAGTTTTTGCCAAAATATTACAAGTGCAAAAAGCACTGAATCATCCCAACTCCAACAGTTTCAAAGAGTCTCATTCAAGTTTTTGGCCAAAAAATTACAAGTGCAAAGCACTGATTCATCTAAACTCATCAAACATGTTCACTCTCTTCGGCTTCTTTGGCACAGGTCCACTTGGTCCTGCCTGCTTCCTCTGCTCAGCTCTTAATCTCTTGGCCTCTTCTTGTTGTATCTTCTTTGCTTCTTGATCTTCTTTTCTCTTCAGTGCTGCCATAGTTCTCTTTGCTTCTTGATCTTCTTTTCTCTTCAGTGCTGCCTCTGCTTTAGCTGCCATTGCTTCAAGGGCTCTGGCCTCCTTCTCTTCTTGCAATGCAGCTTTTCTTGCTGCTGCAGCTTCCTTCCTTGCTGCAGATTCCAAAGCTTTCTTCTCTTGTGCTGCTCTTCTTCTTCTTTGTGAAGAGCAATTCCTTGGAGCGGTGCCGCATATAAAGGAGATGAAGCGGTCGGCCTGCATAGAGGGCGCGCGGATGGCTCTTGCCCGTGTGAAGGCGCATTGTCCAGCTATGGACGCCACCGCTGTTGCTGCCCAGGGTTCGGATGAAGACCGGCTCCCTGCCGAGCACTATTTTGGGGAAGTTATGCGTGGCGCTCGTGTAATAGAGTCGCAGTGCTCGAAGAATGTAACGTTCAAATGAACGCATTAGCTTGTAAATCGATGATTATGTTATAACTGCTTTTTATACTTGTGCGTCCAAGTAGTAAAACTTCTCCTCGGCGGCCGCTTACGATACACTTGTATAACTTGAAAGATTGCGCTTGACTTCAGCCCCACGCATGCGGGGTGTTCGCAAAAATAGCGCTTTCACACTTAATCCGGCGCCTCGGTCCTGTTTAAGGAGGTGGTAGCGAACGAACTAGGCAATCCGGACTATAATGCTTTATCACTTTCACTTAGCCGTGGAGCTCGAGGGTGGGGCTATGATATAGCCTCGGTGGCACCGCACATCTCCGTATTCGGGTGCGTATGTGCCTGACCGAAACGGTCCTTCGTCAAAGCGGGAATTCTAAACATTCGGTAGTCGATCGAGTGGTTGACCGGTCTCTCAGTATCATGACAATCGGTTTTGCTTTCATCGAGGTGCTTTCGCCAAATTAATCGGGGCACAATCCCAAGAGTTCTCCGGTGCCGCGTTAGCTGTGATACGGAACGTAAGGCAGCAAAACACGAGAGCCGGCAAACCCAACATTTGACCAAAGACATGATTCGAGCTGATGCATATAATCCCTAGCTCGAGACGCCGAACACTCCCTAAGGTGTTCGGTCTTTATAATAATGGGCGAGATGCCCTAAGCCCCTAGTGTCCGTGCACGGGCATGGTCTTCGACGCGCCGATGCCAAAGCGCCAGCTCCGCTTTGGTTATAGGAAGAAACCAAGGAGAATAACAACAAGAGACAGAAAAAAGGTTTATGCAGTGGTCTTAATCAAAAGAATCCTTGCAACGGGTCCCTCTGCGCGTTTGCGCGTGTCTCCGCTATACCGTTATCCTGGACGGGTATGCACGTTGTTCATCTGTAGAAAGAGAGGAACGTTTAGTTTTTAAGAACGATTCGTGCGAAAAATGTGTAAAATAAGAAACATAAATAATTAAAGCAAGGTTTATATGAAACCGCGATTGTTTGTGCGCGCAGCCCCCTGTCAAGGGGTATGCGGCTAGGGAGCCCCTAGTCTGCTGAGGCCGGATTCGTCTATCCGAGTCCGGGGTCCTTAAGTGACCCTTGCACTGAAATGGCGCCACGCGGACCGAGCATCTTGAGTGTAAGAGACGCGTAATGCGGTATGGCGTCGAAGCGGACAAAAGCCTTTCGTCCCAAAAGTGCTTGATATTCACTTTTAAATGGGACGATGTGAAAAATTAATTTTTCGCGTCGAAAATTGTTCGGTGATCCGAACACGACTTCTAGTAATATAGAGCCTGTGCACTTGGCGTGAGGGCATGGCGTCACTCCTTTGAAGGAAGTGCGACTGTGTCGGATTTTGGTTGGGTCTATCCCCATCCTACGGATTGTGTTTGAATATAGCAGGTTTAAGTCACTGCCTCCGTCCCATTAAGACGTTAGTAAATTGTAATCCGTCTATTATGGGATTCAATATCGAAGTCCGCCCCGCATTTGAACGCTCGAATAGTCCAGTGGTCGAAAGTGATTGGTTTTGATATCCAATCTCTACGGTCTGTTGGTTGGACCGCCAAGCTCTTTTAGAAAGTACCGCTATTTTTCCTGTTTTGACCCCTTGTGGGAAAGTCTTTTGTTTTCCGTGCTCTCTGGTGGGGTTTATCTTCTTCGCTGACGCGTCGAGCCCCTTGTGTTCGCATTTAGTCGGCGGACTGTTTAAAACCCAACAATCCTGTGGGTGTGATTTGCGAGCCTTCCGGGTACTGTGGATTTGACATATCCGACCCAAAATCTTGTTTGTTGGACAATTCACACCGCCATCCTTGAGAGGCTATGTTTTGTTGTTGGGCCATGAGCTTTTGAATCCGCGCCGACCGCCGTGCTTTTGGGCTTTTCTCTTTATTCGGCGCTGCTCTTTTCTCGCGCCGTGATTTTCCATTTCCTTCTCTTATCTCGGATGTACTTGGGTCGCTGGTGCTGCTTCTTGCTAGCCAGCTATCCTCTCCGCATGTAAGCGGGTCATGAGGCTTGTTAGTGCGGACGTTGTCCTCGGTTTCTCTTGACCGAGGTGCCTGGCGAGCCATTCGTCTCGGACATTGTGCTTGAAAGCTGCTAAGGCTTCGGCGTCCGGACAATCGACTATTTGGTTCTTTTGGTAAGAAACCTGTTCCAAATTCTCATACCGACTCTCCGGGCTGTTGAGTGATATGACTTAGATCATCTCAGATCCGGAGGACGGACATAAGTCCCTTGAAAATTCGCTCTAAACGCGTCCTCGAGCTGTTCCCAACTTCCAACAAGTTTTCGGGAGGCTTTTGAGCCAATGACGGCTGGCCCTTTGAGCTTGAGGGGTAGATATTTTATGGCGTGGAGATCGCCTCCTCTTGCCATGTGTATATGTAGTATATAATCTTCTTTCCGCACTCTGTGGTCTGTTGTTCCATCGTAGGCCTCTATGTTTATGGGTTTAAACCCTGCTGGGAATTCATGGTCCAAAGACCTCATCGGTGAAACATAGTGGGTGTGCGGCGCCCTGCACTTGTATGTGCCGCTATCATCGGACACTTGACGTGTTACCTTGCTTCTGGGGCCTTCTTTTTGGGTCCAGATGGACTGGCTGGGCCATTTGACGGTGGAGGCTCTATGGCCTCCTCGTCGAATTCTGGTAGCAGCTTACGCTTCGGGTAGCTCTTCGGTTGGTGGCCATTGCCGCTTTTATCTGCGGTTTTGAGCACTTTGCTCCATCTCATTCTGAGCGTGTCTTCTATTGTTTTGAGCTTCCGCTTTTCCTTCTTCAGGCTTCTTGCTGTGGCGATGAGCCTGCGCTTAAAAAGCTCTTGTTTGACGGGGTCCTCGGGCACAACGAGTTCGTCGTCATTGAGGCTTGCTTCGTCTTCGGAGGGAGGTACATAGTTATGATCCTCAACCTCTTTGTCTGCCGCCCTCTCGTGAGGGCTTGCTTCTGCATCCTCCTGCGCTGAGTCTTGCTGGAGGGGATTGTCTTCGGCACTCTCTGGGGTATTGTTATCTCCTGTGCCGGAATCTCTATTCTTGCTGTGGCGGGATTTAGAGCGGCGCCGCTGACGCCGGCGCTTGGGCTGTTTCTTTAAGGAGTCTGCCTCCGCTGTTTCTTCGCCATCCCCGTCTTTTGGGGTGTCCACCATGTATATGTCGTATGACGAGGTGGTCTTCCAGTGCCCTGTAGGCGCTGGTTCTGTTAAATCTCCGCATCGCCGTCCATAGCGCCGATGTCTTGGAGTCGTAGTCTAGCATGTCGGTTAGATCGCCGACGGTGGCTACAAAGTGGGTGGTGGGTGGGCTCAATTTCTTCGTCGTCCAGATCTCCAACCATCCTGGCCATAATCCGCCAGACTCTCCCGATAACGAGAGATGCTTTAGTGAATTCAAGATATCGCCGAAAGGCGAAGCATTGGAAGATGTCCGCGCGGTGAATTCCATAACCGCGCCCAATCCGGATCGATTGGTAGGGCGCGGAGGTTCG
This sequence comes from Aegilops speltoides, assembly GCA_021437245.1. NCBI lineage: Eukaryota > Viridiplantae > Streptophyta > Magnoliopsida > Poales > Poaceae > Aegilops > Aegilops speltoides. The sequence goes on along the minus strand of CM038145.1, from coordinate 385,483,246 downwards.
AGTCCGCAAGGAGTTCGCGCCGGAATCACGAAGTTTCGGGGACAAGATTGGTGTTCGCCCATCGCCGTGGATGTTGAAGCCCCGGTGGCGTCTATCCACCGACCCTCGATCTGGGCGATCGGCTCCGGCTAATGGTCAAGCGGATCCGTGTCGCCCACCAAGGCACTTGACGGCGGCAGAGCTAGATCATGCCCATCGTCACAGTCACGCACGCCGGTCAGGCTCGAGCCCGTCAAGATCAACTCTCCGCGACATCGGTCGTGAAGTTTAAGCTTCCAAATCGACTGACGGCCAGGGCGTAGCTTCGATCTGCTCCAGATGGCCAAGTGAATTGACCCGCAGGCGAAGCCGCCGAATCTGAAGATCTGTCCGGGAGAAACGTCTCACCTCGACAGCGTTGCTGGTTGAAGATGCCATCAAACCTATCGGTGACGACACGAGGAACTCTCAATGAAAGCACCAATGTCGGTGTCAAAACCGTGGATCTCGGTAGGGGTCCCGAATCTGTGCGTCTAGGCGGATGGTAACAGGAGACAAGGGACACAATGTTTTACCTGTGTTCGGGCCCTCTCGATGGAGGTAAAACCCTCGTCCCCGCTTGATTAATATTGATGATATGGGTAGTACAAGAGTAGATCTACCACGAGATCAAGGAGGCTAAACCCTAGAAGCTAGCCTATGGTATGATTGTTGTAATGTATGTTGTCCTATGGACTAAAGCCCTCCGGTTTATATAGACACCGGAGATGGCTAGGGTTACACAGAGTCGGTTACAATGGTAGGAGATCTACATATCCGTATTGCCAAGCTTGCCTTCCACGCCAAGGAAAGTACCATCCGGACACGAGCCGGAGTCTTCAATCTTGTATCTTCGTAGTCTTGGAGTCCGGCGGATAATGATAGTCCGGCTGTCCGGACACCCCCTAGTCCAGGACTCCCTCACCTACCGACTATAAGGCTGACTATAGATGACATGGCAAGATCATATAGTCAGCAGCTGGCTATACTATTAACCATGCTCTTAGAGGGGAGTGCGATGATTTTTGTTCCTGTTGCAATTCATGAGCATGTTTTTTATTATTAATAGAGAAAAATTCACCATAGGTCCATGTACTTGAGCTGGCTGACACTTAAGTACCACTACTTCAGAATACCCGAAATACAGTCCATGTACTTGCGCAGGGGGTTCACTTTGGTCCGTATATACGAATTGAGCTACGTATTTGCTGACTTGGCCGAGTCAACCGTTGACAGCAGTGCTTTGACCGCCACTTGTGCAGCACCTGTCCACTTGTGCGTTAATAGTAGATGGCTGGAGGTTTTTTTTGCAAATTCGCGCACCTGGTCGGACCGCACCCAGTCGGACCGCACCCACTCATTAAACAGTGACACAGCGTTTCGCTCCTCTCTCCTACCTCCCGCTACCCCTCTCTGCTCCCGCAACCCCTCTCTCTGCTCCCACCTTTCTCCTCATCGTCGTTGCCGAGGGCGGACGTCGTTGGCGTCGACGGCGGCTCCATGAGCACGTCGTCGGACGCTGAGCCGCCGCCGTCCGCGCCGTTCGGGAGGGGCCTGCGCGACGTGCCTCTTGCTCCTTCGCGTCGCCGTGATGATGCCTCGCCGCCCCTGTATGGTATGTCGCCGTCGCCAGCAGCTCCTTTGCTCGATCTGTGCAATTTAGCTCCCGTAGCGAGTTCTTGGCCACATCAATTGCGCGTAGGAGCTAGGGTTTGGCCGTTTGTTCTAGTCTCTGACGGATTGGGTGTGGGGGGTGGTAGGGTTTTAGCAGTTTGTGGAGATCTTTCTGACAGGACAAAAATAGGGCTGCGTCATGGGGGGTTTGCAGTAGATGGCCATGTTTGTAGAGATCTGGAGTGGTTATGGTTCTTTCTCCCCCCCCCCCAATTCATCGGTCCAGGGGTCTAGGGTTTAAGCAGTAAAGTTTGCTTTACTGTCAGAGTGTTAATTGGACCAAAAATTGTTGTAATTTGTAATTACATTGTCTCAGACCAAAGATGGTTGCTTTTCGACCAGTAAGATCATACATTTGTTAATTGGAGCCATGAATATCTGTTTCTTTCTGAAAAAGTAAAAAAGTCTGAATGTTTTGAACTTTCTGAACCTCTCTGTAGTCTGAAATGTCTGAACTTTTTCAACTTGATTGTTTTGCAGGTCACTTAAGCAACCACTTCTCTATTGAGGTCATACATGGTGGCTACTTTCTGTGTGCTGGCAAGCATAGGGGTTATCACAAAGGTCACTCCATTTTGTATGATTACTGTGACATAGATAATTGGACACCAGATGTTGTTGCCAGTCTAGTGGAGGAAATTGGATATGAGTTTGAGGGCAGGATCAGGGCTTATTGGTGTGTTCCTGGGTTGACATTGTACAAGAATGGATTAAGAGAGATTAAGATGGAGACAACACTATGACAGAGAACATGAAGGATTGTGTTCTTAATGGGAATCATTTTCAGCAAATATTTCTTGATCATGATGAGAGCCTGAGATCATATATTTCTCCTGTTCCTGTTCATTCTGATGATGAGGATCCTCCATTTCCCAAATTCAGTGGAAGTAGGCCAAAGAAAGAGCAAGTGCATGATCAAGAGCATGAGGAGCAAGAAGAGCAGCAACAGCAAGAGGAGCAGGCTGAGCTCACTGTAGTGGAACAGGAGCTGGCTCAGCATGATCAAGAGCATGATTCTGATCAAGATCATGAGCAAGATGAAGCAGAGTCAGAAAGTGGAGCAGAGCCAGAAGAAGATGATTTCATACCAAGTCCACCCCAGCCTGGAACTACTTACCTTTCATCTCAGTTTGGGTTTAGGGCAAGGAAATCCTGTAGGTTGTTGAACATGGATGCAGCAGACACAGTAGTGCAGGATTTAGATGAAGATTATATTCCACAAATTGTTGATTCAGACATTGATCTGCAGGATGATGATGACTTGTTTGACAAACATGTTGATTGTGAGAAGGGCAAAGGACCAGCAGTCCAAGAAGAAGTTGATGATCCTACTGAAGATGTGGATATTTGTCTGCCATCCTTTGATGAAGATAAGGTGAAGCTGAATTTCAAAAGTTTTAGAGAGGAAGACCTGACTAAACCAAAGTTTCAAGTTGGCCAGACCTTTGGATCTGTTGAGTTCCTTAGGAAAGCTATCAAAGAGTACAGTTGTCAGGAGAGAGTTGACATTAGGTGCCCTAGAAATGATAGGAAAAGACTGAATGCCATTTGTGAAGATGGGTGCCCTTGGATGGGAGAATCAACTGCTTCATGATCAAGAAATACAACCCAAAGCATACATGCATAAAGAAATGGTGTGTTAAGTCATTCACTGCTCCTTTTATGGCTGGAAAATATCTTGATTCTTTCAGAGCAGATGAAAACATGAACATGAAATTTTTTGCAAGGGTGGTTCAGAAAGATTGGAACATGACAGCAACAAGAAGCAAGCTTAGAAGGGCTAAGAGGTTAGTGAAGAAAGTTATTGAAGGTGATGAGTTGGAGCAGTACAACAACATGTGGGATTATGCACAAGAATTCAGAAGATCAAACCCAGGGAGTTCTTTCTATGTGAGTGTCAATAATGGCATATTTGCAAGTTGTTATTTCTCTCTGGGTGCCTGCAAAAGGGGTTTCATGCAAGCTTGTAGGCCTCTCATTTGTTTGGATGGATGCCACCTGAAGACAAAGTATGGAGGTGTTATGCTGTGTGCTGTTGGCATGGATCCTAATGACTGCATTTACCCTCTAGCTTTTGCAGTTGTTGAGGTAGAGAACACTTACACATGGAAATGGTTTCTGTCAAATCTGAAGAGTGACTTGGGAATTGTAAACACAGAGCCATGGACTATAATGTTAGACAAGCAAAAGGGCCTGATCAAGGGAGTGAGGCAGCACTTTCCTGATGTAGAGCATAGACAATGTGTTAGGCATATCTGGCAGAATTTTCAGCAAACACACAAAGGAGATGTTCTTAAAAACCAGCTATGGAAGTGTGCAAGGAGCACAACACCAGAACTGTGGGCTGCAAGCATGGAGGAAATGAAGGTCATAAGCCTAGAAGCATACAAGTGGCTTGAGCAGCTACCACCCAACACTTGGGTTAGGGGCTTCCAAAGAGAATTGGTCAAGTGTGATATCCTTCTGAACAACAACTGTGAGGTTTTCAACAAATATATTCTTGAGGCTAGGGAGATGCATCTCAGATCAATGATTGACAAGATCAAAACACAGCTCATGGTCAGGTTCTACAACAAAAGAAAAGAGGCAGAGACCTGGCCTGGTTCAATATGCCCAAAAATTAGGAAAAGAATTGAGAAGAATATAGAGCTGTCAGCTACATGCATGGTTTCAGGGGCTGGTGATGGCATCTTTCAGGTTGACAACAGGAACAGGACATACATTGTTGACCTGAAGGAAGAAAGTTGTACATGCAAAAGGTGGGATCTTAGTGGAGTTCCATGTCACCATGCAATTGCATGCTGCAGACATGAGAGGATTGATCCTGAGAGTTTGGTGCACTCCTGTTATAATATAGAAGCATTCAAGCTAGCATACAAACCCATTATCAAGCCTTGCAGAGATAGAAGTGAGTGGCAGAAGATGAATGGTTGTGAAATCAAGCCACCTGTCTTTGAAAAAAAAGTAGGGAGGCCTTCAAACAAAAGTAGGAGAAAGCAGCCTTATGAGATTGAAAAGAAAGATGGAACTAAGGTGATGAGCAGACATGGAATCACAATAACATGCTCATACTGCCATGAAACAGGCCACAACATCAAAGGATGTAATCTCAAAAAGGCTGGCATTTTGCCAAATCTAGCAGAGAGAACAACAAGAAGGGGTCCAAGGGCCATTCCTCGCGATGTGTCAGATGATGAAATTGTTGTGGCACAACAAGATGATGGCCAAGGTACACATGAGGAGGTTCAGGTCACACAAGATGATGGCCAACTTACACAGGAGGAGGTTCATGTTGATGACCAAGTTACACATGAGGAGGCCCATGTTGATGGCCATGATACACATGAGGAGGTCGTTGTCGCACAAGATGATGAGGTCATTGTCACACAAGATGATGGAGCAGATGCACCAGTTGTTTTTCAGGCAAATTCTCCACTTTTGTCCTTTAATTTTGACCTCTTTTGTCCAGTCATTTTTGTTGTACTGATGTTTTCATGTGATGTTTGTTTTGTACAGGTGCAGGACTTTGGATTTACAATGCTTCATAGGATACACCAATCCAGACCTGTGTCTAGAAAAGAACCTGAAATCATTTTGCCAGATTCCTCATTCATCTCAAATGCAGCCAGTTCTCACAATGCAAAGATGACAACAACAACTACAAATGAAGGCAACGACCATGAAGTTGCTGCAGATGAAGAGAGACAAAGAAAGACAGATGGTAGCCAGGAGAGATGCAGCACTTGAGGCCATGAATGAGATGGCAGAGAAGAAAGCAGAGGAGGCAGAAGCAAAAAGGCAAGAAATTGCAAGGAGGAAACACTTGCAGCTAAGTCCATATACGGATCCTCCGGACTCCACAGCCGCTCAAATTGAGCATACTTTCCATCCATAAACCGGCGACGCAGCAGAAAAGGCTTGCCAGCCACGATCTCTCCGGCCTGGCGCAGTTCCTCCTTCATAGCCCGCATTGCAGAGTGGGCATCCTTGGCTTCGGCGGTGGCCTTCTTCAGGTCTTCCCGCTCCGATAAGCGCTCCTTTTCAAGAGCCTCATTGCGGTCGTCAGCATCCTTTACTTTCATGGCCAATTCGGCCACCTCGGCCCTGCTTAGGTAGTGCGCAGCCTTTTCGGCTTTCAACTCCTCGGCCGCCCTCGAGGCAGCCGCTTCACTCCTTCGGGCTTGCTCCTTAGCTCGAGCAAGTTCGGCCCGAAGGCCCTCCACAGCAGCAGCACCGTCTGTACAAACAGCATATAATTTATCAGAGGAGGGCTTCGACCCCCTTAATAAAGCGACTGCGGAGAACTCTTTTACCTTGCGACTCGTCAAGTCGCCTATTGACAAGTGCGATGTCCGCATCTGCCAAGTCAAGTTGCCGATTTAACTCGGCAAACTCACTAGTCCGCTAGCCCCGCACTATCCGCCACCAGATAGAAATGACGAATTCATTCCTTTAGATTTCGATCCTCGGTACGCTGTCATTTCCGACAACCTACCGAGTCTCAGGGGCTACTATCTATACAGGGCGCATTTTTATATGCAAAACTGTTAAAAGACAAAGGGTGTGTCATTCTCAAGATACCTCAAATCCCGCCAGCAAACTCATGGCGGCATTACGCAATTCGCTCTCGGCGGACGAAATCCTTCCAATCACCATACGCATTAACGCACGGTGATCTTCTGAAATGGACGCCCTCTCAAGCAGATTCTTTAGTTCTCCCGGCCGGACACTAGTAGGTGCCGAACTCTCTGGCCCCTCCGGACTCGGGGATACCCTCCGTGATGACACTTCGGGTTCGCCTGCCTCATCTGGCGGTGCTGCGGACGGAGGCGTATCGCTCTCCATCATCTCCGGAAGAAGGTCCCCCGAAGATGAACTCATCTGAGAAGGCTGCAGATCCGAACTGCAATATAAATATTTCGGTTACCTACAGAAGCACAAATGAAGGTATTTCCGTACTAATTAACTCCCTCTTTCATACTCACGGCTCGCTGGAGGGCCGATCCTTTGGTGATGATTGTGCATCCGAATTCTTTTCGGGCGCCAGACCCCCCGGGGAGGATCTCTTCCCACGCTTAGGGGCTTTGGCCTCCGGATCCTCGGAGGCGGTCCTCTTCTCCTCCTGAAGTGAGGGGCTCTTGGTTCCCCCTCTTCAGTCGCCCCTTTGGGCGAAATATTAGCTCCTCTATTTTCCCCGTCGCCCCCTTCTGTGGGTGCAACCTCCAACATTCTGACCGGCACGGGCTCCAGTGCGGTCTCTGGGAGGGGGGCCGGACACCTTATCAGCCTTGATCGCGCCACCCATTCCTGTAAAGAACAAAGGGTCAGGAGGCGAACTCTAGAAAGGCACATAAATGTAATGTCCGGACTCGAGCAACTTACCCGAGTATCCGGGCGATCGCGGCTTAGGCCTGCATCCTCGGCTAAATCCGGACAGGCCACCTGCGGTCCGAAGAACAACTTGTACATCTCCACGGGTGTCGCACCCATGAAGTTGTGGAGAATCCGAGGTCCCTCCGGGTTGAATTCCCATAGACGGAGAGGACGGCGCTTTGCAGGCGAAGATGCACGATTAGCATAACTCGCATCACCTTGATCAGGTCGATCTCCCTCGCATGGAGATCTCGAACCGCCTGCAGTGAGGGCACGTCTTGAACGGCCCCAATTGAGCCCTTGGTTGACCCACGACATCGGTTGGCGTGGAGGTCCCGGCGGAATAAGGGCGGCGGCTTTTGCTCGCTGCCCTTGGAGCGTGATATAGAACCACTCCTGCTGCCACAGTCCAAGTTCCTCTTGAAGGAACCCTCGGCCACGGGCATCGACCTTTTGCTTATGGTCGCCCGCCGACTCCGCTGACGCCCCGATCATCTTCGCTCCACTTGAAGGTCTTGCCATAGGCGAAGTGGGGAATGACGCGGAGGAAGGCTTCGCAGACGATAATGAATGCGGAGATATGGAGGATGGACTCCGGAGCCAAGTCGTGAAAGTCCAGCCCATAGTAGAACAGGAGCCCTCTCACGAAGGGATCCGTCGGGAAGCCTAAACCCCGACGGAGGTGGGATACGAAAACGACGTATTCACCGGGCTCGGGGGCTGGCATAGCCTGCCCTTGAGCAGGCAACCTGTGCGAAACCTCGTATTCCAGGTACTTGGCCTCACGCAACTTCAATATGTCCTCCTCCGTGACGGAGGAGGGCATCCACCGGCCCTGGAGGTCGGAGCCGGACATGATTGAGGATCAGAAGCGCTCGAATCTGAGGCTGTGGGTGTTGGAACTGGGAGCGGGGAAGAGATTTGATGCGGGATTGAAGAACAATGGCGAGCCTTGGTCCTCTTATAAAGGGGAAGAAATACCAAGGGCCGTCTCCGTGACCGTTTGGGATTCCCCGTCGATAGAGGAGGCGTGGCGACGGGAACGGTTGGGTTACCCACGCACGTATTGATGAGAATCCCAGAATAAGGGGGACACGATCTCTGCTTCGACAAGACGTGCCAAGGAAACCGCTTCGCTAAACGTGCTGAGGTGGTATAGTAAAAAACGATTCAAAACAAAGGCTTGGTTGTGGGGTGATGTCACGCCGCATAATACGTCAGCAGATTGAGCTAAGTGTACATTTTATTCTCTCTACGGTGGAATGTGGAATTTATTTTGCAGAGCCGGACACTATCCTGGTGTTCATGATCTTCTCTGGATTATTCAAGAGAGGAACCCGCCTTGCAATGCCGAACATTATGCGCGTCGGACTTATCGTCATTGAAGACTGGTTCAGGGGCTACTGAGGGAGTCCTGGACTAGGAGGTGTCCGGACAGCCGGACTATCATTATCCGTCGGACTCCAAGACTACGAAGATACAAGATTGAAGACTCCGGCTCGTGTCCGGATGGTACTTTCCTTGGCGTGGAAGGCAAGCTTGGCAATACGGATATGTAGATCTCCTACCATTGTAACCGACTCTGTGTAACCCTAGCCATCTCCGGTGTCTATATAAACCGGAGGGCTTTAGTCCATAGGACAACATACGTTACAACAATCATACCATAGGCTAGCTTCTAGGGTTTAGCCTCCTTGATCTCGTGGTAGATCTACTCTTGTACTACCCATATCATCAATATTAATCAAGCAGGACGTACGGTTTTACCTCCATTGAGAGGGCCCGAACCTGGGTAAAACATTGTGTCCCTTGTCTCCTGTTACCATCCGCCTAGACGCACAGTTCGGGACCCCCTACCCGAGATCCGCCGGTTTTGACACCGACAGTAGGTATAATGGATGCATATCAATTTGTTGATCATGGCCCATCTCCCTCTCTCACAAAGTGTCTAGGAGTACGTGTAGCCGGCTGTTAGGCTAGTCATAGTGGGAATAACTTAGCTAGTAACATAGCGGCTTTCAAGACAAATTTGCTTATGTGGCATGTATTTAACGAGGAGAGATGTGTTTAGAGTAACATAATATGTTACTGTAACATAGCGCTTCCCAAGATGAGATGAGTCTACAATCTAATAAATGAAGCCATCTATGATACTACTATTATGTTACTTTGCACTATGAAGGTAGTAACTTAGACTAGTGTCATATGCATGACACTAGTATAAGTTATTCCCCACTATGACCAGCCTTAGTGAGTAGCCCGCTTCTCTTCTCTCTCCACTTCTCTCTCCGCCAACTCATCAAAAATATAATATTTTCCCATTCTCTCTCTGCCAACTCATGAAAAATATAATATTTAAAGTCTTACAGCCTGCCTAATAAGTATGGCGTCAAGAATACAAGTGATGTTTTGATTTACGGAAACACTAACGCCCACACGTGTGGGCGTTTGCATCTCACCCACACGCGTGGATCCGCGTCCGTTTATGGGTGCACGAATCTTGGCATGTTTGTGGTGCCACGTAGGACTGGGCTAGTGTGTGGGCATTCACCCGGTCGCCCACACATCCGCTTCACCACATGGAGGGGTCGGTGTGTGGGCGTTTAGCAGTTCGCCAACACGCCAGTTTTCACTCACGCACAAGGGCTGGTGTGTGGGCATTTGTCATCTCGCCCACACGCCCGTCTCCTCTCCCACACCCAAGCTGCTAGTTGCCATGTGTTTTGCAGTATACATGGTAAATGCTCTAGTGTGCTTGTAAGCAGATGGCAACTCTCTTTTTTTACCCGAACATGTCAGTTGCCATGTGTTTTGCAGGGTACACGGCAACTGCCTAGTGTGCACGTAAGCAGATGGCAACTCTCTTTTACCCGAGTTGCCATGTGTTTTTGCATGGTACATGGCAACAGCCTTAGCGTGCACGTAAGCAGATGGCAACTCTTCCTTTTACATGGCAACTGCCCTAGCGTGCTTGTGAGCACATGACAACTCTCTCAACTGCCTAGTGTTAGTAGGTGGCAACTCCTAAAGTTTTGAAATCATGGCAACTGCAGTGGACCAGACCATACATGGCAACTGCAGTTGAGTAACCATGGCAATTGTAGTTGTCCGACATGGCAACTGTAGTTCAGCGACATGACAACTGCAGTTAAATGAACATGGAAGAGGGTCCAGACCATGGCAACTGCGAGAACGCTGGTGACTGTCATGCGAGACGTGCCGGACCATATAGGAGGCCTAACGTACAGGCGTGTGGGCGTTATCTATTTTTCCCACACGCAGGCATGTGAGAGGGACCATGATGAAAAAAAAAGCGTGTTGGCATTACTTGTTTTGCCCACACGTAAGCGTGTGGGCCGATCTTCTTGAACACCACACAAACTGTATGGGCAGACCCCTTAACGCCCACATGTGTGGGCGTTATCGGCGTCCTTGATTTATGAGCCATATCTGTATTATGCTAAAGAAGAATTGTGGTTTCAGCCATAATCTTTCATATATCTTATTTATTTGTCTTTGCATTGCGACAATGGCATACATATTTCATGGTTCAATAACATACCTTTATGACCCTCTTGCACATTAGGTGACATTATTGACTTTTTTGCATTTGAAGTTTTGAACTGCCCTTTTCTATTCTTAATCTTCCTCCACCCACAATTTTCGTCTCTCACGTCAAAGCTTGCTACCTCTATAAAAAATCAACATGAAAGTATTCGAGCATGTCCATATTGATCTTGGGCATAGCTACAACTGGCCACCAAGGGTTGCTACGATCGTGCCCGATGATTCTATGACGCTACACGACGCGCACCAGAGATGCTACGACGGGAAGATGCGACCCGCTGATGGCGAAGCTTCAACCCTTCTTCCAGCAAAGCTGCAAGTGTAGCTGCGATGGAAAAGCTACAACCAGTTGATAGCGGAGCGATGATCTCTGTTCAATGAATTTGTAACTGTTGTTTGGCCTGCCAGGCGGTGGCGCGTGTGGTACCCACACGCGGGGTGGCCTTTTTACTACCTCTGTCTCGGTGAATAAGTCATTCGGGTAGTTTTAGGTCGACGATTTAACTATCTAAATATGTATTATGTGTCAAAAAATATATATTTAGAAACTGCATCTGTGCAGAAATCTAATGATATACTTTTCATGATATATAACACATATTTAATTCCTCGAATCGATCACTTAGAACTACGCGAATGACTTATTCACCTAGAGAAAGGTAGTACCTTTTTTCTGCCCGAGGTCGAGTGTTCGTGAGAAGAGGAACAACCTACCCACGAGAGAGGGAGAGAGTTGACTTGTGTGAGGGACAAGATCTAAATATAAATGTTGTCATTGGTCCAAATGGACAGTGTGGACGTGGACGGATTTGGCGCTTGGGCCGATCAGACCAGCCGGCGCCTAACGTTGCCCATGTCGCGATGGTTGTGAGAACTTTTTTTGCGAGTGTTATTAGCATGGGTAGAAATTAAATGGAAAATTATTCAAATCACCCGACCGAAAACAACGTCTGGGTCCGCCGACTCCATGCCCGTCGGATCGATTTTAATCAGACGGCTCAGGAGCAACATAACACCTAAGCTAGTTTCCGCAACTAAGTTGTTGTTGCAACCCCCCCACCACCACCACCACCGCAACAAGTGATGTGTTCGGGATTTGGATCTAGATCATCTCCTGCTCTCCCGAGCTCCACGTCAAGCCGACGACTTTATGCACTGCTCCGACCGCTGCTCGCCGCCTGCAGCACTCGAACAAGGCCGCCGACAAGCACGCCGATGAGGTCGTTGAGGGAGTCCTGGACTAGGGGGTGTCCGGACAGCCGGACTATCATCGTCAGCCGGGCTCCAAGACTATGAAGATACAAGATTGAAGACTTCGTCCCGTGTCCGGATGGGACTTTCCTTGGCGTGGAAGGCAAGCTTGGCGATACGGATATGTAGATCTCCTACCTTTGTAACCGACTCTGTGTAACCCTAGCCCTCCCTGGTGTCTATATAAACCGGAGGGTTTTAGTCCGTAGGATGAACAACCATTACAACAATCATACCATAGGCTAGCTTCTAGGGTTTAGCCTCCTTGATCTCGTGGTAGATCCACTCTTGTACTACCCATATCATCAATATCAATCAAGCGGAGTAGGGTTTTACCTCCATCGAGAGGGCCCGAACCTAGGTAAAACATCGTGTCCCTTGTCTCCTGTTACCATCCGCCTAGACGCACAGCTTCGGGACCCCTACCGAGATCCGCCGGTTTTGACAGCGACATTGGTGCTTTCATTGAGAGTTCCTCTGTGTCATCACCGATAGGCTTGATGGCTTCTTCAATCAACAACGCCGTCGGTGAGACTTTTCTCCCGGACAGATCTTCAGATTCGGCGGCCGCGCTGCGCAGCCAATTCACTTGGCCATCCGTGCGAGATCAAAAGCTACGCCCACCGTCGGTCGATTTGAAGCCTAATCTTCACGGCGGATATCCGCGGAGACTTGATCTTCGACGGATTCGATCCGCAGCCGAGCGTGCCGCACTGTCACGATGGGCACGATCTAACTCTGCCGCCGGACAGTACCTTGGAGGCCGCACACGAATCCGCTCCGACCCATAGTCCGGAGCCGATTACGCAGATCGAGGATGGGTGGCTGGACACCGCCTCAGGAGCTGCGACTTCCACGGTGATTGAGCCAAACACTGACCTTGTCCCTTATAAAGCTCGTGACTCCGAGGTGCCGGACTCCCTGCCGGACTCCGAACCTCCTGCGCCCCTGCCAATCGAATCTGATTTGGCGCCGATCATGGAGTTCACCGCTGCGGACATCTTTCAGCACTCACCCTTTGGCGACATCTTAAATTCGCTAAAGCATCTCTCGCTATACGGAGAGCCCTGGCCGGACTATGGCCAGGATGGTTGGGATGCGGGCAACGAAGAAATTCAAAGCCCACCCACCACCCACTTTGTAGCCACTATCGACGATCTAACCGACATGCTAGACTACGACTCCGAAGATATCGACGGTATGGACGACGATGCCGGAGACGATCAAGAACCATCGTCTACAGGGCATTGGAAGGCCACCTCGTCATACGACATATACATGGTGGACACCCCAAAAGATGGGGACGGCGAGGAAGCAGCGGAGGCAGATTCCTTAAAGAAACAGCCCAAGCGCCGTCGGGCGGCGCCGCCTAAATCCCGCCACAAGAATAATGGAGATTCCGCACGAGAGATAATAACACCCGAAAGTGCCGAAGATAATCCCTCCAGCAAGATTCAGCGCAGGAGGATGCGTAAGCAAGCCCTCACGAGAGAGCGGCAGACGAAGAGGTCGAGGATGATTGAGGGAGTCCAGGACTAGGGGGTGTTCGGACAACCGGACTATCAATATCCGCCGGACTCCAAGACTACGAAGATACAAGATTGAAGACTCGGCTCGTGTCCGAAGGTACTTTCCTTGGCGTGGAAGGCAAGCTTGGCAATCCGGATATGTAGATCTCCTACCATTGTAACCGACTCTGTGTAACCCTAGCCTCTCCGGTGTCTATATAAACCAGAGGGCCTTAGTCCGTAGGACGAACATACATCTCAACAATCATACCATAGGCTAGCTTCTAGGGTTTAGCCTCCTTGATCTCGTGGTAGATCTACTCTTGTACTACCCATATCATCAATATTAATCAAGTAGGACGTAGGGTTTTACCTCCATCGAGAGGGCCTGAACCTGAGTAAAAACATTGTGTCCCTCGTCTCCTGTTACCATCCGCCTAGACGCACAGTTCGGGACCCCTACCCGAGATCCGCCGGTTTTGACACCGACATTGGTGCTTTCATTGAGAGTTCCTCTGTGTCGTCACCGATAGGCTCAATGGCATCTTCAACCAACAACGCTGTCCCGGGTGAGATTTTTCTCCTCGGACAGATCTTCGTATTCGGCGGCTTTGCACTGCGGGCCAATTCCCTTGGCCATCCGAGCAGATCGAAGCTACGCCCGGCCGTCGGTCGATTCGAAGCTTAAACTTCACGGCCGATGCCGCGAGACTTGATCTTGATGGACTCGAGCCACGCCCAAGCCACCAAGACCGCGATTTATGGGCATGATCTAGCTCTACCGCCGGACAGCGCATTGATGGCCGCATTCAGATCCGCTTCGGCCATCGGCCCGGAGCCGATCGCCCATATCGAGGGCCGGTGGTTACACGCCGCCCTGGGGGCTTCAACATCTACGGCGATGGAGCCGAACACTGATCTTGTCCCCTGCGAAACTCGTGATTCCAAGGCGCCGGACTCCGAGCCTCCCGCGCCCCCGCCAATCGATTCGGATTGGGCGCCGGTTATGGAATTCACCGCCGTGGACATCTTTCAATACTCGCCTTTGGGCGATATCCTGAATTCACTAAAACGTCTCTCGTTATCAAGAGAGCCCTGGCCGGACTACGGCCAGGATGGTTGGGGTTCGGATGACGAAGAAATTCAGATCCCACCCACCACCCACTTTGTAGCCACTGTCGACGATCTAACCGACATGCTGGATTGCGACTCTGAAGACATCGACGGAATAGACGGCGATCTATGAGACGAACAAAAAATGAGCTTATACAAAGACAACAGACCACCTTGTCGCATGACATATATATGGTGGATACCCCAAAGGGGAGCGATAACGAGGACCAATGGGCCACGGCAGAAGATAAAACCGCCGATAAACGACCAAAGCGACGGCGCAAACACCACGCTAAGTCCCGCCTCGACGACAACAACGCTCCCAACGAGCCCGCTATACGGCAGGGCTCACAATCGGACGACGAACATGCACATAGCAACCGTCCGAACACGACGAGTCAGATAGTCAATCAAATCCCGGCGAAGACAATAGTCTGGACGACCACATGTCGGACACATCGCCGGAGAATAAGAACCTCCGGAAAAGACTCGGCAGCACTGCAAGAAGCCTCAAGAAGGAAAAACGGAAGCTCAAAACGGCAGAAGACACACTCAGAATTAGATGGGGCAAAGTGCTCAACACCGCAGATAAGTACGGCAATGGCCATCAATCAAAGAGCTACCCTAAGCGCAAGCTGCTATCGGAATTTGACGAGGAGGCCATAGAACCCCACCGTCAAAAAATAAGAGGGTTGCCTGGCTGGATAGACGGCCAGACGACAGGCCAAATTCTGAAAGCGGCGCCACACACAACTCCACCAATGAACTCGGAAGGATAGGTGGCCCAGCCAGGTCCATTTATGGGCCAAAGGAGAAGGCCCCAAAAAGCAAGGCAACACGCCAAGTGTCCGACGATAACGGCACACACAAATACAGGGGCGCCGCACACCCACTATGTTTCACCGATGAGGTACTGGACCATGAATTTCCAGCAGGGTTTAAACCCATAAACATAGAGGCCTACGATGGAACAACAGACCCCGGAGTCTGGATAGAAGATTATATACTGCATATACACATGGCCAGAGGAGACGATCTCCACGCCATAAAATATCTACCCCTCAAGCTCAAAGGGCCAGCCCGTCATTGGCTCAAAAGCCTCCCGAAAAACTTGTTGGAAGTTGGGAAGAGCTCGAGGAAGCATTCGAACAAATTTTCAAGGGACTTATGTCCGTCCTCCGGACGCAGATGACCTAACTCATATAACTCAACAGCCCGGAGAGTCGTTGTGAAATTGCAGAACAGGTTCCTTACCAAAAGAACCAAATAGTCGATTGTCCGAACGCCAAGCCTTAGCAGCTTTCAAGCACAATGTCCGAGACGAATGGCTCGCCAGCACCTCGGCCAAGAGAAACCGAGGACAATGTCCGCACTAACAAACCTCATGACCCGCTTTTGTGCGGGAGAGGATAGCTGGCTAGCAAGAAGCAGCACTAGCGACCCAAGTACATCGGAGATAAGAGATGGAAACGGAAAATCACGGCGCAGAAAAGAACAGCGCCGGAATAAAGAGAAAAGCCCAAAGAGCACGGCAGTCAACGCCGGATTCAAAAGCTCGCGGTCCAATAACAAAACTCAGCCCCTCAAGGATGACAGTGACGAACTATCCAACCTACACAAAATCCTGGGTCGGATATGTCAAATCCATAGCACCCCCGGAAGGCCTGCAAATCACACGCACAGGGGTTGTTGGGTTTTTAAACAGTCCGGCAGATTAAATGCCGAACACAAGGCGCTCGACGCGTCAAGCGAAGAAGAGAAACCCCGCCAACAGGACACCGGAAAACAAAAGACTTTCCCACAAGGGGTCAAAGCAGTAAACTCACTTCATGTGATAACACGGAAAAATAGTGCGGCACTTCCTAAAAGAGCTTTCATACGGTCCAGCCAGCGAACCGTAGAGATTGGATATCAAACCAATCACTTTCGACCACCGACTATTCGAAGCGTTGAAACGCGGGACGGACTCCCCTGATAATGAATCCCATAATAGACAGATTACACTTCACTAACGTCCTCATGGACGGAGGCAGTGATTTAAACCTGCTATATTCAAACACAATCCGCAGGATGGGGATAGACCCTACCAAAATTCGACACAGCCGCACTTCCTTCAAAGGTGAAGCGGGCCCTTCGCCAAGTGCACAGCTCGATTCTACTAGAAGTCGTGTTCGGATCGCCGAACAATTTTCAACGTGAAAAATTAATCTTTCACATTGTCCCATTTGAAAGTGAATATCAAGCACTCTTGGGACGAAAGGCTTTTGTCCGCTTCAACGCCATAGCGCATTACGTGTCTCTTACACTCAAGATGCCCGGTCCACATGGCACCATTTCAGTGCGAAGGTCACTTAAGGACCCCGGACTCGCATAGACGAATCCGGACTCAGCAGGCTAGGGGCTCCCTAGCCGCATACCCTTTCCCAGGGGGCTGCGCGCACAAACCACCGTGGTTTCATATAAACCTTACTTTACTTATTTATATTTCCTCTTTTGCATATCTTTCGCACGAACTATTTCTAAAGCTAAACGTTCCTCTCTTTCTCCAGATGAACAACGTGCGTACCCGTCCAGGATAACGGCGCAATGGAGACACAGGCGCAGACATGCAGTAGGGACCCGTTGCAAGGATTCTTTTCAGATTAAGACCCTGCGTAGACCTTTTTATCACTGTCTCTTGTTGTTACTCTCCCTTGGCTTCTTCCCATAGCCAAAGCAGAGCCTGACGCTTTGGCATCGGCCGCGTCAGAAGACCATGCCCATACCTGGACACTAGGGGCTTAGGTCATAATTCTGCCCGTTATTATAAAGTCCGAACACCTTCGGGAGTGTTCGGCGTCTCGAGTTAGGCATTATATGCATCAGCTCCGAATCATGTCTTTTGTCAAATGTTGGGTTTGCTCAGCTCCTGTGTTTTGCTGCCTTACGTTCCGTATCATCGGCTAACGCAGCACCGGAGAACTATCGCGATTGTGCCCAGGTTAATTTGGCGAGCACCTCGATGAAAAAGCCGGCCCGATTTGTCATGATACAAATGAGAGTCCGGTCACCACTTGATCGACCATTGGAATGTTTAGAATTCCCGCTTTGACGAAGGACCATTTCCCGGCCAGGCACATACGCACCCCGAATCCGGAGTTGTGCGGTGTCATCAGGGCTATATCGTAGCCCCACCTCGAGCTCCATTGGCTAAGTGAAAGAGATAAAGCATTATAGTCCGGATTGCCTCGTTCGCTACGCTACCACCTCCTTATAACAGGACCGAGACGTCGGATTAAGTGTGAAAACGCGCTATTTTGCGAACACCCCAGCACCTTGTGCGAGGGGCTGGCAAGATCGCATCTTTCGGGTTATACACAAGTATCGTGGCGGCCGACAGAGAAGTTTTACTACTTGGACGCACAAGTATAAAAAGCAGTTATGCAATAATCATTGATTTACAAGCTAATGCGTTCATTTGAACGTTACATTCTTTGAGCACTGCGCCTCTATTTTACGAGCACCGCGCATGACCTCCCCGAGTGCTCGGCAGGGAGTCGGTTTTCATCCGAACTCTAGGCAGCAACAGCGGTGGCGTCCATCTCCAGATAATGTGCCTTCACACGGGCCAAAGCCATCCGCGCGCCCTCCATCCAGGCCGACCGCTTCATCTCCTTCATATGCGGCACCGCCCCAAGGAATTGTTGTAGTAAGCCAAAGTAGCTCGTCGCCTTGGACCTCTCTGGCCAGACATGGGCCACGATGTCAGTCATGGCTAGTCCGGACAACCTATTCAGTTCGACCCATTCGGCCAACCGGTCCGTCAGCGGAAGTGGGCGATCCGGACTGTGGAATTGAGACCAATATAACTCTTCCGTCTCGTGATCCCCCTGGCTCCGGAAGTGCTTAACGGCATCAGCCGCACTTGCAGCCAAGTCCATATACGGATCCTCCGAACTCCACAGCCGCTCAAATTGAGCATACTTGGAATCCATAAACCGGCGACGCATCAGAAAAGGCTTGCCAGCCGTGATTTCTCCGGCCTGGCGCAGCTCCTCCTTCATAGCCCGCATTGCAGAGCGAGCATCCTTGGCTTCGGCGGTGGCCTTATTCAGGTCTTCCCGCTCGATAAGCTCCCTCTCAAGAGCCTCATTGCGGTCGGTAGCATCCTTTAATTTTCTCGCCAATTCAGCCACCTCCGCCTGCTTAGGCAAAGTGTGCAGCCTTTTGACTTTCAACTCCTCGGCTGCCTTCGAGGCAGCCGCGTCATTCCTTCGGGCTTGCTCCTTAGCTAGAGCAAGTTCGCCCAAGACCTCCATCGCAGCAGCACCATCTGTATACACAGCATATAATTTATCATAGGTGGGCTTCGACCCCCATTAAATACAGCAACTACGGAGAATTTATTTACCTTGCGACTCATCAAGTCGCCGGTTGACAAGTGCGATGTCAGCATCTGCCATGTCAAGTTGCCGACTTAATTCAAGCAACTCATCATCCGGCTGGCCCCCGGACTATCTGCCACCTGCACAAGGACGGCGGTATTCATTAATTGAGATTTTGAGATTTTGATCCTCGGCACGCTGTCTTTTCCGACAACCTACCGAGTCTCAGGGGCTACTATCTATACAGGGCGCATTTTTCATATGCAAAATTGTTAAAAGACAAAGGGGTGCGCTAGTTTCAGATACCTCAAATCCCGCCACAAGCTCGTGGCGGCATTATAATCCGCTTTCATGGGCGAAATCCTTCCAATCACCATACGCATTAACGCTGGTGATCTTCGAAATGGACGCCTCTCGAAAGACTCTTGATCCTCCCGGCCGGACATCGCAGCGCCGAACTCTGGCCCTCCAGACTCGGGATACCCTCCGTGATGACACTTCGGGCTTGCTCGCTTGCTTTAAGCGGCGCTGCGGGTGGAGGTGACGCTCTCTGTCGGTGTCAAACCGCGGATCTCGGGTAGGGGGTCCCGAATCATGCGCCTAGGAGGATGGTAACAGAGACGAGGGACACAATGTTTTACCTGTGTTCGTGCCCTCTCGATGGAGGTAATACCCTCGCCCCGCTTGATTAATATTGATGATATGGATAGTACAAGAGTAGATCTACCATGAGATCAAGGAGGCTAAACCCTAGAGGCTAGCCTATGGTATGATTGTTGAGATGTAATGTTGTGTCCTACGGACTAAGGCCCTCCGGTTTATATAGACACCGGAGAGGCTAGGGTTACACAGAGTCGGTTACAATGGTAGGAGATCTACATATCCGTATTGCCAAGCTTGCCTTCTACGCCAAAGAAAGTACCTTCCGGACATGAGCCGGAGTCTTCAATCTTCTATCTTCGTAGTCTGGGAGTCCAGCGGATATTGATAGTCCGGCTGTCCGGACACCCCCTAGTCCAGGACTCCCTCAGTAGCCCCTGAACCAGTCTTCAATGACGATAAGTCCGGCGTGCATAATGTTCGGCATTGCAAGGCGGGTTCCTCCCTTGAATAATCCGGAGAAGATAATGAACACCAGGATAGTGTTCGACTCTGCAAAATAAATTCCACACTCCAACGTAGAGAGGATAAAATATACACTTAGCCCAATCTGCTGACGTATTATGCGGCGTGACATCACACCGCAGCCAAGCCCTCGTTCGAATCATTTTTATTATTCCGCCTCAGCACGTTTAGCGAAGCGGTTTCCTTGGCACGCCCCGTCAAGCGTAGATCGTGTTCCCTTTATTCGGGATCCTCATCAATACGTGCGTGGGTAACCCAACCGTTCCCGTCACCACGCCTCCTCCATCGAAGGGGAATCTCAAACGGTCACGGAGACGGCCCTTGGTATTTCTTCCCCCTTTATAAGAGGACCAAGGCCTGTCCTTGTTCTTCAATCTCGCATCGAATCTTTCCTCTGCTCCTAGTTCCAACACCCCGAGCTTCAGATTCGAGCGCTTCGGATTCTAAACAATGTCCGGCTCCGACCTCCAGGGCCGGTGGATGCCCTCCTCCGTCACGGAGGAGGACATATTGAAGTTGCGGGAGGCCAAGTACCTGGCCTACGAAGTTTCGCACAGGTTGCCTGCCCCAGGGCAGGCCGTGCCAGCCCCCGAGCCCGGCGAGCGCGTCGTTTTCGCATCTCACCTCCGTCGGGGATTAGGCTTCCCGACGGATCCCTTTGTGAGAGGGCTCCTTTTCTACTACGGGCTGGACTTCCACGATTTGGCTCCGGAGTCCATCCTCCATATCTCCGCATTCATTATTGTCTGCGAAGCCTTCCTCCGCGTCATCCCCCACTTTGGCCTGTGGCTGAAAACATTCAAGGTGGAGCCGAAGAGGATCGGGGGGCGTCAAGCGGAGTCTTGGCGGGCGACCATAAGCAAGAAGGTCGATGCCCGTGGCTCAAGGTTCCTTCCAAGAGGAACAGGATTGTGGCAGCAGGAGTGGTTTTACATCATCGCTCCAAGGGGCGACAAGCAAAAGCCGCCGCCCTCCTTCCGCCGGGACCTCCACGGCAACTAATGTCGTGGGTCAACCAAGGGCTCAACGGGGGCCGTCCGAGGACGTGCCCGCACCGAGGCGGACTCGAGACCTCCAAACAAGGGAGATCAACCTGGTCAAGGTGATGCAAGTCATGCTAATCGGGCACCTCCTACCACCGCAAACGCCGTCCTCTCCGTCTATGGGAGTTTAATCCGGAGGGACCTCGTATTCTCCAGCATTTTATGGGCGCGACACCCACGGAGATGTACAAGCTGTTCTTGGACCGCAGTAGCGTGTAAGATTCGCCGAGGACGCAGGCTTAAGCCGCGATCGCCTGGATACTCGTGTAAGTAGCTCGAGCTCGGACATTCTATTTGTATGCCTTTCAAAAGATCATCTCCTGACCCTTTTTATTCTTTACAGGAATGGGTGGTGCGATCAAGGCTGATAAGGTGTCCGCCCCCCCAGAGACCGTGACCGGAGCCCGTGGCTGGTCGAAATGTTGGAGGTTGCGCCCACAGAGGGGGGGCGACGGGGAGATAAAGGAGCTAATACTTCGTCCAAAGAGGCGATCAAGAGGAGGGAACCAAGGATCCCTCCTTCGAGGGAGAAGAGGACCGCCTCAAAGATCCGGAGGTCAAAGCCCCTAAGCGTGGGAAGAAATCCCCACTGGTCCGGCGTCCGGAGAGAATCCGGACGCAATCATCGCCAAGGACCAGCCTCCAACGAGCCGTGAGTATGAAAGAGGAAGTTTAATAAGGAAGTACCTTCGTTTACACTTCTGTAGGTAACCGAAATATTTATATCGCAGTTCGGATCTGCAGCCGTCTCAGATGAGTTCATCCTCGGGGGATCTTCTTCCGGAGATGATGGAGAGCGATACGCCTCCGTCTGCCGCGCCGCCAGATGAGGCCGGCGAGCCCGAAGTGTCGTCACGGAGGGCGTCCCCGAGTCCGGAGGGGCCAAAGAGTTCAACACCCACCAGAGTCCGGCCGGGAGAACTGAAGAGTTTGCTTGAGAGGGCGTCCATTTCAGAAGATCACCATGCATTAATGCGTATGGTGGTCGGAAGGATTTCGTCCACGGCGGATTATGAATGCCGCCTCGAGCTTGTCAAGGGATTTGAGGTATGCGAAAATGATGCACCCCTTTGTCTTTTAATAGTTTTGCATATAAAAAATGCGCCCTGTATAGATAGTAGCCCCTGAGACTCGGTAGGTTGTCGAAAACGACAGCGTGCCGAGGATCAAAATCTCAACATCTCAGGAAATGAATACCGCCGCTCTGATATAGGTGGTGGATAGTCCAGGGGCCAACCGGACTAGTGAGTTTGTCGAATTAAGTCGACAACTGGACGTGGCAGATGCTGACATCGCCCTTGTCAATCGGCGACTTGACGAGTCGCAAGGTAAATAAATTCTCCGCAGCTGCTTTATTGAGTGGGTCCAAGCCCGCCTCTAATAAGTTATATGATGTTAATACAGATAGTGCTGCTGCTGTGGAGAACCTGCGGGCCGAACTTACTCTGGCTAAGGAGCAAGCCCGAAGGAGTGACGTGGCTGCCGCGAGGGCGGCCGAAGAGTTGAAGGCCGAGAAGGCGGCGCACCGCGTAAGCAGGGCGGAGGTGGCGAATTGGCCAAGAAATTAAAGGATGCTACCGACCGCAATGAGGCTCTTGAAAATGGCGCTTATCGGAGCGGGAAGACTGAAGAAGGCCACCGCCGAAGCCAAGGATGCCCGCTTCGCAATGCGGGCTATGAAGGAGGAGCTGCGCCAAGCCGAGAAATCACGGCTGGCAAGCCGTTTCTTATGCGTCGCCGGTTTATGGATGCCAAGTACGCTCAATTTGAGCGGCTGTGGGGTTCGGAGGATCCGTATATGGACTTGGCTGCGAGTGCGGCTGATGCCATTAAGCACTTCCGGAGCCAGAGGGATCACGAGGCGGAAGAGTTATATTGGACTCAATTCCACAGTCCGGATCACCCTCTTCCGCTGACGGACAGGTTGGCCGAGTGGGCCGAACTGAATAGACTGTCCGGCTGGCTATGATGACATCGTGGCTCATGTATGGCCGAGAGGTCCAAGGCGACGAGCTACTTTGGCCCTCTGCAGCGGTTCCTTGGGCGGTGCCGCATATCAAGGAGATGAAACGGTCGGCCTGCATCGGGCGCGGATGGCTCGCCCGTGTAAAGGCGCAATGTCCGGAGATGGATGCCACCGCTGTTGCTGCCCAGGGTTCAGATGGAAACCGGCTTCCTGCCGAGCATTATTTCGGGGAAGTTATGTGTGGCGCTTGTATAATAGAGTTGCAGTGCTCAAAGAATGTAACGTTCAATTGAACGCATTGACTTGTAGATCAATGATTATAGTATGAATGCTTTTTATACTTGTGCTTCCAAGTAGTAAAACTTCTCCCAGTCGACGCTTATGATACTTGTGTATAACCTGAAAGATGCATTCTTCGGCTTCAGCCCCCTTGCACAAGGTGCTGGGGTGTTCGCAAAATAGCGCTTTTTCACACTTAATCCGACATCTCGGTCCTTTTATAAGGAGGTGGTAGCGTAGCGAACGAGGCAATCCGGACTATGATGCTTTATTTCTTTCACTTAGCCAATGGAGCTCGAGGGTGGGGCTACGATATAGCCCCTGATGACACCGCACAACTCCGGATTCGGGGTGCGTATGTGCCTGGCCGGGAAATGGTCCTTCGTCAAAGCGGGGAATTCTAAACATTCCAATGGTCGATCAAGTGGCTGACCAGACTCTCGCCAGATCATGACAGATCGGTTTTGGCTTTCTCTCTTGAGGTGCTCGCCCAGCCGAACTGGGGCACAATCGCAGTAGTTCTCCTGGTGCCGCGTTAGCCGATGATACGGAACGTAAGGCAGCAAAACACAGGAGCTGAGCAAACCCAACATTTGACAAAAGACATGATTCGGAGCTGATGCATATAATGCCTAACTCGAGACGCCGAACACTCCCGAAGGTGTTCGGACTTTATAATAATGGGCAGAATTATGCCCTAAGCCCCTAGTGTCCAGGTATGGGCATATTCTTCTGACGCGGCCGATGCCAAGGCGCCAGGCTCCGTTTTGGCTATAGAAGGAAGCCAATGGGAGAGTAACAACAAGAGACAGTGATAAAAAAGGACTACGCATGGTCTTAATCTGAAAAGAATCCTTGCCACGGCTCCCTACTGCACGTCTGCGCCTGTGTCTCCGTTGCGCCATTATCCTAGACGGGTAAGCACGTTGTTCATCTGTAGAAAAAGAGGAACGTTTAGTTGTAGAAACAGCTCGTGCAAAAAATGTACAAAAGAATGAATATAAATAATTAAATCAAGGTTTATATGAAACCATGGTTGGTTGTGCGCGCAGCCCCCCGTGAGAAGGGTATGCGGCTAGGGAGCCCCTAGCCTGTTGAGTCCGGATTCGTTTATCCGAGTCCGGGGTCTTTAAGTGACCCTCGCACTGAAATGGCGCCATGTGGACCGGGCATCTTAAGTGTAAGAGACGCGTAATGTGGTATGGCGTTGAAGCGGACAAAAGCCTTTCGTCCCAATAGTGCTTGATATTCACTTTTAAATGGGACGATATGGAAAATTAACTTTTCGCGTCGAAAATTGTTCGGCAACCCGAACACGACTTCTAGTAATATCGAGCATGTGCACTTGGCGTGAGGGCCTGGCGTAACTCCTTTGAAGGAAGTGCGGCTGTGTCGAATTTTGGTAGGGTCTATCCCCATCCGACGGATTGTGTTTGAATATAGCAGGTTTAAGTCACTGCCTCCGTCCATTAGGACGTTTGTGAATTGTAGTCCGTCTATTACGGATTCAATATCGGGGTCCGTCCAGCGTTTGAACACTTCGAGTAGTCCAGTGGTCGAAAGTGATTGGTTTTGATATCCAATCTCTTGATCTGCTGGGTTGGACCGTGTGAGGCTCTTTTTAGAAAGTGTCGCCATGTTTTCCGTGTCCTCACATGAAGTGAGTTTATGCTTTGACCCCTTGTGGGAAAGTCTTTTGTTTTCCGGTGCCTCGCTGGCGGGTTTATCTTCTTCGCTGACGCGTCGAGCCCCTTGTGTTCGGCGTTTAGTCGGCGGACTGTTTGAAAACCCAACAATCCTGTGGGTGTGATTTGCGGGCCTTAAAATACTTGTGGATTTGACATATTCGACCCAGAATTTTGTGTAGGTTAGACAGTTCGTCGTTGTCGTCCTTGAGTGGTTGAACTTTATTATTTGGCCGTGAGCTTTTAAATCCGGCGTTGACTGCCGTGCTCTTTGGGCTTTTCTCTTTATTCCGGCGCTGCTCTTTTCTGTGCCGTGATTTTCCATTTCCATCTCTTATCTCGGATGTACTTGGGTCGCTGGTGTTGCTTCTTGCCAGCCAGCTATCCTCTCCTGCACAAAAGCGGGTCATGAGGCTTGTTAATGCGGTCATTGTCCTCGGTTTCTCTTGACCGAGGTGTCTGGCGAGCCATTCGTCTTGGACATTGTGCTTAAAAGCTGCTAAGGCTTCGGCGTCCGGACAGTCGACTATTTGGTTCTTTTTACTAAGGAACTTGTTCCAGAATTTCCGCGTTGACTCTCCGGGCTGTTGAGTTATGTGACTTAGGTCATCTGCATCCGGAGGCCGGACATAAGTCCCTTGAAAATTTGCTCTAAACGCTTCCTCGAGCTCTTCCCAACTTCCAACAGTATTTTCTGGGAGGCTTTTGAGCCAATGACGGGCTGGCCCTTTGAGCTTGAGGGGTAGATATTTTATGGCGTGGAGATCATCTCCTCCGCCATATGTATATGCAGATATAGTCTTCTATCCGCACTCTGTGGTCATTTGTTCCATCGTAGGCTTCTATGTTTATGGGTTTAAACCCTGCTGGGAATTCGTGATCCAAAGACGTCGTCGGTGAAGCATAGTGGGTGTCTGGCGCCCTGTGCTTTGTATGTGCCGCTATCGTCGGACACTTGACGTGTTCCTTTGCTTCTTAGGGCTTTCTTTTTGGGTCCGTAGATGGACTGGCTGGGCCATTGACGGTGGGGCTCTATGGCCTCCTCGTCGATTCTCGAAGCAGCCCTCGCTTTGGGTAGCTCTTTGATTGGTGGCCATTGCCGTGTTATCTGCGGTTTTGAGTACTTTGCTCCATCTTATTCGGAGCGCGTCTTCCGCTGTTTTGAGCTTCGTTTTTCCTTCTTGAGCTTCTTGTGTGGCGATGAGCCTTCGCTTAAAAGCTCTTGTTCGACGGGCTCCTCGGGCGCGGCGAGTTAAATCGTCATTGAGGCTTGTGTCGTCTTGGGAGGGAGGTATATAGTTGTGATCCTCAACCTTTACTTCGCCGCCCTTTCACGAGGGCTTGCTTCGCATCCTCCTGCCGAGTCTTGCTTGGAGGGTTGTCTTCGCACTCTACGGGGTATTGTTTTCCGTGCCGGAATCTCCATTCTTGTTGTGGCGGGATTTAGAGCGCGCGCCACGACGCCGGCGTTTGGGTTGCTTCTTTAGAGAATCTTCCTCCGCTGCTTTTTCGCTATCCCTTCTTTTGGGGTATCCACCATGTAGACGCGTGCGATGCGACGGTGGCCTTCCAAAGGCCCCGAGGGCGCTGGTTCGATCGTCTCCGCATCATCGTCCATAGCGTCGATGTCATCGAGTCGTAGTCTAGCATGTCGGTTAGATCCTCGGCGCTGGCTACAAAGTGGGTGGTGGGTGGGCTCTGAATTTCTTCGTCGTCCGAACTCCAACCGCCCCGCCATAGTCCGCCAGATTCTCCTGATAGCGAGAGATGCTTCAGAGAATTCAGGATATCGCCAAAAGGCGAGTCTGAAAGATGTCCGCGGCGGTGAATTCCATAACCGCGCCCAATCCGGTTTAATTGGCGGCGCGGAGGCTCGGAGTCCGGCGAGGAGTCCGGTGCCTCGGGATCACGAGTTTCGCAGGGGACAAGATCGGTATTCGGCTCCATCGCCGTGGATGTTGAAGCCCCCAGGGCGGCGTCTATCCACCGGCCCTCGTCATGGGCAATCGGCTCCGGGCTAATAGCCGGAGCGGATTCGAGTGCGGCCACCAAAGCACCGTCCAGCGGCAGAGCTAGATCATGCCCATCGTCACAGTGCAGCGCGCTTGGCTGTGGCTCGAGTCCGTCGAAGATCAAGTCTCCGCGGTCACCGGTCGTGAAGTTCAAGCTTCCGAATCTGACCTGACGGCCAGGGGCGTAGCTTTCGATCTGCTCCAGATAGCCAAGAGAATTGGCCCGCAGTGCAAAGCCGCCGAATATGAAGATCCGTCCGGGGAGAAAAGTCTCACCCTGGACAGCGTTGATGGTTGAAGATGCCATCGAGCCTATCGGGGACGACACAGAGGAACTCTCAATGAAAGCACCAATGTCGGTGTCAAAACCGGCGGATCTCGGTAGGGGTCCCAAAGCTGTGCGTCTAGGCGGATGGTAACAGGAGACGAGGGACACAATGTTTTTACCTGTGTTCAGGCCCTCTCGATGGAGGTAATACCCTACGTCCTGCTTGATTAATATTGATGATATGGGTAGTACAAGAGTAGATCTACCACGAGATCAAGGAGGCTAAACCCTAGAAGCTAGCCTATGGTATGATTGTTGAGATGTAATGTTGTGTCCTACGGACTAAGTCCCTCCGGTTTATATAGACACCGGAGAGGCTAGGGTTACACGGAGTCGGTTACAATGGTAGGAGATCTACATATCCGTATTGCCAAGCTTGCCTTCTACGCCAAGGAAAGTACCTTCCGGACACGAGCCGGAGTCTTCAATCTTCTATCTTCGTAGTCTGGGAGTCCGGCGGATATTGATAGTCCGGCTGTCCGGACACCCCCTAGTCCAGGACTCCCTCACTCTCCATCATCTCCGGAAGAAGATCCCCCGAAGATGAACCCATCTGAGAAGGCTGCAGATCCGAACTGCAATATAAATATTTCGGTTACCCACAAAAGCATAAATGAAGGTACTCCCTTACTACTTAATTTTCTCTTTCATACTCACGGCTCGTTGGAGGGCTGGTCCTTCGGCGAGGATTGCACGTCCGGGCTCTTTCCGGACGCCGGACCCCCCGGTGAGGATTTCTTCACACGCTTAGGGGCTTCGGCCTCCGGATTTCCGGAGGCGGTCCTCTTCTCTGCTTGAAGGAGGGTCCTTGTCTCCTCCTCTTGATCGCCGCCTTTGGGCTAAGTATTAGCTCCTTTATTTCCCCATCGCCCCTTCGCAGCGCAACCTCCAACATTCTCGACCAGCCACGGGCTCCAGTCGGTCTCTCGAGGGGGGGCGGACACCTTATCACTGGATCGCGCCACCCATTCCTCGTAAAGAACAAAGGGTTAGGAGACGAACTTTTGAAAGGCATATAAATAGAATGTCCGAACTCTGAGCTATCTACCTGAGTATCCGGGCGATCGCGGCTTAGGCCTGCGTCCTCGGCCGAATCCGGACACGCCACCTGCGGTCCGAAGAACAGCTTGTACATCTCCGTGGGTGTCGCACCCATAAAATGCTGGAGAATACGAGGTCCCTCCGGATTGAACTCCCATAGACGGAGAGGACGGCGTTGGCAGGGCGGAAGATGCCTAACTAGCATAACCTGCATCGCCTTGGCCAGGTCGATCTCCCTCGCTTGGAGATCTCGAATCCAGCCCTGCAGCGCGGGCACGTCTTCGGACGGCCCCCAGTTGAGCCCTTGGTTGACCCACGACATCAGTTGGCGTGGAGGTCCCGGGCGGAATGAGGGCGGCGGCTTTTGCTTGCTGCCCCTTGGAGCGGTGATATAGAACCACTCCTGCTGCCACAATCCAAGTTCCTCTTGGAAGGAACCCTCGAGCCACGGGGCATCGACCTTCTTGCTTATGGTCACCCCGCCGCACTCCGCTTGACGCCCCCCGATCATCTTCGGTTCCACCTTGAAGGTCCTCAGCCATAGGCCAAAGTGGGGGATGACGCGGAGGAAGGCTTCGCAAACGATGATGAATGCGGAGATATGGAGGATAGACTCCGGAGCCAAGTCGTGGAAGTCTAGCCCATAGTAGAACAGGAGCCCTCTCACGAAGGGATCCGTCGGGAAGCCTAAACCCCGGCGGAGGTGGGATACGAAAACAACGTATTCTCCGGGCTCGGGGGCTGGCACGGCCTGCCCTTGGGCAGGCAACCTGTGCGAAACCTCGTAGGCCAGGTACTTGGCCTCACGCAACTTCAATATGTCCTCCTCCGTGACGGAGGAGGGCATCCACCGGCCCTGGAGGTCGGAGCCGGACATGGTTGAGGATCCGAAGCGCTCGAATCTGATGCTCTGGGTGTTGGAACTGGGAGCAAAGGAAAGATTCGATGCGAGGTTAAAGAACATGGACGGGCCTTGGTCCCCTTATAAGGGGAAAGAAATACCAAAGGCCGTCTCCGTGACCGTTTGAGATTCCCCTTCGATAGAGGAGGCGTGGCGACGGGAACGGTTGGGTTACCCACGCACGTATTGATGAGGATCCCGGAATAAGGGGAACACGATCTCTGCTTTGACAAGACGTGCCAAGGAAACCGCTTCGCTAAACGTGCTGAGGTGAGATAGTAAAAAATGATTCAAACAAGGGCTTGGTAGCGGAGTGATGTCACGCCGCATAATACACCAGCAGATTGAGTTAGTGTATATGTTTTATTCTCTCTACGGTGGAATGTGGAAATTATTTTTGCAGAGCCGGACACTATCCTGGTGTTCATTATCTTCTCCGGATTATTCAAGGGAGGAACCCGCCTTGCAATGCCGAACATTATGCACGCCGGACTTATCGTCATTGAAGACTGGTTCGAGGCTCTTGAGGAGTCTGGACTAGGGGGTGTTCGGACAGCCGGACTATCAATATCCGCCGGACTCCAAGACTACGAAGATACAAGATTGAAGACTCTGGCTCGTGTCCGGAAGGTACTTTCCTTGGCGTGGAAGGCAAGCTTGGCAATACGGATATGTAGATCTCCTACCATTGTTACCGACTCTGTGTAACCCTAGCCTCTCCGGTGTCTATATAAACTGGAGGGCCTTAGTCCGTAGGACGAACATACATCTCAACAATCATACCATGGGCTAGCTTCTAGGGTTTAGCCTCCTTGATCTCGTGGAAGATCTACTCTTGTACTACCCATATCATCAATATTAATCAAGCAGGACGTAGGGTTTTACCTCCATCAAGAGGGCCTGAACCTGGGTAAAAACATTGTGTCCCTCGTCTCCTGTTACCATCCGCCTAGACGCACAGTTCGGGACCCCCTACCCGAGATCCGCCGGTTTTGACACCGACAATGATAATTACATATCTCCCTCCGGAGACGAGGCAAGCCTCGACGACGACGAATTCGTCGTGCCTAAGGATCCCGTCGAACAAGAGCGTTTCAAACGCAGGCTAATGGCCACAGCAAATAGCCTAAAGAAAAAATAGCAGCAGCTTCAAGCTGATCAAGACCTGCTGGCCGACAGATGGACTGAGGTCCTCGCGGCCGAAGAGTATGAACTCGAACGCCCCTCCAAGAGCTACCCAAAACGCAAGTTGCTCCCCCGACTAGAGGAGGAAGCATATATACCTTCATCACCAGCGCTGTCTGGCAGACCGACCACCCCGTGGTCGGGACAGTGAGGCACCGAGGCCCTCCACCAAGACCGTACCCCGGCATCGCTCCAAAAGTACGAAGCCACGAGGGAATGCGCTGGACTTGCGGGATATATTGGAGGACAAAGAAAGGCAATCCATATCTATCTATGGATCACGTGGGCGCCCCACGACCCATGACGAATACCGTCGCGCGGATACAACAACTCGGCGGGCGAATCTGCGAGACAACGCTCTCTTGAGCTACGACGTGACATTGCTCAATCTGAGGCGCCAAGACACCCACTATGCTTCACAGACGAAGTAATGGATCATCAAATCCTGAAGGGTTTAAACCCGTCAACATCGAATCCTACGATGGCACAACAGACCCCGCGGTTTGGATCGAAGATTATCTCCTTCATATCCATATGGCCCACGGAGACGATCTCCACGCCATCAAATATCTCCCACTCAAGCTTAAAGGACCAGCTCGGCATTGGCTTAACAGCTTGCCCGCAGAGTCAATTGGGTGTTGGGAGGACCTGGAAGCCGCATTCCTCGACAACTTCCAGGGCACATATGTGCGACCACCAGACGCCGATGACCTAAGCCACATAGTCCAGCAGCCAGACGAATCGGCCAGACAATTCTGGACACGGTTCTTAACAAAGAAAAATCAAATCGTCGACTGTCCGGATGCAGAGGCCCTCGCAGCCTTCAAACATAACATCCGCGATGAGTGGCTAGCCCGGCACCTAGGACAGGAAAAGCCAAAATCCATGGCAGCCCTCACATCATTAATGACCCGCTTACATGCGGGAGAGGATAGCTGGCTAGCTCGCAAGAACAACCTCGGTAAAATGTTGGCAGTCCGGATACTAAGGACCACAATGGCGGTCGCGTCGAAGCAAAAATAAGCGCCGCGTTAACGGCGGCGACAAGGAGGATCGGCGATCAACGCCGGATTCGAGGCTCTAAACCCGTCGTGGAAGAAGCCATTCAAAAGAACCACCCCGGGTCCGTCCAATTTGGACCGAATACTCGACCGCTCATGCCAGATACATGGCACCCCCGAAAAGCCAGCAACCACACCAACAGAGATTGTTGGGTATTTAAGCAGGCATGCAAGTTAATTGCCAAAAACAACGACAAGGGGCTGCACAGCGACGGCGAGGAAGAGACCCGGCCGCCGAACAGTAGAGGACAGAAGGGTTTCCCCCCACAAGTGCGGACGGTAAACATGATATACGCAATCCACATACCCAAGAGGGAGCGGAAGCGTGCACTAAGGGACGTATATGCGATGGAGCCAGTCGCCCCGAAGTTCAATCCATGGACCTCCTTGAAGGAAATATGCCCTAGAGGCAATAATAAAGTTATTATTTATTTCCTTATTTCATGATAAATGTTTATCATTCATGCTAGAATTGTATTAACCGGAAACATGATACATGTGTGAATGCATAGACAAAACAAGATGTCACTAGTATGCCTCTACTAGACTAGCTTGTTAATCAAAGATGGTTATGTTTCCTGACCATGAACAAAGGAGTTGTTATTTGATTAACGAGGTCACATCATTAGTAGAATGATCTGATTGACATGACCCATTCCCTTAGCTTAGCACACGATCGTTTAGTATGTTGCTACTGCTTTTATCCATGACTTATACATGTTCCTGTAACTATGAGATTATGCAACTCCGTTTACGGAGGAACACTTTGGGTGCTACCAAACGCGTCAACGTAATCGGGTGATTATAAAGGAGTACTACAGGTGTCTCCAAAGGCGATGTTGGGTTGGCGTATTTCGAGATTAGGTTTTGTCACTCCGATAGTCGGAGAGGTATCTCTGGGCCCTCTCGGTAATGCACATCACTGAAGCCTTGCAAGCACTACAACTAATGAGTTAGTTGTGAGATGATGTATTACGGAACGAGTAAAGAGACTTGCGTAACGAGATTGAACTAGGTATTGGATACCGACGATCGAATCTCGGGCAAGTAACATACCGATGACAAAGGAACAACGTATGTTGTTATGCGGTCTGACCGACAAAGATCTTCGTAGAATATGTAGGAACCAATATGGGCATCCAGGTCCGCTGTTGGTTATTGACCGTGAATGGTTCTAGGTCATGTCTACATTGTTCTCGAACCGTAGGGTCCGCACGCTTAAGGTTTTGATGGCGCTTATTATGAGTTTATGTATTTTGATGTACCAAGGAGTTCGAGTCCGGATGTGATCACGGACATGACGAGGAGTCTCGGAATGGTCGAGACATAAAGATTGATATATTGGAAGCCTATGTTTGGAGTTGGAATGGTTCGGCGGCGGAATTTATCGAGTACCGGAGGTTACGGAACCCCGGGAGGTAAATGGGCCTCGGTGGGCCTTAGTGGAAAGGAGAAGGGCAGCCCTAGGAGGCGCGCCTCCCCCTTCCTAGTCCTACTAGGACTAGGAGAAGGGGCCGCCCCCTCTCTCTTTCCCCTCAGGAATCCTAGTCCAACTAGGATTGGGGAATCCTACTCCCAGAGGGAGTAGGACTCCTGTAGCCGCCTCCCTTGGCCGCCCCCTCCCCTTGCTCCTTTATATCTGGGCAGGGGGCACCTTAGAACACACAAGTTGATCGTGAGATCGTTCCTTAGCCGTGTCGGTGCCCCCTCCACCATATTCCACCTCGGTTATACTGTCGCGAAGCTTAAGCGAAGCCTGCGCCGTGAAACATCAAGATCGTCCCACGCCGTCGTCTTGTGGAACTCTCCTCGACACTCGGCTGGATCGAGTCTGAGGGCGTCATCGAGCTGTACGTGTGTCAAGAACTCGGGGCGCCGGAGTAACGGCGCCGGATCGGTCGGATCGCGAGGAGAACGTCGACTACTTCCTCTACGTTGTGATCGCTTCCGCCGGGTCTACAAGGGTATGTGGACAACACTCTCCCTCTCGTTGCTATACATCACCATGATCTTGCGTGTGCGTGGGAAAATTTTTGAAATTACTCGTTCCCCAACAGTGGCATCCGAGCCTAGGTTTTTCTATGGTTTGATGTTTTGCACGAGTAGAACACAAGTGAGTTGTGGGCGATACAAGTCATACTACCTACCAGCATGTCATACTTTGGTTCAGCGGTATTGTGAGATGAAGCGGCCCGCACCGACATTACAGCGTGCGCTTCGCGAGACTGGTTTCACCGCCATGAGCACTCGTTGCTTAAAGGTGACTGGTGGGTGTCTGTCTCTCTCACTTTAGTTGAACCGAGTGTGGCTCGCCCGGTCCTTGAGAAGGTTAAAACGGAGTCTATTTGACGAAATATCGTTGTGGTTTTGATGCGTGGGTGAGACTGGTTCTTGCTTAAGCCCGTAGCAGCCACGTAAAATTTGCAACAACAAAGTAGAGGACGTCTAACTTGTTTTTGCAGGGCATGTTGTGATGTGATATGGTCAAGATGTGATGCTATATTTTATTGTATGAGATGATCACGTTTTGTAACCGGTTATCGGCAATCGGCGAGAGCCATATGGTTGTCGCTTTATTGTATGCAATGCAATCGCCTGTAATGCTTTACTTTATCACTAAGCGGTAGCGATAGTCGTAATAGCATAAGTTTGGCGAGGCGACAACGATGCTGCGATGGAGATCAAGGTGTCGCGCCGGTGGCGATGGTGATCATGGTGGTGCAACAAGATGGAGATCATGAAGCACAAGATGATGATGACCATATCATATCACTTATATTGATTTGCATGTGATGTTTATCCTTTTATGCATCTTATCTTGCTTTGATTGACGGTAGCATTATAAGATGATCTCTCACTAAATTATCAAGAAGTGTTCTCCCGGTATGCACCGTTGCCAAAGTTAAATCGTGCCCGGACACCACGTGATGATCGGGTGTGATAAGCTCTCGTCCATCTACAACGGGTGCAAGCCAGTTTTGCACGCGCAGAATACTCGGGTTATACTTGACGAGCCTAGCATATGCGAGATATGGCCTCGGAACACGGAGACCGAAAGGTCGGCGTGAATCATATAGTAGATATGATCAACATAAGATGTTCACCATTGAAAACTACTCCATTTCACGTGATGATCGGTTATGGTTTAGTTGATTTGGATCACGTGATCACTTAGATGACTAGAGATGTTTTTCTAAGTGGGAGTTCTTAAGTAATATGATTAATTGAACTTAAATTTATCATGAACTTAGTACTGATAGTATCTTGCTTGTTTATGTTTGATTGTAGATAGATGGCTCGTCTTTGTTGTTCCGTTGAATTTTAATGCGTTCCTTGAGAAAGCAAAGTTGAAAGATGATGGTAGCAATTACGGATCGGGTCCGTAACGAGGATCATCCTCATTGCTGCACGTAAGAGCTACGTCTGGATGCACCGCTAGGTGCAGACTCTTGCTAATGCAACTGCAGATGTTATGAGCGTCTGGCGAGCAAAGCTGATGACTACTCTATAGTTCGATGTGCCATGCTTTACGGCTTAGAACCGGGACTTCAACGACGTTTTGAGCGTCATGGAGCATATGAGATGTTCCAGAGTTGAAGTTAATATTCCAACAGAATGCCCGGATTGAGAGATATGAAGTCTCCAATAAGTTCTATAGCTGCAAGATGGAGGAGAACAGTTACATTAGTGAGCATATACTCGTAATGTCCGGGTACTACAATCACTTGACACAATTGGGAGTTAATCTTCCGGATGATTGTGTCATTGATGAATTCTCCAATCACGCCACCAAGCTACAAAGGCTTCGTGATGAACTATAATATGCAAGGGTTAGTAAAGACTATGCAGAGCTCTTACGCAATGCTAAAGGCTGCGGAGGTAGAAATCAAGAAGGAGCATCAAGTGTTGATGGTCAATAAGACCACTAGTTTCAAGAAGAAAGGCAAAGGGAAGAAGAAGGGAATCTCAAGAAGAACAGCAAGCAAGTTCTTTGCTCGGAGAAGAAACCCAAGTCTGGCCCTAAACCTGAAATCGAGTGCTTCTACCGCAAGCGATCGGTCCTTTGAAGCGGAACTGCCCCAAGTATTTGGCGGATAAGAAGGATGGCAAGGTGAACAAAGGTATATGTGATATACATGTTATTGATGTGTACCTTACTAGAGCTCGTAGTAGCACTGGTATTTGATCTTGGTTACATTGCTAATATTTGCAACTCAAACAGGACTACTGATTGCTTAACTCGCAAAGGGCGAGGTGACGATGCGCGTGGGAAATGGTTCCAAAGTCGATGTGATCGCGGTCGGCACGCTACCTCTACATCTACCTTCGGGATTAGTTTTAGACCTAAATAATTGTTATTTGGTGCTGCGTTGAGCATGAACATTATATCTGGATCTTGTTTGATGCGAGACGGTTATTCATTTAAATCGAGAGAATAATGGTTGTTCTATTTATATGAGTAATATCTTTTATGGTCATGCACCCTTGAGGAATGGTCTATTTTGGTGAATCTCGATAGTAGTGATACACATATTCATAATGTTGAAACCAAAAGATGCAGAGTTGATAATGATAGTGCAACTTATTTGTGGCACTTGCCGTTTAGGTCATATCGATGTAAAGCGCATGAAGAAACTCCATCTTGATGGACTTTTGGAGTCACTTGATTATGAATCACTTGGCACTTAAGAACCGTGCCTCATGGGCAAGATGACTAGAACACCGTTCTCGGTACTATGGAGAGAGCAACAGATTTGTTGGAAATCATACATACAGATGTATGTGGTCCGATGAATATTGAGGCTCGTGGCGGATATCGTTATTTTCTCACCTTCACAGATGACTTAAGCAGATATGGGTATATCTACTTAATGAAACATAAGTCTGAAACGTTTGAAAAGTTCAAAGAATTTCAGAGTGAAGTTGAAAATCATCGTAACAAGAAAATTAAGTTTCTACGATCCGATCGTGGAGGTGAATATTTGAGTTCGAGTTTGGTCTACATTTGAAACAATGCGGAATAGTTTAGCAACTCACGCCACCCGAACACCACAGCGTAATGGTGTGTCGAGCGTCGTGTCGTACTTTACTAGATATGGTACGATCTATGATGTCTCTTCAGATTTACCGCTATCGTTTTGGGGTTATGCTCTAGAGACAGCCGCATTCACACTGAATAGAACACCGTCGAAATCCGTTGAGACGACACCTTATGAACTGTGGTTTAGCAAGAAACCAAAGTTGTCGTTTCTTAAAGTTTGGGGATGCGATGCTTATGTGAAAAAGCTTCAACTGATAAGCTCGAACCCAAATCGAAAATGTGTCTTCATAGGATACCCAAAGGAGACAGTTGGGTACACCTTCTATCACAGATCCGAAGGCAAGACATTCGTTGCTAAGAATGGATCCTTTCTAGAGAAGGAGTTTCTCTCGAAAGAAGTGAGTGGGAGGAAAGTGGAACTTGATGAGGTAATAGTACCTTCTCCCTTACTTGAAAGTAGTTAAATCGCAGAAACCAGTTTACGAGACACCTACACCAAGTAGTGAGGAAGTTGATGATGTTGATCATGAAACTTGAGATCAAGTTACTTGCAGAACCTCGTAGATCAACCAGAGTAAGATCCGCACTGAGTGGTGCGGCAATCCTGTTCTGGAAGTCATGCTACTAGATCATGATGAACCTACGAACTATGAAGAAGCGATGGTGAGCCCAGATTCCGCAAAATGGCTTGAGGCCATGAAATCTGAGATGGGATCCATGTATGAAAACAAAGTGTGGACTTTGGTTGACTTGCCCGAGGGTAGGCAAGCAATAGAAAACAAGTGGATCTTCAAGAAGAAGACCGACGACGACGGTAATATTCTCGTCTATAAAGCTCGACTTGTGCAAAAGGTTTTCGACAAGTTCAAGGGATTGACTACGATGAGACCTTCTCACCCGTAGCGATGCTTAAGTCCGTCCGAATCATGTTAGCAATTGCGCATTTTATGATTATGAAATTTGGCAAATGGATGTAAAGACTGCATTCTGAATGGATTTACGGAAGAAGAGTTGTATATGATGCAACCGAAGGTTTTATCGATCCAAAGGAGCTAACAAAGTGTGCAAGCTCCAGTGATCCATATATGGACTGGTGCAAGCATCTCGGAGTTGGAATAAACGTTTTGATAGTGTGATCAAAGCATTTGGGTTTGTCTGCACTTTTGGAGAAGCTTTGTATTTACAAGAAAGTGAGTGGGAGCTCAGTAGCATTTACGATCTTATATGTGGATGACATATTGCTGATCGGAAATGATATAGAATTTCTGGATAGCATAAAGGATACTTGAATAAGAGTTTTTCAATGAAAGACCTCGGTGAAGCTGCTTACATATTGGGCATCAAGATCTATAGAGATAGATCAAGGCGCTTAATTGGACTTTCACAAAGCACATACCTTGACAAAGTTTTGAAGAAGTTCAAAATGGATCAAGCAAAGAAAGGGTTCTTGCACGTGTTACAAGGTGTGAAGTTGAGTCGGACTCAATGCCCGACCACTGCGGAAGATAGAGAGAAGATGAAAGATGTTCCTATGCTTCAGCCATAGGCTCTATCATGTATGCAATGCTGTGTACCAGACTGATGTGTGCCTTGCTATAAGCCTAGCAGGGAGGTACCAAAGTAATCCAGAGTGGATCATCGGACAGCGGTCAAGAACATCTGAAATACCGAAAAGGACGAAGGATATGTTTCTCGTATATGGAGGTGACAAAGAGCTCATCGTGGGCAGTTACGTTGATGCAAGCTTTGACACCGATCCGACGATTCTAAATCGCAGACCGGATACGTATTTACACTAAGCGGAGGAGCTGTCGGTTGGTGCGAGTTCTAAACAAAGCGTCGTGGCGGGATCTACATGTGAAGCGGAATACATAGCAGCTTAGGAAGCAGCTAATGAAGGAGTCGGATGAAGGAGTTCATATCCGATCTAGGTGTCATACCTAGTGCATCGGGTCCAATGAAAATCTTCGTGACAATCTTTGAGCAATAGCCTTAGCAAAGGAATCCAGATTTCACAAGAGGACCAAACACATCAAAAGACGCTTCAATTCCATCCGGACTTAGTCGGGATGGAGACATAGAGATTTGCAAGATACATACGGATCTGAATGTTGCGCACCGTTGACTAAGCCTCTTCCACGAGCAAAACATGATCAGCACCAAGACTCCATGGGTGTTAGAATCATTACAGTGTAATCTAGATTATTGACTCTAGTGCAAGTGGGAGATCAAGGAAATATGCCCTAGAGGCAATAATAAAGTTATTATTTATTTCCTTATTTCATGATAAATGTTTATCATTCATGCTAGAATTGTATTAACCGGAAACATGATACATGTGTGAATGCATAGACAAAACAAGATGTCACTAGTATGCCTCTACTAGACTAGCTTGTTAATCAAAGATGGTTATGTTTCCGACCATGAACAAAGGAGTTGTTATTTGATTAACGAGGTCACATCATTAGTAGAATGATCTGATTGACATGACCCATTCCCTTAGCTTAGCACACGATCGTTTAGTATGTTGCTCTGCTTTTATCCATGACTTATACATGTTCCTGTAACTATGAGATTATGCAACTCCGTTTACGGAGGAACACTTTGGGTGCTACCAAACGTCACAACGTGCTCGGGTGATTATAAAGGAGTACTACAGGTGTCTCCAAAGGCGGATGTTGGGTTGGCGTATTCGAGATTAGGTTTTGTCACTCCGATAGTCGGAGAGGTATCTCTGGGCCCTCTCGGTAATGCACATCATCAAGCCTTGCAAGCACTACAACTAATGAGTTAGTTGTGAGATGATGTATTACGGAACGAGTAAAGAGACTTGCGGTAACGAGATTGAACTAGGTATTGGATACCGACGATCGAATCTCGGGCAAGTAACATACCGATGACAAAGGGAACAACGATGTTGTTATGCGGTCGACCGACAAAGATCTTCGTAGAATATGTAGGAACCAATATGGGCATCCAGGTCCCGCTGTTGGTTATTGACCGTGAATGGTTCTAGGTCATGTCTACATTGTTCTCGAACCGTAGGGTCCGCACGCTTAAGGTTTTGATGATGCTTATTATGAGTTTATGTATTTTGATGTACCAAGGAGTTCGAGTCCCGGATGTGATCACGGACATGACGAGGAGTCTCGGAATGGTCGAGACATAAAGATTGATATATTGGAAGCCTATGTTTGGAGTTCGAATGGTTCGGCGAAAACGGAATTCTCGAGTACCGGAGGTTACTGGAACCCCGGGAGGTAAATGGGCCTCGGTGGGCCTTAGTGGAAAGGAGAAGGGCAGCCCTAGGAGGGCGCGCCCCCCCCTTCCTAGTCCTACTAGGACTAGGAGAAGGGGCCGCCCCTCTCTCTCTTTCCTCCAGGAATCCTAGTCCAACTAGGATTGGGGGAATCCTACTCCCAGAGGGAGTAGGACTCCCTTGGCGCCTCCTTGGCCGCCGCCCCCCCCCTTGCTCCTTTATATACGGGGCAGGGGGCACCTTGGAACACACAAGTTGATCGTGAGATCGTTCCTTAGCCGTGTCGCGTGCCCCCTCCACCATATTCCACCTCGGTTATACTGTCATGAAGCTTAAGCGAAGCCTGCTACCGTGAAACATCAAGATCGTCCCACGCCGTCGTCTTGACGAACTCTCCCTCGACACTCGGCTGGATCGAGTCTGAGGGCGTCATCGAGCTGTACGTGTGTCAAGAACTGGGGGCGCCGGAGTAACGCGCGGATCGGTCGGATCGCGAGGAGAACGTCGACTACTTCCTCTACGTTGTGATCGCTTCGCTTGGGTCTACAAGGGTATGTGGACAACACTCTCCCCTCTCGTTGCTATACATCACCATGATCTTGCGTGTGCGTAGGAAAATTTTTGAAATTACTACGTTCCCCAACACTCCTGCCCGATCACTTTCGATCGAAGAGACCATCCGACCAGTACCCGCCATGACGGATTCACCGCATTGGTTTTAGACCCAACCGTTGATGGATTTCACCTTACGAGAGTCCTGATGGACGGCGGCAGTAGCCTGAACCTGCTTTATCAGGATACAGTGTGCAAGATGGGCATAGACCCCTCAAGGATTAAACCTACAAAGACGACCTTCAAGGGCGTCATACAAGGTGTTGAGGCCAATTATGCAGGCTCACCACACCGAAGTGGTCTTGAATCCCGGATAATTTCGGGCGAGGAGTTAATCTTGACATAGTCCCGTTCATGGCGGCTATCATGCTCGCTTTCGGACGAACCGCGTTCGCAAAAGTTCAACGCGGTGCCACATTACGCATACCTCAAGCTCAAGATGCCAGGCCCTTGTGGAGTCATCACGATCAACGGAAATACGGAACGCTCCCTCCGAACGGAGGAACATACAATGCTCTCGCGGCGGCGTATCTGAGCAGCCTTCTAAGGCAATTTTCGAGTCCGGCCGTTAAACGACCGGACACGGCCCCAACCCCAGCCCTCGCATGATTGCAAGACCAGCCCTCCGCGTACACCATTACGCTCTGGAGATACCATGGGCATAGGGGGAGGGGCACGACCACAACAGACCCAGAGTGCGGCTCGGCCACACCAGGGGCTCCCAAGTGTGTCGCTCTTCTTATTTTTATTTTCCTTCTTTTTATACACAGGACTCCGTTCACGAGAGGCCCTGTTCGGCGGTGAACCCGCCGAACTCACGATGCAACAGCCAGGGAGGGAAAAAGGCTGCGACGAACACTCAAATGGTCTCCATTACGAGCATTAAATTTGATTATATACACCAATCCGCAGCCCACCCCTGGAGGGGGACATGTTTAATTAGTCCAATCCCTTGCTTACCGCACTATTTGTATCATTCCGCACTCATAGCAGAATTCCTTGAGTAAATAATGCAGCAATTTTTGCCTATAATTGCATTACTTTACATATATGTTCATTAATGACATTTTTTGCACCCGTATATTTTGGTATGGTCGAATACACCAGGGGCTTATGTTCCCCGCATTATGGTGTGATAAGTCCGAACACTTTCACAAGTGCGGCACCCCGAACTTATAGCATTATATGAATCGGCTCAATCATGTCTTGGGTCAATAGTTGGGTTTGCCTGGCTCCCATGTTTTGGTACCTTACGTTCCGTTCTGTCGGCTAAGGTAGCATTGGGAGAACCACTGCGATTGCGCCCCGGTTGAGCTGGGCGAGCGCCTCAGTGGAGAAAGCTAAAACTGACTGGCATGATAAGGCGAGAGACTGGTCGCTGTTCGAGAGGTCTTTTCGAGTCCCTAAAGACTTATGCCGCTTCGAGCGAAGAACCGGATAATGTCCGGCCAAGGCATGGATAGCGCCCCAAACTCAGTCTTCCGAATACTAGGGGCTTCGCCGAAATTTAAAATTATAGAATTCTATGGCTAAGTGAGAGTGTTCAAGCATTGTAAGTCCGGTTGCCTTGTTCGTTGTGTTGGGCGCCTCCCTAGATGGACCCAAAAATGGGAACAAGAGTGCTCAAATTTATCCCGAACACCCCAGCACTAGTGGCATGGGGTCTGAAGCCGACGACTTGCCATCTCTCAGATTTTAAAAACGGCCGCATAGAAGGTAATATTTTAAATCAAACAAGCGTTGCTTAGCGCATATGAACAAAGTTTTCAGCGCACAGGATAACACATAGCGAGTTTACTCAATAATTACATCTCTGGGGCACTCATCCGCAATCTTGCGGGCACCCTTCAGGACAGTCTTATAGTACATCTCGGGCGTACGATACTCCTTGCCCGCTGGCGGCGCGTCAGTGATAAGCTTCTCCGCATCCAGCCTGC
This sequence comes from Aegilops speltoides, assembly GCA_021437245.1. NCBI lineage: Eukaryota > Viridiplantae > Streptophyta > Magnoliopsida > Poales > Poaceae > Aegilops > Aegilops speltoides. The sequence continues at coordinate 385,440,903 of CM038145.1, read as the reverse complement.
CCCAGTGCACCTTTGCGCGGGCAAGGGCCCGACGAGCACCTTCAATACAGGCGGAGCGCTTGATGACCTCCACCCAGGGGCACGCATCCACCAGCCGCCGCACGAGGCCGAAGTAGCTCCCAGGCATGGCCTCTCCAGGCCACAACTGGACTATGAGGCCCTTCATGGCCTGCTCAGCTACCTTGTGGAGCTCGACCAGCTGCTTCAGCTGGTCGCTAGGGGGCACCGGATGGCCGGCCTCAACAGTCTTGAGACCGAAGACCTTCTCCGTTGAGCTCCCCTCCTCGCCACGGTAGAATGCGGCGGCATCGGACACACTGCGAGGCAGATCTGCAAACGCCCCTGGAGAGCTCCGAATTCGGGTAAGTATCAGGAAGTTTACATTAACATGCTTGCTTTGCATGAAAAATTCCTTACCCGCCGCTATTTTCTTCACATCCTCAACCTCTTGAAGGGCCTTATGGGCCTCGGCCTTGGCGGCTTTGGCACTTTTGAGAGCCGAGGCAAGCTCGGACTCTCGAGTCTTTGAGTCGCGCTCCAAACTCTCATGCTTTTCCATGAGAGCCTGGAGCTCTTGCCGCACCTCCGCCACCCGCGCCTCCTGCTTCTCTCGCTCTGCCCGTTCCGCGGCCGCATTATGCGTCGTCATGGACACAACCTCCTTCAGGGTTGCCAACTCGTTTGTGGCCCCTGCAGTACCCACGTTATCCTTGTTATTTTTATTGCAACCTAAATCCTTTTCTGTAAGGTAACTATTCAAAGTGGTGTTACTCACCTTCTTTGTCCTCGAGCTGCTTCTTGGCACAGCCGAGCCCTTGCTCGGACCGCTCAGTCCTGCTTCAAAGCACCGACCTCCACAACGGTCTGGCAGAGGTCAAGAAATAAGAGCTCTGCAAACCCATATTGACATAATTTTTAGCAACCTGCGTATATCTTTTTAGATCCTCGGTCCGGCTTTTCTTTCCAACACCGAACCGAGCATTAGGGGCTCTTGTCTATGCGGTATTACATTGCATATTTTTAACTTCTTACCTCAAAGCTTGTTAGAAGGCTCTGCGAGGCTTCGGTCAGCCCGCTCTTGGCGAAGTGAACCTTTCGAATCACCGCACTCATAATAGTGCGGTGTTCTTCCTCGATGGAAGCGCCTTTGAGCGCCTCCAGCAAGTTGTCCGGCGCTTCCGGTTGGACGGGGGCCGCCGGCAACACGGTCTTGCCCTTCTTGCGAAGGGGCCGCCTGCCGGACTCCGTAACCACTGCGGGTTCAGGCGTGGAGTCCGGCGCAAAGTCCGGGAGGCTGCCTTGCGGCGCCTCCGGAGCCTCCTCCTGATGGGTCCCTTCCCGGGATCCCACCTCGGGGTCCTCGGCGTCGCGAGGGGTGGAGGCAGTCGGGATGGAATCCACATCCGACGGAGCCAACGACCCGCTCGATGAAGCGGGGAGATCATCATCGGTCGGACTGCAGGCAGTGTGCGGCATTAGAAGGACACTATGTGACACAAAAGAAATTACAAATCATTCAGGAATCCGGATACTTATGATCTTGTCGGAGGCCTGGCCCTTGAGGGCCACTCTTCGTCACCAACGTTGGCGTTGGCGGAGCTGTCCGGGGGAATAGTCCTTCCCCTCTTAGACCCTTCGGCCTCCCTTGTCGGGGAAGCCTTCCTCTTCCTCTCCCCTTCCTCTGGGAGAGGGTCTTCTTCCTCCTCCTCGCCTTCGGGGGAGGAGTCCGCCCCGGAATCGTCGGACACCTGAAAACGGGAACTCTTTTGAGTACCCGTGGCCTCCTTCTTGGCCTTCTTCTCCGGCACCACATGCGGTGCCGGAACCAGCAGCCCCGCTAGACGGGCGTCTAGTGGGTTTTCTGGCATGGGAGCCGGGCAGATGATCTGCTCGGCCTTCCTCATCCAGTCCTGTCAAAGGAAAAGGGAGATTGAAACCCGCGTAGAGTCAAACTATTAAAACAAGTGTCCCGTAAAGGGGTAGAATCACTTACCTCGTCACCGGACGCCGCGAGTGAAATCCGCGATCTTCAGTGGCGGATGCGGGAGCTTCGGCGCCCTTGAACAGCACCCTCCAGGCGCCTTTGTACATCGTGTCGAAGAGCCCGCTCAATGCCTGGTGCTATGCTGGATTGAACTCCCACAATTTAAATGCCCGTTGTTGGCAGGGGAGAATCCGGCGGATGAGCATGACTTGGACCACGTTGACAAGCATGAGCTTCTTGTTCACCAGCTTCTGGATACAGGCTTGGAGTCCTGTCAGCTCCTCCGAACTACCCCATAGCAAGCCCTTCTCTTTCCAGGTGGTGAGCTGCATAGGAATGCCAGATCTGAACTCGGGGGCCGCCGCCCACTTAGAGTCGCGCGGCTCGGTGATGTAGAACCACCCCGATTGCCACCCCTTGACGGATTCCACGAAGGCCCCTTCGAACCAGATGACGTTGGGCATCTTGCCCAACATGGCACCTCCGCACTCCGCTTGAGTGCCCTTCACTACCTTCGGCTTCACATTGAAGGTCTTGAGCCACAAGCTGAAGTGGGGCTGGATGTAGAGGAAGGCCTCGCACACGACGATAAACGCCGAGATGTTGAGGATGAAGTTTGGCGCCACATCATGGAGATCCAGGCCGTAATAGTACATGAGCCCCCGAACAAAGGGATGCAACGGGAAGCCCAGTCCGCGGAGGAAGTGGGGAAGGAATACGACCCTCTCATGGGGCCTGGGGGTGGGGATGAGCTGCCCCTTGTCGGGCAGCCGGTGCACGATGTCGCCGGAAAGGCATCCGGCGCTGTGCAGTTTTGCGATGCGCTCCTCCATTACGGAGGAGGCCAGCCATTTGCTTCCCGCTCCGGACATGGTCGGAGAAGGTCGAGACGAGATGCGCGGACTTGGTTGCTGGAGCTCGAGAGTGCGCGGAGATGGATAAGCAAAGGAGGAAGAAGGCATAGGTAAAAATGGGTGGATCCTTATCCCCTTATATATGGGCGGACGGAAACTATGCGTCCCCACCGGCCTGGTAAAACTTGCTTATCTCCCAAGCGCCACCATCAATGGCGCGGTTGGGTTACCCACGTCCGTATTGATGGGAATCCGGAATAAGGGAACACGATCTCTGCTCGACAAGGCGTGCCAAGGAAACCGCCGCTAAACGCTACCGAGGTGGTATAATAAAAACGATTCAAGTAAAGGCTTGGTAGTGGCGTGACGTCATGCCACAAAATCGTCGTGGATTGAACTTGGGTACATAATATTCTCTCTCAATGGAATGTGGAAATTATTTTGCGAGCGGACACTATCACGGTGTTCGCAATCTTCTATGAATTATTCGAGGAGGAACCCGCCTTGCAATGCCGAACAATATGCGCGCGGACTCATCGTCATTGAAGCCTGGTTCGGGGCTCTTGAGGAGTCTGGACTAGGGGGTGTCCGGACAGCCGGACTATCATCGTCAGCCGGACTCCAAGACTATGAAGATACAAGATTGAAGACTTCGTCCCGTGTCCGGATGGGAATTTCCTTGGCGTGGAAGGCAAGCTTGGCGATACGGATATGTAGATCTCCTACCATTGTAACCGACTCTATGTAACCCTAGCCCTCCCCGGTGTCTATATAAACCGGAGGGTTTTAGTCCGTAGGACGAACAACCATTACAACAATCATACCATAGGCTCTTGTACTACCCATATCATCAATATCAATCAAGCAGGAGTAGGGTTTTACCTCCATCGAGAGGGCCCGAACCTGGGTAAAAACATCGTGTCCCTTGTCTCCTGTTACCATCCGCCTAGACGCACAGTTCGGGACCCCCTACCCGAGATCCGCCGGTTTTGACACCGATAGTCGTCTCTCCCCGTCTCCACGTGTCCGCTTGCGACCAGTGGCCATGGCCGCTCAAGCATGCACGCCAGAGCTCTGCTCCGGCCGCCATTGCTGATGTCACTCCGGCCCCATGCTGCATCACCTCCACCACCACACCATCATTCCACAGGCAACACCCCTCCTCCCTTCCCCAACAAGGCCGAGCTTCTGCTCAAGGCCATGATCACAAGCAACGCAACACGATGACTTTCTGCAACAAGACATCTATTGCAACAAAAGATATGTTTCAAAAAGAAAACTGACTTCTGTTGCAAAAGTGATAACCACGCTTGACCCGGAGATAGCGACAGATCAAACGGCTCATACACCGGCGGATCCGCCGGCCGACGCGTAGCACGTCAAAATTAAATCTGAGTTAATTGACTTAATTAATTTTCAAGAAAAAGTTACGTTTTTTTGAAAGAAAACATGCACTTTATTGATTGGAAATAATGGTTACATCGTCTATAAGAAGAGGTACAATATTCTTCATAGGCTCCTCAAATCAATCTCTAGTTACAGAAACTTTCGCTAGCCTAGCAAGTTTATGAGTAACCTTATTAGCTATCCTATTACAATGTTCAAATCTAGTCAACAAAAAATCACATGCCATGAAATAACAATCCTCGAAGACTGCCGCCGCCGCTCCCGCTGATTGTCCTCCAAGAAAAGTTACGGTTGAGTAACCACGAATTACCAACTCATGGGGTCCGATGCCACATCAGACGGATGAGTACCAACTCCGACTCATAAATAACCCTCCGAACAGAAGTTCCAACCGACTAACATACCCCTCCATAAATATCAGACCGGAGTGTATCGTCTGACCGGTTGATCTCTGCTCGATCGGTTGCCATGGAGGCGCAGCAGTCCGCCGATCTCGCCGCCCGCCTCACCAAGCGCCTCGCGGACGCGAACAGGGACCGCAACCTGGTCTTCTCGCCGCTCTCCATCCACGCCGTTCTCGCGCTCCTGGCCGCCGGCGCCCGCGGGGACACCCTGGAAGAGATCCTCCGCGTCCTGGGCGCACGGTCCCGCAGCGAGCTAGAGGACTGCGTGGCGCACCTCCTGGACGGCCCCCTCAGCGACAGGTCGTCGGAGCCTGACGGCGGCGGGCCGAGCGTGGCGTTCGCGTGCGGCGTGTGGAGCGACCTGACGCGGCCGCTGAAGCCGGCCTTCCGTGACGCCGTCGTCGGCAAGTACAAGGCCGAGGCCAGCTCCGTCGACTTCCGCAGATACCCAGAGCAGGCGGTGCAGCAGATCGACGCGTGGGCCGCGGCGGCCACGAGGAACCTCATCCACTCCGCCGTCCCTCCGGGAGCCGTGCACCGGGGCACGGACCTCGTGCTGGCCAACGCCATCTACTTCAGGGGCAAGTGGGAGCTGCCGTTCTACGAGAGCTCGACCAAGAACAGGCCCTTCTACCGGCTCGACGGCACCGCCGTCGACGTCCCCTTCATGTCCAACTACGACCGTCACTTCATCGCGGAGCACGACGGGTTCAAGGTGCTCCAGCTGCACTACAAGCGCAGTTCACGGTACCCTCGTAGTCGGAACCACGGCATGTCCATGTGCATCTTCCTCCCGGACGCGCGCGACGGGCTGGGGAGCCTGCTGGACAAGATCACGTCGGCGTCCGCCGCAGGCTTCCTGCGCGAGCACCTGCCCAAGGGCACGGTCTCCGTCGGCGAGTTCGGGGTGCCCAAGTTCGAGCTCTCCTTCCAGAGCAGCCTCGTCGGCGTGCTCAACGGCCTGGGGCTCCGCCTGCCCTTCACCCAGGACGCCGACCTCTCCGAGATGCTGGACGACGGCTCCGGCTCCGGCTCCGGCTCGCCGTTCCTCATGCAGGACGTCTTCGAGAAGGCCGTCATCGAGGTGAACGAGGAAGGGACCAAAGCCGCCGCCGTCAACATGTCGTTATTCTACAGTCCGACAAGCCCTCCAGTCTGGCCACGACAGGTGGATTTCGTCGCCGACCACCCGTTCGCCTACTTCATAGTGGAGGAGGCGTCGCACGCCGTGCTCTTCGCGGGGCACGTCGTCGACCCTGGCAATGGCGCCGCGGCGGCGATCCCGAGCCCCGCCCCGTTCCAGGAGCGCACCACCACAAAAAGAGGACCTGAAGATGAGGTGATGAACAAGTATACGGGCTATGCTCCCGTGTATTATGTTCCCAAACCCGTGTCGCCGGTATGCGATCCAGTATCGCCGGTATACAACCCATATTCGCCGGTATACAGCCCAACGTCGCCGGTATACCACCCATATTCGCCGGCATACAGTCCAGTACCTCCGGAATATCAACCGGTACGTTATAGTCCAGAATCGCCGGCATACAGATACAGCCCTGTAGCTCACAGTCCAGAATCGCCGGCGTACAAGTATCTAAGAGCATATCGTCCATCACCGCCGGAGTACAAAAGCCTCTCCCCATGCAGTTCAGAGGAAGCAGCGACGGGGGAAGATGAACTGCTCTCGGAGAAAAGAGAGTAGATATTATGGAAGAGTGATTATGGAAATGAGCCAACATATTATGGAGCACACGATCAACTATGAAAACAGAGTAGTTTCTTGATTAGATGCCTCAGTTTAGCAGCTGCACTGCACGCTTGGACCACTTGTGCAATCTCAATCAAGGGTTATCTTATATGAAGAATACTTGTATGCATAGATTTTGTGCATTCTGCGTCTGCTGCAATTCGCTTGCTTTTACTTCTTCTTTTTTTTGCTGTATGCATCATTGTTGTCTCGCAACATTGCTCTTGATATTGTGTTGTCGTAGAGGCCAGATGTTATCGGTATCATTTTGATATTAATATATTCTGGTCTTGGTGAAAATGCAGGGGCATGGAATGATTCGATATTTGCCCGCATGAAAATTCTTCTGTGCTTATCTCTTGTGTGCTGAAATTTTGTGCACTAATAACACATAGGAGGGAGAAAGCGGCAGATGTACGAGGCGACATCCCACAGGTTTTCGAGCACATAAACAAAATATTAGGGCCTACATCGGCTTTTTGTTGGTGCCGATGAATAGTTTATCAAACACAGGAATAACAATTTTGGACTATTTTCCTTTGTATCACAAAAAATCAGTTAGCTGCTACTATAGCATCGCTCGCCGCCTTGCCTTTCTGCTTCTTCCCATCATTTTCACACATCAGTGTGCAGTTTCAGAAGAGGCTGGCAAATCAAAGGAGCTCCTTCAGTTTCTTTTAGAACTCTCCGTTTCGGATCGTCCAAACCCCCTCGTTCTCCAATCTCCGACCGAGTTGCAGCTGGGAAACCAGGCAATCATCTATGCGCCAGTCCGCCGAAGCCATCAGAAAAACTCTCCGGCGGGCAACGCCGGCAGAGCACACATCGATCTTCCTCCCGCACCTAGCTCGGCCGATCTTTAAGCGACCTGCCTGACCATAGTTTTCTTACCATCTTTGATCGGCTCAGTGTCTCTGCTATATAAGCTCCCCCAGCTCAGGGAGCTTATCTTGGAACATGTCCACGTCAGTCGTAGAACCCAGATATAGCAATAGTGCATATCCAGGATATTAGGTGGTATGGACATTTTGCTAGAACCCCCAGGATTGATCACGGAGACTTCGCTGCCGTATCATGATCCAAGTCCCCTGGCACTGCAAGTCTGCAATACAATGTAATGTAGTACACAGATTGTGAAACCAACCTCTGCATCATCAGCTTACCAGAAAGGAAAGCCAGATCTTATAACTTAGCTTCGTCCCGAATCCGACAGGTCCACGCACATAAAAATTAGGCGGGGGATATACATGGGCCTGGTGAAGCACTCGCAACAACGAAACTCCTCTCCGACAAATCTAATTTTCAAAAGTTATGTAACAAGAAAAAGAGCGAGAGAAAAGGAAGAAATGGCTGCGACTCGGCTCCTATGGTGTGCACAGGTTCTTCAGGTCTTCCTCCTTGGCGTACGAGTTCGGGATGAGCCTCGCCGCGTACGGGTACAGGTCCTTGTATGAATTCCTGATGGTGCCTTCTGCCACTCCGGTGGCCAAGGAGATATCTGCAAAGTGCAAGCATCCGGGTGTTAAATGTTACCGCGGCGACAGTGACAGACACGAGGAGAAAGTAAGTGACGGGAAGGGTCAGTGTTCAAACCTTTAAGCGGCTTTTTGTCCTCTGAAAGCTGGGTTATCATATAAATGACAGCAGCCGCAATTGAAATAGGACTCCTCCTGCATGGCAGATTGGAATGAAGTGTAAACATATCTTTCTAGGTCAACAAGCGTGCACTAGGAAATTGACATGTAAAAGCAGGTTCATGTCTAAAGAGTCAAATACTATGACTATTAATATGAAGTTACATACATCGCATCTACCAAAGCATGCTACAAAGGGTACACATTAGCCACATTTGTAATTAACTTAAGACTAGTTATATTCTACTCCTTACGTCACCCTGCATGGAACCACCTCAAGCATGAAGCTACTCCCTCTGTTCCTAAATATAAATCTTTTAAGAGATTCCACTATAGACTACATAAGGAGCAAAATGAGTGAACCTATACTCTAAAAGGCATCTATATACATCCAAATGTAGTCTATAGTGAAATCTCTAAAAAGACTTATATTTAGGAACAGAGGGACTAGATGCCAGTGATTGAGACTTCCAAGGTCAAAAGTAGACCTGGGACTAATGTTGAGGTTAACTAGAAAAACTTTCATGTCTCATTTAAATCAAAGTGGGAACATGATAGGATCATAGGACCAGTCAATCTCCTGTGTACAAGGTGGAAAAAGGCCTAACCTTATATCAAGCTCCTCTGAGCGCTGAACTGCCTCCTGAGCTGCTTTAACAGCAGTATTGTTCATCCCAAGAGTTGAACAGAAACGCCTCTGCAGATTTGCAAGCTTATAAGTTACCAACTTCTGATTTTGCAAGATTATATGCTAAGTAGCAACGAACCAGGAAATCTCCAGCATGGATGGTTCCCATCTCCATAGATTGGCCCATCTCAACTTCCAGCTGTTTCACTATGAACTCTTTTGCTCGACCAATCTCTTTCTTTGTTGCTCCATTGGCAACTGAGCAAATTTCTGCAAAAAGCCAAAGCAACAAAGAATGGCACCATATCATGTATTCTGCCGGGTTCTAATGTCTGCAAAATTAGAAGTTTGCTAGAACATCATGTACCTTTTACAGTCCTAGGACGATCTTCTTGTCTACAAGCAATATACAGACAAGCAGCTAATATAGCATCTTGATTTCTTCCCCTGATAGACTTGAGATCTTCCACCTTCTTATAGATTTCATTGGCTCGGTCCTTTAGGAAGGCAACACAATAATAGTAAAATATACTCAGTATACAGTGGCAACAAACCAGTACAACGTTACTGTATACTGAATCTCTTGAAATAACCCTAAGGAAGCAGCAATGAACCTTGACAATGAGGACATGGACAAGTGTTATGCAACACACCACGTATTCAGCATACTGCTAAAGTGCTAATTTTTCTTACAATAAAACAGACCCCTTTTTTAGGGGAAATAAAACAGACCTTGTTACACTACAAAACATGGACCCCTGCTCTTTTAGCATAAATAAAAGTTTGTAAATTGCTCTAGAAATAATCTGATAAACTATGTTTAGGATAAACAAAAGTTAGTAAAATTCTCTAGAAATAATCTGATAAACTATGTTTAGGACAAATAGAAGTTTGTAAATTGCTCTAGAAACAATCTGATAAACTTTAAACATTCATTCAATGCGAGCATAAAGATCTGAGCTTTCAGTATTTTCAGGACAACCCTGGGTGTATGAATTGATGACATACCAAGCTACATGCATTTAATTGATTCATCAGTTTTCGCATGCAAGTATAACTGTAGTAATAAGTACTTTTGGTTTCCAGCTGTCCACATAATGGACAAAAAGACATCAGATTTCTTACCTTAATAGTTGCCACAAGACCCAACCTGCAGAAGAGATGTCGATGTATGGTCAAAATCCAAATGTTTGAAACAAAAAGGCCCAAACTACTTCAGTAGTAAATCAGCCTACGCAATGAACTATCTTTGAGTGTTGCGCATCTATTATTCTACTCCCTCCGTCCCAAAATAAGTGTCTCAACTTTAGTACTCCCTCTGTAAACTAATATAAGAGCGTTTAGATATATTAGTTTACAGAGGGAGTACAACTTTGTACTTTTGGGACGGAGGGAGTATATTTCTCTTCAGTTCAGTAAACTACTTCTGTGGTGACAACTTCCCATTTCAGATATACTTGTAGAAGAGGAAACTATCACAATCGCAAATGCCTTATCAAGAAAAGGATCCTTGGCAGTTCATCAATTCTGTTTAAGTTTGCCATGTTGTAGCCACCAGCTTGCTGTTGCTAGGCACCCAAGTGGCTAATATGCATGGTTGATGAAACTAGGTGTTAAATGGTGCCACCAACAGTTCGCCGATGTTCTGTAGGTGCATAGCATAATCATTCAAGGATGCGAGGAGCCTGACATATCATTTGTGATTGTACCAAACCTATTGTACTCACGAAAAGAAATATCTTCTAGTAGGATTTTACAGTATGTAATGAGATTCATTGTATCAACCCAAATTCTAGATATTTCTTCAGTGGAACCTTCCCCTTCCAGATCCATGTGAAAGGCACGCACCACCTACCCATAAGATGGCTACCCATACTTACTACAGGATAAAGCACAAGCCCTAACAAACCCCCTCCACGGAGCAATCACACGTTCCGAATCTACAAACCGACTGAGGCGAGCCAGCGGAGATAAATCTATCAGACTCGTGGATTCCTAAATCCGCCCATCAATCAAATCAAATCAAATCAGGACAGGGGCCGTTGAACAGGCGAGCGATTGATTGATCCCCGCTGCTAACTAATACGGAGTACCAGTACTACATCTGAGAGAAATCGAGGCGCAATTGGATCGGATCGAACACACATATAAGACGGCTGGAAAATGGGGGGATATAAGAGTAGGAGGAGGAAGGGGGGGAGAGGGGGACCTGTCAGCCATGTTTGCGATGGTGCGGAAGGCGAGGATGAGGGAGCGGTCGGGGTTGGAGCCGCGGTTCTGCCAGCGGCCGAGGGAGGAGGAGAGGAAGTCGCCGTGGGCGCCGTTGGGCTTGGCGATGACGGTGGAGAGTCCGCCGTCGGTGAGGAGCGGGTTGGAGGGCCCGCCGACGCGGACGGGGTCGTTGTCGTTGGACTCGTTGGCGAAGGTGCGCCACTCGGAGGTCTCGTCGACGGAGTGCGCCTCGAGGACGAGGCCGCACTCGGTGCAGACCGTGTCCCCCGCCGAGTGGTCGAAGGCCACCTCCGTGTGCTTCTTGCAGTCCTGGCAGTACGAGTCGCCCATCTTCACCGCCCGGCCGGCGCCCTCCCGTCCGCCTGCCGCGGCCTCCGACGGCGCCTCCCTCCTCGCCGGCGGTGGCGTGGGGCGGTGGCGTGCGGGGAGGCGATTTGGGGGGAGAGCACGGGGGAGGGGAATGGGGTGGGGGGAGTCGGGTTCGATCGGTCTGTCGGGTGGGCGGCGGGCTTCTTATTGGGCCGGGGCAGGGGAGGGCAGGGCGTGCGGGCGGTGCCACTGCCGTGGATGGGAATGGGAATGGATCGGTCTGCTGCTACTGCTACGTGTTGTAGCTGCTGCTGGTTCGACCCACACTGGCTCTGGCTGACCACCCTTGTTCAGTTTCGGTTTGGGTTCCGGCTTGGGTTTTGGTTGGGGTTGGGGTTGGATTTCTCTTGGATTTTTCTGCTGCAGAGCACGACAGCGAAGTGTTTTGGAGTACGACTATAATACTAGTAATAAACATCTTCTTTTCAGAAGTATGAATATGTTGTTTTTGGTGGAAAACTGCGGGCTGGGTCCCACCTGTCGGCTAGATATTGTGAGATATTTGTCGATAGAAGACCAGACGTGTCACTTGAGATACTTGAGTGTTTCTTTTCCTTGCGGGTGATTGTTTTTAACGTGGCATAGATGCGGACGCTTATACACTCACCCCTATGATCGCATGCACGCACGCACATCTTATGTCTATGAGCGTCTTAGCCGGAACATCATCTTGAGATTGACGAAGCCATCATAGGCGCCTTAGTGGTCAAAGGGAACGTCTCTCCTACGGAATGCACATCGCCGAAAGACCTAGAATAAATCCAGAATAGTACGAGCATCGGTGTCAAGACTAGGACTTTAGTGCCTTTCGATTCATGGGATGTATAAACACAAGAATAAAAATAAATTGTTGGAAATATACCCTAGAGGCAATTATAAATTGGTTATTATCATATTTCCTATTCATGATAAATATTTATTATTCATGCTAGAATTGTATTGATCGGAAACTTCAATACATGTGTGAATACATAAACTACACCATGTCCCTAGCTAGTAAGCCTCTACTAGACTAGCTCATTGATCAAAGATGGTTATGGTTTCCTAACCATAGGCATGACTTGTCATTTGATAACGGGATCACATATTAGGAGAATGATGTGATGGACAAGACCCAACCGTAAGCTTAGCATCAGATCGTTTAGTTATTTGCTACAACTTTCTTCATGTTAAGTATCAGTTCCTTAGACCATGAGATCATGTCACTCCCGGATATCGGAGGAGTGCCTATGTGCTATCAAACGTCACTTCATAACTGGGTGATCATAAAGGTGCTCTACAGGTATTTCCGAAGGTGTCTATTGAGTTGTATGGATCGAGACTGGGATTTGTCACTCCGTATGACAGAGAGATATCTCTGAGCCCTCTCGGTAATACAGCATCATAAAGAGCTTGCAAGCAATGTGGCTAATGAGTTAGTCATGGGATCTTGTATTACGGAATGAGTAAAGAGACATGACGGTAACGAAATTGAACTAGGTATGGAGATACCGACGATCGAATCTTGGGCAAGTAACATATCACTGAACAAAGGGAATTGCATACAGGACTACCCGAATCCTCGACATCATGGTTCAACCGGTAAAGATCTTCGTTGAATATGTGGGAACCAATATGGGCATCCTGGTCCCGCTATTGGTTATTGACCGAAGAGGTGTCTCAGTCATGTCTACTGAATCTCGAACCCGTAGGGTCCGCACGCTTAACGTTCGGTGACGCTAGAGTAGTATTGGGATCTGTACGTTGGTTACCGAATGTTGTTCAGGGTCCCAGATGAGATCCCAGACGTCACGAGGAGCTCCGAAATGGTCCGGAGGTAAAGATCTATATATACGAAGTCTGGTTTTGGTCGCCAAAAAAGTTTCGGTCATTATCGGTATTGTACCAGGAGTGCCGAAAGGGGTACGGGGGTCCACCTGTCCCCAGGGCACACATGGGTTGTAGAGGGCACCCTGGCCTACATGGGCCAGGGGAACCATCCCAAAGAGGCCCATGCCCAAGGAGGAGGATAGAGGGAAGAGTCCTAAGTGGGGAAGGCACCCCCTACTAGGTGCCTCGAGGGAGGAGACCTCCCTAGGCCCATGCCCCCTCCTTGGAGGAGGGCTAGGGCTGCAACCCAGCCCTTCCCCTTGCCTCCTATATATAGTGGGGGAGAGGGAGGGGCTAAACACACCAATTCCCACGCCCCGACGGCAGCCCTACCTCTCCCATAACTCTGTTTTCTCCTCAGATTGATTTCGGCAGCGTTTGGCGAAGCCCTGCTGGCACTGCACCACCACCACCATCTCCACCACGCTGTCGTGATGGTTGAGATCCCATCTAATTTTTATCTCTTGCTTGCTGGATCAAGAAGGAGGAGACATCACCGAGCCGCACGTGTGATGAACGCAGAGGTGCCGTCCGTTCGGTACTTCATCGGATTGGATCGCGATTGGATCGTGAAGAGTACGACTACATCAACCGCGTTATATACGCTTCCGCTTTCGGTTTACGGGGTATTAGACACACTCCCCTCTCGTAGCTATGCATCGCCTAGATTGGATCTTGGGTGTTTCGTAGGATTTTTTTTATTTCCATGCAACCTTCCCCATCATAAATACGGTGGAATAGAATGACATGTCAACGACAATACAAGAAATAGCATGGACTTTGTGCACGGGGAAAACATAGGATTCATCACATGAGGTTTTTTCTAGCCGGGGTCATGACATGAGGTTTGAGTGGATGAAAAACAATTATATAAAAACTAACACAAATGAATCATAAGGAAAAATACCTACGAATCAAACGACCCATGTAAGGGAAAATGCTAATGATCCGAATTCTCTGAAATTCCTTTCACATCTTTGAATCAGAGAAGTCCAACCAGTAGCATTCTTTATTCTTCCATGCTAACAAACTTTTCTTACAAGTTCAAATTTTGCAACGCCATGTATGGATTCATGGCCACACATGTCACCAAGGACTTAGTTTGTGTTTTCTAAACCTTTTATATTTTGTGAACCAGTATGTGATTCGATGGTTAGGAGGACATTGGTATCGGCAACCCACCAGGTGCTCGTACTTTATTGGATTTATTCCAGGCCTTTCGGCGATGTGCGTTCAGTGACAGAAAACGTTCCCGTGGACTAAAAAGATTTCTATGGCGACTTCATGGATCTCAAGATGATAGGTCGGCTTAGTCTATCGGATGTGCTCATAGGGGGAAATCGCTTTTCTTTCTTCCTCTTGAAGAAAGGAAATGCGATCTAACCTAGGCACCCGGAGAGTCTCCGCCGCCACCGTTCTCTGGTAGCTCCCCTCCGTTGATGACCTCGGTCGTTGGCGATGATGGAGTCGCCGGATCCACACATGTGGATCATTTTTAGGCCCCGGTTGCTTAAGGTTTTAGGCATTTCATCGTATTGGCTTCGGCAACGGCGATGGTAGTGCTGAATAAAGAATCTTTAGATCCTTCCCCAACGAGATGATCGGTCCTATGGTTGGAGGTGGATTTGGAAACCAATATGTTCAAGCAAGGATGGCATGGCGGTGGCGGCACCTTCGTGGTGGATTTGTGTCCTCGGGCTCCGTCGTTCCGACGACATGTGCTCCAGCTCCGGTGTGGAGCTTGGGAGATAGTCCAGGAGCGGATGCAGACTATGGTCTGCATCGACAGATCATGTGCCGAGTTCGTGGTTTGTGGATGTTAGGTATGGTATCCTCCTCCGACGTCTTATTCGTGCGGGGTGCCAGATTTGGCGTCTCCGGGGTGTTCCCCCGGTCTGATTCGTTCAATGGCAATGGTTTCGCCGTTGGTGAGCCATCTTGTAGATCTGCAAAGATGCATATCAATGATGAGCCGTACCGAGCTCAGGTGAGGAGGTAATCCGTCGTTTTCTTTTCTTTAGTGGCTGCTGTGGTGGTGCTAGAGCCAAGTGGTGTCAAGCTTAGAGCTGGTGTTTTTTTGTGCAAAGGCTAGCATTCTTCTATGTATTGTAGATGTATATGTTGGTTGTACCACGATATAAATGAGGCACATATTATCATGCAAAAAAAAGAGCAAATAGGATGTGCATGTACTATGTATGAGGGTCTGCATCCGTACATTACAGTGTTAAAAAAGTTTAAGAAAAAAAGCATTTATATTTTCCCAAACATGGATCCATGGCTCCCACATGACTTTGACGGTTTCAGTTAGTGCTTGCTATTTCTAAATATGGATCCACGGGCCCACATGTCACGGATGTTGCATGCAATCGGTGCTTTCTGAAACCGGCAACTTCGCAGTAACTTTCCTGACAGAGGCAACACGGCCAGGGTCCCTATCTATCCGCTTGGTTGGCTACCGTTTTCTGATCAAACTTCTCGGATGCCAGCGCCACCGTCATCCACCACCCGCGGCGCCTGGCCGGTTGAGTCAACAGAGACCCGAGGATTTTGCTTGCACACACACGGAGCCGGCGTGAGACGCAGGCAACAAGGCGTGATGCAACGGCCCGCGCATCATTTCACCAGGCTATGATACTCCCCGTGTAAACTGATATAAGATCTTTTACATCACCAGAGTGATTCAAAGATCTGTATATTAGTTTACAAAGGGGAGTACAGTACTTACTATATGGTCCTCTTCCTCTGATGGCTCAGAGAGTTCAGATCATAATTTGCCAGGTTCGAAGAAACGAGGGCTCTGCATCTCGGCTTCACCTTTTTTTTTTCTTCTAAAATAGAGGCGACAAACAAACATACCGGAAGCTAAAGTTACTCTCAAGTTAGGTCATACATACTCTGCTGTTACCAGTCACACACACCGACAAGCCTATATGTCTGCTGCTGCGATTTTCTCACTAGTGCCAATTGTAAGCTGTAACTGAATAATATATCTGGGCTAAGACGGCTCCGGTCTCGGGCACGCCTCATGGGCGAACCAACCAGTCGTCGTTCCTCCCGCTGCAGATCCTCCTCCTACACCACCCCAGAGGGTAGCCGTAGCACCAGCTGCCCGCCGACCAGACTGCACCGCCACAAACACCCACCGTATTAGGTAAATGATGATGTTTGGGGTCAGGTTATAATATCTAGTAATATCTATGCGGGTGATGCGGCGTTTATTTACCTCTTGACATAGTAGTAGCAGAAGTCTGCGAGGATGAAGGTCTGCACGATTTCTGACAGGAGAACCATCGACGGCCACAACCCGTAGCCCAGCGCAGTCAACAGGCGCCCACGAGTGTCCAATACCTGAAAGTACACACAAGCGTCAATGGGGGTTTTGCTTTCAAAGAGTCAAGTGTCAGGAACCATACAAATTGCACTTCTTGCAAGGTAAACAAGAATGACGGAACAGGTCCACTGAATAAAGGATGCCCCTAAAAATACACATACTGAGGAAACTAACACGACAACAGTGCAAACACACAGCTGACAGCAACAAAAATCAACACAGAATGCCGCCATACAAATCACACTTACGAGATGAGCAATAAATACCTCGGTTTCTAAATATAAGTCTTTTTAGAGATTCTAATATGGACTCCGTACAGAGCAAAATGAGTGAATCTAACTCTAAAATACGTCTATATACATCCGTATGTAGTCCGTACTGAAATCTCTAGAAAGACTTGTATTTAGAAACGGAGGTATTATAAAATAGGCTCAGGATTTATTTTTTCAGAAGACAAACCTGGAGAACCCAGTGGGCGCAGCTAAGAAACCTCGCAACCCCCAGCGCAAACACATAGTGAGATGTGAACGGTTCCACAATCTGCACAAGATGACTGGTCAGCAAACTTCACCTCCAGTAAGGAATTACATTCTATGGTTTACCTTGGTATTTTGCATCAAACGCAGTTGTGGCAGCACTGAGACGGCTTCCAGGTAAACACAGAACGCCCAGCTAAATCGGTTTGCGATGTTGTGAGACGTTGAAGGATGAACAAGCAGCGCCAACACAGCACAAGGTATCACCTACAAATAACGTAAAAATAAACAGGGGGAAAATTAAGTCGGCATGTATTATAAGTTAAGATGAAAAGATTTGCAACTGAATAAGCAAAACAATCTGGCAGTTCATTATAAGTTTCAGCGCTTTAAGTTAGCTATACATGGTTTTCTTAACACTTATACTCCTACTACCCATTAACCAATAAGATTTTAATGCCTTAACAAGGCGTCAACATTTTACCACCACAAGTCATCCAGGGTGAGAGCCCATTAATTATCTTAAAACATTTGACCAGAAGATATGCAGATAGACTAGGCAAGAAGATTATCACACTTCATTAAAGATGAAGGTGCCAGTATAGTAGGAGTATTATGATTTTCTCAACTGACCACAAAACTTACAGATAAGAAAGGCAGCAGACACAATAAAGAGTCATACCAATACCCAGTAAAACAAAACAAAAAAAGAAAAGAGAGGTGTAGAGCACAAGTTGGAATAGTCCTATCTTTCATGCAAGGAAGCCACAGAAAGAATAGAAATAGCAATTTGCATATGCAGAGAAGTAAGCAACTAATTAGCTGAGCATTGGTAAGTCCATTTTTAGCTTACTCCCTCCGTCCTTGAAAGAGTGTACTTCCAACTTTGTTGGAGGGTCAAACTATATCAAAGTTTGACCAAGTTTGTGCAAAAATATGTCAGTGTTGTGAAACCAAATAGGTATATGACGAAAATATATTTTATCATGAATCTAATGCTACTAATTTGATGGCATAAATGTTGGTCTATTATTGTATAAATACGGTCAAACATAAAAAAGTTTGACTTTTCAACAAAGTTGGAAGTACACTCTTTCAAGGATGGAGGGAGTATTGATCAAACTGCAACAAAAAGTGTGAACATCACAGCCCCAGCTTATGCAAACCGAAATTTACAAAATTAGGTATAGGAATTTCGTAATCTTACCACATAGTACAATGCAAAGTTGTCCTTGTCCAGCATATAAGTTGACCTAAGTTTGAACCGAATCATGTAGATAACAAAAAGTGTAGCCACAAGTGTAGCAGTATCTAACACTGTATGGATGTCATATTCCATGACAAAGCTGCAGTATAGTCTAACAGCTAGAAACAATGCAGTTAAATCCTGGGTCTTAAGGGATAGTCCTGCAAGATTTAAGAAAGAAGTCATCAGATACTTACTAAAACAGAGAGCGCTAGTAACGCCAAAAAGAAACACATAAATCATAAAAGTGATTATAAATGCTAGCAGTATACTTTACACTACTACCTTATCTCATGTGTGAACATGTTCGAAAAGAGAAACTTCTTTCTGAGTAAAGCAAATACCGTACTCACGAACATGTAATCTATGATCACAAATGTGTAGACAAAGCACATAAATAAAGCATACACAAGGCTGAGGAGCATTAGGGAAATTTTGACAGGAAAACTATTTCTAAGTTGGGAGAGGAAACTAAAATTTTGATGATCCCAAGATGGCTTACCACAATCATACCAACACCATCAAATCTTAAGTTATTCATTCACATTGCAAAAAGGATTTCACATATTATTTGCCAGTTGAGGACTGAAGATATCATCGATAATTTGTACATTAACAAGGATACAATTGTTGCAAAGCAGCTTCATTTTCTACAGATTTGAGCCCAAATGGACCTAAAATGCACTCAGCAGTCAGCACGTCCTATCCTCCACAGATATAAAAGTAAGGAAAATGTGTACGATGCAAATTAAAATTGTAGAATCCTAAAACAATATTGCCTCAATTGATTCTAATAAAAAGGATAAAGCAGTTGGCTTTGCATATCAACGCCAAATCGACTCTAAACATACGGACCTTCAAACAAACCTACATGGTTTCATGTAAGATCATGCAAACACAATTTCAATACCAAGGCCTCTAAGTGGAAGAGGCTAGAAAAAACAAAAGCTTTAAAACAACATGATTCGATAAAAGGAGACAATTTCTCCATCTTGCATCTGCATTGAATCATTGAGCATATTCCCTCTAACTCCATGCATAGCCAAGCCAAATCATAGTATCATATACACTTTAATCAAATGTATCCTCACAGCGATGATGGATATCACAACTTTTCCAACATAGCACGACTTGCAGCTCTAATAGCATTACCAGATCAGTAATTAGCTTCCTCTTATACATCAAGATTCCAAACCAACAGGCTGCCTACGCATCACTCCAGCCCCGTGAACATATCGAGTCGTACGAAATTACCACTAACAAACGCGAAATTCAGGCAGGGAAATAGATCGAGATAAAATTCCAATCTGGGTGGCTGCCACCACCTAGATGTCGACCATAACAAGCCACCAATCCGCCGATTTTCTTTCCTCTTACGAACTGCGCCGGAGAAGCGCTATCGAATCGCGCGGCCAGTCAGAACGCCCCAAAAAAATCACGAGCGCGGCGCCCACGGATCGATGCGCGGACGTGAACGGGAGCGACAGGGGAGGGGAGGGGAGGGGTAGGGGGGAGGGCACGAACCGGCGCAGGTCCTCTCCTTGGTGAGCTTGTAGATGAGCACGGCGATGCCGAGCGCGTGCACGGCCTCGGCGGCGACGAAGAGGTTGTCGTGGTCGTGGACGATGAAGCGGATGAAGACGAGCGCGGCCATGCCGGTGACCACGGCGAGGAAGGCCTTGACCTTGGGCGGCTGCCGCCGCACCCACGCCATCACCACGCCGAGCGGCCGCTTCGACGCCCTCATCGTCGCCCGTCGCCCGTCGCCGCCTCCGATCGGAGAACACGGGATTTATTTCCTTTTTTTTCGTTTATTTTTCCACCCTGCCTTCGCTGCGGCGGCGTTCGTACGCGTGAGTTATTTTTGGAGGCTACGGGGGAAAGGAGGAGGAGAGGGGGGATAGATCGGGCGCAGTTATGGCAGGACTTCGTAATTCTAGCGTTTCGGACGGTATAGGGTAGGAAATTAATGAGAGGCGTGAGTTTGGCCCTCTGATTTAATTCCTCCTTTTATTGTTTGGATTTTTTTTGCTAAGAACTCCGGCTTTATTGACCACTTTAAGGACATCTCAACAACCCTGACCCGTAAATTTCCTCATGCAATCCATCCTGTTGGAAATATGCCCTAGAGGCAATAATGTTGTATTATTATATTTCCATTATTCATAATTAGGAGTTTATGTTTCATGCTACAACTGTCATGATAGTGGAATATGTGATTCAGTGGAAATCCATATGCACGTGCGAAATAGGTTCCCGGTCTCGCCTCTAAGACCAGCAAGTGTTGTTGGTGATCACGTTTTCCGGATCTTAAGATATCGTTAAGTGTAACGATAGTCCTAAAACAACATTGAGGATATGACGTTAGAAGAATGATCATATTATCGACCCAATACTTGTCTGTTATACTATGTGATCATATCGTTTGAAATCATCTGTTATAACACGAAGTGTTAGCATGTATTTTAGTTCCTCAGACCATGAGAGTGTCTCGGCCACTTCCTACCGAACGGTGGGCTTTGGGTTTGCTCAAACATCATCTGTAACAAGGTGATCATAACGACAACTTTCAGGCTCACCGAACCTACGGGGTCACAAGCTTAAAGTAATCACGATCTGCTAAGTGTTAGTAGGATGGGAGTGATGAGAATATATTTGTGAAATTGTTTCATTAATATTCGGAATAGTTCAGAGAGGTTCCGGAAGCGTTTCGGTGTCACCGGAAGGGTTTCCGTGAATATCGGGTAATATCGGGTATTACCGATTAATATATTATATAGGTGAAAAATGTTTTCGGAGATGTTCAATTTTATATATTATGCTTTGAAAATGTTTCGAACAAAAATATATTTAATTTAATATCAACAGGCCCAATAAGGCCAAGAGGTGGAGAAGGAGTCGGGCCACAAAGGCCCAATAAGGGAGCCCCCCCCCCTTTCCTAAAGGGGGGATCCTACTTGGAGGGCGGGAGTCCTACTCCCCCTCCCTTGGTCGGCGGCCCAAGAGGGCTCTTTCCCCCTTGGCAGCAGCCCCTCTCCCTCCATCCTATATATACTAGATGATTTCCACCCTATGTGGACACAAGTTTGGGAGCCTCCTCTAGTTGATCTAGTGCACGTTCTAGTTGATCATAGTTGACTAATTAGAGCGAGCCCTAGCCACCTCTATTTCTCATAATTAGAAGCCATTTGTGGTTCTAATCTTCTCCCTCTAATTCTCTGACGATGATTAGCTCTGGACGGCGAACGCTCGTGAAGACCGTACGCTTGCAACCAAGTAGAGAGGTCGTGCTTTCGGTCTTCTGTTCGAGGGATCATTCATGGGCGGGTCATGGGATCGTCATCAACGTTTGAGGGACTTCAACTACGATCTACACCGACTTGTCTACTTCCGATGCACTCCCGAAGTTGGTAACTATCGTTGATCACAACCCGTTATGCATTTTCATATTGTTCTTGGGTGTTTGTAAGGCGAAAAAATTGTTTTCTACTATGTTTCCCAAAAATGGTATCAGAGCAGGTTTATGAGTAGATGCAGGTTGCGATCTAGATCACATATGATATTTAAGGGTTGATGTTCTTGCTATGCTTCCCACGATTGTTGCTTCGGTTCAGTTCATTGGCAGAATGATGTAGTTTTGCTACAAGGTTCTTACAATCGATCGACTCTGGCCGTTGACGATCTGCTAACAATTCCTTGGACTACATCATAGTTGGGAATAGTAAACCGTCGCATACACAAGAGGGTGCCGAAGATGAATTATCTTCTAGGGAGTCACGCGTATTGACAAAGTTTAGTGTGGGTGATGAGACTTTTAATTAAGTCTCTCTTTCACACACCCCGAAACTTAATCTAGCATCAAGAATATCACATTGTTGTGCTTGCATAGGTAGCTAGTCTTAATTAATAAAATGAGCGCGGCCATGCCGGTGACCACAACGAGGAAGGCCTTGACCTTGGGCAGCTGCCGCCGCACCCACGCCATCACCACGTCGAGCAGCCGCTTCGACGCCCTCATCGTCGCCCATCGCCTCCTCCGATCAGAGAACACGGGATTTATTTCCTTTTTTTCGTTTATTTTTCCACCCTGCCTTCGCTGCGGCGGCGTTCGTACACGTGAGTTATTTTTGGAGGCTACGGGGGGAAGGAGGAGGAGAGGGGGGATAGATCGGGCGTAGTTATGGCAGGACTTCATAATTTTAGCGTTTCGGACGGTATAGGGTAGGAAATTAATGAGAGGCGTGAGACATTGAGGATTTTGGCCCTCTGATTTAATTCCTCCTTTTATGTCACCTTGTTTGCATTTTTTATAAGAACGTCGGCTTTATTGATCACTTATTATAAGGACATCTCAAATGACGGCCCACCAAATTTCTTACTGCATCATCCGCGGATGGGCTTTATTGATCACTTATTATAAGAGCCTAATGTTGGAGTTAGCAAAACCATTAAACCCGAATAGAAGAGAGATCAGATTCCCAGAGTAAGGACGAGGAATAAAAGATCCTAATACCACCCAATGGCGACGTGGGCCCGTAAGCCACACAACCATGTTAGTAAAACAATTTTTTCAAAGATTAGACTCAACTTCGGCCAAGGAGTTGGAAAGGGGGAACCTACAGGCAGTCGGCTCTGATACCAACTTGTGACGCCCCCGATTCAATCGTACACTAATCATACACGCAAATGTATACGATCAAGATTAGGGACTCACGGGAAGATATCACAACACAACTCTAGACACAAATAAAATAATACAAGCTTTATATTACAAGCCAGGGGCCTCGAGGGCTCAAATACATAGCTCGATACACAAGAGTCAGCGGAAGCAACAATATCTGAGTACAGACATAAATTAAACAAAGATGCCTTAAGAAGGCTAGCACAAACATCAACGATCGAAGAGGCAAGGCCTCCTGCCTGGGACCTCCTAACTACTCCTGGTCGTCGACGGTCTCCAAGTAGTAGCATCCATCGGCGGTGGCATCTGGCTCCAGGGATCCATCATCTGGTTGCATCAACCGGAAAGAAGAAAGAAGGGGGAAAAGGGGAAGCAAAGCAACCGCGAGTACTCATCCAAAGTACTCGCAAGCATCAGATCTATACTAAGTATGCACCGTATCAAATGGAAGGTTTGTATCGTGGTGAGCTAACCGAGAATGCCAGAATAGAGGGGGAAGTCCTAGCCTATCGAAGACTAGCATCTTCAAGCAGCTCCAAGCATCTTCCAGCATGTAGAAGAGTAAAGAATAGCAATTTAATATTTAACAAACATGTTGTAGAACCAACGCCCAAAGATCCTTCCTCGACTCCGTGCGAGAAAGCAATCCCGGAGCCACATATCCATCACATATCTCAAGTATCCATTTCTAGTTATATAAGATCCGGATACAAGTTTGAACGTCCATTACCGTGAACACGGTATTCGAATATATATCTTCCCTGCAGGGGTGCACCACGTTACCCAACACGCTCGATCACTCTGGCCGGACACACCTTTCTGGGTTCAATGCCCGGCCTCGGAAGATCAACACGTTGCAGCCCTACCTAGGCTCAGCAGAGAGGCCCCGCCGGTCTACATCCTAAGCACTCCAGGGTATGGGCCCATCGCCCATTGTACTTCGTGTCGTTGCGAGTAGGGCGGACCAGGCTCCACCACTACAGGATGGTGCCGGACCAGCCGTGCCGCACTGCTAAACTGGACGTCTGACAAAGCTTCGGCTAATACCACGACGTTGAGGCCCATATCTATTCTTGCGTGGTGGTTAGTGCGTAAAGGCCAGAGGCCAACTTAGAACAAATACCCAAACCTGTTAGTGCATTGGGGGCTCGCGGAAATGAGCGGAGACTCACGATAAGGTGACCCCATCGCCCCGTCTCATGGACTTACGGCAAGGGCCCAGACTGCCCGGCCGTGCCATGTGGAAAACTCGCGGGTGCTCTGCGGGCTCGCCCGACTTTCACATCAACTCGCGGGTATCCCTCAGGGCCGACCCGACTTCATCAATGGTCTCAAGTAAAGTCAAGGTAACTGTGTGTCCAGACATCAAGGGGAAAACCCGAGGAATCACCCCCGATGGATTCCACTCAACGTAATCATCAAGGTGAACGTAAGAGGGACCACCCTTGAGGTGTTGAACGACATAGCCGTATCGGGAATGGTGAAAGAGGAAATCACCCGCAATGACCACGACCGAATAGCAATACTACGGAATTATCATCAGGAGTGCGTTATGAGGGATGACCCTCGGCACTCGATAGTAGCTTTGAAGAGTCGAGCAACTAAAGGGGCGTAATGTGATGTGAGGTGTCGGGCTCTGGTCCTCGATCATGTCGATCGAGGCGTCAATGATGAAGCAGGGGAAACAAGGACAAGTGGGGGTCACTGATGGATCACTAATCAACCTATACTAAGCAGTTTAGGATAAGTAGGTAGGTAACAATAGCAGGTACAAAAGCAGGCTATGCATCAGAATAGGAGCAAACAATAACAGTAGCAAAATCTAACGCAAGCATGAAAGTATAGAATGGGCGATATCGGGATGATCAAAGGGGGGGCTTGATGAAGAAATTGAAGTGGAAGCAATCCCTTCAACACCAATCATTTCCTCACCTATGCCTCAGTTCACAGCTGAAGAGGCTGGTGTTGAGGAAATTGAAAACGAAGATGAAGATGTGGATATTGGATGCACTACACCAGTGATGAATGATGACTTTTGGGAAAGTCAGCATCCCAACACTCCTCCATTCACACCTATCCAACAAATTCCTCGGTCCCGCAACAACAGTTCGGATGGGCTCAAGAAACTCATCCCACTCCTTCAGTTCATGAAGATATTCCAGCCACTAGTCTTTGAAGAACCTGCTGCTCGATCCCCAAGCTGCACACGTAGAGGAACCAGAAATTCCTCGGCTGAAGAAACCGAGCTCGCGATTCACGAGGTTGTCTTTGCAAATCATCGACATTCCTCTGCCCAAGCCAAAGAATCCGTTCTCAAGCAAGCAAAATTCAAGGTCAAGACTTCTTTTCGGAGCATGTGTTCTTCACTGACTATAATCCATATGACTCTGCTCATATAAGGAAGAGGCATTTCTGGACTGCTAGTCAAGCCAACTTCTATTCCTCAGTGCTGTTTGACAAGGACAAAATCTTCGATCATGAACATATTCCTCACGTGGATATGGAATCTCTGCCGTGCTTGAGCCAGTCCTCGGTGTTATTCACGAAGCGGACTCTTGAATTATCAGACCGACATTTGCGATTGGAATGAAGAACTCATTCTTCAATTCTCGCCACATCGCATATCACCGGAGATCTGAAGATGTCAATTCATGGGTGCTGGATTGGATGACTAAAAACACTCATTATAAGGCACCAGCAACTGAATTGCTTCGTGTCCTTCCTCTTGATCCTCCCCATGACAGTGCACGTTGCATCTACAATGACCCTAAACTGACAAATCACTACATGCAAGTGCTCATGAAGCCTTTGAAGTCAGGGCAGGCCCCACGAACCAAATTCCTCGTCAAGGAATTGCTCTATGTGCCTCGAACTGTCTATCGCATTCTGACGAAGACAATGAGTCCTATCAAAGTCCATGACTCAAATGATGAAGAAGTCGTTGGCATCATGAAGAACATGCTTTTCAACATCATTCATGGCGTTCCCATCAACTTCCATGATTTCTTCATGAGGACTCTAGCAAACGTTGCTATGTCACCATTTGAGCTGAAGCCCTATGCGCCTTGGATTATGAGATTCATAAGGGAAAGATCTTCACTGAATTACAAGGCTGACACTCTGAACCATGGTAGCTACTTGCCTCCCATTGAAGTCCTCAAGCGACCAGTTTCATCATGTGATGATAAAGGCAAGGCAGCTGTTGTGATCGATGAAGGCACTCGTCCATTGGATGGTCAATTTCATCTGGCTACATCTTATTCTACCAATGATGACTTTGCCACACATGACACTGCCGCAAATACCTCAGCTAAGCAAAATCCTCAAGCCATAGCTCCCAGGGTGATGACTGATCATGAGTTACTCCTCAGTCTTCATCAGAAGGTTGATCGCAATCACAAATGGGTGAAGCGTTAGTTTGGTGCAATTCTTCACAACATGACCTCAACACACAATGCAGTGAAGAAGAACCACTACTACCTTCATGAAACCCTCAACCGCAACTGGGCTGTTCTCACTCATGTTTATAGCGCTGAAGAACTGAAGACTATGGGTCTTAAGGAAGAATTTGACTGGTCTGCACCTCCTCCGAAGAAATTCAAGAGGGTCAAAGTTCCTCCACTGGTGGCCAGCTCTTATTCTTCATCGCGCAACACTGATGAGTATGAAGATTTGGACGACACTGCGGCAGGCCCTACTTCAACAAACAACCCCGACAACGCTGGTGCTCCTCCATCGACTTGAAATTCTTCAGGGGCGTTAGTCCTCAGTTTCGATCCTTTTGGTCATTTGATGACAAAGGGGGAGAAATCTGAATTAGTCTTCAAGCGGGTCTATACTAAGGGCCTTTTTTTAAGTTACAACTCTCGTTCTTCCGAAACTTTTATTGGATCGAGTTGTAATCTTAAACCCGATGGTGCCTTGATACTTTTGGACGGTGCTCTGATGCTTTTGATGCACTGAGCTCTGATACTTTTGATGTGCTATTCTGCATGCTTATTCCTCGTTAATATTATTGCACGCATGCTGAATTACATGAGGCACCATATTTCATCATGCATTTCAAATTCTTCATATTATATATCAAATGCGTGTATGAATTACAAGATATAGGGGGAGATCTCCATGATTCAACTCTTCAAATGTGCATTGCCTCAAACGCAAATTCCTCACTATGCACATCCTCAGGGGGAGTTCTTCTATATCTTGCAATCAAGTTCTTCAATATTAGTATTTACACTTCATATGTTTATCCCCGTTGAAAACTTAACCTATGTTGTCATCAATCACCAAAAAGGGGGAGATTGTAAGTGCATCTAGTGCCCCTTAGTGATTTTGGTGTATTGAAGACTTATAGGTTAAGGGACTGATGCGTTTGTGAGTGTACACAGGTCTAAAAGTCTATGAGGAGTTTGATATTTACAGAGAAAGTCGACCCCTAAAAATGAAGTTCTTCAACTAAAGACTTTGATATTCCGAAGACTTTCTGAAGACTTTGAAAGTGAAGAAATTGGTGTGACCTTGAAGACTTGGTATTCATTTGAGGAACATGAAGCGTGAAGACTTTTGTTTTCGTAGTTTCATTTTCTCTTTCTTGAGTCATAGGAAACACCGTACTATTAAAGGGGGTCGAGGAAATACTAAGGGAAAATTTCCATGTGATGCTCAACTCAAAATCCTACACCTACCAATCCTTGAATGAAGCTATTGAAATCTCATACTGATTCAATCAATTTCTTGATGGACCGAGACGCAGTTCTTCCAGTCATTGAGGACTTCTTTCGACGAGGAGTTAGGAATTCGCCAGTCGAATTGCCTACACAGTGAGGAACATGATAGCCCTGAGGAATTTGAGAGTCAAATTTCTGACCGTTGCTGTGCTGCGTGCCGGCTGTCCCAAAATATCTTATCCACCTAACGATCATATCATTGAAGGGCATTTATGTCTTATCATGTTGGGTTGCTCCCTAGGCTATAAATAGCCGCCCCCTACAACCACTAGTTGGTTGGCTGCTCCGAGAGAACTTGACACTTGTCATTTGAGAGCAACCCATCCTCCGAGGACTTTGAGCGAAAATCATCAAGTGAGGAAAATTCAAAACCAAACCCCCACAAACCCAAAGTGATTGAGCATCACTGAAGAAATTGATCCTACGTGAATCCGACGCTTGTTACCTTTGAATACTGTGCTTCTTCCAGACGGTTAGGCGTCAAGGTCTAGAGCATCCAAGAGGAATTGTGGATCGCCGAGTGACCAAGTCTGTGAAGGTTTGGAAGTCACCTGAAGACTTACCACGAGTGATTGGACGAGGCCTGCGTGGTCTTAGTTCAAGGAGAATACGGTGAGGACTGGGTGTCTGAGTTGCGGCTCGATGATCGGGTGTCCGGATCGCGTGTCCTCGAGTTTAAATACTCAGCCGCTCCAACCAGACGTACAACTGAGACAACAGTTGAAACTGGTCTACCAAGTCATTGTCTTCACCAACTAACTAGTTCTATTTCCTCAACTCTTTCATTTCCTCATTACTGTGTTGAATGTTGTTCATATCTGTGCTTGAAGACTTTGACTGAAGACTTTCTCAATTTCCTCAGTTCAATTTCTTCAGTCTGTTTGTCTTCATCTTGTCATCCTGTGATTACGCTTTCTGTACTCTGTGCTAGTCTTCATTTCATCATGATGACCATGCTTGTGTTCTGTTATGCATACTTCTGAGTACTTATTCCGCTGCAAGTAGTTCTACGCTAAGGAATTTCCTCACCGACAAATTCCTCAGTGAAGAATTCATAAAAATCGCCTATTCACCCCCTCTAGTCGATATAACGCACTTTCAATTGGTATCAGAGCAAGGTACTCCCTTGTTCTGTGTGATTTTGGTTTAACCGCCTGGAGTTTTAGTTATGTCGACCGCAGGTATGATCAAGGTCTCGGCTGGGTGTCCTACCTTTGATGGGACGGACTACCCCTACTGGAAGAACAAGATGCGAATGCATCTTGAGGCAATTGACAATGATATCTGGTATGTTGTGGAAAATGGTGTCCCCTCTGTCACACCCTCACTGAACCCTACCGATGTGAAGAGATTCAAGCAACTCGATTCTCAAGCGAAGAATATCATATGTGGCCATCTGAGTAAAGGGCGGTATGGAAGAGTGAGTGCTTTGGAAGCGCTAAGCTTATCGGGATAGGCTGTCCAAAGTAAATGAAGGAGTCTCAACTCAGCGTGACTCTCGAGTTGATGTTCTTGAATCTCTTCAACCGCTTCAAAAGACTCGACAATGAAAATGTCCAACAAACCTTTGATTGCCTCAATCGACATCTCAAATGAGCTTCAAGCCCTCGGTGCCATTGACATCACCGATCATGAGGTGGTGAAGAAACTGTTAAGATCACTTGATTCCTCATTTGATACTCTGGGACCGATGATACAAGAACGTCTTGACTACAAGTCTCTTGATCCCGCCGATATCCTCGAAGGCTAAATACTCACAAGTTCGACTTCTGAAAAGAGAGATCTCTATGGTTCAAACTATGGCAAACCACGTGCCACGAAGGCCAAGGCGTGTCGACTCACGAATGTGAGGATTACGGTAGTAGCCTTGGTGATCTGAAGAATTGACCGAGAGCTAGCATTGCTCGTGAAGAAATTCCGAAGTTCTCAAGGCGTGGTCGCTTTGGAAAATCCTCAAGAAGCGGTGATTCTTCATCCAAAGGACTATAAGAGAAGGTTGTGCCACAAATGCAAGAAACCTGGTCACTATATTCAAGATTGTCCTCGATGGGAAAAGGAAATGAAGAAGAAGAAATACAAGGATTACAGCCTACGATGATGCAAAGAAGAAGAAGAAATCGTCAAAATCTTCGCCATCAAAATCCTCAAGTCTTCATCTCACAAGAAGAGCAGCTCCAAGAAGGCTCGTGCATTCATTGGCAAGGAAATGGACTCAAGCTGAATCGAGGAAAATGATGAAGAGGAGGCGTCTGAAGAATCTG
Source organism: Aegilops speltoides (assembly GCA_021437245.1). Taxonomy (NCBI): domain Eukaryota; kingdom Viridiplantae; phylum Streptophyta; class Magnoliopsida; order Poales; family Poaceae; genus Aegilops; species Aegilops speltoides. The sequence continues at coordinate 385,411,047 of CM038145.1, read as the reverse complement.
AATCTGTGTGGCGAGTCCGCCATCGCTCTCGCTTTCGTCGACAAGTCCATCTTCAACATCAAGAAACCGACCCCACCGACAAGCCCGATGAAGATAATGATGGCTATGCTCCCACCTATTGCTTCATGGCAAAAGGTGCTAAGGTACTCAAATACAACTCCTCCGAATCTAGTGAAAATGAATCGATGAGGATCTCAAGCCCAGCTACTCTAAACTTGCTAAGATTGTCAGAAAACAACAACGAGCTTTTGAAAAGGTTCAAAACATGCTAGACAAAAGTGATGATATGTTGGGTGAAGAAATGGATTGCACTAAAGCCCCGATCGAAAATCTTCAGAGACTTGATCTAGGTTTGATAACCTTCAAAGTCATCATAGCACTCTCTTATCGATCATGAGAAACTTTCTTATGAATTTCTTCAAGAAAAGCAAGATCACGAGAAGCTTTCTCCTAATCTCTTCAAAGAAAGGAAGAACTTGAAGAGCTAAGAGTGTGTTATGAAGATCTTGAAGGAGCGCGATTCATTACTAGCTCAACAAATCAGCGCTTCTCGTGAAGAATTTGTTCCTCCATGCTTAAAGTGCATTGAACATGAATCGCTAATTCTTCACCAATGTTCAAATGCTTCAATCATTACAAATTCTTCATCTACCTCTGCTATCACTAATTCCTCATCCGAGGACATTGCTAGTATCACCGACAATGCAGGTTGAAGGAATTGTACATGACAGAGCATGTCTGAAGCCTCAAAGGGCATCGACTCTTTGTGATGTGCTTAAAAGCAGATCCTCAATGAAACCCTAGGAAAGAGGGTATTGCCTTTGAGAGGAAACTCAATCTTGATGGAACATATTGGAAGCCCGAGCGGTACCCCAAAACCTCATGGGTTGCTGCAAAGGGACCTCCAGTTGATCCATCTAACTTATCTGGCTTTACATGTGAATCTCCTCATTCTTCGATGAGTCATTTGACTCAACTATAAACTGTTCAAAAATCGAATGGTGAAGTATTTGCTAGATATGTTGGCACTAATCTGCAGAACGGTTCCCCTATGAAGAAAATCTGGGTTCCCAAAAGTTATGTTGAAAGTCTTCAGGTGAATGTCCTCATGACACCACCTGTGAAGAACAGGAACCCCGGATCAAATTCTTCATACGGACCAAATTCCTCACATGGATCAAATTCCTCAAAAGGATCAAAGTCCTCATATGATTATCATCGTGCTAACAACTCTGTGTCGCAGGGTAGAGCTAAGGGCTATGAATATGTGCATTATTCTTCAAATCATTATGTTCATAAGTCCTCGAAGAATTTCTCTGCTTATTCATATGCTTACCCTAACCACTCTTATGTGAAACGAAATGGTTTGGCATCTTTGCCACCTTTCTCATATGGTGCTCGCAGAGTGATGAACTCTTTGCCACCCCTTCGATGTGGGTGGTGAAGAAAAGAACTAATCTCTTCTGCGGGGTCAGTCTCGGGCGTGATTTAACGTCTGAAGAATTTCTTTGGGACCTCGACAAAATGCTCGAAAGGACGCAGCGAATCATGATGAAATGAACTTTTATTTCACACGCCCTCATACTTGCTACATCTGCTTCTTCGCTTGATGAAATTCATCGATGAACTTGATATCATATTCTTCACCGATGAAGCATATGAGATTGTAAGCTACACTAATTCATCTGCAGGATGATCAACCCAAAACTACCGAATGGGTCCTCGATAGTGGATGTACAAATCACATGACCGGTGACAAGAATCTATTGATGGATGCTCCTTATCACCGCCACCTCTGAAGCATATCATCTTGGTGACAAAGGCAAAAGTCGTATTGGGTCTTGGTAAGGTTGCAATCTCTAAGGATAAACACATGGACAAAGTCATGCTTGTTGAGTCCTTAGGATACAATCTCATGTCAGTCTCAATGCTTTGTGATCTTGATATGGTTGTTGTCTTTGGCAAGTATCGCTGTGTTGTGATTATGGAAGCTGACAATTCCAAAGTTTTCGAAGGCTTTAGGAGAGGAGATTTGTATATTGTTGATTTTTCTACAGGACCACAACCAGCCGTGTGCCTACTTGCAAAAGCTTCAGAAGGCTGGCTATGGCATCGACGACTTAGTCACGCAGGCATGAGGAATTTGAACACGCTTGCGAAGAAGAAGCATGTCATTGGCATTGAGAATGTCAAATTCCTCAAGGATCACTTATGCGAACTGTGAAGCGTGAAAATGACCAAGGCCAAGCATCCAAATGAAGACTATCATGACGACTACTCGTCCATTCAATTAATTCACATGGACCTCTTCGACCTAATCATTACTCAGCAGGTCATTAATGATGCATCTCTATATGGTTTTGTCATTGTTGATGATTATTCTCGATATACATGGGTACACATTGTTACTTACAAACATGAAGTGCAGGAAGTCTTCAAACGATTTTCCTCGAGGGCTTCAACCAACTTTGGTGTGAAGATCAAGCACATCAGAAGTGACAATGGAACTGAGTTCAAGAATTCCGGTCTTGATGCCTATCTTGATGAACTTGGTATTACTCATGAGTTATCTGCTCCCTATACTCCTCAGTAGAATGGCGTCGTGGAGCGCAAGAATAGAACTCTTGTTGAGATGGCTTGCACTATGCTTGATGAATACAAAACGCCTCGGCATTTTTGGATTGATGCTATTGATACTGCGTGCCACATCATCAACAGAGTATATCTTCACAAATTCTTCAAGAAGACGGCCTAAGAACTCCTCACTGACAAGAAACCCAATGTGAGTTATTTCAAAGTCTTCGGTGCAAAATGTTGGATTAGAGATCCTCATCACAACTCTTAATTTTCACCGAAAGCACATGAAGGTTTTATGCTTGGTTACAGAAAGGACTCGCACACCTACAGAGTCTTCAACATTGTTCTTCACAAGATTGTTAACACTGTAGATGTGCGGTTCGATGAAACTAATGGCTCGCAAAGAGAGCACCTACCTTCTGTGTTAGATGAACTAGCACCTGAGGATGCTATCAAGCTCAAGGCAACTGAGGATGTCATTCCTACTGAAGAATCTGCTGAAGAATTCATTCATGTTCATGAAGAACGTCTAGCTGATGCACCTGAAGAAAATCCTGAGGAAAATGGTGCTGAAGAAAATGCTGATCAAATTCCTCAGCAACAACCAGCTCATCCTCGCATTGCAAAAGAAGTGCAAGTGGAGAAGATCATCGATGACATTAGCGCACCAGGTCCTCTCACACGCTCAAAAGCTTCACATTTATCTAAATTTTGTGGGCACTATGCTTTTGTCTCTATCACAGAGCCCACTAAGGTAGATGAAGCATTTCTAGAGCCGGAATGGATTCAGGCTATGCAAGAAGAATTACATCAGTTCGAGCTTAACAATGTCTGGGAACTGGTCAATCGTCTAGATCCTCACAAGCATAATATCATTGGCACAAAGTGGATCTACCGCAACAAGCAAGATGAAAATGGCCTTGTGGTGAGGAATAAGGCACGACTAGTAGCTCAAGGCTACACACAGGTTGAAGGAATTGATTTCGATGAAACTTTTGCACCTGTTGCTAGACTTGAGGCTATTCACATATTACTTGCTTATGCTAACCATCATGATATCATCTTATATCAAATGGATGTGAAAAGTGCATTCCTCAATGGTAAGCTTGAGGAAGAAGTATATGTTGCTCAACCCCAGGTTTTGAAGATCCAAAGAACCCTGACAAAGTCTTCAGACTCAATAAGGCTCTCTATGGCCTCAAGCAAGCCCCTCGGGCGTGGTATGATACATTGAAGGAATTCTTCGTGAAGAATGGCTTCACACCCAGTTCACTTGACCCTACTCTCTTTACTAAATCTTATGATGGTGAACTGTTTGTGTGCCAAATATATGTTGATGATATTATCTTTGGCTGTACTGACCAACGTTATAGTGATGAATTTGCCTATATGATGAGTGAAGAATATCAAATGTCTATGATGGGAGAGTTGAAATTCTTCTTAGGTCTTCAAATTAAATCGGCAAGAATGGCATATTCATATCTCAGAGAAATACCTCAAAGATGTCTTGAGGAAATTCGCATGCAAGATTGCAAAGGCGTCAAAATTCCTATGCCCACAAATGGCCATCTATGCAATCGATGAAAATGGTATTAACTTCGATCACAAGGTATACCGCTCCATGATTGGTTCTTTATTGTACTTATGTGCATCTAGGCGGATATAATGCTTAGTGTTTGCAAGTGTGCCCGATTTCAAGCTGCACCGAAGTAATCACACCATAAGGCTGTGAAGCATATTCTTTGATATCTAGCTCACACACCAACACTAGGATTATGGTACCCCAAGGGCTCTGCTTTTGATCTCATTGGATATTCGACTCGACTATGCCGGTGATCGTGTGGACCGCAAGTCAACATCCGCACTTGTCATTTCCTCGACGATCTTTGGTCTATTGGTCCTCGAAGAAAGCAGAATCTGCGTATCACCGCTTCATCTTGCTAAAGCTGAATACATTGCTGCTGGCTCATGCTGTGCTCAACTGCTTTGGATGAAGCAAACCCTCAAGGACTATGGCATCAACGTGAAGGATGTGCCTCTCCTCTGTGACAATGGGAGTGCCATCAAGATTGCTCACAACCCAGTTCAGCACTCGAAGACAAAGCACATCCAGATTCGTCATCATTTTCTTCGTGATCATGTGTTGAAGGGCGACATCTCCATCGAGCACGTGAAGACTGAAGAACAACTAGCTGATATCTTCACTAAGCCCTTGGATGAGAAGATATTTAGCAAGTTGCGGTGTGAGCTAAACATCTTAGAATCTTCGAATGTTCTTTGAAAAGGAAAACCATCCTAACACTTATGCAAAATTGATGACTTAGATGTGCAACACATGAAGAAACATTTTTCTTCAATCAATGAAGAATAACACTCTAAATGTGAAGAAATTAATGAAGAATTTGATTCTCAGAACCCTACGACAATTGTACGCGGTGTCTGAAATTATCATTCTTATACGGTGGGTCACGCCACCACAAAAGTTGAAAAATCTTCAATTTGAGTTTTTCCTCAGTTTTGAAATCCTTCAGTTTTTCAAATTCTTCAACTTTGCAAAATCTTCACTGATTCCGTCGTTTTTCTTCATTGGCTATATATATATATATTTGAGTTTATGTCCTCTACAGCATTCACTTATAGCTATTTCTTCATGTTGCGTTTTCTGCTAAGTGAATGTGATCGGACCCTTCCCCCTCCATGCTATACTCAACCCAATCTATTCACAAATTCTTCATGTGCGTTCTATTTGAAACTCGTTCAATGTCTTCATTGTGTCCTTGTCAGCTGAAGAAATTGCGAACGAAACTTTAAAACAAATCTTATCCAGATTTTCGGTTTTACCGCTCAAACCGTTCCGCATCCCACGATGCATTATTTTATTTACCCACGATCTTACATGATCTCATCTGCACAGTACGTGGGTGACACATGTCGCGTGAAGGAGAAAGGGCAGGGGCATGTTCGTCCCAAAATCTTCGGGTGAACAGTTTTTACCGTGGCTATAAATACCCCTCTCCCCTTCCTCACTTCATTTACTCCGCTCGGTCGCTGTCTCTCGCTCGAGCTCCTCAAACCCTAGCGCCGCCGCTACTCCATCGTCGCCGGTGAGGAAGAGCTTCACTGCCTCGACCTCGTCGCCGTCGTACTCACGCCGGCTGTGGAAATCTTCACTCCGCCGCCGCCGTAGCTGTTTCCCTCTGCCAAGTTACGGCGTGGGAGATCGAACCTGACGAACTTCACCTCTGTTCATCTCAGTTCGTCGTGTTCTTCGGTTCGGGTAATTAAAAATTATTTTTATTACTCACTTTGATTCTCAAACTTTCCTGAAAATCTTCAAAGGTGTTTTATTCTTCAAATCTTCACACATATGAACACCTCACACACTGTATGCTCTTGATCCATTTCTCGAAGCACTCATTTTCTTCAAGATTCCTCAATTGTGTGGATTTTTGATCTGTACAACTCTGGAACCTAAGAAAAAGAGCGCTTAGTGAAATTCCTCAAGGCTCAATGGGTCAAATTCCTCAAAACTTGTCTTTTCTAAAAAAACTTCTGAGAACGCATATGACCTCTTCAAATTCCTCGCACCTACACTCTGTTCACAAGTACTCATGACCGCTGCTGAATCACTAGGTTCTCATCAACTTAACTCATTTGCAGCGTTCCTCGAAGAAAAACTGCATACCTCTTCAAAGTGTTCAGTTGTTCAAATTCCTCATATGAAGAATATGGCCGAAGGAAAGAGATCGCAGAAAGGAGGAAAGAAGCCTGAGGTCATGACTGCTTTTGAAATCCCCGATGACATATACAAGGATTATTGCACACCTGATGAAGCCAAGTTTGGCAAAGAGAACAAAAATCAGCGCAAGGTGCGCATTCAGAGGATTGAACGGAGATGGGCAAGAGAATGGAGGGAATATCGACATGTTACTCCAAAGTACATGAAGAAATACGCTTTAAATCCTCCATGCCCAAGAGCTCCATTGGCACCTGGCCAAGTAGCTGATCCCACCAGCATCAAGCGTGGTGAGGACTTTCCTGAAGAATGGGCCAGGCGCCAAGCTAAATTGGCAAGACAAGCCAAGGAGGCAGTGAGGAAATTCAATGAGGATTCTGCTGCTGCTGCCGAGTCCTCGGTCAGACCAAGGAAATCAATGCCGAAGAAGCCTGCTCGCAAGCCAAGTGCTTCACCAACAGCACCCTCACGGCCAAGTTCCTCAGCTATGCCCTCACGGCAAATTCCTCAGACCGCTACTGCTCCACCAAAGTCCTCAACTCCTGTGCATCGGCTACATGCCAAAGGACTACTGGTTTTCAATTGCTTCGTGTCTCAAGAAGTTCCTCGGTTGCACCAATGTCCTCATCAGCCCCACTGTTGAAGACTAAAGCAACAATGGGCGCGTCCTCGACCAAGTCCAAGGAAGAAACAGTTGCATTCCATGTGCCATCGATGATGAAGCCTCGATGATGAACTTGCGTAAATCATCGAGATGACAAGTGAAGGCCGCTAGAGCCAAAGGCACATCTGTAATCGCTTTTGGATCCGAAGAAGATCCTCGATTACATTGATCTCGCACAAGGATCCAAACACTCCAATGCTCGATCTGCCTCGACTCTGGTCAAAGTCACATCTTGACCCATTTCATCACTCAAGAGAAATGGAAATTTGAGAAGGCACATGAGATCAAGAAGGCTCAATACAGAAGGAGAAGCTCTGAAGAAGAATGTTGTCGAATGACACCGAGGAACTTCTCGTGGCTCGATCTGAAATCAAGCCCTCAAGAAAGACTTGATGCATACAATGCTGATTGGCAAGGAGCCAAAGTGAGATTCGTCAACTGACGAAGAAAATGACAACTGCTGCAACCCCATCGCAACAAGAAAACCCTCAGTGCAGACTCTACTCAGCTGCTGCTGAAGAACATGCCAAGACGGCTGATGACTTTCAAATCTTGATGAAAATGTAAGTTCGAGGCTGATGACTCCATTCCACCACCGAAGAAATTGCCGGGGCATCCACTAATGGTGCGCTGAAGAAATCGAAGAGATCGAGGCAATTGCACCGATTCGCTGAAGAAAATCAACCAGATTCCTCAGCTCCTCCCGCGCCTACACCGACTCCAATTCTTCTGCCTATGAAGTGAAGAAGACCAAGGCTGCAGAGCGAGCTGAAGTGAAGAAAAGGAAGGCATCAGCTGCGTCAAATTCTTCGGCTGCGAAGAAAATGAAGCCAATGACCAGCTCTCTTGAAAATCCTATTGATGCTGTTCCAATTTCCTCCATGTCATCCAAGGAAATTGTTCCTTATGGAGAAGACTACAAGATCCCAAGCGGATCTGATGAAGAAAATCATTCTGCTGCTACGTCAGAGCAGCTTGATGAAGAAATTAAAGTGGAAGAAATCCCTTCAACACCAATCATTTCCTCACCTATGCCTCAGTTCACAGCTGAAGAGGCTGGTGTTGAGGAAATTGAAAAGGAAGATGAAGATGTGGATATTGGATGCACTACACCAGTGATGAATGATGACTTTTGGGAAAGTCAGCATCCCAACACTCCTCCATTCACACCTATCCAACAAAATCCTCAGTCCCCGGCAACAACAGTTCAGATGGGCTCTGAAGAAACTCATCCCACTCCTTCTGTTCATGAAGATATTCCAGCCACTAGTGCTGAAGAACCTGCTACTACTGATCCCCAAGCTGCACACGTAGAGGAACCAGAAATTCCTCAGCCTGAAGAACCTGAGCTCATGATTCCTGAGGTTGTGCAGCAAATCACTGACACTCCTCTGCCCAAGCCGAACAATCCGTTCTCAAGCAAGCAAAAATTCAAGGCTGAAGACTTCTTTTTGGAGCATGTGTTCTTCACTGACTATAATCCATATGACTCTACTCGTATAAGGAAGAGGCGTTTCTGGACTGCTAGTCAAGCCAACTTCTATTCCTCAGTGCTGTTTGACAAGGACAAAATCTTCAATCATGAACATATTCCTCACGTGGATATGGAATCTCTGCCGTGCTTTGAGCCAGTCCTCAGTGTTATTCACGATGCAGGACTACTGAATTTCTGCACTGACTTTTGCGATTGGAATGAAGAACTCATTCTTCAATTCTACGCCACACTGCATATCACCGGAGATGCTGAAGATGTCAATTCATGGGTGCTGGATTGGATGACTGAAAACACTCATTATAAGGCACCAGCAACTGAATTGCTTCGTGTCCTTCCTCTTGATCCTCCCCATGACAGTGCACGTTGCATCTACAATGACCCTGAACTGACAAATCACTACATGCAAGTGCTCATGAAGCCTTTGAAGCCAGGGCAGGCCCCACGAACCAAATTCCTCGTCAAGGAATTGCTCTATGTGCCTCGGACTATCTATCGCATTCTGACGAAGACAATGAGTCCTATCAAAGGCCACGACTCAAATGATGAAGAAGTCGTTGGCATCATGAAGAACATGCTTCTCAACATCATTCATGGCGTTCCCATCAACTTCCATGATTTCTTCATGAGGACTCTGGCAAACGTTGCTATGTCACCATTTGAGCTGAAGCCCTATGCGCCTTGGATTATGAGATTCATAAGGGCAAGATCTTCACTGAATTACAAAGTCGACACTCAACCATGGTAGCTACTTGCCTCCCATTGAAGTCCTCAAGCGACCGGTTTCATCATCGATAATAAAGGCAAGGCAGGTGCTGTGATCGATGAAGGCACTCGTCCATTGGATGGTCAATTTCGTCTGGCTACATCTTATTCTACCAATGATGACTCTGCCACACATGACACTGCCGCAAATACCTCAGCTAAGCAAAATCCTCAAGCCACGGCTCCCAGGGTGATGACTGATCATGAGTTACTCCTCAGTCTTCATCAGAAGGTTGATCGCAATCACAAATGGGTGAAGCGTCAGTTTGGTGCAATTCTTCACAACATGACCTCAACACACAATGCAGTTAAGAAGAACCACTACTACCTTCATGAAACCCTCAACCGCAACTGGGCTGTTCTCACTCATGTTTATAGCGCCAAGAATCAAGACTATGGGTCTTAAGGAAGAATTTGACGGTGATCGCACCTCCTCAGAAGAAATTCAAGAGGGTCAAAGTTCCTCCACCGGTGGCCAGCTCTTATTCTTCATCGCGACACCGATGAGTATGAAGATTTGGGCGACAACTGCGGCAGGCCCTACTTCAACAAACAACTCCGATAACGCGCTCCTCCTCGACTTGAAATTCTTGAGGCGTTAGTCCTCGCCGATCCTTTTGGTCATTTGATGACAAAGGGGAAAAAATCTGAGTTAGTCTTCAAGCGGGTCTATACTAAGGGCGTTTTTTAAGATACAACTCTTGTTCTTCCGAAACTTTTATTGGATCGAGTTGTAATCTTAAACCCGATGGTGCCTTGATACTTTTCGACGGTGCTCTGATGCTTTTGATGCACTGAGCTCTGATACTTTTGATGTGCTATTCTGCATGCTTATTCCTCGTTAATATTATTGCACGCATGCTGAATTACATCAGGAACCATATTTCATCATGCATTTCAAATTCTTCATATTATATATCAAATGCGTGTATGAATTACAAGATATAGGGGGAGATCTCCATGATTCAACTCTTCAAATGTGCATTGCCTCAAACGCAAATTCCTCACTATGCACATCCTCAGGGGAGTTCTTCTATATCTTGCAATCAAATTCCTCAATATCAGTATTTACACTTCATATGTTTATCCCCGTTGAAAACTTAACCTATGTTGTCATCAATCACCAAAAGGGGAGATTGTAAGTGCATCTAGTGCCCTTAGTGATTTTGGTGTATTGAAGACTTATATGCTAAGGGACTGATGCGTTTGTGAGTGTACACAGGTCTAAAAGTCTATGAGGAGTTTGATATTTACAGAGAAAGTCGACCCCTAAAAATGAAGTTCTTCAACTGAAGACTTTGATATTCCGAAGACTTTCTGAAGACTTTGAAAGTGAAGAAATTGGTGTGACCTTGAAGACTTGGTATTCATTTGAGGAACATGAAGCGTGAAGACTTTTGTTTTCGTAGTTTCATTTTCTCTTTCTTGAGTCATAGGAAACACCGTCTTCGTTAAAGGGGTCGAGGAAATACTATGGAAAAATTTCCATGTGATGCTCAACTCAAAATCCTACACCTACCAATCCCTTCGAGTGAAGCCATTGGAAATCTCATACATTCAGTCAATTTCTTGATGGATGAGACGCAGTTCTTACAGTCACCGAGGACTTTGCTCGATCGAGGAGTTAGGAATTCGCCAAAGGCGAATTGCCTACACAAAGAGGAACATGATAGCCCCGAGGATTTGAGAGTCAAATTTCCGACCGTTGTTGTCTTCTTGCTTGGCTGTCCCAAAATATCTTATCCACCTAACGGTCATATTATTGAAGGGCATTTATGTCTTATCATGTCGGGCTGCTCCCTAGGCTATAATAGCCGCCCCTACAACCACTAGTTGGTTTGCTGCTCCGAGAGAACTTGACACTTGTCATTTGAGAGCAACCCATCCTCCGAGGACTTTGAGCGAAAATCATCAAGTGAGGAAAATCCAAAACCAAACTTCCACAAACCCAAAGTGATTGAGCATCACTGAAGAAATTGATCCTACGTGGATCCGACGCTTGTTACCTTTGAAGACTGTGCTTCTTCCAGACGGTTAGGCGTCAAGGTCTAGAGCATCCAAGAGGAATTGTGGATCGCCGAGTGACCAAGTCTGTGAAGGTTTGGAAGTCACCAAGACTTACCACGAGTGATTGGACGAGGCTGCGTGGTCTTAGTTCAAGGAGAATACGGTGAGGATGGGTGTCCCGAGTTGCGGCTCGATGATCGGGTGTCCGGATCTGCGTGTCCTCGAGTTTAAATACTCAACCGCTCCAACCGACGTATAACCGAGATAGCAGTTGGAACTGGTCTACCAAATCATTGTCTTCACCAACTAACTGGTTCTATTTCCTCAACTCTTTCATTTCCTCATTACTGTGTTGAATGTTGTTCATATCTGTGCTTGAAGACTTTGACTGAAGACTTTCTCAATTTCCTCAGTTCAATTTCTTCAGTCTGTTTGACTTCATCTTGTTATCTTGTGATTACGCTTTCTGTACTCTGTGCTAGTCTTCATTTCATCATGATGACCATGCTTGTGTTCTGTTATGCATACTTTTGAGTACTTATTCCGCTGCAAGTTGTTCTTCGCTAAGGAATTTCCTCACCGGCAAATTCCTCAGTGAAGAATTCATAAAAATCGCCTATTCACCCCCCTCTAGTCGATATAACGCACTTTCACTAACGCAGTGCTACACGATACCGGTGAAGGGGGAGAACATCCAGGAATGTTTCCCCGAAGTTTGGCATTTTCGGATAAACGAACCGGAGGGGGAAGGTTGCATGTTTGCTATGCTAGGGAGATGTGGCAGATGAACGGACCGCGTACGGATTCGTCTCGTTGTTCTGAGCAACTTTCATGTATAAAACTTTTTCATCCGAGTTACGGATTAATTTATATGATTTTTCAAAGATTTAAACTATATTTTGGATTTATTTATTATTTCAAAATAATGCTTAAATGCTAGACGCACCCAGCACAGGGTACACAAAGTGCACCCAGTGGCTGACAGGTGGGCCAGGGGGGTCCTAGTTGACCAGTCAACATTTGGCTGGTCAACAGGGCGTGGGCCCCCTTTCATTGACTGCTTAGACTAATTAATCCAGTTTCCAACTAAACATGTGATTAGGCTAATTAATCCTAATTAATTAATTAAATTAATTATTATTATTACTAAACATTTTTTTGCCAGGGCGCTGGGCCCAGCAGCTAGTGGCCTAGAGGCCATAGCGGGGCGGTGGGCTATGGGCTACGGGCGCTGGGCGCGGGCGCCCGTATAGGAACCGAGGGCGCACGCGAGAAAATTATATATTTGCCACTTTCAAGATGGGGCTTCTCAAAATTGCCACTTTCAAGATTGGCTTCGCGAAATTGCCACTCACGACATTGACTCCTTGATTGTCATGCCATTTGCCTCCTTTTATTGATTTCCCTTTTCTTTTCTCATTTGTAGGCACTAGAAAAGACCAAACTACCCATTCCTATCTGGCTACCGATCAAGTTCGACAGGTTGTGAAAGGAGCAACAAAATTTCTCATCACCGGAAAGAGCGCCCGCTGAAGTCGCCGCTCATGCCACTCGGACACACTGCTTGCTCCACCTGACCGCCATCTGCGATGGCCGCCGCTCGTGCCGCTCGGCCGCACACTACTCGCTCCACCCGACCGCCATCTGCGATGGCCGCCTCTGGCGCCGCTCGTCCTGGCCATTGTCCGCTTGCCTGGGATGAGGAGGAGGTAGGGCCTATCCCGGGAGGATGGGAGAACACAGAGGGAGGTGGTCATGTGGCCACGAAGGAGCTGCCATCGGCCGACAAGACTTCTCTCGACAAGTGACTGAGTTTGTGGTGTTTATGTTGCTGCCGCTGTACCGAACGATCCAAGGCGCGGTGCCCGCAGGCCATCGGCAACGCAAGATGTCTATCCGACGGCACGAAGCGTCCAGGCGGTCGGCGGCGTCAAAATCGCCGGAGCATGACATCCAGGCAACGGACGGTATGGCATTAATGGCACACGCGATATTATCGGCATGCAGCGCGCGCTTGGTGGTTCAAGTGATTCAATGCCAGATGTGTACGATAGCCAAAGGGGTAAGTTAGTCTTTCACTAGCCTGATAATGTGAAAACATAATTAAAATAAATAAAAGAGGAGATAATAGCGTACTAATCAAGGACTCCATGATATAAGTGGCAATTCGCGAATCAATTTTCCAAAGTGGCATATCTGCGAAGCCCCATGAACCAAGTGGCAAAAATCCAAATGTCTCGGCGCAGGCGGAGGTCACCGGGGCACGGCGGGGCGCTAGAGGCCGGCGAGGTAGGGGAAGGGTCGGCTGATACGTCCATTTTGCATCATGCGTTTATATCAATATTTATTGCATTATGGGCTGTTATTACACATTATATCTCAATACTTATGGCTATTCTCTCTTATTTTACAAGGTTTACCAGGAAGAGGGGGAATGCCGACAGCTGGAATTCTGGATGGAAAAGGAGCAAATATTGGAAACCTAATCTGCATAGTCCAAAAGTCCTGAAACTCCACGGAAGTTATTTTTGGAATTAATAAGAATTATTGAGCGAAGAAACTACCAGAGGGGGCCCACACACTGGCCAAAGGGGGGGCGCGCACCTTCCTGGCGCGCCTTATCTCTGGGCCTCGGTGGCCCTCCGTGCCCATCTTCTTCTATATGAAGGCTTTTACCTGGAAAAATCATAAGCAAGCTTACGGGATTAAACTCCGCCGCCACGGGCGGAACTTGGCGGAACCAATCTAGGGCTCCCATGAGTTGTTCTTCTGGGGAAACTTCCCTCGGGAGGGGAAATCATCACCATCATCATCACCAATGATCCTCTGATCAGAAGGGGGTCAATCTCCATCAACATCTTCACCAGCACCATCTCCTCTCAAAACCCTATTTCATCTCTTGTATCCAATCTTGTATCAAAACCACAAATTGGTACCTGTGGGTTGCTAGTAGTGTTGATTACTCCTTGTAGTTGATGCTAATTGGTTTACTTGGTGGAAGATCATATGTTCAGATCCTTAATGCATATTAATACTCCTCTGATCATGAACATGAATATGCTTTGTGAGTAGTTACTTTTGTTCCTGAGGACATGGGTGAAGTCTTGCTATTAGTAGTCATGTGAATTTGGTATTCGTTTGATATTTTGATGAGATGTATGTTGTATCTCCTCTAGTGGTGTTATGTGAACATCGACTGCATGACACTTCACCATGATTTGGGCCTAGAGGAAGGCATTGGGAAGTAATAAGTAGATGATGGGTTGCTAGAGTGACATAAGCTTAAACCCTAGTTTATGTGTTGCTTCGTAAGGGGCTGATTTGGATCCATATGTCTAATGTTGTGGTTAGGTTTACCTTAATACTTCTTTTGTAGTTGTGGATGCTTGCAATAGGGGTTAATCATAAGTGGGATGCTTTTCCAAGTAAGGGCAGTACCCAAGCACCGGTCCACCCACTTATCAAATTATCAAAGTACCGAACGCGAACCATATGAGCCTGATGAAAACTAGCTTGACGATAATTTCCATTTGTCCTCGGGAGCACTTTTCTCATTATAAGAAATTGTCCAGGCTTGTCCTTTATTACAAAAAGGATTGGGCCACCTTGTTGCACTTTATTTACTTTCACTGCTTGTTACCCGTTACAAATTATCTCATCACAAAACTATATGTTACCTACAATTACAGTGCTTGCAGAGAATACCTTACTGAGAACCGCTTGTCATTTCCTTCTGCTCCTCGTTGGGTTTGACACTCTTACTTATCGAAAGGACTACGGTAGACCCCCTATACTTGTGGGCCATCAAGACTCTTTTCTGGCGCCGTTGCCGGGGAGTGTAGCGCCTTTAGTGAGTGGAACTTGGTAAGGAAACATTTATATAGTGTGCCAAAATTTTCTGTCACTTGTTACTATGAAAACTAATCCTTTGAGGGGCTTGTTCGGGGTATCTTCACCCCGACCAGTAGAGCAAAGAGTTGCTCCTCAACCTACTGAACCTACTGAAAATATTTACTTTGAGATTCCTTCGGGTATGATAGAGAAACTGCTAGCTAATCCCTTTGCAGGAGATGGAACATTGCATCCTGATTTACAACTTATCTTTGTGGATGAAGTTTGTGAATTATTTAAGCTTGTAGGTATTCCCGATGATGTTGTCAAAAGGAAGGTCTCTCCTTTATCTTTGAAGGGAGATGCATTGACATGGTATAGGCTATGTGATGATACAGGTGAAGGAAATATGCCCTAGAGGCAATAATAAAGTTATTATTTATTTCATCATATCATGATAAATGTTTATTATTCATGCTAGAATTGTATTAACCGGAAACATGATACATGTGTGAATACATAGACAAACATATAGTCACTAGTATGCCTCTACTTGACTAGCTCATTAATCAAAGATGGTTATGTTTCCTAACCATAGACATGTGTTGTCATTTGATTAATGGGATCACGTCATTAGGAGAATGATGTAATTGACATGACCCATTCCGTTAGCTTAGAACTTGATCGTTTAGTATATTGCTATTGCTTTCTTCATGACTTATACATGTTCCTGTAACTATGAGAATTATGCAACTCCCGTTTACCAGAGAAACACTTTGGGTACTACCAAACGTCACAACGAATCGGGTGATTATAAAGGAGTACTACAGTGTCTCCGAAGGTACATGTTGAGTTGGCGTATTTGAGATTAAGTTTTGTCACTCCGATTGTCGAGAGGTATCTCGGGCCCTCTCGGTAATGCACATCACTATAAGCCTTGCAAGCAATGTGACCAATGAGTTGGTTACGGATGATGCATTATGTAACGAGTAAAGAGACTTGCGATAACGAGATTGAACTAGGTATTGGATACCGACGATCGAATCTCGGGCAAGTAACATACCGATGACAAAGGGAACAACGTATGTTGTTATGCGGTTTGACGGATAAAGATCTTCGTAGAATATGTAGGAACCAATATGGGCATCCAGGTTCCGCTATTGGTTATTGACCGAGAATAGTTCTAGGTCATGTCTACATAGTTCTCGAACACGTAGGGTCCGCACGCTTAACGTTACGATGACAGTTTTATTATGAGTTTATAAGTTTTGATGTACCAAAGTTTGTTCGGAGATCCGGATGTGATCACGGACATGATGAGGAGTCTCGAAATGGTCGAGACATAAATATTGATATATTGGACGACTATATTCGGACATCGGAAGTGTTCCGGACGTTTTCGGAGAAAACCGGAGTGTCGGAGGGGTTACCGGAACCCCCCGGGAGAGTAATGGGCCTTATGGGCCTTAGGGGAAAGGAGAGAGGGGCGGCCAGCATGGGCCGCCGCCTCCCCTCTGGTCCGAATGGACTAGGGGCGCCTTTCCTTCCCCCTCTCCCCCTTCCTTCCTCCTCCTAGTAGGAGTAGGAAAGGAGGAGTCCTACTCCTACTAGGAGGAGGATTCCTCCTCCTTGGTGCGCCGTCCTAGGGCCGGCCGGCCTCCCCCCTTGCTCCTTTATATACGGGGGCGGGGGGCACCCCATAGACACACAACTTGATCTACGGATCGTTCCTTAGCCGTGTCGGTGCCCCTCCACCATATTCCACCTCGGTCATATCGTCGTGGAGTTTAGGCGAAGCCTGCGCCGATAGAACATCATCATCGTCCCACGCCGTCATCTTGTGAAACTCATCCCAAGCTTTGCTGGATCGGAGCCGTGGATCGTCATCGAGTGAGCGTGTCTGAACTCGGAGGTGCCGTACGTTCGGTGCTTGGATCGGTCGGATCGTGAAGACGTACGACTACATCAACTGCGTTGTGCTAACGCTTCAACTTACGGTCTACGAGGGTACGTGGACAACACTCTCCCCTCTCGTTGCTATGCCATCACCATGATCTTGCGTGTGCGTAGGAATTTTTTTGAAATTACTACGTTCCCCAACAACAGGATCTCGGAATTATAAACGATTGAAGTTGGAATTTCACCAGAAGTTCTATCCTATGCATCTTGTTCATCGTGATCGTAATTACATATATAATTTCTGGCCTCGCGAAGGAGAAAGCATCTCTCAAGCTTGGGGGAGGCTTAAGTCAATGTTATATTCATGCCCCAATCATGAGCTCTCAAGAGAAATTATTATTCAAAATTTTTATGCTCTGCTTTCTCTCAATGATCGCACCATGCTCGATACTTCCTGTGCTGGTTCTTATATGCTGAAGATTACTGAATTCAAGTGGGATCTATTGGAAAGAATTAAATGTAACTCTGAAGATTGGGGTTCCGACGATGGTAAGGAGTCAGGTATAACACCTAAGTTTGATTGTGTTAAATCTTTTATGGACACCGATGCTTTTCGTGGATTTAGCGCTAAGTATGGACTTGACTCTAAGATAGTAGCTGCTTTTTGTGAATCTTTTGCTACTCACGTTGATCTCCCTAAGGAGAAGTGGTTTAAATATAATCCACCCATTGAAGTAAAAGTAGTTGCACCTATTACAGTTGAAGAAAAGACTATCACTTATAATGATCCTATTGTTCCTACTAGTTATGTTGAGAAACCACCTTTTCCTGTTAGGATAAAGGATCATGCTAAAACCTCAACTGTTGTTCATAAGAGTAATACTAGAACTTATACACCTCCTCAGCAAATCAAAGTTGAACCTAGTATTGCTATGGTTAAAGATCTCTTGGATGATAATTTAGATGGGCATGTTATTTACTTTTGTGAACAGGCTGCTAATATTGCTAGACCAGATGCTAAGATACTGATACATCTCCAACGTATCTGTAATTTTTGATTGCTTCATGCTACTTTATCTATTGTTTTAGGCAATATTGGGCTTTATTATCCACTTTTATATTATTTTTGGGACTAACCTATTAACCGGAGGCCCAGCCCAGATTTGTTGTTTTATGCCTATTTCAATGTTTCGAGGAAAAGGAATATCAGACGGAGTCAAAACGGAACGAAATCAACTGGAGAAGTTATTTTTGGAAGGAAACCCACCTGATGGACTTGGACCCAACATCAGAAGATACGGGAGGTGCTCATGAGGGTGCCCCCCCGGGCGCGCCCCCTGCCTCGTGGGCCCCCCGTAGCTCCACCGATGTACTCCCTTCACCCATATATACCTACATACCCTAAAACTTCCAGAATAGAAGATAGATCGGGAGTTCCGCCTCCGCAAGCCTTTGTAGCCACCAAAAACCTCTCGGGAGCCCGTTCCGGCGCCCTACCGGAGGGGGATTCCATCACCGGTGGCCATCTTCATCATCCCGCCGCTCTCCATGACGAGGAGGGAGTAGTTCACCTTCGGGGCTGAGGGTATGTACCAGTAGCTATGTGTTTAATCTCTCTCTCTCTCTCTCTCTCTCTCTCTCTCTCGTGTTCCATCTATGGCACGGTCTTGATGTATCCCGAGCTTTGCTATTGTAGTTGGATCTTATGATGTTTCTCTCCCTCTACTCTCTTGTGATGAATTGAGTTTCCCCTTTGAAGTTATCTTATCGGATTGAGTCTTTTGTGAGAACACTTGATGTATGTCTTGCCGTGATTATCTGTGGTGACAATGGGATATCATGTGCCACTTGATGTATGTTTTGGTGATCAACTTGCGGGTTTCGTGACATTGGGAACCTATGCATAGGGGTTGGCACACGTTCTTGACTCTCCGATAGAAACTTTGGGGCACTCTTTGAAGTACTTTTATGTTGGTTGGATGAATCTGAGATTGTGTGATGCATATCGTATAATCATGCCCACGGATACTTGAGGTGACAATGGAGTATCTAGGTGACATTAGGGTTTTGGTTGATTTGTGTCTTAAGGTCTTATTCTAGTACGAACTCTTTTATAAGATTGATCCGAAAGAATAACTTGGAGGTGGTTTCGTACCCTACCATAATCTCTACGTTTGTTCTCCGCTATTAGTGGCTTTGGAGTGACTCTTTGTTGCATGTTGAGGGCTTGTTATATGATCTATATATGTTATTATTGTTGAGAGAACTTGCACTAGTGAAATTATGAACCCTAGGCTTTGTTTCCTATCATTGTAATACCGTTTACGCTCACTTTTATCATTAGTTACCTTGCTGTTTTTATTATTTCAGATTACAAAAACCTATATCTACCATCTATTTTGCACTTGTATCTTCATCTCTTCGCCGAACTAGTGCACCTATACAATTTACCATTGTATTGGGTGTGTTGGGGACACAAGAGACTCTTTGTTATTTGGTTGCAGGGTTGGTCATCCACTTGAGGGAAATTTGCTACTGTCCTACAAACCTGTGCACTTGCAAGCCCAACAACGTCTACAAGAAGAAGGTTGTGTAGTAGACATCAAGCTCTTTTCTGGCGCCGTTGCCGGGGAGGCAAAGGTAAAGGGCACTCACTCATACCCCGTCAACTAAGCTCTTTTCTGGCGCCGTTGCCGGGGAGGCTAGGTAAGTGAAGGTATATCTTTAGATCTTGCAATCGAATCTTTTTGTTTCTTGTTTTAGCACTAGTCTAGTTTATAAAAGAAAATTACAAAAAAATGGAGTTAAGTTTGTCTCATACGCTTCACCTTTTTAATATCTTTCGTGAGTATGATGGAAAGGATAATTGTGCTCAAGTGCTAGAAGAAGAAATCTCTAAACTGTTTGGCACTAAATCTCTGAATGATGAGCATGATTGCAATGTTGTTAGTACGAATTCTTTGAATATCCATGATGCTAATGATGATTGCACTAGTTATGATGAAAATATCTCTTATGAGCATGTCAACTTTTGTGGAGTGCATGTTTGCATGAACACACCAAATAGAGAAGATAATTATTGCAAGAGGCATAAGTACTTAGAAACCAAATTTTTGCAAGAAGAGCTAGATGAATGTGCTGAAAGGTTCAATATTTTTCGCACCCCTTGTGAACTTTGTAATGAACATGGTCATTTAAAGCTCCAATGCTATTTGTTTCATGATCAAGTCGTTTCCAAATATTTTGATAATTTGATTACCCTTGAGCATCATAAAGAGCTTAGCCTTCTTTTGGGTTATGAAGAAATGAAACGTATAATTGAGGGTATTCCAAAATTTAATCTTGATATATTTCTTGATTTTGATCTAGAGAAGATTTATATGTATTGTGCGGTGAATTGCATTGAAAATCCTTATATTGCCAATCACATAAAGAAAAGAAAACAAATAGAAGATGAAGAGAATGCTAATGAACGGGAGGAGACTTCCCAATATCCTCCTATTATTTCTTATGATGAATCAGGTAACGAGGAGGAGCTTTCTATTCAACCAATCTCATCAATAAGGAGCTCAAAGAGGAAGGTTGAACCTACACATAATGTGAAGAAGAAAAAGAAAAGAAGGAGCAACAAAGGTAAAAAAGTATCCCTCCCAAATGATGTTGCTCCTACTGCTACTTGTGATGATGATAATCGCTATACTATTGGTGCTATCCATATTTTTAATGATGAGAGTGATTATGCTTATGATATGCAAAGCCACAAGCTTGGGGAAGCTATGTTTGATGAAGATGATATTTTTTGTCCCCCAAGCTTTGATGAGCAAATTTACTATGATGAAAGCATGCCTCCTATCTATGGTGATTATTGTGATGACACGTATGCTTTAAAGAATAATGATAACCATGAAACTTGTCATCTTGATCTTAATTTTTAATCACATGATAGTTATTTTGTTGATTTTGCTCCCACTATTATTCATGAGAAGATTTTTGCTTATGTGGAGAGTAGTAAAAATTCTATGCTTGTAGATCATGAAAAGAATGCTTTAGGTGCTGGTTATATTGTTGAATTCATTCATGATGCTACTAAAAATTATTATGAGGGAGGAACATATGCTTGTAGGAATTGCAACAATATCAAGTTTCCTCTCTATGTGCTTAAAGTTTTGAAGCTATGCTTGTTTTACCTTCCTATGCTTGTTGATTATTGTTCCCATAAGTTGTTTGTTCACAAAATCCCTATTCATAGGAAGTGGGTTAGGCTTAAATGTGCTAGTCATATGCTTCATGATGCTCCCGTTATGTTTCAATTCTTATCTTTTATGTGAGCATCATTGTCATCATCATGCCTAGCTAGAAAGGCATTAAAGAAAAGCGCTTGTTGGGAGACAACCCAATATTTATCCTTACTGTTTTTGTGTGTCCACATGATTATGCTACTGTAGTAATCATGTTTTATAGCTTTTGTTCCAATAAAGTGCCAAGTAAGACCTTTAGGATAGCTTACGGTGATAGTTGTGTTGATACTGCTGAAAATCAGAAACATTTGCACCCAGTAAATTAGTTTTGTTAATTCACAGGAACGTGCTTACGATCTGATTCTTTTTTCTATGGATTGGTACACAAATTGCTTAGGACTTCCAAATTGGTAGGATTTTTGGAGTTCCAGAAGTATACGTTTGATATAGATTACTACAGACTGTTCTGTTTTTGACAGATTCTGTTTTCTATGTGGTGTTTGCTTATTTTGATGAATCTATGAGTAGTATCGGAGGGTATGAGCCATAGATAAGTTGGAGTACAATAGATATTACACCAATATGAATTTAGAATGAGTTCATTACAGTACCTAAGCGGTGGTTTTATTTTCTTATACTAACGGAGCTTACGAGTTTTCTGTTGAGTTTTGTGTTGTGGAGTTTTCAAGTTTTGGGTAAGGATTCGATGGACTATGGAATAAGGAGTGGCAAGAGCCTAAGCTTTGGGATGCCCAAGGCACCCCAAGATAATATTCAAGAATAGCCAAAAGCCTAAGCTTGGGGATGCCCCGGAAGGCATCCCCTCTTTTGTCTTCGTTCATCGGTAACTTTACTTGGAGCTATATTTTTATTCACCACATGATATGTGTTTTGCTTGGAGCATCATTTTATTTTGTTAGTATTAGCTTGCTGTTTTTGAGAATAATGTTTTGCATCTTTAGTTTCAATAAAAAATTCAAGGATAGCCTTTTCCATGCTTATCTTGCTAGTATACATGTTGCTGTTTGAAAACAGAAAGTTTACCGCTGTTGCAAAAATTCCCTAGAAAAGTCAGAGCATGATATAATGTTGAAACCTTTTGCATAATGAGCTCTGATAAATTTACTACAGTGGGAATTTTAGTTCATAACTTTTGGAGTCAGGGAAGTATTGATACTCTTGCATTCTTTACAGACTGTACTGTTTTGGCAGATTGCTGTTATGGTTGCATTGTTTGCATATGTTTGCTTGATTAATGATTCTATTTGAGGATAGAAGTATTAAATATGCAGAGGAATTTAGTATGCAATGTTGAATAATTATTTAAGTGATTTGTTACAGTAGAAAATGATAAGGTTTTGCATTGGTTTATACTAACCTATCTCACGAGTTCTTGTTGAGTTTGTTGTGGATGAAGCTTTTGATAAAAAGAGAAACCATGATATGAGAGGAATTAAGGAGACACAAAAGTTCAAGCTTGGGGATGCCCAAGGCACCCCAAGATAATATTTCAAGAAGTCTCAAGCATCTAAGCTTGGGGATGCCCCGGTAGGCATCCCACCTTTCTTCTTCAACAACTATCGGTTAGTATCGGTTGAGCCTAAGTTTTAGCTTCTTCACATGAGTTGTGCTATCCTTGCAATGTAGTTTTCTTTAGATTTGCTTGCTGTTTGAATAAAGTATCAATTATTAAATGGGAGAGTCTTCACATAGTTGCATAATTATTCGACTACTCATTGATCTTCACTTATATCTTTCGGAGTAGTTTTTTGTTATTGCTCTAGTACTTCACTTAGATCTTTTAGAGCACGGTGGCGGATTTGTTTTAAAGAAACTATTGATCTCTCATGCTTCACTTAGATTATTTTGAGAGTCGTTAATAGCATGGTAATTTGCTTAATATTAATATACTTGGTATTCAAGATATGTGAAACTTTCTTTTGAGTGAATTGAATACTAAGATAAGTTTGATGCTTGATAATTGTTTTGAGATATGGAGGTGATAATATCAAAGTCGTGCTAGTTGAGTGATTATGAATTCAAAGAATGCTTGTGTTGAAGTTTGCAAGTCCCGTAGCATGCACGTATGGTTAAAGTTGTGTAACAAATTTGAAACATGAAGTGTACCTGGCTTGTGCATCCTTATGAGTGGCGGTCGGGGACGAGCGATGGTGTTTTCCTACCAATCTATCCCCTAGGAGCATGCGCGTAGTACTTGATTTTTGATGACTTATAAATTTTTGCAATAAGTATATGAGTTCTTTTGACTAATATTGAGTCCATGGATTATCGCACTCTCACCTTTCCGCCTTTGCTAGCCTCTTGATGCAGTGCATTGCCCTTTCTCACCTTGAGAGTTGGTGCAAACTTCGCCGGTGCATCCAAACCCCGTGATAGGATATGCTCTATCACACATAAACCTCCTTATATCTTCCTCAAAACAGCCACCATACCTACCTATCATGACATTTCCATAGCCATTCCGAGATATATTGCCATGCAACTTCCATCATCATCATCATGACATACATTACTTTTGTCATATTGCCGTTGCATGATCATGTAGTTGACATCGTATTTGTGGCAAAGCCACCATGCATTATTTTTCATACATATCACTCTTGATTCATTGCACCATCCCGGCACACCGCCGGAGGCATTCATATAGAGTCATATCTTGTTCTAGTTTCGAGTTGTAATTCATATGTTGTAATCAATAGAAGTGTGATGATCATCATTATTAGAGCATTGCCCCAAAAAAAGGGAAAGGCAAAAAAAAAGAAAGGCCCAAAAAAAGAAGAAGAGAAAGGCCAAAAAAAAGAAGGGCCCCAAAAAAAGAAAGGGCAATGCTACTATCTCTTTTCCACACTTGTGCTTCAAAGTAGCACCTTGTTCTTCATGTAGTGAGTCTCATATATTGTGCTTCAAAGTAGCACCTTGTTCTTCATGTAGTGAGTCTCATAAGTTATCTTTTTATACAAGTGGGAATTTTTCATTATAGAACTTGGCTTGTATATTCCTACGATGGGCTTCCTCAAATGCCCTAGGTCTTCATGAGCAAGCGAGTTGGATGCACACCCACCAGTTTCCTTTTGTTGAGCATACATAGCTCTAGTGCATCCGTTGCATGGCAATCCCTACTCCTCATGTTGACATCAATTGATGGGCATCTCCATAGCCCGTTGATTATCCTCGTCAATGTGAGACTTTCTCCTTTTTTGCCTTCTCCACACAATCCCCATCATCATATTCTATTCCACCCATAGTGCTATATCCATGGCTCACGCTCATGTATTGCGTAAAGGTTGAAAAAGTTTGAGATTATTTAAGTATGAAACAATTGCTTGGCTTGTCATCGGGGGTATAGAAGTTGGGAACATCTTTGTGTGACCAAAATGAATCATAGCCTAACTATATGATTTTGTAGGGATGAACTTTCTTTTGCCATGCTATTTTGAGAAGACATGATTGCTTTGATTAGTATGCTTGAAGTATTATTATTTTTGTGTCAATATGAACTTTTGTCTTGAATCTTTCGGATCTGAATATTCATATCACAATTAAGAAGATTTACATTGAAATTATGCCAAAGTATCACTCCGCTTCAAAAATTCTTTTTTATCATTTACCTACTCGAGGACGAGCAGGAATTAAGCTTGGGGATACTTGATACGTCTCCAACGAATCTATAATTTTTGATTGCTCCATGCTACTTTATCTACTGTTTAAGGCAATATTGGGTTTTATTATCCACTTTTATATTATTTTTGGGACTAACCTATTAACCGGAGGCCCAGCCCAGATTCTTTGTTTATGCCTATTTCAAGTTTGAGGAAAAGGAATATCGACGGAGTCAAAACGGAACAAAATCAAGCTGGAGAAGTTATTTTTGGAAGGAAACCCACCTGATGGACTTGGACCCCACGTCAGAAGATACGGGAGGTGCTCACGAGGGTGGGGGGCGCGCCCACCCCCCCGGGCGCGCCCCCTGCCTCGTGGGGCCCCCGCAGCTCCACCGACGTACTCCCTTCACCCATATATACCTACGTACCTTAAAACTTCCAGAACAGAAGATAGACCGGGAGTTCCGCCGCCGCAAGCCTCTGTAGCCACCAAAAACCTCTCGGGAGCCCGTTCGGCGCCCTGCCGGAGGGATCCCATCACCGGTGGCCATCTTCATCATCCCGGCGCTCTCCATGACGAGGAGGGAGTAGTTCACCTTCGGGGTGAGGGTATGTACCTGTAGCTATGTGTTTGATCTCTCTCTCTCTCTCTCTCTCTCTCATGTTCCATCTATGGCACGGTCTTGATGTATCCCGAACTTTGCTATTGTAGTTGGATCTTATGATGTTTCTCCCCCTCTACTCTCTTGTGATGAATTGAGTTTCCCCTTTGAAGTTATCTTATCGGATTGAGTCTTTTATGAGAACACTTGATGTATGTCTTGCCGTGATTATCTGTGGTGACAATGGGATATCATGTGCCACTTGATGTATGTTTTGGTGATCAACTTGCGGGTTTCGTGACATTGGGAACCTATGCATAGGGGTTGGCACACGTTCTTGACTCTCCGATAGAAACTTTGGGGCACTCTTTGAAGTACTTTTATGTTGGTTGGATGAATCTGAGATTGTGTGATGCATATCATATAATCATGCCCACGGATACTTGAGGTGACAATGGAGTATCTAGGTGACATTAGGGTTTTGGTTGATTTGTTTCTTAAGGTGTTATTCTAGTACGAACTCTTTTATAAGATTGATCCGAAAGAATAACTTTGAGGTGGTTTCGTACCCTACCATAATCTCTACGTTTGTTCTCCGCTATTAGTGGCTTTGGAGTGACTCTTTGTTGCATGTTGAGGGCTTGTTATATGATCTATCTATGTTATTATTGTTGAGAGGCCTTGTTTCCTATCATTGCAATACCGTTTACGCTCACTTTTATCATTAGTTACCTTGCTGTTTTTATTATTTCAGATTACAAAAACCTATATCTACCATCTTTTTTGCAATTGTATCTTCATCTCTTCGCCGAACTAGTGCACCTATACAATTTACCATTGTATTGGGTGTGTTGGGGACACAAGAGATTGTTTGTTATTTGGTTGCAGGGTTGTTTGAGAGAGACCATCTTCATCCTACGCCTCCTACGGATTGATAAACCTTAGGTCATCCACTTGAGGGAAATTTTCTACTGTCCGACAAACTTGTGCACTTGCAGGCCCAACAACGTCTACAAGAAGAAGGTTGTGTAGTAGACATCAGATACCTAGACCTGTTGTAGGCATGCCTGTTATTTCTGTTAAAATAGGAGATCGTAGTTATCATGGCTTATGTGATATGGGTGCTAGTGCTAGTGCGATACCTTATGACTTATATAAAGAAATTATGCATGATATTGCACCCGCTGAAATAGAAGATATTGATGTTACTATTAAGCTTGCCAATAGGGACACCATTAAGCCAGTTGGGATTGTTAGAGATGTTGAAGTCTTGTGTTGGAAGGTTAAATATCCTGCTGATTTTCTTGTTCTTGGTTCCCCACAAGATAACTTTTGTCCCATTATTTTTGGTAGACCCTTCTTGAATACTATTAATGCTAGGATTGATTGCAAAAAGGATGTTGTTACAATTGGCTTAGGGGATATGTCTCATGAGTTTAATTTTGCTAAGCTTTGTAGACAACCCCGTGATAAAGAATCACCTAGTAAGGATGAGATTATTGGTCTTGCTTCTATTGCTGTGCCTCCTACTGATCCGTTAGAACAATATTTGCTAGACCATGAAAATGATATGTTTATGAATGAAAGAAGGGAAATAGATGAAGTGTTCCTTCAACAGGGTCCTATTCTGAAACACAACTTACCTGTTGAAATCCTAGGGGATCCCCCTCCACCCAAGGGTGATCCTGTGTTTGAGCTCAAACCATTACCTGATAATCTTAAGTATGCTTATCTTGATGAAAAGAAAATATATCCTGTTATTATTAGTGCTAACCTTTCAGAGCAAGAAGAAGAAAGATTATTAAAACTCTAAAGAAGCACCGTGCTGCTATTGGATATACTCTGGATGATCTTAAGGGCATTAGTCCCACTCTATGCCAACACAAAATTAAAGTGGAGAAAGATGCCAAACCAGTTAGAGATCCTCAACGACGATTAAATCCTAAGATGAAAGAAGTGGTAAGAAAGGAGATACTAAAGCTCCTTGAGGCAGGTATAATTTGTCCCATTGATGATAGTGAATGGGTAAGTCTTGTCCATTGTGTTCCTAAAAAGGGAGATATTACTGTTGTTCCTAATTGTTCATCCACCTGATTGGAATTTACCCTTTGAAATTATGTGTGATGCTAATGATTATGATCTAGGTGCTGTTCTAGGGCAAAGAGTTGATAAGAAATTGAATGTTATCCAGTACGCTAGTAAAACTCTTGATACTACCCAGAGAAATTATGCTACTACTGAAAAAGAGTTCTTAGCAGTTGTATTTGCTTGTGATAAGTTCAGACCTTATATTGTTGATTCCAAAGTTACTATTCACACTGATCATGCTGCTATTAAATATCTTATGGAAAAAGAAAGATGCTAAGCCTAGACTTATTAGATGGGTTCTCTTGCTCCAAGAGTTTGATTTGCATATTATTGATAGAAAGGGAGCTGAGAACCCCGTTGCAGACAACTTGTCTAGGTTAGAGAATGTTCTTGATGACCCACTACCTATTGATGATAGCTTTCCTGATGAACAATTAGCGGTCATTAATGCTTCTTGTACTGCTCCTTGGAATGCTGATTATGCTAATTACATTGTTGCTAAATTTATACCACCAAGTTTCACATACCAGCAAAAGAAAAAGTTCTTTTATGATTTAAGACATTACTTCTGGGATGACCCACACCTTTATAAAGAAGGAGTAGATGGTGTTATTAGACGTTGTGTACCTGAGCATGAACAAGAACAGATCCTACGCAAGTGTCACTCAGAATCGTATGGAGGACACCACGCTGGAGATATAACTGCACATAAGGTATTGCAATCCGGATTTTATTGGCCTGCTCTCTTCAAAGACGCTCGTAAGTTTGTCTTGTCTTGTGATGAATGTCAAAGAATTGGTAATATTAGTAGACGTCAAGAAATGCCTATGAATTATTCTCTTGTTATTGAACCATTTGATGTTTGGGGCTTTGATTATATGGGACCTTTTCCCGCCTCTAATGGTTACACACATATTTTAGTTGCTGTTGATTACGTTACTAAGTGGGTAGAAGCTATTCCAACTAGTAGTGCTGATCATAACACTTATATTAAAATGCTTAAAGAAGTTATTTTTCCGAGGTTTGGCGTGCCTAGATATCTTATGACTGATGGTGGTTCACATTTTATTCATGGTGCTCTCCGTAAGATGCTTGCTAAGTATGACGTTAATCATAGAATTGCATCTCCTTATCACCCACAGTCTAGTGGTCAAGTAGAGTTGAGCAATAGAGAGCTCAAATTAATTTTGCAAAAGACTGTGAATAGATCTAGAAAGAATTGGTCCAAGAAACTTGATGATGCATTATGGGCCTATAGAACTGCATATAAAAATCCTATGGGTATGTCTCCGTATAAGATGGTATATGGAAAAGCATGTCACTTACCTCTTGAACTTGAACATAAAGCATATTGGGCTATTAAAGAGCTCAACTATGACTTCAAACTTGCCGGTGAGAAGAGGTTATTTGGCATTAGCTCACTTGATGAATGGAGAACCCAAGCCTATGAGAATGCCAAGCTATTCAAAGAAAAAGTTAAACGTTGGCATGACAAAAGGATACAAAAGCGAGAATTTAACGTAGGTGATTATGTGTTATTATTCAACTCTCGTTTAAGATTTTTTGCAGGAAAACTTCTCTCTAAATGGGAAGGTCCTTACGTTATCGAGGAGGTCTATCGTTCTGGTGCCATAAAAATCAACAACTTTGAAGGCACAAGTCCGAGGGTGGTGAACGGTCAAAGAATCAAACATTATATCTCAGTCCTATCAATGTTGAAACTAATATTATTGAGACCGTAACCCCGGAGGAATACATAAAGGATACTTTCCAGAATGTTTCAGACTCCGAGAAGGAATAGGTATGTGGTACGATAAGTAAACTGACTCCAAAACAATTCTAATGGCAATTTTCCTCCGTTTTGGAATATTTAAGAATTTTGGAAAGCAAGAAGTAATCTGGGAAGGACACGAGGCCTCCACGAGGGTGGAGGGCGCGCCCACCCTTCCTGGGCGTGCCCCCTGTCTCGTGGCCACCTTGTGTGCCTCCCGGACTCCGTTTTCTTGCACATTACGTATTTTAGTTGGTAAAAATTCATCATATAATCTCCCGAAGGTTTTGACCACCGTATCACGCAAATATCCTCTGTTTTCGTTTCGAGCTGTTTCTGTCGCATATTTAGAGCAAGATGTCTTCTCAAGAGTCAGTCGGGGAGAGTCGGGTGTCACACCCGACACCAGGTCCAGAAGCAAATAGCGACTCTTATCACTTTGGACCATCAACGGAGGATGAGATGGAGGCCGACTTGAAAAGGACAGATGCCATGGAGGAAGATCAAGAAGTTACCTCTCGCTTCCAAGCAGGATTCATGATGGGGGAACCACATAGCTCGGCTATTCCAAATTCGGTCATCCCTTCCAACGTTAAATTTCTTTCTTATGAACCACATAGCTTTAGCCGTTACTGGCAAGCTCCGCAAGGAAATTATGGACCTCAAACAACAAGTCAATAAGCTCGAGAAGGAGAATCATATCCTAAGGGGATCATCGCCAAGAGGATCACAACACCAACTATGAAGAAGGAGACATAATCACATGGGTATGGGCACTCCCCTTGGCAACTGCCAAGCTTGGGGGAGGTGCCCCGGTATCGTATCACCACCACATTCCTATCTTTACCGTTTTACTTAGTTCGATCCTTTTAGTAATATCTTGATCTAGTAGATTGAAGTTTTAGTATGAAGTAGTTTTGAGTTTTGCTTTCTGATCTCTTTATGTAATCGAGTCCGTGATCTATCTATAATAAAGACTAGTGTTGAGTCAAGGGTTTTGCTATCTTGCTATGATCTTGAGGAAATAGAAAAAATAAAAAAAATAAGAGATTTCATATTGATCTTGTGGATAGTAATGACTTCACACATAAAAGGTATGAGGCATAAAAGTTGTTGAGAGTTGACAAACGTAGTTTTGGTCATCGTTGCAATTAATAGGAAGTAATAAGGAAAGAGAGGTTTTCACATACAAATATACTATCATTGGCATCTTTTATGATTGTGAGCACTCATTAAGTATGACATGCTAAAGGAGTTGATGTTGGACAAGGAAGACAACGTAATGGTTTATGTTTTCTCACATCTCAGTTAAAGTATATTGTCATTGATCTTCCCGACATGTTGAGATTGCCTTTCCCTCTCATGCTAGCCAAAATTCCTTGCACAAAGTAGAGATACTACTTGTGCTTCCAAATATCCTTAAGCCCAGTTTCACCATGAGAGTCCACCATACCTACCTATGGATTGAGTAAGATCCTTCAAGTAAGTTGTCATGTTGCAAGCAATAAAAATTGCTCCCTAAATATGTATGACTTATTAGTGCGGAGAAAATAAGCTTTATACGATCATGTGATATGGAAGTAATAAAAGCGACGGACTGCATAATAAAGGTTCATATCACAAGTGGCAATATAAAGTGACGTTCTTTTGCATTAAGATTTTGTGCATCCAACCCTAAAAGCACATGACAACCTTTGCTTCCCTCTGCGAAGGGCCTATCTTTTAATTTATGTTTTTACTTTATTCTTGAGTCAAGGTGATCTTCACCTTTCCCTTTTTCATTTTATCCTTTGGCAAGCTCCTCGTGTTTGAAAGGTCCTGATATATATATATATCCAATTGGATGTAAGTTAGCATGAATTATTATTGTTAACATCACCCAAAGGTGAATACGTTGGGAGGAAACACAATAAGCCCCTATCTTTCTCAATGTCCGGTTGAGCCTCCATAACCACAAGTATTGCGTGAGTGTTAGCAATTGTAGAATACTATATGATGGTTGAGTATGTGGACTTGCTGGAAAGCTCTAGACTCTTTCTGATGTTATGATAAATTGCAATTGCTTCAATGACTGAGATTATAGTTTGTTAGTTCCCAATGAAGTTTCTGAACCATACTTGACATTGTGAATTGATCGATACTTGAGCATAAGAAACCGTATGACAAAATCTATATATGTTGTTGTTATAAGAATGATCATGATGCCTTCATGTCCATATTTTATTTTTATCGACACCTCTATCTCTAAACATGTGGACATATTTTTTGATTTCGTTTTCCGCTTGAGGACAAGCGAGGTCTAAGCTTGGGGGAGTTGATACGTCTATTTTGCATCATGCTTTTATATCAATATTTATTGCATTATGGGCTGTTGTTACACATTATATCTCAATACTTATGGCTATTCTCTCTTATTTTACAAGGTTTACCATGAAGAGGGGGAATGCCGACAACTGGAATTCTGGCTGGAAAAGGAGCAAATATTGGAAACTATTCTGCACAGCTCCAGAAGTCCTGAAACTCCACGGAAGTTATTTTTGGAATTAATAAGAATTATTGAGCGAAGAAACTACCAGAGGGGGTCCACACCCTGGCCAGGAGGGTGGGGGGCGCGCCACCTGTCTCTTGGGCCCCTGGTGGCCCTCCGGTGCCCATCTTCTGCTATATGAAGGCTTTTACCCTGAAAAAAAATCATAAGCAAGCTTACGGGACGAAACTCCGTCACCACGAGGCAGAACCTTGGCGGAACCAATCTAGGGCTCCGGCGGAGCTATTATGCTGGGGAAACTTCCCTCCGAGAGGGGGAAATCATCACCATCGTCATCACCAACGATCCTCTCATTGGGAGGGGGTCAATCTCCATCAACATCTTCACCAGCACCATCTCCTCTCAAAACCCTAGTTCATCTCTTGTATCAAAACCACAAATTGGTACCTGTGGGTTGCTAGTAGTGTTGATTACTCCTTGTAGTTGATGCTAATTGGTTTACTTGGTGGAAGATCATATGTTCATATCCTTAATGCATATTAATACTCCTCTGATCATGAACATGAATATGCTTTGTGAGTAGTTACTTTTGTTCCTGAAGACATGGGTGAAGTCTTGCTATTAGTAGTCATGTGAATTTGGTATTCGTTCGATATTTTGATGAGATGTATGTTGTCTCTCCTGTAGTGGTGTTATGTGAACGTCAACCACATGACACTTCACCATTATTTGGGCCTAGAGGAAGGCCTTGGGAAGTAATAAGTAGATGATGGTTTGCTAGAGTGACAGAAGCTTAAGCCCTAGTTTATGCATTGCTTCGTAAGGGGCTGATTTGGATCCACATGTCTAATGATGTGGTTAGGTTTACCTTAATACTTCTTTTGTAGTTGTGGATGCTTGCAATAGGGGTTAATCATAAGTGGGATGCTTATCCAAGTAAGGGCAGTACCCAAGCACCGGTCCACCTACATATCAAATTATCAAAGTACCAAACGCGAATCATATGAGCGTGATGAAAACTAGCTTGACGATAATTCCCATGTGTCCTTGGGAGCGCTTTTCTCATTATAAGAAATTGTCCAGGGTTGTCCTTTGTTACAAAAAGGATTGGGCCACCTTCCTGCACTTTATTTACTTTCACTGCTTGTTACCTGTTACAAATTATCTCATCACAAAACTATCTGTTACCTACAATTTTAGTGCTTGCAGAGAATACCGTACTGAGAACCGCTTGCCATTTCCTTGTGCTCCTCGTTGGGTTCGACACTCTTACTTATCGAAAGGACTACGTTAGATCCCCTATACTTGTGGGTCATCACCGGCCAGCGCCGGGGAGTGGCGGGGCCAGGCTGACCACGCGACAGGGGAAGAGGCCCCGAGCGCGGCCATGGCCAGCCAGGCGCGAGGGGGCAAGCGGGCGCAGCCTGGGCGTCACGGGGAGCGGGAGGTAGCGGGAAGGAGCGGCTGCGGGGCAGTCCGGCGAGCAGGGCGGCGATCGCCGTGGCTGATCTGATCAGCGAGAGGCGGCGGACGGGGTTCAGGGGCGAGTTCGCGCAAGGCAGAGGCAGGGGTGCGGGCGGTCGGGCAGGCGACCAAGCAGCGAATGGCACATGCGCGGGCGGGCGTGGGACAAGCGGCTGCAGATAGTGGTGGAGGCAGAAGCAGCTGGAGACGCAGGGCCAGGTAGCGAGCGGTGGCGCTAAGCACGACGGGGTGGACGGCAACGAGCTCCGCGAGTCGTGGCCACGACTGCGAGTACCACCGCAGCAACGAGCTCGGGCATGACGAGGGGGAAGCTACGGGCGCGGGATCGAGCTAGCGAGCGAGGGGGATTGACCGCTGGCTCACCGTGGTCCTGCAGGTGTGCACGAGTAGGCTCGGGGAGGGCTCGTGGTGGCCGGATTCGGCGGCGAAGCTCGTCGGAGTAGAGGAGGAAGACGACGACGTAGGGGACAATGCAGAGGCGCTCCTGCTCGGGTGATTTGTCGGGGAGGAAGAGGAGGTCGAGGCGGTCCTTCTTGGTGCGGAGGCGAGGCAAGGCGGTGTCGAGGACCGCGTGCGTTACGGCGGCGGGGCCACAACGGCGCTCGGATGCGGTGGGGAATGGGAGAGGCGGACAGGGCAAGCAGCAGCTCGTGGGGAAGGGGGGAAAAGATCTCTCGGGGGGCAGGGGTCGACGTTGGCGTCCTTATCCTCCCTGCGGCGCCTGTAGCAGCATGGCCGGCGTGATGGGTTTGGCGGCGATGCCCCTGTTGCGGTCTGAGACCGAGGAACAGGACGGGGGGGAGGGGGGGGTGGAGACCGGTGTGAGGGGGCAACTGGGTTGGCTCGGGTGGGTTAGGTGGGCCGGCCCAGGTGGGTTCGGTCCAGGGAGGGGGTTGCTCTCTCTCTCTCTCTCTCTCCCTTTTCTTTTTCTTAAGCAACAATTTCAAATTGCTTAGGCCATTTAAACACAAAAAAATTAGGTTCACCACAAATATTCATTATGGATTATTTGGCACAAGATGAACATTTTAGTTTACTACTTGAAGAAATAATTTGTTTTACTTTATTTTAAATTTTGAATTTGGACCTGATTCGAACCAACGCGAGTTTTAACAACAGAAACGCGGTGATGTGGCATCATTAGCAGATGTTACTGTAGCTTAATTATCTGGGCGTCACAGCTGCACGAGGTGCTGTCACTTCGGGATGTGAATATCCTTGGTGAATTCAAACAGTGGGTGATTCAAGGGCCTAATTTGGGATTCCTCCATATTCTTGCGCTTGATGATTATGGTTGTGACCTTGGGGATCTTCCGCGGCTGGATTATGTTGTTATTGATATATGGGACTATTTAGCCGACCGTGATTTCTCCAAATTTCTCTCCAGCCTTGCGACCCTTACCAATCTTCAAATATCTACTTATCATCAACCGGTACATCCTCTCTGTTTACCCCTTCTTACCATTGAAATTAAATTCAGCACTCATAGACATAATTAAAGGATGCATATAACTACTACTAAATGTTGGAAGGTTTTTTTTTTTGCCAATTCATATACGCGAGGGATGTCAAATTCAGTTGGTAAGCAAGCAATTCCGCCCTTAGTTTGTTTTTTGCCACGAAATTGCCATGCTTGTCAACTAAACTTGCCATCCTCGTGTCAACTAAAGTTGCCATAAAAACGTTCTATTTGCCATGGGTGAATCCTGAACGTTCGGGATTCATCATTTCCGTAATAAAATTTCCTTCAGACAACATCGAGGACTAGGTCATGTAGTGTTGTGCCTCATCCTCCTAGTGCATTGGTGGACTTTGTCGATCTCATTTGCTTGTTAATTCATGATATTGTGCAATGAAATGGTTGTTGTCAAGCATTTGATCTATTAGGGACAATCGGTATCTAAACTCAAAGTGGTGTTGCGTCTCAAACCCCAACTTAATGAGAAACCACCTTATTTGGAATGTAACTTGGAAATAACCTCCTCATGATGTTCTTTGCGTTAGCAACAGAGTTGTACATATTTGTAATCCTGTAGTGATTTCCTAGAAAAATTACTAGTTTATTACTTGAACTGACATTTTTGTTTCTAGTGGGCTGAGAACCTCTATAAATTGTAACATCCTAAACTCCTATAGTTCTTCTAGAACTGGGTTCATGCCTTTGTGAGCTGTGGATGTGACTTTACTTACATGAGTACAATGTAATATTTGTTCAACTGCTACAATCTGGACCCGTCCCATGTGTGTGTGCGCGCGCGCTTAGCAGACCGGCTTGGCCCATGTGGCTTGTAATGGTAGGTAGTACATCTATACTCCTATATAGTGTACGAGTATTAAGCGATATAGACCGTTGAATCTTTGTAATCCGACGGCTCACACTCAATTGATTTAGATAGAGAACTACGTGGCCACTTTTACACCATTGGATAGAATAATCTGACGGCTTGCGGTGCTGGGATTCGCGTGCGGCACACCCTTTGCTGCAATGTGACAAAGAATACACGAAGGTTCAAGATTCCCCTGCTGGCCACTGGCACCTAGAAATCTCTGGTAGGCTCCTGTAAGAGAGTGCTGCCCTACAGTACTACTACTAACAAGCTATTTCACCTGGCAAGCACTGCTACACGTGATGAGAGAGAGTGTGTGTAAGAATAATCAGATGCTTGGGGTATTTTGAGTTGCTAACGTCGCTTGCTACGCTTACAATGGCCGACAGACACAAGTAAAGTAAAAGCTTAATCTGTGTTAAAATTAAATATCCCCGCAAAAAAAGTGTTATAATTAAATAGTTATTATTTTCTCTTATAATTTCGTTTTCAAATATGATCCAGGTTTTCCTATTGTTTCCATCAATAATCATTAAATTTATACGTGCAAGGCACGTGCCTTGTACTAGTATAGATAGTGTGCGTGAGTGAGAGGCATCGAATTGACTCTGTAAACACTATTCCCTATCTGAAGCTTTCCTCTCTTTGCTCTTTCCCCTTCTTCAAGTCTTTCTCTTTGAGATATTTTCCTGGTTCGTAGAAGCAGGGAAGTGCTACGGGATCGCAGCATCAATGATTCTTGATATGCGTTGACTTTAATTTTTGACTGTAATATTTGTTCAACGGTTCTGGATATGTGTTGAGTTTAATTTTTGACGGTTCTCTTTTGTCTGTTTCAGCTAAATGGGGCCAATATTCTAGAGACACTTCCATGCACCTTTATCAACTTAAAGAGCTTGACATTGCTGACACACTTCTGTGAACTTCCCTCCATTTTATCAACCTTTTGCTTGCTAAGGAATGCTCCAAGCCTTGAAAGCCTCAAAATAGAGGTAATGTTTAGTGCTACAGATTATCTTTATTTACATTATATGAAGGCCGTCGTTATTGCTTCTAATGAATGACTGTTTGCTTATATTTGTTAAGGTTGTTTGTGATTATGATTATGGCATGGAGCGGAAATTTGAGGTGGTATTTCTGGCCATCAGGACAGAGCCGAGGGGAGCCGAGGGGCGATGCGGGGGGCGACCAGCGGGACGACCCGCGACCCTCCCGTAGCGCTCGTCGCCGGCCGCCGGCGGGAGGCGCCGGATCTGATTGAGGCGCGCGTAGGAGGGCGATTCTGGGCGCTAGCGGACTCGGAAGATGAGGACGACGACGATCCGGTGCCGGACTACTCGCCAACTCCATCCGACGTCATCTGCGAGGCATTCAACCCAGGGTACTCGGAGGAAGAGGTCGCGGCTTTGGTGGATGATATCGTACCCGGAGAGGATCCGGCGCGGCTTGGTCTTCGTTCAACCGACCGACTCGAGGTGGTTCGCCGGATTGTACACCGGAGAACGGCGGCGACGGCCATCCGACCTTGGAAAGGTCCTCTGCCTAAGGTACGCATACAGCCTATAACTTTGTCAGATTTTTTTCCGCAAAAAGATTGGCATGTGGTAACTCGGAAGAAGAAGAAGAAAGGAGGGCGACCAGATCCTGCACCTCCGCCGCCGGCGACCATGGTGGCGGACGGGATCAGGGAGGCCAGATCCTCGCGTTTGAAATCGCTGACCGGTTCTGAGTGGGCCGGTTTGGGATGGGCCGGTTCGCAGACCATGAATGGGCATGAGGCCCATCATGGGGGTGTAGCGGCCGGTACCGACGGTGTCGCCTACACTGGGTATGCGGCCCAGGAGGTACACGTCCGATCGGATCGGTCCGTCGATGATGCATGCACGGACGTCGATCGTTCTCGTACTCTGTCTTGGGTCCGTCTGCCGCCGGGTAGGGTTCGCAGGACAGGTACGAAGGGTTTCCCGTCGTGCGGAGGGAGACGGGCGAGGCGCATCGTGCCCGTGACGATCATGGCCGGTAGAGGCGAAGCTCCTCCGCCGGCGAAGCGCCCCTTGCCTGGCGCGGCTGGTCGGGGTGGGGCGCCACCGCCACCAGCAGCGAACGCCGGTCGGGGGGGTCAGGTCGGGCAAAGGCCTTCGGCGGGAGGAGGCGGCGCCGTCGGTGCCGCAGGTCGTGGTGTCACCTCTGGGGGTGCGCAGCCACCGGGGCCTGCCCAGCCGCAGCCGACTCCTGTGATTGGCACGAGGCCGACGGCCCCGGCGCCCACGGCGTCTGCCGGCCGGGGGATCGGGAGACCACCGCCGCACAATGCTAACCAGGCTGCGGGCCGCGGGGGACCGAGGCCTCCTGTGCCGGGTTCTGCTGGTGCTGGGAATGCTGGCCGCGGCGATGGTCACCGGCAGGTTCGTGCGGAGACGGTAGCTACGGGGAAACCACCACCACACTACGTTGCCAGACCGATACAGAACAGGTCAACTCAGCCTAATGCTCCTCCCCGAGGTCAGTGGGGAGACGACGGTTACGATGCTTACGGCAAGGGACAACACCGAGGATCCTCGTCAACTGGAGGAGGGCGCGGTTACGCTTGGCAGAGTGATGGGACGGCCGAGAGACCTTTTCTCGGGCCCGCTGGCGGGTTTGTTGAGGGAGCCTCCGGCCCGGACAATCGCCAGAGAGGAGGTTTTCGTGGGAACCGAGGTGGTCGAGGCTGGGGTCGCGGGAGATTTCGCCGCCAACAGCCTCTGGGGACTTCTCATTCTGATGCTACGGTTGAGACTCAGATTTCCTCAGAGCTACCTCCCCAGGCAATGGAGGTGGTGAAGGAGTTGGCCAATGTTGATGTTTCTGAGGCTGTGACGGTGGATGAGGCCACCGACAGTCTCGATCTTGAGAGGGCGTCCAAGTATGCCCGTAAGAAGGAAAAGATGGTTTGCTATCGGTGTGGGGACAAGGGCCACTTCATTGCTGAGTGTGTGGCCCAACTGTGTGAGTCTTGTGGCAAACTTGCCCATGAGTCGGGTGAGTGCCCAATGCTGCGTGATGTACCTCCCACTCTTCACATCTATGGAGTTTACTGTGCTGAGCTCATGTTTTTTGAGTCTCCGGAGGCGAGAGAGGTCCCGGAGGATAACCAGATTACGACTACTGGGATCGTCAGAGCGACACAGGGAGCGGTGACTGAAGCGCAGATTGTGAGGAGGTTGCAGGAGTTAGCTCCCGGTGATTTTGTCTGGGAGTTAGTACCCATTGAGGACAGAGTTTTTAAGGTTGATTTCCCGTCTGTCGAGGACCTGCAGAAATTGTTAAGTTTTGGCTTGTGTAAAGTTCCCGGTACTAAGTGTATTCTGGAGTTTAACGAGTGGAAACAGGTTGAGCCTAAAGGAAAACCGCTTACGCAGGTATGGCTGAGGTTTTTGGGGGCTCCATCAAAGCCTCTGCAGGATGCTCGTGTTGTGGCTAGTTTGGGTATCCTCGTTGGAAAAACTGAAAAGGTGGACATGGTTTTCACTCGTGCCAATGGGATTGCCCGAATTCTTGTGAGCATTTTGGATATCGAGTATGTGCCCGATAAGGTTAACTGGACCTATAGGGGTGAGGTATTTCCGCTGGATATCGAGTTTGAGGACACCGACTTATTTGATGATGCCGTTAACGGTAATGATGTGGATATGCACGACCGTGAGGGAGGTACTGGGTCTAAGGGGGCCCCGTCAGATGAGACCATGCGTGAGGGATCTAACGGATCGCACCCTCAGTCGGCCGTGACAGGACCGGAGGCTCAGCACACTGACTCACCAGAGGTACCCATGGCTACTTTGCGGTTCGGTTCTTTCGAGCCAGCTTCGGCACCTCCCAGGCTTTGGAGTGACAGGGTGGAGTCAGACAGTGATTTTGAGCACACGCTTCCTTCACTGGAGGTGGAGAGGGAGGTTCGTGCTGATTGCGGGCTCAGTGCTAGCCCTTCTGGACTGCTGACTGATGCGGGAGTGTCTTCGGTGTCGGCGTTCACGGGGCCGAGGGGTTGTGGGGGAGAGGGTTCGGGACTTACAGTCCACTCCCCCGCCCATGGACGTTCTGCAGTTTCGCCGGGGCCTTGACCCCTAGGGGGCGGTTTCATGGTGGAGGGTCCTCGAGGCAGGCGGCCTGGAGGACCTCTGCGACGGAGGCAGATAGCACTGTCGATGCTGCGGGAGGGGGGACGCCAGGGCAGGTGGCCCGGCCTACTCCCTCTCCTCGGGTGGTCAGGCGGATCACCCCACTGAGGGTTACCTCGGCCGTGCCGCAGGTCAGCGGGAGGAGACGGCGGCAGGTGGCCCCGGTCGTTCTCTCCTCCCCATTGACTGCGGTGGGGCACTCGACCGGCGGGATCGGGAGCCCGATGATGCCTCCGCTAGAGACCTCGGCACCAACTGGAGTTTCGGGCCCGGTTTTACTAGGGAGGAGGTGATCGCGTTCGGAGGGATCTCGGACCCTACTTCCGGGGGCAGACGGATGAGTGCTCGCATCCTCGACGTCCCGGAGGTTGATGACATGCAGCAGCGGTGCGCTATGAGGGCGGCCAAGCTTCAGGAGGCTGCTTGTTCATCGGGTATGTCGTTTGAATTGTCTAATTCTTTATTGCATTTTTCTAATGAGGACATTATTAATAATGCAAACCAATTAGGAGTTTCACTAGGTGCTACGGATGGTGAAATTACTAATTCGGTGAATGATATTTTAGACTTGGAAGCGGAACGGGCTTTAGAGGCTATTCGTAATATTGCGGCTGTTAAACCTATGAATGATAATGAGATTAATGCGTTAGGAGTTAGAATGCTGGATAGCTCTGTGTGAGGATCTAGCACCCACTAACCCGGAGGCCGACGAGGAGGATGTGCCCTTCGTAATGACGCTAGCAATATTTCGTAACCGGTCATGAGGAACGGGACTTGAGATTAATAAACCTAAACGTAAGTGGAAACGGAAGATTTACCTGCATTCCGCTGTCCATAGAAGTGCTAGGATTGAACTACCAAAAATTTCATGATGAA
Organism: Aegilops speltoides; assembly: GCA_021437245.1. NCBI lineage: Eukaryota > Viridiplantae > Streptophyta > Magnoliopsida > Poales > Poaceae > Aegilops > Aegilops speltoides. The sequence goes on along the minus strand of CM038145.1, from coordinate 385,370,421 downwards.
TTATGAGAGGAATTTTTGGAACAGCAGAGGTCTTAAGGACTTGGCTAAAAGAAGATTCTGGCTGAGACTTCTATTGAGCGTAAGCTTGATTTTGTTGCTTTATCGGAGACGGGTAGAGATAACTTTGCACCCCGCTTCTCTCCTCACTAGTTGGTGGTATTGATTTTGATTGGCACCGCTTACCTCCGAGGAAGATCGGGTGGCATCCTATTAGGTGTAAGATGCGATTCACTAGAAGTCCGTAGTGTTGTGATGGGCGACTTCGCTGTAAAGTTTCGGGTTAGGTCTAAGATTGATGGCTTTAACTGGGCTTTGGTGGCGGTTTATGGGGCTGCGCAGCTGAGTTTAAAGCAGAGTTTCTAGCTGACCTAGTACGAATTTGTGGGTCAGAACAACTACCGATCTTAGTCGGAGGAGATTTCAATATCATCCGGAGGCGGGAGGAGAAAAACAATGACAACTTTGATGGTAGATGGTCATTTATGTTCAACACCATTATAGAAAGCCTGGATCTGCGAGAGATAGAACTCTCGGGTCGAAAGTTTACTTGGGCCAACGCTATGCCAAACCCAACTTTCGAAAAACTGGATAGGGTTCTTGCAAGCGTGGAGTGGGAACAAAAATTCCCGTTGGTCACGGTGCAAGCACTGTCGAGGGGAATATCTGATCATACCCCATTGTTCGTGGACTCAGGGGAGCCGAACCACGTGGGTAATAAGAACACCTTCTCATTTGAGGCGTCATGGTTTGAGCGTGAGGGTTCTTTGACTTGGTTGTTAGGGAATGGGCGAATGAGGTTCGCGGTAATACACCCATTGAGCGTTGGCAAAATAAGATCCGGCATTTGCGGAGCTTCTTGCGGGTTGGGCTAAGCATCTTAGTGGGGAGTATAAGGTTGAAAAGGATAGACTCCTTTCTCTTGTACATGACTTGGGCGTAAAGCCGAGTCTAATGTTTAGTCCTCTTGAGCTTCGTGTTAAGAATGAGGCGGAAAAGCGTTTGAAAGAACTATTACGTGAAGAAGAATTGAAGTGGGCTTTACGTGCTAAGGTTCGTAGAGTGGTCCAGGGGGACGCGAATACTCAATTCTTTCATTTAATTGCGAATGGCAAGCACGAAAAAGCTAATCTTTCAGCTCGAGCGGGATTTAGGGTACAATTTTAGGTCAGGATAACCTAAAAACTTATATCACTGAATACTATAAGCAGCTGTTTGGTCCACCGAAGGAGAATACGGTGACACTAGATGAGTCCATGACTGAGGATATACCTCAGCTTTCGGCTGCTGATAATGACATTTTGCTTGCCCCGTTCTCGGAAAAGGAGGTTCTTGAGGCAATTGCTCAAATGAAAAATAATAAGGCTCCTGGTCCGGATGGTTTTCCGGCCGAGTTTTATAAGAAGTGTTGGCACATTATTAAGGGGGATTTACTACCTATGTTTCATGATCTTTTCTCTGGACAGCTTCAGTTATTCCATCTGAATTTTGGGACTATCACATTACTTCCTAAGAAGACGGATGCGGTGCAATTGAGCAATTCAGCCGATCTGTCTCCTCAATGTTAGTTTCAAAATTTTCACAAAGGTTGGGACCAATAGGCTCACACAGATTATGATTCTGTAGTGCATCAATCCCAAACCGCTTTCATGCCGCATGAAACATTCTTGAAGGAGTGGTAGTTTTGCATGAACGCTCCATGAAATGCACTCCAAAAATTGGATGGAGTGATTTTTAAAGTGGATTTCGAGAAAGCGTATGATAAGATAAAGTGGCCATTTCTCCAACAATCTTTGCGTATGAAAGGGTTTGATGAAGCTGGCGGCGAAGGCAGTGCAATCATTTACGCAAAAGGGTAGTGTGGGTATTAAAGTTAATGATGACATCGGTCATTACTTTCAGACGCATAAAGGCCTACGACAAGGAGACCCAATGTCCCTATCTTGTTTAACATCGTGGTAGATATGTTGGCAATTCGATAGGACGGGCTAAGGAAAATGGTCGTAGGTGGATTGGTGCCTCATCCGTTGATGGAGGCATCTCTATCCTACAATGCTGATGATACCATCATCTTCATGGAGCATGACGTGTGTAAGGCTAGGAATATGAAGCTGGTGTTATGCCTATTCAACAATTGACCGGGTTGAAGATCAACTTTCATAAGAGTGAGTTGTTCTGCTTTGGTAGGGCTAAAGATGAACAGGAGGCTTACAAACAATTGTTCGGGTGTGAGTTGGGACAGTTACCTTTCTCATACTTAGGGATTCCTATCCACCATCGTAGGCTAACGAACAGAGAATGGAAGTGCTTTGAAGACCGTTTTGAGAAGAAAGTGAGCTGCTGGAAGGGCAAGCTCTTATCTTATGGAGGCCGGTTAATTCTTATTAATTCAGTGCTCACAAGTTTGCCGATGTTTCTTCTTTCTTTCTTTGAGATACCAGTTGGAGTCAGGAAGAGACTGGATTTCTATAGATCACGGTTCTTCTGGCAGGGTGATGAGCTGAAAAGAAAATACAGACTGGCTAAGTGGGACATTATCTGTAGACCTAAGGACCAAGGGGTCTAGGTATTGAGAATCTAGAAATTAAGAATAAATGCCCTTAGCAAGTGGTCAGGAAGCTCTCGTCGGAGACGGATCTTTGTGTGGGCACAGATCCTTCGCGCCAAGTACCTCCAATCAAAAACTTTGTCGCAAGTATCTCAGAAGGCCGACGGACTCGCCTTTTCTCGAAGGGGCTCATGAAGGTCAAGCAGGCTTTCTTTAATAGGACGAAGTTTGTTGTAGGAAACGGCTCTCAAGACGCTGCTTAGGAGGATACCCGCTTGGTGACACACCACCGGCCATCCAATATCCCTCCTTGTACCGAATTGTTCAACGCAAGGAGGTAGTCATTGCTTCGGTTTTCCAAACTATCCCCCTTAATATTCAGTTTCGACGAGTGCTAGCGGGCAATCGTTGGGAACAATGGCTCCATCTAGTGAGAAGGCTGATGGATATCCAGTTATCTCAACAACCCGATGAATTGCGCTGGATGTTGACTAAGTCCGAGGCTTCACGGTTAAATCAATGTATATTGATGTTATTAATTCAAGCCCCATTCCAACGTCCAAACATGTTTGGGATGTTAAAGTTCCTTTGAAAATAAAAGTGTTTATGTGGTTTGTTCATAAACAAGTAATTTTAACTAAGGATAACTTGAAGAAGCGCAATTGGACAGGACCTACTAGGTGTAGTTTACGTGATCGGGATGAGTCTATTAAACACCTCTTTTTGATTGCCGCTTGCAAAAGTTCTATGGCAGACGGTCCACATTGCTTTTAACATCAAACCACGAATTCCATTAGTGCTTTGTTTGGGACCCGGCTTAATGGGATTGAGCCCAGCTTAGGGAGACATATTCGGGTGGGGGTTTGTGCATTGTTGTGGACCATCCGAACTGCGAAACGATTTGGTTTTTAACAGAACATCATATATACATTTTTTGCAGGTTTTGTTCCGGACTACGGCTCTGATTCGTTCGTGGTCGCTACTCACCCAGACGGAGGCCAGGGAGCATTTGGTTACTGGGTCTGTCCGTTGGGAGATGGTAGCTCGGGATATCTTCAACCGGTTTGGATGGCGGTCATGTAATAGGATAGGCATTTAGTATTCCTATCTAGTTTTGCCTCGCCGGTTGTGGCTCTTTGTTTTGGCTAGCTTCATGTATCTAGCTGATCCGGGCTCTGTGTGAGCTTGTGTTGCTTCTTTTATTTACTATTCAGGACCTTTGGAACCTTATTGCTACTACTCTATTTTGTTTTAATAAGAGGGCCGTATGCATCATGCTGATGCAGAGGCCGGGGTATTCCCCCTTTTCAAAAAAAAAATGGAGAGTTTCAAAATGCACAGTATACTGATGGCATGTGTGCCAAGCTTCAGTTTGTGGATATGACTGGTATTCACTTGTTTTCAAATGAAATGTCCTTCATAGAGGTTATTCTCTCTAAAGCAAAGGCTTCTTCGCACATTATCCATAAGTCTTTGTCGTGCTGCGCAATTGGCAATGTCTAATGAGGATGGACTGAAGATGTTACTAAACTACAAAAAAGCTTCAACTCATGCAAAGGTTATATTTGAAGGTAAAGAATCTTACCAGCGTTATTGCATACCGGCATTGCATTGATACATAATAGCATTGTTTAGGAAGTTTGCCACCATGCATACTAGCATATCAATGATACATAATAGCAAATGACAGAGTAGCAGTGCCTAATTTGTTCCAACTTTACTATGCTGTTTTCACTTATGTATTATTCAAGATAAGCAAAAATAATTTTGTGGCTAGAAGAGAGGGTGTTTAGTAGTTGGCAGGAAGAGAACAATCACATTCACAGGTGAACGTGAACGAGGCTCAGTGTATTCAGGAATTTTTCCATGCTCGTGCTTCATCTTTTCTTTTCTTAACAGTTTGAAGCCACATTATATTAGATGGCTGTCAGTCTGCACATATTTTTTTTCCATCTACCTTATGCCTGTTGGGATGCGCTGCATAAATGGTGTTCTTGTTGTTCTGGCGGGTTGTACTGTTACTGATAATTTTCACCCTCGGAGCCTGGAAATGCGTGAAGCTGTTCCGCTGGAATGACACCTGATGACCAATTTAGTCTTTTGAAGATCAGATGCGCCACATCCATGAAATTTTCGTCCCAAGGGACTGTCGTAATTATGTGTTCTGCAAGAAATTTGTCACTAGTACTATTGGCAGTTTGGTGAAAAGTTGGTGATAGAATTCAGTGCATTAGCCTGTCCTGTCAGTACTTTTGCTGATGTGGAGAATTCCTTATGCGGTGTGCCAGCTCACGGATCCAATCCAAGAAACGGCATGCCAGCTACTCCCTTCGTTCCAAAATAGATGACCCAACTTTGTACTAACTTTAATACAAAGTTGGGTCATCTATTTTGAAACGGAGGGAGTATTACTTAGAACTGCTTTGTCCTTTTTTCATTCTCCTATTACAGAAGCTAGAATATATGGTTGTTTGATGATCTGTATAATTCTTCATGGCAATATGGTTGGTCAATAGCCCGTTCTGGTACATGCATGTGTGTTGAGTTTAAGTTATGGTCTAAGATCGTCTCCAATAGATGGTCCAAAATTTGGCGGTCCAAAACCAAAGATGTAAAATTTGGACCGCCAAAAAGTGTGTTTTGAAGCTACGAAAAAAGCTCAACTCCAACAGATGGTCCAAAAGAGCAACTCCAATAGATGGTCCAAAATGAAGATGTAAATTTCTTAAAACGACAAACTACTAGTCCATTCAACATAGTTCAAACATCAAATTCAACATAGTTTCATACATGAACTTCAACTACTACTTATTCAAACGACTAGATAAACTACTCCTCATCGTCGGAGCTGCGGAACTGCGCCCAGAACTCCTCCTTCTCCGGGTCGTCGCACCCCTCCTCCTCCTCCTCCTCCGAGAAGTATGCCTAGTCCTCCTCGGAAGAGGACTCGATGGGGATGACCATCGGGGGACCGGCCTCGTCCTCCTTCTTCTTCTGCTCCGCCTCACGCTTCTAGTACTACTCCAACTCGGCCTGGACGTACTCCGGATGCTCCCGAGCAAACCTCGCCATCACCTCCTCGTCGGTCTCGCCGGCATTGACGACAACGACGGCTTCTTCGTCGTCTTATTCTTCGTCGTGATCTCCTTCATCTTGATGCCCTACGGCACAAGCATTTCCGCTTCCGCCCGACTCTCGATCTCTGGGAAGTTGAGGTGCTCCCGAGGCCTCTCGGCACGCCACACCGCCACATCGTAGGCACGCTCGGCCTCGTGGACGGAGGGGTACGTGACGATCCACCAACGCCTCCCAGCGTCGGAGAACTCCAATCCCCACTTACCGGAGGGCTTCTGCCTCACGCCGAAGAAGCCCGACTTGTCCTTCGGCGTCTTCTTCGGCGCCATCGGAGAGCGGTGGAGCGGCGGCGGAGGCATGGAACGGGGGCGGTGGCGGACGGAGCCGGGTGGGGCGGAGCTGAGGGGCGGTGGCGGACGGAGCCGAGCGGGGCGGAGCTGAGGGGCGGTGGTGGACGGAGCCGGGCGGCACTACTAGGGAAAACCCTAGTAGTAGCGCGGGTTTTGAGGCTATCAGCAATGCGGGCAGCCGCGCTACTACTACGGTGCTACATCTAACTGTTAGTAGTAGCGCGGTCTGCCCCCGCGCTACTACTGTTGACTGTATCAGCAACACTTTTCTGGAATGCGCTACTATTAGTTAGCTGTAGCGATTTCCTAGCCCCTCGCTACTGCTATATCTTTCATCATTTTCCCCCGCTTCCTGCCCCGTTTCGGTTTCAATAAACTGCAATTTTCAGATACTACTACTAGATATCAATTTCATAAAGCATTATAGGTACTAGGTAGTACTCCCTCCGTTCCAAATTACTCGTCGTGGTTTTAGTTCAAACCACGACGAGTAATTTGGAACGAAGGGAGTACTACATAACAATTTCATGTATAGTCAACATGCATCCTCAAGCAGTACAAGGTCATATCGACGACGATCATCATATGTAGTTTTAGATGATATCGACGACGATCGTCATATGAAGTTCTAGATGATATCGACGACGATCATCATATGTAGTTCTAGATAATATAGCCACACACACATATGTAGTTCTAGATGATATCGAAGATGATCATCATCCTCAAGTCTGGGCGGTGGGTGTTCCTGATAGTAATTAGGATGGCCTGTCCAACACTAAGATTCTTGTCATCGAGGAATCTCTTCCACCCAACCGAGTTTAACTGTGTGCGACCGTCCGTGTCCACGCGATAAGCACTGGTTGTGATGGAGCCCCTTGCGGTAAGGCGTAGTCCAGCTGAGCCTTCTTCATCAGGCTCGATACCATAACTCACAGATAGGCTCTTTGCCAATTTCTGAATAAGAAAAACATATCAATTAATAAAAATCCTCGCACATACTCTTGCAAATAGGTATATATGGATTATCTACACTATTAATAGTTCCTTAGATTCTACACTAATAAGCATGTGATCGAACTCCATACTAAATCATATCATCCACTAGATTCCACACAACATATCATTGGACGCTACACTAAGCATATCATCGGATAATTTGCATTTGTAAGTATAACATACCATATCATGTCGATCGACCATGGTACTTGTCAGGCGGGTCACGAATGGCACACCGACAAAGTCAGCACGTGGCGAAATTATGTCCCATAGGTTGCACACCTCCTCCTCGCTCAGCCTCATTCTTTGAGCTACGATGGCTTCATGAAGTGGGTCCTCATCATGTTCATCGAGTGGGTCCTCATTATCTTCATCATCTTCGTCATGTTCATCATCTTCGACCAGGTTGATATAAATGACAACCAGCTTGGGTCTTTCTGCTCTGAAGGAGAAGCTGATCAACTCACCACCAGTAAGACGCGTGCGGGCGAGGAAACGGGCCCGTCCATCTCCTCCAATCTGCGACATATTGCGTCCTTTCTCGATCTCCATAGTGTACGGCCCCCCAGGAGCCTCAATGTCATAGTGTCTCCTGTCAGCTCGTTGAATTTCAACCTCACATTGCATGGGACGATCTGTGTAAAAAAAAGCAAAATGACACAATGTAGTAATGCCAACACTTAAAATAAAATAGTTGTTACATTTCATACAATTTCTTACCGCCGCATGACGAAAACTCGGCTGGAAGTAGATGCCGAATGATACGTCTCCAACATATCTACTTTTCCAAACACTTTTGCCCTTGTTTTGGACACTAACTTGCATTATTTGAATGAAACTAACCCGGACTGACGCTGTTTTCAGCAGAACTACCATGATGTTGTTTTATGTGTAGAAAAGAAAAGTTCTCGGAATATCCTGGAAATCCACGGAGGCACTTTTTGGAATTAATAAGAATTTTTGGCGAAAGAATTAATGCCAGGGGGCCCATAGCATGTCCACGAGACAGGGGGGCGCGCCCCCCTAGGGTGCGGCCTCCTATCTTGTGGGCCCCCTGGACCTCCACCGACGTCAACTCCAACTCCATATATTCACGTTCGGGGAGAAAAAATTAGGGAGAAAATTTCATCGCGTTTTACGACACGGAGACACCGCCAAGCCCTAATCTCTCTCGGGAGGGCTGATCTGGAGTCCGTTCGGGGCTCCAGAGAGGGGGATTCGTCGCTGTCGTCATCATCAACCATCCTCCATCACCAATTTCATGATGCTCATTGCCGCGCGTGAGTAATTCCATCGTAGGCTTGCTGGACGGTGATGGGTTGGATGAGATTTACCATGTAATCAAGTTAGTTTTGTTAGGGTTTGATCCCTAGTATCCCATATGTTCTGAGATTGATGTTGCTATGACTTTGCTATGCTTAATGCTTGTCACTAGGGCCCGAGTGCCATGATTTCAGATCTGAACCTATTATGTTTTCATGAATATATGTGTGTTCTTGATCCTATCTTGCAAGTCTATAGTCACCTATTATGTGTTATGATCCGACAACCCCGAAGTGACAATAATCAGGATATTTCTCGGTGGTGACCGTAGTTTGAGGAGTTCATGTATTCACTATGTGCTAATGCTTTGTTCCGGTTCTCTATTAAAAGGAGGCCTTAATATCCCTTAGTTTTCGTAAGGACCCCGCTGCAACGGGAGGGTAGGACAAAAGATGCCATGCAAGTTCTTTTCCATAAGCACGTATGACTATTTACAGAATACATGCCTACATTACATTGATGAATTGGAGCTAGTTCTATGTCACCCTATGTTATAGCTATTACATGAGGAATCACATCCGGCATAATTATCCATCACTGATCCATTGCCTATGAGCTTTTCATATATTATTCTTCGCTTATTTACTTTTCCGTTGCTACTGTTACAACTACTACAAAAACCCAAAAACATTTATCTTTACTTTTGCTACCGTTACCTTTATTATCATACCACCTTTGCTACTAAACACTTTGCTGCAGATACTAAGTTATCCAGGTGTGGTTGAATTGACAACTCAGCTGCTAATACTCAAGAATATTCCTTGGCTCCCCTTGTGTCGAATCAATAAATTTGGGTTGAATACTTTACCCTCGAAAGCTGTTGCGATCCCCTACACTTGTGGTTTATCAAGACTAATTTTTGGCGCCGTTGCCGGGGAGCATAGCTCTATTTTCTGAGTCACTTGGGATTTATATCTGTTGATCACTATGAAGAAGTTGAAAGACGACAGAACTACTATTTTGCCCTCAACTACGAGGGTAGGTAAGGAACTGCCATCTAGCCTTGCACTAGATTCTCCTTCTGTTATTAGTAGGCGTGCGACACTTAAACCTACTGCTGCTATGAATTCTGATATATCGCATGTTATTGATGATGCCACTTCTGCTATGCATGATGAAACTACTAATGTGCGTGATACTACTGTGCCATTAGGTGAATTTCTTGATGAACAACTTGCTAGAGTTAGGGGGAATGAAATTACTAAAGATCCTATTACTGATGATAGTGATGATGAAGGTCCCCCCAATGATTATGTATTACCTGTTGTTCCTAAGGGTTATGTTATGAATGAAGAAGCTGCTAGGGAAATTTTATCTTGCAATGATAGAAATGATCTTAAGAAATTATTAACTAAATGGAAGCAGCAGTCTCTTAATGCTAGAATGAAACCCGATCCTGCTTTTGCTACTTCACCTATCGTATTCTTGATAAGGATTATGAATTCTCTGTTGATCCCGATATTATTACTTTAGTTGAATCTGATCCTTTTATGGCCTTGAATCAAACTGTTGTGGCACATCTTACCAAGTTGAATGATATAGCCACCCTGTTTACTAATGATGAGAAGTCTCGCTATTTATATATCCTTAAGATATTTCCGTTCTCATTAAAGGGTGATGCTAAGACTTCAGATAATTCTCTTGCTCCTGGTTGTGTGCATAGTCCCGTGATATGATTTATTACTTCTCGCTAAATATTTCCCTGCTCATAAGAAACAAGCTGCCTTATGGAAATATATAATTTTGTGCAAATCAAAGAAGAGAGTCTCCCACAAGCTTGGGGGAGGCTTCTCCGGTTACTTAATGCTTTGCCTGATCATCCTCTTAAGAAAAATGAAATACTTGATATCTTTTATAATGGACTAACCGATGCTTCCAAGGACTACTTGGATAGTTGTGCTGGTTGTGTTTTCCGGGAAAGAACAGTCGACGAAGCTGAAATATTATTGAATAATATGTTAACTAATGAAAATAATTGGACTCTTCCTGAGCCAGTTCCTGAAGTAATTCCTGAACCAATTAAGCCAACTCCTGAGCCTATTCCTAAACCCACTCCGAAGAAGAGAGGTGTTTTATTTCTCAGTCCTGAAGATATGCAAGAGGCAAAGAAATCGATGAAAGAAAAAGGTATTAAAGCTGAAGATGTTAAGAATTTACCACCTATTGAAGAAATACATGGTCTGAATATACCGTCTGAAGAACCATATTGTCTTGATAACCCGACACAGGTAGTAAAGGTAAATTCTCTCTATAGATATGATAAAGTTGAAATACCCTCTACTAAATTTCATAGCCCATGCTTAGATGAATTTGATGACTTTATGGCTAGACAAGAAAGTTTTAATGCTTATGTTGGTAGAGAGTTAAAGAATAATGCTTTCGAGATAGGATGCGTAGGCGATAATCTGGCTAGAGTTAAAGATGAACTTCACCGCGTTAGCAAATATGCTTCTATGGTTGCTACTCAAGCTGAGCAAGTACTCAAAGCTCAAAATGATTTGCTTGATGAATTAAATAATAAAAATGACTTTGCTGTTAGAGTGGCTACTAGAACTGGTAGAATGACTCAGGAACCTTTGTATCCTGAAGGCCACCCTAAGAGAATCGAGCAAGATTCTCAGAGAAATAATTTAGAGGCACCTAGTTCTTCTAAAAAGAAGAAAAAGAAAAATTATAGGACTTTGCATGCTTCTAGTGAACCTACTGTAGACACACCTGAGAATCCCAATGATATTTCTATTTCTGATGCTGAAACTCAATCAGGTGATGAACATGAACCTAGTGATAATGTTAATGATAATGTTCATGTTGATGCTCAACCTAGCAAAAACAATGATGTAGAGATTGAACCTGCTGTTGATCTTGATAACCCACACTCAAAGAATCAATGTTATGATAAGAGAGATTTTGTTGCTAGGAAACACGGTAAAGAAAGAGAACCATGGGTTCAGAAACCCATGCCCTTTCCTCCTAAACCATCCAAGTCAAAGGATGAGGATTTTGAGCGCTTTGCTGAAATGATTAGACCTATTTTCTTACGTATGCGCTTAACTGATATGCTTAAAGTAAATCCTTATGCTAAGTATATGAAGGATATCATTACAAATAAAAGAAAGATACTGAAAGCTGAAATTTCCACCATGCTTGCTAATTACACTTTTAAGGGTGGAATACCAAAGAAACTTGGAGATCCGGGTGTTCCAACTATACCATGCTCCATTAAAAGAAATTATGTTAGAACTGCTTTATGTGATCTTGGAGCCGGTGTTAGTGTTATGCCTCTCTCTTTATATCGTAGACTTGAATTGAATAAGTTGACACCTACTGAAATATCTTTGCAAATGGCTGATAAATCAACTGCTATACCTGTCGGTATTTGTGAGGATGTGCCTGTTGTGGTTGCAAATATCACTATCTTAACAGACTTTGTTATTCTTGATATTCCCGAGGACGATAGTATGTCTATTATCCTTGATAGACCTTTTCTTAATACTGCAGGGGCTGTTATTGATTGCAACAAAGGCAATGTCACTTTTCATGTTAATGGTAATGAGTATACGATACACTTTCCGAGGAAACAATCTCAAGTTCATAGCATCAATTCTATTGAAAAAGTTCCAACTATTATTTTTTGAGGTTTCGAATTTCCTCTTCCTACTGTTAAGAAAAAATATGATATTCTTATTGTTGGGGATTTTCATATCCCCGTTGAGGTAACTTAGTGTTATTTGAAATTTCTCCGGTTCCGTGTTATTCGGAATGAGTTTGTTAACAAGACTTGATCAACCTTGTTAGTGGATTCATTTTGATGATCGAGATGGATGAAACTAGAAGGCACAACCTTTTGTACCCACTTTTTACTTTATGTTATTTAGAATAAATAAAGCAAAAATAGTATTATCCGTCTGTCTTCTGAATTATCCGTGCATTAAAAAATAGTCCGAAAATAAAAGTGCTCCAAATGCCCTGCAAATTTAGTATGATTTTTTCTGGAATATTTGAGGATTTTAGGCACTGAAAACACTGCAGGAGGGGCAAGCACCAGGCCACGAGAGAGGAGGGCGCCCCCCCCTTATAGGCCGCGCCCCCTATCTCATGGGCCCCTGGTGGCTCCCCTCCACTTATGCCAGCACCCACACACTTCATCTTCTACCCCAAAAAATCCCCATCCAGCTCAAGCACGAGTTCTAGCTCGTTTTGCTGCGATTTTCGATCTCTTAGCTCAAAGCTCCATTTACAAAACTGCTTTGGGAGATTGTTGCTTGGTATGTGACTCCTCCATTGGTCCAATTAGTTTTTGTTCTAGTGCTTTATTCATTGCAAATTTTTGCTGCATAGGTGACCATGTTCTTGAGCTTGCATGTTGAATTTTTGAGGTCCCAAGCAATTCCAATGCATGATATAGGCTCTAGGCACTTGTAGGAGTAGTTGTTATCAATCTTGTTTAGTTTTATTCACTTTTATTTTGAAGTTACTAAAAAATTTAGAAATTTTCAGAAAAAGAAATATGCTTAGAAGAATGTACCAAGGTGGTTCCTCGGCAAAGAAAGGGCCAAGGATTGCTATACGTGAGCAAGATGTTAAACTGCCGAGGGACGCAAATGTACGGGCTTGTGAGTGGCCATCCGATGATTTTATGGTCGAAGCAGGCTTCAAGGAGGAATTTGACGCATATGTGTGTAATGCCGAGCTGGAGGACTTCTTACAAGATAAGTGTCCTCAATATTATCAATTGACTGATTCCTTTGTGCGGAGGTTCGAATATATCTCTGCGCGTAATTCTTCTAGTGTCATGTTTCATATTTATGATACATTTTATACCATGGATTTAGAGGACTTCACAACTGCTTGCAAACTCCCGCAGTGGGGTAATATTAATGATCCTGCAAATCTGAATTTAGAGATTTTCTTGCTAGTATTACTGTGGGAGAATCTAGGGACATACACAAGCTACCATAGGGAGCATTCATTTTCCTGCTATACATTATTTTGCTCTCTTTATTGGTAGATGCATTAACGGTAAGGACGAAGTATGTCAAATGTGTGTCGCTGATCTTTGTGTCCTCAAGAGTGTTGTGTCAGGTTATAAAGGTTATAACTTGGGGGCAATAGTTGCACGTAGGTTGCAGAATAATAGTAGAAGGGGTGATTTCTTTGGAAGAATTTATGCAACACGTGTGGCTAATTTTCTTAATATAACTCCACGAGAGGGGGATATGATTGTACCTCCTGTTTATTTGGATAAATAATCTATGTTTGATCATCATTTTCTTGAGAGAAATGAACAATTCCTCCATTATCGACTACTCTATGGCAGGCGCAATGTCGTCCCTGTTAATCTTCCTGCCCCCTACCTTTTTGATTATCAGGCAAAAGGAAGATATGTTGTCACCAGGGAGGAAGCAACTGAATATTAGAGGGGAATGGAGGCAGCTCGCCAACACGCTGCTGCTCAGGAGGCGGTCGCCTCTGCATCTCAGTACGACCGCAGTTTCTCTTATGGATATCAGCCAGGCGGTCATTGGTATTAGACCAACTTAGGCCAAAAGCCTAAGCTTGGGGCAGTACGTATTTCTCACCGACTTTACATTCATGTTCACACACTAGTCGTCGGTGCTCATGCTCTTTCATTGTATTATCCATGCTAGTTTAAATTTCTTTTTCTAGTTTTCTTCTTGTGTGTTTGATAAACCTTAAGAAAAACCAAAAAAATTAGTTAGTTTAATTTCCATGCTTGTAGTAGGGATTAAAATGAAAACCCAAAAAAATTTCTCGTTCTTCTTTTACTTGTTGGGAGCTTTCCCGTGTAAATAGTTTTCTTTTATTTTCTTTTCTTTCCTTTGTGGGTCGAGAAGATCATATTGAAAATGTTTAGTGGCTCTTATATGCATGATTGTTTATTTAATTTAGAGCCCATATTACTTGTCTTCTCTCTTGAGTTGAATGCTTGCAGATTCCAGCTTAGTCCAATGCACGTGCACTCTTATTATTATACACATCGTTCAGTCGTTCAAGTGAAAGGCAATAATGACGATATATGATGGACTTACTGGGATGAGAAAAGCTGGTATGAACTCGACCTCTCTTGTTTTTGTAAATATGATGAGTTCATCGTTCCTGAGTCAACTATTATGAAGTAAACATATTTGTAATGACATTTAGAGATTATAGTTACTTGTGCCATGCTTGATTAGCTATGAGTTATAATGGTTGCCAACATGCTATTAGAATGATTATGATGTGGTATGATGGGATGGTATCCTCCTTTGAGTGTATTAAGTGACTCGACTTGGCACATGTTCACGCATGTAGTTGAATCAAATTAACATAGCCTTCACGATATTTATGTTCATGGTGGATTATATCCTACTCATGTTTGTATTCGGTGTAAATTAATTTTAATGCATGTTTACGACATTTGTCGCTCTCTCAGCTGGTCGCTTCCCAGTCTTTTGCTAGCCTTCACCTGTACTAAGCGGGAATACTGCTTGTGCATCCAAACTCCTTAAACCCCAAAGTTGTTCCATATGAGTCCACTATACCTTCCTATATGCGGTATTTACCTGCCATTCCAAGTAAATTTGTATGTGCCAAACTCCAAACCTTCAAATGCAATTCTGTTTTGTATGCTCGAGCAGCTCATGTTACAACTAGGGCTGCCTATATCTTCCATGCTAGGTGGGTTATTCTCAAGAGGAGTGGACGCCACTCCTCATTCACGAGAAAGGGCTGGTAACCGGGATGCCTAGTCCCATGATCCAAAAAGATCAAAGCAAATTAAAATAATTAAACAGAACTCCCCCAGGGTTGTTGTATGTTGGAGGCACTCGTTGTTTCGAGCAAGCCATGGATTGATGCTTGTTGGTGGTTGGGGGAGTATAAACCTTTACCATTCTGTTTGGGAACTGCCTATAATGCATGTAGTATGGAAGATACAACCATCTCATAATTGTTGTGTTGACAGCAAAAGTATGCCGCTCAAAATGTTATTCAATCTCTATTTTAAAATTGAGCTCTGGCACCTCTACAAATCCCTGCTTCCCTCTGCGAAGGGCCTATCTATTTATTTTTATGTTGATTCATCATCCTTCTTATTAAAAGCACCCAATGGAGAGCACACTGTCATTTGCATTCATTACTATTGGTTTATATTGGGTATGACTTGACTGGATCTCTTTTACCATGAATTACAATGTTTAGTCAGTCCTTGATCTTTAAAGGTGCTCTGCATTTATGTTTTGCGGTCTCAGAAAGGGCTAGCGAGATACCATTTTGTTATATCATGTTATGATCATTTTGAGAAAGTGTTTTCATCCGAGTTTTATTATCATGGCTCGCTAGCTGATTATGCTATTGATATGAGTAATTGTGAGACCTGTGTGTTATTGTGAGTATGGTTAGTTCATAATATTTGCTGAAACTTGAATGCTGGCTTTTCATGTTACAACAATAAGAGCAAACAGAGTTTGTAAAAGTTTCTCTTTATCACTTTCAGTTTATCAACTGAATTTCTTGAGGACAAGCAAAGGTTTAAGCTTGGGGGAGTCGATACGTCTCCAACGTATCTACTTTTCCAAACACTTTTGCCCTTATTTTGGACTCTAACTTGCATTATTTGAATGAAACTAACCCGGACTGATGCTCTTTTCAGCAGAACTACCATGATGTTGTTTTATGTGTAGAAAAGAAAAGTTCTCGGAATGTCCTGGAAATCCACGGAGGCACTTTTTGGAATTAATACGAATTTTTGGTGAAAGAATTAATGCCAGGGGCCCACAGCTTGTCCACGAGACAGGGGGCGCCCCCCCTAGGGCGCGGCCTCCTATCTCGTGGGCCCCCTGGACCTCCGCCGACGTCAACTCCAACTCCATATATTCACGTTCGGGGAGAAAAAATCAGGGAGAAAGTTTCATCGCGTTTTACGACACGGAGCCGCCGCCAAGCCCTAATCTCTCGGAGGGCTGATCTCGAGTCCGCTCGGGGCTCCGAGAGGGGATCGTCGCCGTTGTCATCATCAACCATCCTCCATCACCAATTTCATGATGCTCATCGTCGTGCGTGAGTAATTCCATCGTAGGCTTGCTGGACGGTGATGGGTTGGATGAGATTTACCATGTAATCAAGTTAGTTTTGTTAGGGTTTGATCCCTAGTATCCACTATGTTCTGAGATTGATGTTGCTATGACTTTTCTATGCTTAATGCTTGTCACTAGGGCCCGAGTGCCATGATTTCAGATCTGAACCTATTATGTTTTCATGAATATATGTGTGTTCTTGATCCTATCTTGCAAGTCTATAGTCACCTACTATGTGTTATGATCCGACAACCCCGAAGTGACAATAATCGGGATACTTCTCGGTGATGACCGTAGTTTGAGGAGTTCATGTATTCACTATGTGCTAATGCTTTGTTTCGGTTCTCTATTTAAAGGAGGCCTTAATATCCCTTAGTTTCCGTAAGGACCCCGCTGCAACGGGAGGGTAGGACAAAAGATGTCATGCAAGTTCTTTTCCATAAGCACGTATGACTATTTACGGAATACATGCCTACATTACCTTGATGAATTGGATCTAGTTCTATGTCACCCTATGTTATAGCTATTACATGAGGAATCGCATCCGGCATAATTATCCATCACTGATCCATTGGCTACGAGCTTTTCATATATTGTTCTTCGCTTATTTACTTTTCCGTTCCTACTGTTACAACTACTACAAAAACCCAAAAACATTTATCTTTACTTTTGCTACCGTTACCTTTATTATCATACCACCTTTGCTACTAAACACTTTGCTGCAGATACTAAGTTATCCAGGTGTGGTTGAATTGACAACTCAACTGCTAATACTCAAGACTATTCTTTGGCTCCCCTTGTGTCGAATCAATAAATTTGGGTTGAATACTTTACCCTCGAAAGCTGTTGCGATCCCCTACACTTGTGGGTTATCACCGAACAGCTTGCCAGTTGCAAGGCTGCTGGCGCACCTTGACTTGCACAATCGACATGGTGGTGCCATTTTCCTAAAGCAATATGAGCAAGGATTAATGATCCACTTCACAGGAAAGAAAAATAATTGTTAAATCAAAATATTCTAGAGATCAACTAATTAAATCAACTAGCCTATTAAATCAACTTGCCTACTAAATCAACTAAACCAAAATGTTCTACAAATCAACTAAATCAACTAGCCTATTAAATCAACTTTTCTACTAAATCAACTAAATCAAAATGTTCTATAAATCAACTAAATCAACTAGCCTACTAAATCAACTAAATCAAAATGTTCTAAATGAACTAAATCAACTAGCCTACTAAATCAACTAAATCATATGAACTAAATCAAAATGCTGCATATGAACTAGCCTACTAAATCAAAATGTAGTAGGGAGGAGGGGTTGTGGATGGAGGAGGGAGGAGGGAGAAGGAGGGGCAACTGGAGGAGGGAGGAGAGAGTAGGACGGAGGAGGAAGGGCGAAGCGAGGAGGGGCCGGCCGGCGGCGAGTCGAGGGAGGACGAAGGAGGAGGGCGGTACCGAGTCCAGCGAGGAGGAGGAGGTGACGGCGGCGCAGAGGGAAGAGGGGTAGGCGACGGCGGCCAAGGAGAGGACCGAGGCTGCTGGGGGGGGGTTGAGGGGGAGATGTAGTGAGTGTGAGTGTGAGTGTGGATCGGATAGAGGAAAGCGTGGGGTGGTGGAAGATAGCTAGTTTTAGCAGTAGCGCTCTAAAGGTAAAGGCGCTACTACTAAACTACCTAGCAGTAGAGCGCTCCGAATTAACGCGCTGCTGGTAGAACTAGCTTCGCGGCAGGGTCGTGGGAATCATAGCAGTAGCGCGGACTAGAGGAGGCGCTCTACTGCTACGTTTATTTCAGTAGTGAGTACTGCAGGAGAGCGCTACTGCTACATTGCAGCAGCGCCTTAATTTAAAACTCGCTGCTGGTAAGATCCTGTGCATAAGTTTTTCCCTAGTAGTGCGGGGCGGTGGCGGACGGAGCTGGGCGGGGCGGAGCTGAGGGGCTGTGGTGGACGGAGCAGGCGGGCGGAGCTGCGGGTGGCGGCGATGTGCGGGACGGTGGCGACGGAGTCGGGCGGGTCGGAGCTACGACGGGCGGGCTGGGGCGGGCGGAGTTGCGCGGACGGGTGGGGAACAGCGGGGACGGGCGGGCCGGATCGATGCAGTGGCGTCGGCGGGCGGCGGCGGGTTGTGGGGCGGCGGGGCGGCGGCGGCGGATGGGCCGGCGGGCGGGTGGGAAAGGAAATGAAGTGCCGGTTGGGCGTTCGCGGGCGGCGACTGGTTTTGGACCAGATGCATCTCGTGATGTAAATTTGCACCACGAGGTGTTGCATTTTACATCACGAGGAGGCCGCGGTCCAATTTTTTTTTACATATGGACCGTCTGTTGAAGCTGCGTTTTGGCCTCAGACGGTCCAAAAGTTAGTTACTTTTATATTTGGACCATCTATTGGAGATGCTCTAAGTGGTCACTTGCTTTGTCGATCTTTGTCCATGGAGTATAATTTCTATTCGAAAAGTTTCCGAATTAGGAGGAACTTGGCAGCCATGCCATTGATGACCTTCAGATAAGTTGTTCCATGCATTGTGCTTATCGTGCCATATATTTGTTGAAGCATGGAAGTAGAGTAGATAGATAGAAAGACAACTGAAAGACTAAGGGCGTGTTTGGTTGCCTGGTTGCATCTAGCATGCATTGCATGAATGAGCTTGGTTGGGGTTGGCCTGGTTGAGCTCATGCAAAAATGAGTTGAAATGTGTGTTTGGTGTACTGCATGAGACGAGACAAACTCAACTCAGATTTTGTTTGGTTTGTTGCATCTGTGGTTGTATGAGCGATGCAACACACAACATGTTGTTTGGTAGGCTGTATGATGTGGAATTTGACTCTAGGGTGCTTATTCATGTATGTAAAATAATTAGAATATAATTTTGATGACATGCACTCCAAACTAGCAGGGCCTGTACAGGAGCGACGGGATGCATGTGCATCCTGGCAGTGGGTTGCATCTGCGTGGAGGGCAGGGGTGAACGCGCGAGCACGGCGCATGTGTGCGTGTGGGTGCCCGTGCCTGTACATGACCGAGGGGAACAGCTCCCATGGCCACGGCGGCCATGGCTGGGAGCTCGGGTCCGACCTAAACACGCCCGCGCCGGCCACGGCGGCCATGGCCGGGAGCTCGGCTCCGACCAAAACGCGTGCAGGGAACGGCGCCTAGCCGCATGCTCACATCCGCATCGGTAGAAGCAGCAGCGCAAGGGGCAGAGAGAGATGAGAGGATTCCGAGAGGGATGGGGACAGATTGAAGAGGGATGGGAGGAGCGAGTTCAACCTCTACGCGGAGAGTATGCGCGCCGGCGACGGCCCACGAGGCGACGGGGCGGCGAGATCTGTTCTCAGGAGAGAGGAGAGGGGTGGTGAGAGCGGCGCGAATGCGGGTGTGAATCGACAGGGAGAGAAACCCTACCCCTCTTTGCTCGCGTGGATGCAGGCGTGGGTGCAGGCGTGGATGCAATCTCGTGGAAACGCCCGAAACTTGCGTGCGAGCTCAGCCTGGCTGGGGGGGCTATTTTGCATCAGTCGGGCCTGGCCCAGAACGAGGTGCAGCCTACCAAACGTTGCGAAAATTGCATGATGGGTGCGATGCAGGTGCGAGGCAAGAAACCAAACACGCCCTAAGTTGCGTGATGCAATTACGTCGACTGTAGTAGATGCTAAAATGTCTGCACACACACCCTATATTGATCTACTACCTTTTTTTTTTGAGGGAATATTGATCTACCTGACTACGTTGGCGCCACGTAACAACCTGCAAAGTAATAAGAACAAAAAAGAAAGAAATAATGCAAGTCCGAGTCGGTACCTTAATTCCGAAACTTAATGGGTGTCAAACCCGGTCAGAGCACCAGCATACCATCGATATATACATGGCGCAATGCGATCGCCAAAGCCCGTTCGTCGGCTGCTGACAGACACTGCTCCTTCCTGCACGCTCCGATCGGCGACGACTCGACTGCCATCTCCCAAGTCGCCGGCGGCCCAGCCCTCGCACTCGCAGCGTAGCCAATGTTGCTCCAGCCGATGTACGACCTGCGACAAGCCGCCGTCCCGGCCGTTCATCCCGTCTCTTGGGTCATGGGCGCCCGACGAGGAAACCTGGGGCTCAAGTGCGCGGATCCATACGAGCCCGACGTCGACGCCGACCTCCGGGCCAAGGAGAGGAACCCCAGGGAGCACCTTGACGCCGACTACATGTCCAAGATGCAGCAGGGCCACCTGAGCCCGTCCATGCGCGCCGAGCTCGTGCTCTGGATGGACGCCTTCGCCCGCCACCTCGGCGGCCTCCCGGAGGGCACGCTCTGCCGCGCCGTCGGCTACCTCGACCGCGTCCTGTCCGTGCGCCCCGTGCCGGCCCACGACGAGGCGCTCCAACTCGTGGCCGCCGCCGCCGTCTCCCTCGGCGCCAAGCACGAGCAGTCCTCCAGCGGGCGGAGGCTCGACGCCCAAGTCGTCGAGGCGTTCCTCGGGACCACCGTGCACGTGGTGGAGGAGATGGAGTGGGAGCTCTTCATGGATCTCGGCTGCGCCATGGACGGCCCGACAGCGTACACCTTCATCGACCACTTCACGAGGTTCTTCCAGCGGGAAGATGAGTTCTTAGTGAGGTCCCTGTCGCTTCGGTTGGTCAACATGACGCTGGCGTTTTTCGGGTTCGTTGGACGGATCCTGCCGTCCGCCATGGCTGCATCGGCGCTGTTCCTCGCCAGGCAGATCCTCGGCGTGCCGTTGAGCCACGATCTGGAGGAGGTGACGGGGTACAAGGGGATGGAGTTGATGGGTTGCATATGCGCCATAGAGAAGCTGCTTCCTAAGAAAAATGTATAATCTCTAAATGACGTGCTACAAGGCCAGGGATGAACTGGGTGTGCGATCGATGCGCCTTTGCAGATGTCGTTATTTTTAAACCCTAATCCAAACAATGTAATTAGATGCGATTGATGCATGTATCATGGATGAACAAAAACCTTTTTCTTTATGGGGATGTTTATAGGAATTTAATTAGTTACACGATGGAACTCAAAATTAGGTCCGACCTCCGTTGTCATTCATTCTACTGCACACTACTAGAAAAAGGGCTATAGATGGGATTGACACTAATGGCGCACCAGACAAGTGGTGCGCCATTAGTATATACTAATGGCGCACCACTTTCTGATACGCCATTAGTGTTGGAACTACTAATGGCGCACCTGGCCCATGGTGCGCCATTAGTATCAATTTTTTTTGAACTAGTGCGTCTGTCCAAACATACTAATGGCGCATCCATAGGAAGTGCGCCATTACTAGTTGTAACTAGTAATGGCGCACCTGTCAGAAAGTGCGCCACTAATGTTGTTTTTTTTTATTATTTTTTTATTCCTTTTTTTTGCAAAACTACTAATGGCGAAAATCCAGGACCGCGGGCGCAAACGTCACCGCGAAAAATGAGCCATGGGTACTGGCTTCCCAAGTGGACCAATGCTTCTTCATTACCGACCCGCCAAAGCCCAATCGTGTTGTCGGAGGAGAGGCAAAGGAAGATCATCGGAATGGATGGAGTAGCCAATGAGCAAGACTTCGACAAGTCACGGCGACCGAGGATCGAACATGACGATTTATGATGAAGTAGCAGCATACACCACAAGAAGAAGCAGGACCACCCTACCTAAAGGACGTCCGTTCCATAGAAGAACTCCATTTGCGAAAAAGAAGGGCAAGAAGATTGTGAACAGATAGCTAGCTAAGATCGATTGTATTTAAATCGTAGACTTCATTTCTCGATTGTATATATTTCATGGGCACTTTTTGAACTATCATGAATATTTTTTAATTTCATGGACACTCGATCTCGATCCCCCTCCATCTCGATCGCTATCCCACCTCGCCAGATCCGGTCCACTGTGTTGGGGAACGTAGCAGAAATTCAAAATTTTCCTACGTGTCACCAAGATCAATCTATGGAGATACTAGCAACGAGAGAGAGGAGAGTGCATCTACATACCCTTGTAGATCGCTAAGCGGAAGCGTTCAAGAGAACGGGGTTGAAGGAGTCGTACTCGTCGTGATCCAAATCACCGGAGATCCTAGGGCCGAACGGACGGCACCTCCGCGTTCAACACACGTACAGCCCGGTGACGTCTCACATGCCTTGATCCAGCAAGGAGAGAGGGAGAGGTTGAGGAAGACTCCATCCAACAGCAGCACAACGGCGTGGTGATGGTGGAGGAGCGTGGCAATCCTGCAGGGCTTCGCCAAGCACCGCGAGAGAGGAGGAGTACTTGGGAGAGGCGGAGGGCTGCGCCAGAACTTGGGTAAAGCTCCCATGCGCCTTCCCACTATATATAGGGGTGGAGGGGGCTGGTTTCTTGCCCTCCAAGTCCATTGGGGCATTGGAAAAGGTGGGAGGAAAGAAATCCCATCATTTCCTTCCCCACCGATTGTTATCCCCCCTTTTTAGGGATCTTGATCTTATCCCTTCGGGATATGATCTTATTCCTTCTAAGGGGGATCTTGCTGCGCCTTGACCAGGGGTGTGGGGCCTTGCCCCCACTACCCACGTTCATGTGGGTCCGCCATGCAGGTGGGCCCCACTCTGGAACCTTCTAGAACCTTCCCGGTACAATACCGAAAAATCTCGAACATTTTCCGGTGGCCAAAATAGGACTTCCCATATATAAATCTTTACCTCCGGACCATTCCGGAACTCCCCGTGACGTCCGGGATCTCATCCGGGACTCCGAACAACATTCGGTAACCACATACAAGCTTCCTTTATAACCCTAGCGTCATCGAACCTTAAGTGTGTAGACCCTACGGGTTCGGGAGACATGTTGTAACGCCCCGAGACCGACGCTCCAGAAGACTTCCATATTTTGTGACCTTCTTGTGTTTCTTTTGTGCTTGCTCTTTTATTTTTGCATTGCATCATGTCATCATGCCATCATGTCATTTAATTTTTAAAAACTCAACTAAATAAATGGCATGGATCTTTGATCCATTTAAATCGAGGGAATTCACAATGGTGATTTCTCTTTATAACATATCCTCCCGATATTAGGGAGCTATAATAAATATTTCCATTAACTGGAAATCACCCATAACACAGTTGCATTATTCTTCTACTCTTCTTTTATCCGACTCAACCTCCTATCCTGCTTTTTCGATCTTTTAGTAAAATTGAGTTGCAATTTTACTTCTCCATTAATGTTCCAAATCTGCCCATAGATCACATCTGGTGTGTAGGGTCACCTCCTATAGTTTCGACCCATTTGGAGCTCATTTGAATGGGTTTCAAATTCAAACTTGCTGAGTTAAATCCAATGCGTGTGGATTTTACTTCCCTAAAAAAAATCCTCTTCCCATTTTATTTAAATTCCTCATATTTTTATGAGTCCGTGAAAACTATCCCCATGCCCAGATTCCACCCCTACCTTCTCTTTCTCTTCTTTCTCTTTTTCTGTTTTGTCTGTAAATGGAAAAAGAATAGGAGAGAGAGAAGAGAAGCCCAGCCGGCCTCTTGGGCCTGTCTAACCAGGCCGGCCCACTAAACTCCTAAGGCCCCAGCCGCACCTAACCCTAGCCCGACCCCCTCGCTCGATCCATCCCTCCGCCGATCCCCATCTCTCCCCTCGCCTCCTCCTCAGCCGCCAGAACTGTCGCTCATGGCGTCCCTCTCCTCTCGATCCCTCGCTCTCTCCTTCGTTCCCCTTCCCTGCACCACCACGCACACGAGAAGAGATCCCTCCCTTCTCATCGCCCTCGCACCCCTCGCCCGTGGCCTCTCGCCTCCTCCGCTCACAGCCGCCTTGGCCGCAAGCTCCAGCAGCTCCCCTCGCGCCCCCTCCACTGAGCTCCTCTCCTGTGCTCCTCCCATGGCGCCCGCGCCCGACGCTGCCCCGTCTCCTCGTGCCGGCCCCGCCACCAAGTCCCGTCGCCGACGAGCTCCACCAGGAGCCCGCGTCCCCTTTGCTCCGCCCTGCACCTCGCCCTTGCCTTCTCTTGCCTCGACCTTCTCCTCGCTGCCGCGACTGTCGCTCGCCTCCACCACGCACGTGCCTCGCACCGGGCCTCCTCTCTCTAGCGCTCGCCCTCCTACCGTGCCCACCGCCTGCCATGGCCTGCGAGGCCATCAGCATCACCGCGGCCCTGTTCGCGTGAAGCCACTGCTCCACCACCATCAGCGCCCGGCGTCTCCGTCCCATTCTGCACCTTGCTGCTGCTGTAGGCCATGAGCTCGTGGCTACCGCACGGACGCCAAGACCGAGACCGCCCCGAACCATGTCGTCTCGCTGGATCGTCAAGACCATCTCAATTTTTTTGCGAGTACCTCTACGCCCGAAGAGTACCACTACGCGGCTTCGCCAAGTTCGACTACACTGTGAGACCCGAAACGCCAAGACCACCAAGTTTGACAACGTGTGACATCGAGTACGACTCCACACGGCGATGCGTCAAGTACCCCTACGCACGGATAGGCCAAGGTATACCGATACCTTGTTCAATCTCGTTACCGGCAAGTCTCTTTACTCGTTCCATAACACATCATCCCGTGATCAACCCCTTGGTCACATTGTGCACATTATGATGATGTCCTACCGAGTGGGCCCAGAGATACCTCTCCGTTTACACGGAGTGACAAATCCCAGTCTCGATCCGTGTCAACCCAATAGACACTTTCGGAGATACCTGTAGTGCACCTTTATAGTCACCCAGTTACGTTGTGACGTTTGATACACCCAAAGCACTCCTACGGTATCCGGGAGTTACACGATCTCATGGTCTAAGGAAGAGATACTTGACATTAGAAAAGCTTTAGCATACGAACTACACAATCTTTGTGCTAGGCTTAGGATTGGGTCTTGTCCATCACATCATTCTCCTAATGATGTGATCCCGTTATCAATGACATCCAATGTCCATGGTCAAGAAACCGTAACCATCTATTGATCAACGAGCTAGTCTACTAGAGGCTTACTAGGGACATGGTGTTGTCTATGTATCCACACATGTATCTGAGTTTCCTATCAATACAATTATAGCATGGATAATGAATGATTATCATGAACAAGGAAATATAATAATAACTAATTTATTATTGCCTCTAGGGCATATTTCCAACAGTCTCCCACTTGCACTAGAGTCAATAATCTAGTTCACATCGCCATGTGATTAACACTCACAGGTCACATCGCCATGTGACCAACATCAAAAGAGTTTACTAGTGTCACTAAACTAGTTCACATCATCATGTGATTAAGACTCAATGAGTTCTGGGGTTTGATCATGTTTTGCTTGTGAGAGAGGCTTTAGTCAACGGGACTGCAACATTCAGATCCGTATGTACTTCGCAAATCTCTAGGTCATATTGTAAATGCTGCTTCCACGCTCCACTTGGAGCTATTGCAAATGGTTGCTCCACTATACGTATCTGGTTTGCTACTCAGAGTCACTCGGATAGGTGTTAAAGCTTGCACCAACGTAACCCTTTACGCCAAACTCTTTATCATCTCCATAATCGAGAAACATGTCCTTATTTACTCCAAGGACAATTTTGACCGCTGTCCAATGATCCATTCCTGGATCATTCTTGTACCCCTTGACTGACTCATGGCAAGGCACACTTCCGGTGCGGTACACAACATAGCATACTGTAGAGCCTATGTCTAAGGCATAGGGGACGACCTTCGTCCTTTCTCTCTTTTCTGCCGTGGTCGAGCTTTAAGTCTTAACTTCATACCTTACATCTCAGGCAAGAACTCCTTCTTTGACTGATCCATCTTGAACACCTTCAAGATCATGTCAAGGTATGTGCTCATTTGAAAGTACTATTAAGCATTTTGATCTATCTTATAGATCTTGATGCTTATTGTTCAAGTAGCTTAATCTAGGTTTTCACTTAAAAAACACTTTTCAAATAACCCTATATGCTTTACAGAAAATTCTACATCATTTCTGACCATCAATATGTCAACAACATATACTCATCAGAAATTCTATAGTGCTCCCACTCACTTCTTTGGAAATACAAGTTTCTCATAAACTTTGTATAAACAAAAATCTTTGATCATCTTATCAAAGTACATATTCCAACTCCGAGATGCTTACTCCGGTCCTTAGAAGGATCACTTTGGAGCTAGCATACCTTTTAGCATCCTTAGGATCGACAAAACCTTTCGATTGTATCACATACAACCTTTCTTTCTGGCGGTAAGGAAACTCGTTTTGACATCCATCGCCAGATTTCATAAATGCAGCTTGTGCTAACATGATTCCGACGGACTTTAAGCATCGCTACGGATGAGAAAATCTCATCGTAGTCAACTCCTTGAACTTGTGAAAACTCTTCGCCACAAGTCGAGCTTCATAGACCGTGACATTACCGTCCCACGTCCATCTTCTTCTTAAAGATCCATTTATCTCAATGGCTTGCCGATCATCGGGCAAGTCCACCAAAGTCCATGCTTTGTTCTGATACATGGATCCTATCTCGAATTTCATGGCTTCTAACCATTTGTTGGAATATGGGCCCACCATTGCTTCTCCATAGCTCGTAGGTTCATTGTTGCCTAGCAATATGACCTTCAAGACAGGATCACCGTACCACTCTGAAGCAGTACGCGTCCTTGTCGTCCTACGAGGTTCGGTAGTGACTTGATCCGAAGTTTCATGATCACTATCATAAGCTTCCACTTCAATTGGTGTAGGTGCCATAGGAACAACTTCCTGTGCCCTGCTACATACTGGTTGAAGTGATGGTTCAATAACCTCATCAAGTCTCCACCGTCCTCCCACTCAACTTTTCGAGACAAACTTTTCCTCGAGAAAGGACCCGATTCAAGAAACAATCACTATTGCTTTCGGATCTGAATTAGGAGGTATACCCAACTGTTTTGGGTGTCCTATGAAGATGCATTTTATCCGCTTTGGGTTCGAGCTTATCAACCTGAAACTTTTTCACATAAGCGTCGCAGCCCCAAACCTTTAAGAAATGACAGCTTAGGTTTCTCTAAACCACAGTTCATACGGTGTCATCTCAACGGAATTATGTGGTGCCCTATTAAAGTGAGTGCGGTTGTCTCTAATGCCTAACCCATGAACGATAGTGGTAATTCGATAAGAGACATCATGATACGCACCATATCTAATAGGGTGCAACTATGATGTTCAGACACACCATCACACTATGGTGTTTCAGGCGGTAATAATTGTGAAACAATTTCCACAATGTTTTAATTGCGTGCCAAAGCTCGTAACTCAGATACTCATCTCTATGATCATATCATAGACATTTCATCCTCTTGTCATGATGATCTTCAGCTTCACTCTGAAATTACTTGAACCATTCAATAATTCAGACTTGCGTTTCATCAAGTAAATATACTCAGTATCTACTCAAATCATCCGTGAAGTAAGAACATAACGATATCCACTGCGTGCCTCAGCACTCATTGGACTGCACACATCAAAATGTGTTACTTCCAACAAGTTGCTATTTTGTTCCATCTTACTGAAAACGAGGCTTTTCAGTCATCTTGCCCATGTGGTATGATTTGCATATCTCAAGTGATTCAAAATCAAGTGAGTCCAAATGATCCATCTGCATGGAGTTTCTTTATGCATATATACCAATAGACATGGTTCACATGTCTCAATCTTTTCAAAAACGAGTGAGTCCGAAGATCCATCAACATGGAGCTTCTTCATGCGTTTTATACCAATATGACTTAATTGGCAGTGCCACAAGTGAGTGGTACTATCATTACTATCTTATATCTTTTGGCATGAAAATGTGTATCACTACGATCGAGATTCAGTAAACCATTCCTTTAGGTGCAAGACCATTGAAGGTATTATTCAAATAAATAGAGTAACCATTATTCTCCTTAAATGAATAACCATATTGCAATAGACATAATCCAATCATGTCTATACTCAACGCAAACACCAAACTCGATGGTAGAGGGAGCGTGCGATGCTTGATCACATCAACCTTGGAAACACTTCCAACACATATCTGAAGGAAATATGCCCTAGAGGCAATAATAAAGTTATTATTTATTTCCTCATATCATGATAAATGTTTATTATTCATGCTAGAATTGTATTAACCGGAAACATGATACATGTGTGAATACATAGACAAACATATAGTCACTAGTATGCCTCTACTTGACTAGCTCATTAATCAAAGATGGTCATGTTTCCGACCATAGACATGTGTTGTCATTTGATTAGTGGGATCACATCATTAGAAGAATGATGTGATTGACATGACCCATTCATTAGCCTAGCACTTGATCGTTTAGTATACTGCTAATGCTTTCTTCATGACTTATACAAAGTTCCTACAACTATGAGATTGTGCAACTCCTGTGTACTGGAAGAACACTTTGTGTGCTACCAAACGTCACAACGTGAATCGGGTGATTATAAAGGTGCTCTAGGTGTTTCCGGGTTCATGTTGAGTTGGCATAATTCGAGATTAGGATTTGTCACTCCGATTGTCGGAGAGGTATCTCTGGGCCCTCTCGGTAATACTCATCACTTAAGGCTTGCAAGCATATAACTAATGAGTTAGTTATGAGATGACGTATTACAAAACGAGTAAAGAGACTTGTCGATAACGAGATTGAACTAGGTATTGGATACCGACGATCAAATCTCGGGCAAGTAACATACCGATGACAAAGGGAACAACGTATGTTGTTGTGCGGTTTGACCGATAAAGATCTTCGTAGAATATGTAGGAACCAATATGGGCATCCAGGTCCCGCTATTGGTTATTGACCAGAGACGTGTCTCAGTCATTTCTACATCATTCTCGAACCGTAGGGTCCGCACGCTTAAGGTTTCGATGACAATTATATTATGAGTTTATGTATTTTGATGTACCGAAGTTTGTTAGGAGTCCCGGATATGATCACGTACATGACGAGGAGTCTCGAAATGGTCGAGACATAAAGATTGATATATTGGACGGATATATTTGGACACCGGAAAGGTTCCGGAGAAGTTTGGAGCTCCGGGAGGTTACCGGAACCCCCGAGGAAGTATATGGGCCTTATTGGGCCCATGTAGGAGGAAGAGAGAAGGAGCAAGGGAGGGGGGCGCGCCCCCCAAGCCCAATAAGAATTGGAGAGGGGGGCCGGCCCCCCCTTTCCTTTCTCCTTCCCCCTCTCTTCCTTCCTACTACTAGTACTACTTCCTAATACTAGTACTCCTTCCTTCCCCCTCCAAATAAGATTAGGAAAAAGGGGGGAAACCTACTTGGAGTAGGTTTCCCCTCACTATGGCGCCCCTTGGGCCGCCACCTCCTCCCTCCTCCTTTATATCACGGGGTAGGGGGCACCCTAGAACACACAAGTTGATCATTGATCATTCCTTAGCCGTGTGCGGTGCCCCCTCCACGATATTACACCTCGATCATATTGTAGAGGTGCTTAGGCGAAGCCCCGCGACAGAGAACATCAAGATCGTCACCACGCCGTCGTCTTGACGGAACTCCCCTCGGAACCTCTCTGGATTGGAGATCGAGGTGCGTCATCGAGCTGTCTGCGTGTCAAGAACTCGGAGGTGCCGAGTAACGGTGCTTGGATCGGTCGGACCGGAGGACGACGACTACTTCCTCTACGTTGCGTCAACGCTTCCGCTTCGGTCTCGAGGGCGTAGACAACACTCTCCCTCGTTGCTATATCATCACCATGATCATGCGTGTGCGTAGGAAATTTTTGAAATTACTCGTTCCCCAACAATGGTATCGAGCCTAGGTTTTATGGTTTGATGTTATTTGCACGAGTAGAACACAAGTGAGTTGTGGGCGATATAAGTCATACTGCTTACCAAAGATGTCATACTTTGGTTGGCGGTATTGTTGGATGAAGCGGCCGGACCGACATTACGCCAGACGCTTACGCGAGACTGGTTTTACGCCGTGCTTTGCACACAGTGACTAGCGGGTGTCTGTTTCTCCAACTTTAGTTGAACCGAGTGTGGCTACGCCCGGTCCTTGCGAAGGTTAAAACACCATCAACTTGACAAACTATCGTTGTGGTTTTGATGCGTAGGTGAGATTGGTTCTTGGTTAAGCCCGTAGCAGCCACGTAAAATTTGCAACAACAAAGTAGAGGACGTCTAACTTGTTTTTGCAGGGCATGTTGTGATGTGATATGGTCAAGACGTGATGCTATATTTTATTGTATGAGATGATCATGTTTTGTAACCAAAGTTATCGGCAACTGGCAGCAGCCATATGGTTGTCGCTTTATTGTATGAAATGCAAACGCCCTGTAATTGCTTTACTTTATCACTAAGCGGTAGCGATAGTCGAGAAGCAATAGATGGCGAACGACAACGATGCTACGATGGAGATCAAGGTGTCGCGCGGTGATGATGGTGATCACGACGGTGCTTGAAGATGGAGATCACAAGCACAAGATGATGATGGCCATATCATATCACTTATATTGATTGCATGTGATGTTTATCCTTTATGCATCTTATCTTGCTTTGATTGACGGTAGCATTTTAAGATGATCTCTCACTAAAATTATCAAGTAGTGTTCTCCCGAGTATGCACGTTGCCAAAGTTCGTCGTGTCGAGACACCACGTGATGATCGGGTGTGATAAGCTCTACATCCATCTACAAAGGGTGCAAGCCAGTTTTGCACACGCAGAATACTCAGGTTAAACTTGACGAGCCTAGCATATGCAGATATGGCCTCGGAACACGGAGACCGAAAGGTCGGCGTGAATCATATAGTAGATATGATCAACATAATGATGTTCACCATTGAAAACTACTCCATCTCACGTGATGATCGGTTATGGTTTAGTTGATTTGGATCACGTAATCACTTAGATGACTAGAGAGATGTCTGCCTAAGTGGGAGTTCTTAAGTAATATGATTAATTGAACTTAAATTTATCATGAACTTAGTACCGATAGTATCTTGCTTGTCTATGTTTGTTTGTAGATAGATGGCTCGTCTTGTTGTTCCGTTGAATTTTAATGCGTTCCTTGAGAAAGCAAAGTTGAAAGATGATGGTAGCAATTACACGGATCGGGTCCGTAACTCGAGGATTATCCTCATTGCTGCACGTAAGAGTTACGACCTGGAAGCACCGCTGGGTGCCAGGCTTGCTGCTGATGCAACTGATGACGTCAAGAACGTCTGGCAGAGCAAAGCTGATGACTAATCTATAGTTCAGTGTGCCATGCTTTACGGCTTAGAACCGGGACTTCAACGACGTTTTGAACGTCATGGAGCATATGAGATGTTCCAGGAGGTGAAGTTAATATTTCAAGCAAATGCCCGGATTGAGAGATATGAAGTCTCCAATAAGTTCTATAGCTGCAAGATGGAGGAGAATAGTTACACAAGTGAACATATACTCGGAATGTCTGGGTATAACAATCACTTGATTCAACCGGGAGTTAATCTTCACGATGATAGTGTCATTGACAAATTCTTCAATCACGCCACCAAGCTACAAGAGCTTTGTGATGAACTATAATATGCAAGGGATGAACAAGACTATTCCGAGCTCTTCGCGATCTTTGAAAGCAGCGGAGGTAGAAATCAAGAAGGAGCATCAAGTGTTGATGGTCAACAAGACCACTAGTTTCAAGAAAAGGGCAAAGGGAAGAAGAAGGGAACTTCAAAAGAGCGGCAAGCAAGTTGCTGCTCAAGAGAAGAAACCCAAGTCTGGACCTAAGCCTGAAATCGAGTGCTTCTCTTGCAAGCGAGACGGTCACCGAAGCGGAACTGCCCCAAGTATTTAGTGGATAAGAAGGATGGCAAAGTGAACAAAGGTATATGTGATATACATGTTATTGATGTGTACCTAACTAGAGCTCATAGTAGCACCTGGGTATTTGATACTGGTTCTGTTGCTAATATTTGCAACTCAAAACAGGACTACGGAATAAGCGAGCATCGCCAAGGACGAGGTGACGATGCGGCGTGGGGAACGGTTCCAAAGTCGATGTGATCGCCGTCGGCACGCTACCTCTACATCTACCATCGGGATTAGTTTTAGACCTAAATAATTGTTATTTGGTGCCTGCGTTGAGCATGAACATTATATCTGGATCTTGTTTGATGCGAGACGGTTATTCATTTAAATCGAAAATAATGGTTGTTCTATTTATATGAGTAATATCTTTTATGGTCATGCACCCTTGAAGAGTGGTCTATTTTTATTGAATCTCGATAGTAGTGATACACATATTCATAATGTTGAAGCCAAAAGATGCAGAGTTGATAATGATAGTGCAACTTATTTGTGGCACTGCCGTTTAGGTCATATCGGTGTAAAACGCATGAAGAAACTCCATACTGATGGACTTCTGGAATCACTTGATTATGAATCACTTGGTACTTGCGAACCGTGCCTCATGGGCAAGATGACTAAAACGCCGTTCTCCGGTACTATGGAGAGAGCAACAGATTTGTTGGAAATCATACATACAGATGTATGTGGCCCGATGAATGTTGAGGCTCGTGGCGGATATCGTTATTTTCTCACCTTCACAGATGATTTAAGCAGATATGGGTATATCTACTTAATGAAGCACAAGTCTGAAACATTTGAAAAGTTCAAAGAATTTCAGAGTGAAGTAGAAAATCATCATAACAAGAAAATAAAATTTTTACGATCTGATCGTGGAGGAGAATATTTGAGTTACGAGTTTGGTTTACATTTGAAACAATGTGGAATAGTTTCAAGAACTCACGCCACCGAACACCACAACGAAATGGTGTGTCGAGCGTCGTGTCGTACTTTACTTGATATGGTGCGATCTATGATGTCTCTTACCGATTTACCGCTATCGTTTTGGGGTTATGCTTTAGAGACGGCAGCATTCACGTTAAATAGGGCACCATCAAAATCCGTCGAGACGACGCCTTATGAACTATGGTTTGGCAAGAAACCAAAGTTATCGTTTCTTAAAGTTTGGGGCTGCGATGCTTATGTGAAGAAACTTCAACCAGATAAGCTCGAACCCAAATCGGAGAAATGTGTCTTCATAGGATACCCAAAGGAAACTGTTGGGTACACCTTCTATCACAGATCCGAAGGCAAAACATTTGTTGCTAAGAATGGATCCTTTCTAGAGAAAGAATTTCTCTCGAAAGAAGTGAGTGGGAGGAAAGTAGAACTTGATGAGATAATCAGATCTACTCCCTTGTTGGAAGGTAGTTCATCACGAGAACCGGTTCCCGTGACAACTACACCAACTAGTGAGGAAGCTAATGATATTGATCATGAAACTTCAGATCAAGTTTCTGCTGAACCTCGTAGGTCTACCAGAGTAAGATCTGCACCAGAGTGGTACGGTAATCCTGTTCTGGAAGTCATGTTACTTGACCATGATGAACCTACGAACTATGAGGAAGCGATGATGAGCCCAGATTCCGCAAAATGGCTGGAGGCCATGAAATCTGAGATAGGATCCATGTATGAAAACTAAGTATGGACTTTGGTTGACTTGCCCGATGATCGGCAAGCCATTGAGAATAAATGGATCTTTAAGAAGAAGACCGACGCGATGGTAATGTTCTCGTCTATAAAGCTCGACTTGTTGCGAAAGGTTTTCGACAAGTTCAAGGGTTGACTACGATGAGACTTTCTCACCCGTGGCGATGCTTAAGTCTATCCGAATCATGTTGTCTATTGCTGCATTTCATGATTATGAAATTTGGCAAATGGATGTCAAGACTGCATTCTTGAATGGATTTCTAGAAGAAGAGTTGTATATGATGCAGCGGAAGGTTTTGTTGATCCAAAAGGTCTTGACAAAGTGTGCAAGCTCCAACGTTCCATTTATGGACTGGTGCAAGCATCTCGGAGTTGGAATAAATGTTTTGATAGTGTGATCAAAGCATATGGTTTTATCTGAGACTTTTGGAGAAGCCTCAGATTTGCAAGAAAGTGAGTGGGAGCTCAGAGCATTTCTAGTTTTATATGTTGATGACATATTATTAATTGGAAATGATATAGAATTTCTGGATAGCATAAAGGGATACTTGAATAAAAGTTTTTCGATGAAAGACCTTGGAGAAGCTGCATACATATTAGGCATCAAGATCTATAGAGATAGATCAAGACGCTTAATAGGACTTTCACAAAGCACATACCTTGACAAAATATTGAAACAGTTCAATATGGATCGGCAAAGAAAGGATTCTTGCACGTGCTACAAGGTGTGAAGTTGAGTCGAACTCAATGCCCGACCACAATGAGAAGATGGAGAGAAATGAAAAATGTTCCCTATGCTTCAGCCATAGGCTCTATCATGTATGCAATGTCTTGTGTACCAAACTGACGTATGCTTAGCAATAAGCTTAGCAGGAAGGTACCAAAGTAATCAAGGAGTGGATCATCGACAGCGGTCAAGAACATCCCAAATACGAAAAGGACTAAGGATATGTTTCTCGTATATGGAGGTGACAAAGAGCTAGTCGTAAATGGTTACGTCGATGCAAGCTTTGACACTGATCCGGACGATTCTAAATCGCAAACCGGATCGTGTTTTTATTAAGCGGTGGAGCTGTAAGTTGGTGCAGTTCTAAACAAAGCGTCGTGGCGGGATCTACATGTGAAGCGGAGTACATAGCTGCTTCAAGCAGCAAATGAAGGAGTCGGATGAAGGAGTTCATTTCCGATCTAGGTGTCATACCTAGTGCATCGGGACCAATGAAGATCTTCTGTGACAATACTGGTGCAATTGCCTTGGCAAAGGAATCCAGATTTCACAAGAGGACCAAACACGTCAAGAGACGCTTCAATTCCATTCGGGACCAAGTCCAAGTGGGAGGCATAGAGATTTGCAAGATACATACGGATCTGAATGTTGCAGACCCGTTGACTAAGCCTCTCTCACGAGCAAAACATGATCAGCACCAAGACTCCATGGGTGTTAGAATCATTACTATGTAATCTAGATTATTGACTCTAGTGCAAGTGGGAGACTGAAGGAAATATGCCCTAGAGGCAATAATAAAGTTATTATTTATTTCCTCATATCATGATAAATGTTTATTATTCATGCTAGAATTGTATTAACCGGAAACATGATACATGTGTGAATACATAGACAAACATATAGTCACTAGTATGCCTCTACTTGACTAGCTCATTAATCAAAGATGGTCATGTTTCCGACCATAGACATGTGTTGTCATTTGATTAGTGGGATCACATCATTAGAAGAATGATGTGATTGACATGACCCATTCTGTTAGCCTAGCACTTGATCGTTTAGTATATCGCTAATGCTTTCTTCATGACTTATACAAAGTTCCTACAACTATGAGATTGTGCAACTCCGTGTACGGAATAACACTTTGTGTGCTACCAAACGTCTAACGTATCGGGTGATTATAAAGGTGCTCTACGGTGTTTCGAAGGTTCATGTTGAGTTGGCATAATTCGAGATTAGGATTTGTCAGTCCGATTTTCGGAGAGGTATCTCTAGGCCCTCTCGGTAATACTCATCACTTAAGCCTTGCAAGCATATAACTAATGAGTTAGTTATGAGATGACGTATTATGTAGCGAGTAAAGAGACTTGCCGAACGAGATTGAACTAGGTATTGGATACCGACGATCAAATCTCGGGCAAGTAACATACCGATGACAAAGGGAACAACGTATGTTGTTGTGCGGTTTGACCGATAAAGATCTTCGTAGAATATGTAGGAACCAATATGGGCATCCAGGTCCCGCTATTGATTATTGACCAGAGACGTGTCTTAGTCATGTCTACATCATTCTCGAACCGTAGGGTCCGCACGCTTAAGGTTTCGATGACAATTATATTATGAGTTTATGTATTTTGATGTACTGAAGTTTGTTAGGAGTCCCGGATATGATCACGGACATGACGAGGAGTCTCGAAATGGTCGAGACATAAAGATTGATATATTGGACGGATATATTTGGACACCGGAAAGGTTCCGGAGAAGTTTGGAGCTCCGGGAGGTTACCGGAACCCCCCGGGAAGTATATGGGCCTTATTGGGCCCATGTAGGAGGAAGAGAGAAGGAGCAAGGGAGGGGGGCGCGCCCCCCAAGCCCAATCCGAATTGGAGAGGGGGGCTGGCCCCCCCTTTCCTTTCTCCTTCCCCCTCTCTTCCTTCCTACTACTAGTACTACTTCCTAATACTAGTACTCCTTCCTTCCCCCTCCAAATAAGATTAGGAAAAAGGGGGGAAACCTACTCCAAATACTTGGAGTAGGTTTCCCCCTCACTATGGCGCGCCCCCCTTGGGCCGGCCACCTCCTCCCTCCCTCCTTTATATACGGGGGTAGGGGGGCACCCTAGAACACACAAGTTGATCATTGATCGTTCCTTAGCCGTGTGCGGTGCCCCCCTCCACGATATTACACCTCGATCATATTGTAGCGGTGCTTAGGCGAAGCCCTGCGACAGGAGAACATCAAGATCGTCACCACGCCGTCATCTTGACGGAACTCCCCTCGTAACCTCTACTTGATTGGAGATCGAGGTGCGTCATCGAGCTGTCGCGTGTCAAGAACTCGGAGGTGCGAATAACGGTGCTTGGATCGGTCGGACCGGGAGGACGTCGACTACTTCCTCTACGTTAACGTCAGCGCTTCGCTTCGTCTCACGAGTGCGTAGACAACACTCTCCCTCGTTGCTATATCATCACCATGATCATGCGTAGCGTGGGAAATTTTTGAAATTACTACGTTCCCCAACAATATCGTCAGCTCACCTTTAGCTAGTCTCCGTTTATTCCGTAGATTTTATTTCGAGTTACTAACACTTAGTAACCGAACCGGTATCTAATACCCTGGTGCTACTAGGAGTACTAGTAAAGAACACATTAACATAATGTATATCCAATATACTTCTATCTACCTTGCCAGCCTTCTCATCTACCAAGTATCTAGGGTAATTCTTCTCTAGTGACTATTCCCCTTATCACAGAAGCACTTAGTCTCGGGTTTGGGTTCAACCTTGGGTTTCTTCACTGGAGCAGCAGCTGATTTGCCGTTTCATGAAGTATCCCTTCTTTCCCTTGCCCTTCTTGAGACTAGTGGTTTTACCAACCATCAACAATTGATGCTCCTTCTTTATTTCTACTTTCACGGTGTCAAACATCGCGAATACCTCAAGGATCATCATATCTATCCCTGATATGTTATAGTTAATCACGAAGCTCTAACTGCTTGGTGGCAATGAGTTTTGGAGAAACATCACTATCTTATCTAGAAGATCAACTTCCACTCGATTCAAGCGATTGTTGCACTCAGACAATCTGAGCACAAGCTCAACGATTGAGCTTTTCTCCCTTAGTTTGCAGGCTAAGAAAATCGTCGGAGGTCTCATACCTCTTGACGTGGGCACGAGCCTGAAATCCCAATTTCAGCCCTCGAAACATCTCATATGTTCCGCAATGTTTCGAAAACATCTTTGGTGCCTCAACTCTAAACCGTTTAATTGAACTATCACGTAGTTATCAAAATGTGTATGTCTGATGTTCGCAACATCCACAAACGACGTTCAGGGTTCAGCACACTGAGTGGTGCATTAAGGACATAAGCTTTCTACTGTCCGCATAATCGCTACTGTTAACTTTCAACTATATTTTCTCTAGGAACATATCTAAACAGTGGAACTAAAGTGCGAGCTTACGACATAATTTGCAAAGATCTTTTGACTATGTTCAGGATAATTAAGTTCATCTTATGAACTCCCACTCAAATAGACATCCCTCTGGTCATCTAAGTGATTACATGATCCGAGTCAACTAGGCCGTGTCGGATCATCATGTGAGACGGACTAGTCATCATCGGTGAACATCTTCATGTTGATCGTATCCTCCATACGACTCATGCTCGACCTTTCGGTCTCTGTGTTCCGAGGCCATGTCTGTACATGCTAGGCTCGTCAAGTTAACCCTAAGTGTTTCGCGTGTGTAAATCTGTCTTACACCCGTTGTATGTGAACGTAAGAATCCATCACACCCGATCATCACGTGGTGCTTTTTGTAAGGGATCATCTTATTTACTACCGTCGTTCTAAGTAAACAAGATGCATAAACATGATAAACATCACATGCAATCAAATAGTGACATGATATGGCCAATATCATTTTGCTCCTTTTGATCTCCATCTTCGGGGCTCCATGATCATCATCGTCACCGGCATGACACGATGATCTCCATCATCATGATCTCCATCATCGTGTCTCCATGAAGTTGTCTCGCCAACTTATTACTTCTACTACTATGGCTACCGGTTAGCAATAAAGTAAAGTAATTACATGGCGTTGTTTAATGACACGCAGGTCATACAATAAATTAAGACAACTCCTATGGCTCCTGCCGGTTGTGATACTCATCGACATGCAAGTCGTGATTCCTATTACAAGAACATGATCAATCTCATACATCACATATCATTCATCACATTCTTCTTGGCCATATCACATCACATAGCATACCCTGCAAAAACAAGTTAGACGTCATCTAATTGTTGTTTGCATGTTTTACGTGGCTGCTATGGGTTTCTAGCAAGAATGTTTCTTACCTACGCAAAAACCACAACGTGATATGTCAATTGCTATTTACCCTTCATAAGGACCCTTTTCATCGAATCCGTTCCGACTAAAGTGGGAGAGACTGGCACCCGCTAGCCACCTTATGCACCAAGTGCATGTCAATCGGTGGAACCTGTCTCACGTGGAAATGCGTGTAAGGTCGGTCCGGGCCGCTTCATCCCACAATACCATCGAAACAAGATTGGACTAGTAACGGTAAGCATATTGAACAAAATCAACGCCCACAACTACTTTGTGTTCTACTCGTGCAAAGAATCTACGCATAAACCTGGCTCTGATACCACTGTTGGGGAACGTAGCAGAAATTCAAAATTTTCCTACGTGTCACCAAGATCAATCTATGGAGATACTAGCAACGAGAGAGAGGAGAGTGCATCTACATACCCTTGTAGATCGCTAAGCGGAAGCGTTCAAGAGAACAGGGTTGAAGGAGTCGTACTCGTCGTGATCCAAATCACCGGAGATCCTAGGGCGAGCGGACGGCACCTCCGCGTTCAACACACGTGACAGCCGGTGGCGTCTCCCATGCCTTGATCCAGCAAGGAGAGAGGAGAGGTTGAAGAAGACTCCATCCAGCAGCAGCCAACGGCGGCGTGGTGGTGGAGGAGCGTGGCAATCTGCGCAGGCTTCGCCAAGCACCGCGAGAGAGGAGGAGTACTTGGGAGGCGGAGGCTGCGCCTGTAACTTGGGTAAAGCTCCCATGTGCCTTCCCGCTATATATAGGGGTGGAGGGGGCTGGTTTCTTGCCCTCCAAGTCCATTGGGGCGTTGGCAAAGGTGGGAGGAAAGAAATCCCATCATTTCCTTCCCCACCGATTGTTATCCCCCCTTTTTAGGGATCTTGATCTTATCCCTTCGGGATATGATCTTATTCCTTCTAAGGGGGATCTTGGTGCGCCTTGACCAGGGGTGTGGGGCCTTGCCCCCACTACCCACGTCATGTGGGTCCCCCCATGCAGGTGGGCCCCACTCCGGAACCTTCTAGAACCTTCCCGGTACAATACCAAAAAATCCCGAACATTTTCCGGTGGCCAAAATAGGACTTCCCATATATAAATCTTTACCTCTGGACCATTCTGGAACTCCTCGTGATGTCCGGGATCTCATCCGGGACTCCAAACAACATTCGGTAACCACATACAAGCTTCCTTTATAACCCTAGCGTCATCGAACCTTAAGTGTGTAGACCCTACGGGTTCGGGAGACATGTAGACATGACCGAGATGTTCTCTGGTCGATAACCAACAGTGGGATCTGGATACCCATGTTGGCTCCCACATGTTCCACGATGATCTCATTGGATGAACCACGATGTCAAGGACTCAGTCGATCCCGTATTCAATTCCCTTTGTCTAACGGTATTGTACTTGCCCGAGATTCGATCGTCGGTATACCGATACCTTGTTCAATCTCGTTACCGGCAAGTCTCTTTACTCGTTCCGTAACACATCATCCCGTGATCAACCCCTTGGTCACATTGTGCACATTATGATGATGTCCTACCGAGTGGGCCCAGAGATACCTCTCCGTTTACACGGAATGACAAATCCCAGTCTCGATCCGTGTCAACCCAACAGACACTTTCGGAGATACCTGTAGTGCACCTTTATAGTCACCCGATTCGTTGTGACGTTTGATACACCAAAGCACTCCTACGGTATCCGGGAGTTACACGATCTCATGGTCTAAGGAAGAGATACTTGACATTAGAAAAGCTTTAGCATCTGAACTACGATCTTTGTGCTAGGCTTAGGATTGGGTCTTGTCCATCACATCATTCTCCTAATGATGTGATCCCGTTATCAACGACATCCAATGTCCATGGTCAGGAAACCGTAACCATCTATTGATCAACGAGCTAGTCTACTAGAGGCTTACTAGGGACATGGTGTTGTCTATGTATCCACACATGTATCTGAGTTTCCTATCAATACAATTATAGCATGGATAATAAACGATTATCATGAACAAGGAAATATAATAATAACTAATTTATTATTGCCTCTAGGGCATATTTCCAACACACCGGCCGCCGCCGCCGACCGCCCGCACCCTCGATTCCCCTACTCAACCGCCGCCGCCGACCCCACGCACCCCTCCCCTACTCAACCGCCACCATGACCCCCGCACCCCCGCACCTCCCGCTCCACCGGCATTCTGTTTGATGATATTTTTAAAAAATTATTACTGTCTTATAAAAAATATTATGTTATGATTTAAACAAGTTTGAACATATTTAAACACAAATAAGTATCAAACAGCATTTTAAATGCATAAAAAAATTGTGAAGCCTGGGAATCGAACCCAGGACCTCCTGGTGTGAGAACTAGCTGCTGACCAGTCGAGCTAGTAGAGAAGACTTGATGTGTATCGGGTCGGTGGTAGATAACCTGTTGGCTCGGCGAAATAAAAAATACTAATGGCGCACCGGGGT
The DNA here is from genome assembly GCA_021437245.1 of Aegilops speltoides. Taxonomy (NCBI): domain Eukaryota; kingdom Viridiplantae; phylum Streptophyta; class Magnoliopsida; order Poales; family Poaceae; genus Aegilops; species Aegilops speltoides. The sequence goes on along the minus strand of CM038145.1, from coordinate 385,329,048 downwards.
GAGGTGCGCCATTAGCATGTATGTACTTATAGGCGCCTGAGAGGGTGGTGCGCCATTAGTATTGTGCCGCCCTACCCGTGTCGATCCCTCTCTCTCCTCGCCTGCTTGCGATCCCCTTCCCTCTCCTCTCCCGGCCGTCGCCCGCCCGCCCTCGGCCGTCCCGACACCAGCGCCGCCCGTCCACACCACCGCCAGCCGCCGCCCGACACTACCGTCGCCCGCCACCCTCGGCGCCGCCCGACACCAGCGCCGCCCGTCCACACCACTGCCGCCGCGCCCGACACCACTGTCGCCCGCCGCCCTCGGCGCCGCCCGACACCAGCGCCGCCCGTCCACACCACCGTCGCCGGCCGCCACCACACCACCGTCGCCCGCCGCCGCCGCTCGCCGCCCGACACCAGCGCCGCCCGTCCACACCACTGCCGCTAACGCCGCCGACACCACCGTCGCCCGCCGCCCTCGCCGCCCGACACCAGCGCCGCCCGTCCACACCACCGTCGCCAGCGCCGCCGACGCCACTGTCGCCCGCCGCCCTCGACGCCGCCCCAACACTAGCGCCGCCCCGTCCACACCACCGTCGCCAGCGCTGCCCCGACACCACCGTCGCCCCGCGCCCCGACACCAGCGCTGCCCCGTCCAGCGACGTCCTGCCTGTTTGGCCAAGTGTAGGTTGTCATTTCCCTTAGCAGCCACTGTTTGTTAATTTCAGTCAGATTCAGACAAATTGAAGAAATTATCTCTGAATCAGCATATTAAACAGTAAGTAGACTAGTATGTATATGTTGTTTTCTGATTTTTGCTATGTCTACATTATGGTTTATCAACTAAGTTAAAAGCAACATCATGCTTTCAGTGAATGGGTCAATTTAAAAGCAAAAGCTCAGCCTAGGTAGACTGTATATGTCGTTTGCGATGAACTTCCGGTGTCCCTGAAGCCGCTGTTATTGACAATGAACCATGGCACTCTTAAATGGCAAAACAATAAGCATGCATTCTCGATGAACCGTGAAGCTCTTAATTAGTGACAATATCGAGATAACGTCCACCTATTTCTTTATTTTTGTGAATGGAAGGAGTGATCTATGTTTTTTTGTTAGTCCATACAAAACTTTGACTAGTACGTATGACTCGGTCTATACAATGTTGTGTACCTATAGGTTTCCATGTGTAAGAACAAGCTATGATTTAACTTCAGAGAAACACATAGCTTGTCCTGAGAGGCAACGGGCATGTTTTTTTTCTTTCTTTGAGAAATGTTCATTCCGTGGCACAGGGGGGGTTTAGGAGCACAAGCATTCAAATGATGCACATAGATGACAAAAAAAGTTCAGATTGTAAAATGTTCATTTTGCTGCTAGTGCCCATTTAGCAGGTTCTTACTTTGTTTGTACCAAGATGATTCAGCCATTTGCTCCTTTGTTCCTGTAGCGAAGTCGAGCTGGACGACCGAGGCTGCTATCCTGCCTTGGTCTGCACTGCACACATAGAGTTCCTGGAGTACTACCACCACCCGGACCTCGTCGCCTCCTCCCCTGCGTGGTGAGCACAAAGCAAACTGTTCTTTCGCCATTTGCCAATAGATTACTACACTGCACAAAGCAAAATATGATTACTGCTTTGCCAATAGATTACTGCTCCCTTCCTTCCTTCCTGTATGATTACTGCTTTGCCAATAGATTACTAGGCTATTTCCTGATGTAGGGTTCAGTGTTTCCTCGTCACCATGCATGTTTTAGTGTTTGTTTCATAACATATGTGGACCCATATATGAATGACTGATATTCTCTAATGCATAAACTTTGATCAATTTTGAGTAATTGCTTAGAGGGATGATCAAGTTGGCAGCAAATGTATGGTAGATTGGACATGAACTGTACTGGGGAGACTACAATAGAAGCACCACTTTGTGTGCAAACATAGAAAAACAAATCAACGATAGCCGTCAAATCTTGGGTGAATGTCTCTGATGGATCGTGTGTGAGCTGGTGGAGTGATTTGTTTTCTACATAAAGCTCTTTAGTCAGGCTGGTTTTCGTGAAATACACATGAAGCTTCACCAGCTCCTGTGGGTGTGGGATCCATGTGACATGTGACATTGCATCCATGTCCACAGGATAATGATTTTGCAGTACCCGAGAGGCCTTGAGTTTGCGGAATGTCGATTAACTTCCGTTCCGGCAAATTGGTACTCCATATGTCCTATTTTCAGCAAAGGTCATGCTGAAATTTTACGTGAATTTTAGCATGACTTTGCTAAAAATAGGACATATGGGGTACTTGTGACTAATGCATGGGCCGGGTATCTTAGTAGTTAATTAAGTTGGATCAAGTGCCCGGCGTACTTGTGACTAATGCATGGCTTTTAGGGTGCCTCGGTGTCGATAAAACCGAAATGATGAAAGCTTAGGCTTTTAGGGTGCCTCGGCGTCGAAAAACCCTCAATGAAAAAGGCTTAGATTTTAGGATGCCTCGGTGTCGACAAACCCTAAATGATGAGACCATGATCTTGTTCCTTGACAATAACCAACTTTTGACCAAACTTTGTTTCTATTTAGAGAAAACATGGCCCGAACGATGAGGCCGGGGTTGGGCGGCAAGGCATTCAGGAGCTGTCCCGGAGATGGAGGAACAACCTCACTTGTATGAGGCCGTCGCCTTCCCACCGATCCCGAGACCACCGATGGTGCCGCCGAGGATGACCACACCGATGCCACCACCGATGGTGCCGCCGAGATGCCACCATCGATGATGGCGGCGCCGCGCATGAGATGGCAGCCAACCGAAGAGGCAACGGAAGGACCGGCACCCAATCGAGCTCCTCACCCTCAAGGAGGAAGTTCTTGAAGTGGACTCAGCGGAATCCAACGGCGCCGAATGAATAGTCAAGGGTACTCGCTTCAGCTCGGGTGCATTGTCCGAGCACCGTCTCGATCAACACCGAGAACACGAGGCATCTGACCGAGGGAATTTGCGCAACCTCCTCTTCACGGCTACACGAGCGATACAAGTTCCCGCTGAATTTGCAAACACAAGCCTCAAAGGGAATAAAGTGAACAATGCTGCCCTCACGAAGATGAGCAAGGCCCTGTCTACTTGGAAAAGCAATGTGAAGAGAATGATCGAGAAAGGTGAGAGTTATCAGAAGATCAAGGAGAAAAATCCTTCGATTACGAAGATGACTACAACGACTTCAAGATCAATTGCTCAAGAACCGCAAACTCCCAATCAAGTGAGTGGAAACAAATCACGGAGCTGAACATAGGGGAACACACACTCGGTCCCGGCGGTTCTGAGTGGCGGAGCCTATATGGGACAAGGAGGAGGCGGACCGTGCCGAGCAAGGCCTACCGCCCTCTTCGATAAATCTGGTGACAAGCAGACCAGGAACTTTGTCGGGGCCGGTACAAGAAGGACCGAAAACAAAGGAGCTTACCACGGATCCGAAGACCGGCAGCTTGAGCTTGTTACGTAAGGAATACACCCCGTGTAATTAGCTCCATATGGTTGCATTCTAATTAATGAAGCCAAATTTCTAAATGGTTCACATTCCTTCCGCAGCGTATCGAAAGCGATGGCGCTGGGTCGACTAAGAGAAACCCTTGGGACACCACTCTAAATAGGGCGTTGAATGTAATGAAGAACAAGGATAAGCTCAGTAAGCCAACGTCAGCTGGTCGTGTGGCTGGCAAAGGCTTGTCGACAAAATGGGGGTCATACTATACCGCTGGTGTGCGGAAGGAGAAAAAGACCAGCTCGGAAAGCCAGGCGCGAGAGGTTCAAGAACTCAAGGCACAGGTGGCGCAGATTCCGGAGATTGTCCAAGAGCAAGTGGAACAACGACTCGGAGCGACGATCACCGCCATTGTGCCTACCTTGATCTTGGGGTTGAGTGCGTGGATTGCTGGCGGCCAACAGGGGCCGCCCCCGATTCCTAGCTTCACGGCCAGCAACTCGCATAATGCGATGGCGGGGCCATTGGTGCCTCTGGCGGAGGCGGCATTGGTGTCTCCGGCGCCGCACGGAGCTTAATGCACCGGGTGTCGCCGGCGGCACCTCTGCGACAAGCGGCCCCTCCGTCAATCGTGCCGCGCCGTTGGCGGTGCCTCGACATTAGCCGAGCTCGGCGCCATCATCACGGTAACTAATTAAGCCTCTCGGCCGAGGACTTCATCTCCTTGCCTTTGGTGGGCATCCACGGCGCCGTACATGTTTTCACGGTATGCCGCCGACGTTCGTGCACTCTCCTCCGCCGTGAACAACGAGTTGGTTGATGTCGCCAAGGGCAAAATCGTTCAACCGGGCAACCCCTTGTTCCACGGTACCCAGATGCCACCCAACTTGTTTAGGGTTCAACTGGTTCGGGTGCTGCCAGGCTGCAACGAGTTGTTACCTCTGATTCAACCCGTCGGGGCTAACAATGATGACGTGATGACCCTCAGCGCCTGCCTGAGCTGGCCCCTGCTTTGGCCGAAGAGCCAGATTCGTTTGGGGGCCGGGGACACCACCCCAAAGACAACACCGCCAGTCGTGCCGGCGCCAAGTCGGCCCCATCGCAAGACCGCCGTAACGGTGCCGGACATCCCTATGCCACTGGATCCAAACATGCATATGGCACAGGATCAGAACGACGACGACGACGATGATACATTTGGCAACGTCGATCAGTACTTTGCCGATCATGGGTACGATGGCGACTTCATGGGGCCTCCTTCTCAAGAACCAAACCCAACAAAAGACGTGTGCGATCTAGCTGGTACCGCGGAGAAGCCAAGTTGCAACAGGCGCCGTCTGGCGTTCAGCTCTCAGGAGACGCCTCCAGCTGCCGACTTCACCGAACCTCAGATAGGCGAGGTGCGAAATATTATCAACCCCAACATACTCAAGAAGGCGGTCTGTCAGCAGAACTCGGTCCCATTACAGGAGAAGAAGAAGGCACGCAAAAGAAAGACTAAGAAGGGTGCTAGCCAGCCGGCACCGAGTACGATCCGTGCTCAGGACGGGCCACCTTCACCGCAGGATATCTCGAGGAGGGTGCATGTGGCGGGTAGGGCGATGCTACCGACAAATATGCTCAATGCTGCAACCGGTGCTATCGCGAGTCTGCATGATGGTGTTCTTTCTTTGGAGAAGCGGCGTCTCGAGAGAAGGATGTGGCATACCGGTTTTCGCGGCCAAGGTGCCGAGGGCAAGGGCTTTGTGGATAACTCCATCGGGCGTCGATCGTCCTGCGTTTTGATGACATCCACGCTATGTTGAACCTTCATCCGCTGCACTACACCTTCGTTCGGCTATTTTCGCTGAGTATGGAGATGCGGATCATTCGCGACAAGAACCCAGACATCGTGATAGTCGACCCCTTCTACATGCGTGCCAAGATCTTGGGCAGCGCTGGGGACCGGCAAGTCGCGAGTTCTTACCTTGAAGGCGTCATTCTGGCAAACCAAGATAAGGATAACTTCCTCGTGCCTTACTTTCCCGAGTAAGTCCTCCCCTCAACCAGCCCGTAACATATGAATTCTTACATTTCGATCGTTTTTCTTTTAACATTCCGTGTTTTCTGCAGTGACACACGTTGCACGCTCATCCTCCTAAGCCCCAAATATTCCATGGCCACGTATTTCGACCCGGACCGTCAGTCGAACATAGACTACACAAATGTCAAGAAGGTTCTTGATGATGTTCTCCCCGGCTACGCCAAATCTGGAGGCACCTTCACCAAGCCTATTCGTAAATCGGCAAGCATGTGTTCTCCCACAATCTGACGTTCTGCTGCGTCAAGCAACTGCTGGCGATCGAAGGGTGCCTACTCGCCATCCATCACATGCGGCGATCGTGCGGGACCATCATCAACTTCTGCTACCGAGTAAACTCAAAGATTGGGCAAAGAGCGTGTCGGCAATTCAGGACGCTGACCTCCGACAAGAATTCTTCCGCATCTAGTCGGAGTTTGCAGAAATCATCCATCAAGATGTCCTTCGCACCTCGGGCAGTTCTACCTCAATAATCAACCGTCCAAAGGACATCGACACAATGCTACAAATGCAGGTGACAATGACCGTTATTTCATGACTCCCACGATAGACGGCGGCTTCATCCACGCTCCGGTCCCTTGAGTCGAGTCGAAAGCGGTGATCTTGTGTCTGGTTCGAAACATCGATTGGCTCATGTTGTAATTAAACTTTAATGAACTTGTAGTATGTCTCTTTGGTTTGAGAGTCGTTCAACTTAGATGTAATCGATGCTATTAATGTCTTGCTTTTCTCTTCCGATCGTTCATTGCATACTTATATATTGCTTATGTATTGTCTCGTGAATTGGTACTAACGTTTACGTTTGGCTAGTGCATAGCGATGCCGACGTATGTCGTGTACAAGGGTAAGGTTCCCGAGTCTCGATGATCGGGAGGAGTGTCGGAGACAGGTTCACCGATTCAGCGATAATAGCACAAAGGTACACCACTAGGGCGAGGCGAATCTAGATCGCCCGCTATCTAGCGGTAGAGGGGAGGGAGCGTTGGAGGAACCGGATGAAGACGAGTTTCATCGTGTTGATGCTCATCGTGATGACCGCAGCTCTCTTCTATGTGATGGTAGTTTAGATGATCGATATCGACTTGTAATGTGAAGACAAACTCGCTACTCGCGGTCTCGAGACTTGTAATATAATGTTCTATCTTTGTTCGTTCTTTTCAATTCGGAGACTAATATGATGAATTGTATTCGGAGACTAATATGATGAATTGTATTCAAAGACTAATCTTCTATTGTATTCGATGAATCTGTTGTTGATGTGTGCTGTCTATATTTTGTCAAATTATACATTTTGTAACCTGTGCAAAAAACAGAAAATAAAAAATAAAAAAAACTAATATTCATATTAATGGCGCATCACATGACAGTGCGCCATTAGTATGACAAAGCATACTAATGGCGCATCACTGAACAGTGCGCCATTAGTATGCCGAGGTTACTAATGGCGCATCATGTTGCCGTGCGCCATTAGTATGCCAGAGCACCTGGGTATACATGGCCCCTGTGAGGCATACTAATGGCACACTTATGTATACACTAATGGCGCATCAGTGGTGCGCCATTAGTATATCAGATACTAATGGCGCACCCGAGGGTGCGCCATTAGTAAAATATACTAATGGCGCACCCCTAATGCGCCATTAATCGCCAAATTAGGTGCGCCATTAGTAGGCCTTTTCCTAGTAGTGGCATGTGTGATATGGGCCCCAAATTTTGATAAGTGTAAGGGTGTGTTTGGTTTTTGTCATGGGATGAAACGTAATGGGCCGGACCGATCCCCATAGACCATTCTCAAGTTTGGTTCGTCGCAGGAACAGGAACCCACCGGTTCCAGGAAACGACATATTCCCCCATATTCCCGAACCGAGCAGTTCCTTAAAAATGAGCGGACCATGCAGAACGGCTTTAAAGCGGAAAATTGAGCGGTTCCGGCACCTAGCGGCAGATAGGTAGCCGCTCATCCTATCTAAAGATTAGTGCAGCACTGTGCAATATAAAAAGCTAGTCATTTTGCTTTGAGAATACACAGCTATCAAACATGTTAATACAGTACGGGAGGTCCCACCATAGCCAACTTTTAGTCAGATGGTATAGGGTTTGCATGCATGTGCTACCATTCTCTCTCTTCTCTCTCCCAAACTAATTCATCCATTTATTTCACCTTTAGTAACTTTAATCATCCATATCTCATAAACCAAAAAATTCGCTTCCAAAACTTTATATATATTTGAACTCCTGCCGCAAAGAGCTTTAAACAAGACCGATTTTGGATACATTTTAAATAGGTTTAAAATTCATGAAACATATATCTCATAAATCATATCTATTTCAATATTACATTTTTGGGGGGAAAATATTTCACTCTTCTGAAATAAATAGTTACACATTTAAACAATAATCAGTTCCGTAAGACGACATTACGGTTTCATATTATTTTTGTTTTCAGAACCCACATTTCACTTTGCATAAGCTTGCTTCTTAAATGATATCTATTTCAATTCCACATTTTTGGAATAAAATATTTCTCTCTTTTGAAATAAACTACTACACATTTTTAAATAATCATTTTCATAAGTTAACATTTTAGTTACATATTATTTTCATTTCAGAACCCACATTTCACATTTCACTGGCTTGTTTCATCAAAATCACATCTATTTCAATTCATATTTTTAAAATAACATGTTTCACTCATTTGAAATAAATAGTTACACATTTCCAACTAATCAGTTTCATAAGTTGACATTTTAGTTTAATTTTATTGTCATTTTCAAAAGCTGCATTTCACAAAAGTCACATATATTTCAGTTCCACCATTGTCAAATAACGCATTTCACTCTTTAAAAAAACGTTACACATTTTGAAATAATCAGTTTCACAACTTGACATTTCAGTTTCATATTATTGAAAAAGCGTATTTCATTCTTTTAAAATAAACCGTTACGCATTTCAAAATTTTCAATTTCACAAGTTGACATTCAGTTTCACATTTTCTCACTTTCGAAACCTACATTTCTCTTTGAACTAGCTTTTTTCACAAAAATTACACCTATTTTAATTTCACAATATTGAAAAAGCATATTTCGGTCTTTTTAAAGTAAATCCTTACACATGTCATAATTTTCAATTTCACAAGTTGAGATTTCAGTTTCACATTTTTTTTCACTTTCAGTACTTTTCACTGGCTTCTTCCATAAAAATTACATCTATTTCAATTGCACATTTATAAAATAACTTATTTTACTCTTTGGAAATAAAAATGTTAAACACTTCCAAATGATTAGTTTCACAAGTTGACACTTGAATTTCATATTTGGGTTTAATACATTTATGTGAAAAATGTTATTCACATATTTCTAGTGAAATAGGTTAGGTTCAGATTTTTCTAGTGAAATGGGTTTATTTCACGTATGAAATGTGAAACGCCAAAAATTAATGTATTTGAAATATATCCAAAATTGGTCTAGTTTTAAAGTTCTTGACGCCAGGAGTCCAAATATATATAAAGTTTCAAAAAGGAACAAAAGATATACTGTGGGGTCCATTATGCTACCACTGACTTGATTAAAAATAATAATACAAAAAATATACTAGTGCTATACATCTAGGTTGGCCATACCGTCTCACGAATCTCAGAAAATGTGGACGGCCTTAGATTTACCGGTACATGACCTAACCGCGCAAAATGACTTTGCGGGAACGGCTTCTCTCCCTCGACTTGCACAACACCCTCTCGCGACTATCCCTCTCTCGGTCTAAGCCGCCGCCATGCGACCAGCTCAAGACCTCTGCGGCGCCGGCTGTCCCTTGTGTACATGTCGTCTCAAGGTCTCTGCGGCACGGTTGTCCCTTCCATCCCTGTCATCTCGACTCTCCCATGGTGTGCAGTGGTGGTGACGGCGCGATACATCAGGGTAAGATGCAAAATGTTTTGGGCGAGGCCGCTGCGCTCGACGAAGGAGCTGCTCCCATCGCTGGCCGTTGTTCCATGCTCATGCTTCATCTTTTCTTTTCTTATCTTGACAGTTTTACGTTACATTATAGTATTATATGGTTGTCAGTCTGCACGGCATATTTTGTTCCATCTGCTTTATTCCTGTCGGGATGCGCTGCATAAACGGTGTTCTTGTTGTGCTGGCAGGTTGTACTATTACTAAATTATTTTCAGCCTCAGGGCCTGGAAATGAGTGAAGCTGTTCCGCTGGAATGACACCTGATGACCAATTTACATTGATCTCGGATTTACGGATTTAATTTCGCGTGACAATGTACATCCGCTATATTGATGTACCTGACTACGTTGACGCCACGTAACAACATGCAAATTAAGAAATAATGCAAGTCCGAGTCGGTACGGGAATTCCGAAACCCGATCAGAACACTAGCATCCCATCGATAAATATATACATGGCGCCATATGCGATCGCCAAAGCCCGCTTTCCTTTTCGTCGGCTCTGGACAGACACTGCTCCTTCCACGTACGGTGCTCTCCCTGCACGTTCCGATCGGCGACGACTCGACTGCCATCTCCCCAATCGCCGGCGACCCAGCCCTTGTTTGCGTGGCCAATGCTGCTCAGGCCGATGTACGACCCGCGGCAAGCCGACGTCCCGGCCGTTCATCCCTTCTCTTCGGTCATGGGTGCCAAGAAAAACCTAGGGCAGAACTGCGTGGATCCCTACGAGCCCGACGTCGACGCGGACCTCCGGGACAAGGAGAGGGACCCCAGGGAGCACCCTGACGCCGACTACATGTCCAAGATGCAGCAGGGCCACATGAGCCCGTCCATGCGCGCCGAGCTCGTGCTCTGGATGGAAGCCTTCGCCCGCCACCTCGGCGGCCTCCCGGAGGGCACGCTCTGCCGCGCCGTCGTCTACCTCGACCGCGTCTTGTCCGTGCGCCCCGTGCCGGCGCACGACGAGGCGCTCCAACTCGTGGCGGCCGCCGCCGTCTCCCTCGGGGCCAAGTACGAGCAGTCATCCAGCGGGCGGAGGCTCGACGCCGAAGTCGTCGAGGCGTTCCTCGGGACCACAGTGCACGCGGTGGAGGAGATGGAGTGGGAGCTCGTCATGGAGCTCGGCTGCGTCATGGACGGCCCAACCGCGTTCACGTTCGTCGAGCACTTCACGAGGTTCTTCCAGCGGGAAGACGAGCTCTTGGTGAGGTCTCTGGCGCTTCGGTTGGTCAACCTGACGTTGGCGTTCTTCGGGTTCGTTGGACGGATCCTGCCGTCCGCCGTGGCTGCATCAGCGCTGTTCCTCGCCAGGCAGATCCTCCGCGTGCAGTTGAGGCACGATCTGGAGGAGGTGACGGGGTACAAGGCGATGGACTTGATGGGTTGCATTTGCGCCTTAGTGGAGCTGCTTCCTAAGTAAAAAACTCTAATCTGTAAATCTGTAGATGGACTGTGTATGTATCATGAACAAAATCCTATTCCAAATTGATGGCATGGACTGTTCTTCAGTTCTTTTGTCTTTGAAGAGAGGTTGTTCATGAGTTGCATATTAATGCGCATATTGTATTGTGATTAGGGCTATTATGTATACAATTACAAACTGATCTAATATGGTATGGGTGAATTTCTGAATCTTTTTTGTGTATACGAAATAGTTTTGGACACCAGTTTGATAATCTAACATCTCGACTGCATATATCTTTTCTGATAAAGGGTGATATATTAGTATCGAGCGGATGTCAATTACACCACCCTTTGCAACAACACAATATTGAGAACAAGTCTAGCCATCGAGCATGCACACAACCACAAATAATAATGACAAAGATAAGAAAAAACAAAGCGCATGGCCATAAAATGTCATGTCGGCCCAATCAACGGCACACAAAAAGGAGCGACAACACCTAACACTAGCCTTGACAACACATAGACTACGATTAATTAAAGATTCTCCAAAAGCGAAGCCTCCAAGAAGGGAACAACACTCAACACACATATGCCACCATCTTCGGATATATCCAATAAAAAAAGATCAAGAGTTTTCACTCCCGAGCAGTGAGTTTGATAGCAGGACGATTTACATAAGGTAAATAGTAACAAAAATAATAGAGTACAGAAAGTGACACACTTCTTATGTATGATAAGGACAAGCCGGTAGTGTTTCTTATAGTAGCTAAGACGCTCTTGAGGATACACGGGAATTTTGTGGAGTTATTTTCACCAAGTTCCATTAAGTTACTGTTCTTACTTGAACAAATACCTATTTAATTATGTTCATATTCTATGCAAGCATCCGCAAATACAAGAGAACACTAGTAGAAAATGGGCCTTTAGTCCCGGTTCCAGAGGGTCCTTAGTCACTTCAAAGGTCATCATAATGTGCTAGCGTAGCTCGAGGCCCCCACTATTGTCATGTCTAATCAGTAAAGCGATCATGTCCCAAGATACGTAGTGGCACGATTAACTGCCTCCTCGATGCGCGTGCTTAACAGACGACACTTGGGAACTTGTGAAATTATAGACATGCGGCGTGCTTATTCTGCATTTAATCTTGCCCATTAAAGGCTAGAGGCGTGAGAAAGATTATGTTCTCAATCTTCATCTTCTTCCTCGAGCTCACGCCACAGCAAACTATCCCAGCACCCACTACCAACATAGGCCGAATACCGTCGGAATAGGGCTATGCCGATGACAGTCGTCGGCATCGATCTCGACGGCATATTCTTGTCGGACCGTTGGCATATATATGTCGTCGACATAGGTGCCTATACCGACGGTCTCCGGCCGGCCATCGGCAATAAAAGGCAAGGCAGCTACTGACGGCGCCGTCGTGAAGGCAAGCCAACGAAATGAGGACACGTGTCCCATCTATACCGACATCATCATCGTCTAAACTTCATGAACATAAGTATGAGACATCAACATCAACATCATCATCGTCATCTGAAGAATAGTAGGCTGAAGTATGGAACATGGAAAGCATAGCAAAACATGGAAAACATCATCATTTAAAGCTGACTAGGATCATCGTCGCCGCCGCCATCACCATTAAGACCACCAGCATCGCCAAGATCAGCATCACTTCGCCAGACCGTAGCGACGGGGCTCCATGAAGCAGGAGTGTAACCACCAAGACGACCACCAAAAACGGCTGACCCACCGGTCCTCTACATGTTTGAAAAGAGATTATAAGGGTAAATATGAAAAATGATAACTAGTGGTTGAATAGTTTGGCAATGTACTGATCGGAGTCCCACTGCCTTGTGCCACCCATTCTTCGAACAAAGGCAAGTATGGTTATGGTCTAGAAGGTGGTGGTGGGGCTCCCATTGGTTTTGGAACCGTGTCGTTTTGCATAGCCGCAAACATAGTCTAGATGTTAGTTCACCAAGCAAACATGAAGGTCAGAAGAAAAGAAAGTGCAAAATTTAGGTTGGTTCTAGGTTGGCAAAACTAACTGTCATCATCCGACGGTTGAAATCCTCGTTTGTCGACACTCTCTCGGCGTGCTCTCGCAGCTCGACATGCTTAAGCTCGACATAGGCCGCATATGCCTCCAGTATGACATTGAAACTCATAAATCATAGCAATGCTGAAAATAAAGCGAGAAAGAAAGAAGATAAGGGGGAAATACTTACAACATGTTGGTTGGCCAGGCTCGGCTGCGCAAGGGCCGTACTCCCGCTCAGGCTAGGGTTGGTAGCCCGGAGCCGTGTGTGGGAGATAGAAGGAGTGATCACGCCATCGAGGCACGCGTAGCGGCCATGGTACTTCGTTTGGATGGCCACCACTATCGTCTCGTCGGTTTGCGATTGGATGGGGTCAGCAACATCCGAATGCAACCTTCGAAACGTCTCTGTGTAGGCCGTCATGTTCTCTTCGGTCTTGCTGTAGTACTCGCCCTCGCCTTCCTTGCGGTCTTTCTCGAGCACAAAGACTTCCAGTGTCGCCCCCTTTTCTCTCCACCTTCTCTCGATGGCCGGCGATGGCAGCAATGCCTAGGCGGTGAGGCCCCCAAAGGGCAAGAAGACGGCGAAGGAGGGCAAGGCTGCCCCCGAAATGAAGGGCTTGTGGAAGTGTTCGACGGTCACCGAGGAGCACATCACCGAGCTTCGGGACTTGTGGATATTGATCCGACGGTCTACAGTGACTGACACGAGATTTTTTTTTTCAGGCGCCTGTTGAATAGACGATCCCTTTTTTTCGTTTTGTTTTCTGCAAAACATCATAACACTCACCAACATGAATACACGAGAGAAAAGCACAATAAAACTCAACCGAACACCTCCAAGAGGTGAAATTAATTATTTTGACAAGCCAAGAACGCCGCACATGACCAGATACACCATACATCGTCATACATCATCTCTACTCCTAATGTCTCAGTTGGTAGGTCGCGTTCCGGGTTTTATTTTTGTCCCACCTTACCCGGTCTTTTTTGGTACTTCTTTGGTACTTCCTCCAACCTCCTCCTCAGCCGTGAAAAACCAAGAAAAATCCCGTGATCGAGTCCCGCACACGCCCAAACTCCCGTCGTTATCTCTACTCCTAATGGAGCAGTTGGTAGCCTCGTACGGTTTATTTTCGTCCCACCACTTTCAACCGTTTTATTTTGCTGGTTTTTTTTCATCCCTCCCCCACCCCACCGCTTTAGTTTCACGCCACCCTCTCACACAACGAAAGAAATCTTAACGGATCATAACTTTCCATGCTGGTGCAAGTTATTTTTAGTAATGTCTTTATGTGAAAGAATCAATCACGATCAATCTCTAAATATCAAATCTAAATTAATTAACCTTACCTTAAATTGCTCAATCACATTAATTAGAAAACAAAATAACCGATCTCTACTCCTAATGTCTCAGTTGGTAGGTCGCGTTCTGGGTTTTATTTTCGTCCCACCTCAGCCGGTCTTTTTGGTACTTCTTTGGTACTTCCTCCCACCCCCCCCCCCCCTCAGCCGTGAAAAACCAAGAAAATCCCGTGATCGAGTCCCGCACACGCCCAAACTCCCGTCGTTATCTCTACTCCTAATGGAGCAGTTGGTAGCCTCGTACGGTTTATTTTCGTCCCACCACTTTCAACCGTTTTATTTTGCTGGTTTTTTTTCGTCCCTCCCCCACCCCACCGGTTTAGTTTCGCGTCACCCTCTCACACAATAAAAAAAATCTTAACGGATCATAACTTTCCATGCTGGTGCAAGTTATTTTTAGTAATGTCTTTATGTGAAAGAATCAATCACGATCAATCTCTAAATATCAAATCTAAATTAATTAACCTTACCTTAAATTGCTCAATCACATTAATTAGGAAACAAAATAACCGATTTAAGAAAATATCTACTCTTAATGGAGGGTATTACATACCAAACATAGGTACGTCATTAGCTCGCTTCCTTCCCTTCTCTTCCCTTTGTCCCTCAGTCCCATGCTCGTGGCGCTGAAGTGGCATCGACAGGCGATGGCGGCAAGGACAGCACATGGCAGCCCCTGAAGCACGAACACGACTGCACCTCGGGTCTGCCGTCTCCCAAGATATGGGCGAGTTCTCGTGATGCCCACCCTAAACCCTCACGTCCTACAAATTCCTCAACCTCTACCATCTCGATTTCGTCCATGCTCTGATCCAAATGACGATGCAGCTCCGGCCGATTGACAATGGAGGTTTGCCATCCTTCCTCTCAGCACCCACTCCTAGAGGAACAACACGCCATGCCGATCGAACCCGGTCGAGATCACTCACCAAGATTGCTATTCGGAAGGTTTTTGTCAAAAAGTGAAGAGTGGGACGGGATCTGCACTTTTGTTAATATAACATATACTTGTGCAGGTGCAGGTTTTGTTTTAAAAATCCAATTTGTTTATCCTTTTGTCGCTGAAATTGTTTACTAATTATGTCATTGGTTTTATTTCTTCTAGATGTTGTATATTCTTGGATTGAAGGGACTGTCTGACAAGGTGAAAGAGCTAATAGTTGTAGTTTTACACCAATGCAAATTTGTTTTGCTTCAGTGTTAAACATGACCTCATGACGATTGCCGTCCATCTGTTGATTATTCGTACTCAGATTAAGTTTCAGGCTCATCATCTCTGTCGTCACTCGTCAGCGCCCAGACGATGGGTTGGTGCCATACTATCATGTGGCATCTCCGTCGTTCTGGGCCGGGAAGATAACAGATTTTCAGAAAACAAATAATACATTTTACTAACTTCCTTAAATTATGCAAATCAATCGATTCCTTTTATTGGTTCAATTTGTCTTAGAAAACAAATAACAGATTTCCAGGAAACAAATAATACATTTTAATCTAACTTTCCTAACTTATGCAAATCAATCGATTCCTTTTATTGGTTCAATTTGTCTTAGAAACAAATAACAAATTTTCAGGAAACAAATAATATATTTTAATCTAACTTCCTTAAATTATGCAAATCAATCGATTTCTTTTATTGGTTCAATTTGTCTTAGGAAACTAATAACAGATTTTCAGGAAATAAATAATACATTTTAATCTAACTTTCCTAACTTATCTAAATCAATCGATTCCTTTTATTGGTTCAATTTGTCTTAGGAAACAAATAAAAGATTTTCAGAAAACAAATAATACATTTTAATCTAACTTCCTTAAATTATGCAAATCAATTGATTCCTTTTATTGGTTCAATTTGTCTTAGGAAACAAATAACAGATTTTTAGGAAACAAATAATACATTTTAATCTAACTTTCCTAACTTATTAGTGAAATTTGTTTGAGGAAACAAATAAGAGACACGTCACAACTTTCCTCCCAATAAGTAGTTTCTTAACATTTGCAAACTTTCCTAATCAGACACGTCACAAATGGGCAGGTACTGATATCACGTTATCAAACAATAAAACCCCATTTGCATAGAAATCAGTTCAAAAATCTTAACTTCCCTAAATTTTTACCTTTCCTTGATAACAACAAACATTTTCTATGTTTTCCATCAATATTAGCATTTTTTTGAACTGAGATCTCCGGGTTATGATTTTTTTGTGATTCTTTCCAATTGTGATCTCTTCTTCCACTCCGGCTCCTTGTCGGATAAACACCTCCACCACAGCCAGGTGACACCGCCCCAGACCTCCTGCCTCTCCACACCTTCTCCACCACCTCCTTCTCGTACTCCATTAACAATCCCTCCGCCACATTTGTCCACGGCGGTGTCGAGGGCATGGTGCAGCAGCGTACCAGCGTTAGAGCAGCGCATAGCAGCAGGAAGCAACACGCAGTAGGCGAGGCTGAGGGGGCGGCCGGCAGAAGATGGCCATGACTGGAGGCGGTGCGAGGCAGGGGGGTAGCAGATGGGGCGAGCGCGGCCAGCGAGAGTGTCTGTGCGACTGTGGTGTGTGTCACAAGGCACGATGGTGCGGTGGTTGCGGCGAGCGACGACAGCAAGCGCGGCGTGACCGACGCGGTGTACCAAGCGTGGGCATGGAGAGGGTGGCCTGCTGGCACGGAAGAAGAGCGGCAGGCTCGGGCATGGGCGTGCATAGGAGCGGGCATGTGCCACGGGGTCAATCCAAGGAGGTCGGTGGCTACCCCTGCAATGGCCATGGCGGACAGCGGTTCT
Organism: Aegilops speltoides; assembly: GCA_021437245.1. Classification (NCBI taxonomy): domain Eukaryota; kingdom Viridiplantae; phylum Streptophyta; class Magnoliopsida; order Poales; family Poaceae; genus Aegilops; species Aegilops speltoides. The sequence continues at coordinate 385,311,967 of CM038145.1, read as the reverse complement.
CGGCCACGGCGAAATACCTAATGAGAGCAAACGAGAGGGGAGACAAGGGAAAGGCAAGAGGAGATCATGGCGGTGTCAATGGCGCCTAGGGAAGACATGGGAGCTCGGGCGGCGGGATCGAACGGCAATGTCGCGGCGCCCAAGGTTGAGGAAGACGGCAAGAACGCCGATGCGGGGTCTTGGACTTGATCTCGTTAAGCGCAGACAAGTGAAGGCATTCGGAGCTCCTCGACAAGCTCCTAGCCCGCAGGAGGCGATAGCCATGTGGGCGGGTCGGTCATGGTGGCCGTGGCGTCGACTTCGTCCGGATCGGCGGGATCGAGCGGCGAGGAGGAGAAGTGGATTTGGGAGGCGTCAAGGAGGTGAGGCCCTTATCCATTCCCTTCGATGCGGCCGAGGTGGTCGGCGAGCCCGTCTCTGAGCGACGCTGCTCGAAACAGGAGAAGACGACCAGCTGGGACTGGACCGCCGAGCCGGTTCGGTGGCAAGGCCCGAAGCGGGCGAATCCCTTTACATCGTCCTTTTGGTTTTCGGTGTATTCTAATCTGTTTCTCCTTTTAACACCGTTTTCTATTTATTCTTATCAACTAAATGATCTCTACTCCTAATGTCTCGGTTGGTAGTCTCCGTTTGGGTTTATTTTCGTCCCACCTCCCGGCGAGGGAGAGGGGAGAGAGAGTGAGGAAGAGGAGGAGAGGTGTGTGTGTATGTGAGAATTTGATGGTAAAAAAGGTCGTCGATGTCACTTAATATGTATGAGAATATTCAATGTAATATTAACATAATTGATATTGAACTTTTAAAGTTAATGTAGCCCCGTTGCAATGCATGGGCGTTCTTCTAGTACCAGTTAGAATAGCAGCTTATTTGACAACGCGATGGAAAACATCAAACTAACTGAAAGCCACTACACACTACCCAAGTCCAATGCTCGCGCGTACCTGACGTTGGCCAGCTAGCTAGTTCACCACACGGCAGTCACGGCGGACCTCGCCGGCGGCGCGGCCCCCGGCCGGCGCGAGCCTCCCCATCCGCAGCATGGAGGCCGGGAAGTCGTCGAAGAAGAGGGCCGCGTCGAAGGCGTAGTCGGCCACGAGCGCCGCGACTGTCCTTGCGGCCGGTCTCCACCTGCCAGCTGGGTCCCCCAGACTGCATGCACCGGCCGGCGGCCATCCATTAGTGATCGTTAACGTGAGTGTGTACGCCCTACGCCGTGACCAGTGTATATATAAGCAAAGCAAGGTAACATACGGCGACAACGGACTCACGGGCGGCGATGACGAGGACGTCGGCGCAGGAGACGTACGGTCTCCGGGCACTCCTGCTCGAGCTCAGCCTTGATTGCGTCGATGACCTCTAAACCCCTCAGCGAGTTGGCGTTCGGCCCCGCCGTCTTCTCGCCGACGAAGAACGGCTTGTCGTCAAGCAGCACGGAGCCGTCGCAACCCTGACAAGCAACAACAGAGCACCACACTCAGAGTGGCGAGACTTGAGAACGTGCGCCGGAAGCTCAGCCAGAAGCTCTTGGAGTACGTACATTGACGAAGCAGTCGTGGAAGTGGAAGTGGGAGTAAATAGTATAAAGCTACTACTCCCTCCGTCCCAAAATAAGTGACTCAAAAATAACTCAACTTTGTACTAACTTTAGTACAAAGTTGACTCACTTTTGAGTCACTTATTTTGGGACGGAGGGAGTACTTTACAAGTTAGGATTTCAAAAAACTACCGAATTTATTTTTTTCACTGATAACTACCAAGTTAGGGGTTGGCTGTTTCAAAAAACCCCAAATCCTCTTTGTTAAAAAATTAAACATGTTTATGACAGGTTGGGCCCGCCACTAAACGTACCGTTTGGTTGACCGTTTGTTTGACCGTTAACAGACTTGTGGGGGCCACATGTCAGCTCCTCATCCACAGGTTTTTTACAGATTAGCCCCTACAAATATTTTAAAAAAGCAATCGGCTCCCTGTAATCTTTGACGACGATGCTGCGGACGCGCCCGGCACGACCAGCTCCAACCTGACGCTGCTGTACATCATCATGGTTGTCCTCGTCGGCGTCGTGCTGTACCTGGCCGTCCGCATCTTGTTGAAAACACAAACATGGTGTAATCAGGCGCTGTTGGTGCCGGTGACGGCGACCTGGACATGATCCTCTCCTTCGGTTCGCTCGTCGAGCCGCCGATCCTCAACGGCGATCGTGCCAAGATGTCCGCCAGGATCCTCGAGGGCGTAGGCCGCTCCGGTGACACGCCGCACCGACGCAACTGCGGCAGCGGCGGCGACAAGGCCGCATCGCCCGGCCGTGCGCTCTCCGGCTTCGCGCGGCACACCGGGCAAGACGAGTGCGCGCGCAGCCAGGTCGATGCAGCTGCTGTGGAAGAAGTGCCTGCACGCCGGCAGCACGCGCACCACGTCGCCGTCCTCCAGGTCCTGCAGGCACACCACGCACGCGACCGGCGTCGCTCTCCCCTTGCTGCCGCTCCTCCTCTTACCGCCGCCACTTGTGCAGCCGCGCCAGCTGCCATGGGGCGACGGCGCCGGCGTCGCTCGCGCTCTGTAGGTGAAGGTGGGGAGCGCGGCGATGTCCTCCAAGCTCAGCCCGGGGTGGAATGCGGAGGAGCGTCCGGGGTTGATCTCCGGTGATCACCGGTGGCGGGCGGCGGGCGGCTCGCCGGCCAGAGGAGGCGGCATCGCGAGCTTCGGGCAGACCTGCGTCAATGGCTGTCCAGGTTCATAGAAGGACCCGATTGCTTTTTTTTTTTACAAAATTACAGGGACCTGATTGCTTTTTTAAAATTTATGTGCATGCCCATCCCTAACGGTCAAACAAACGGTCAAAGTAACGTTTCGTTTAGGTGTGGGTCCGACTTGTCATAATCACGGTCAATAGATAAGCACTAAGCGATTTGAGTTTTTTGAAACAGTCGACCACTCATTTGGTAGTTATCTGAGAAAAATTAAAAACTTGTAGTTTTTTGAAACCCTAACCTGTAAAGTAGTAGTTTTATGCTATTTACTCTGGAAGTGGAGAAGGGAGGCGGCCATGTGGGGGTCAGCGGCCACGGCCTGCTCGACGGCCGCGCGGACGATCTCCTCTGCACGGGGGCAGTCGGCGCCAAGGGACACGCCGGCTCCGCCATACCCGATACTCACGGAGGCGCCGATCTTTGTCACTTGCTTTGTCGATCTTTGTCCATGGAGTATAATTTCTATTCGAAAAGTTTCCGAATTAGGAGGAACATGGCAGCCATGCCATTGGTGACCTTCAGATGAGTTGTTGTTCCATGCATCGTGCTTATCTTGCCAAGAACAAAAGAATTGCTTACTCTGCATCATGTTAGAATCTCTGATTCAGTATTTGTTGAAGTATGGAAGTAGAGTAGACGGATACAAAGACAACTGAAAGACTAAGTTGCGTGACGAAAGGAGTAGATGCTAAAATGTCTGCACACACACGTACCTGACTACGTTTGAGTACCTGCAAAGTAATAAGAACAAAAGATTAAGAAATAGGGTCTGACTATGTTTCATCTAGATGTGAGATAATATCTCACATCTAAGTATGACATCAGCATTATATATGACTCCTTTTATTTGTTTTTTGGGAAAATCTAAACTGCAGCATGTGAACACGCTCGTTCCAGTGTGGCGGTTCGCGCAGACCTGCATACGTTCCACGTACGTGTGGTGAATTTTTTCTTTTTCTTATATGCGATCAACATGCACAACATACTACCATGCGCACAAAAAAGGAAAGAAAACTTGGACCAGCGACAGCGAGAAGTATAACAAATGGCTACAGTGATCACTGCCGCACTAGAATCTCTATGCACACCTGCTACACTACGCCGAGCAAGCAATTCTTGAGAAAAGAGTGATGCGCAGTGCTACAGTTTGAGCGTACATGATGTGTTAGTGTGCAGACTTTTGTTTTAAACGGGGCACACGACATGTTAAAAGCTTTTGTAATCTAGGAATTACAACAAAGGTTTGAACCTCCCCGCAAAATAAAAATACAAAGGTTTGAACCTGGTAACAAGTACTTGGACCTTACAAACGAAGCAGTTTAATAATATTTTTTAAAGAAGAATATTTTAACAAACTTCCAAGCATTTTCTGAAAACCTGAAAATGCGAACATTTTTTCAAAAATTTGATTTTTTTTTAAATTTGCAAACAATTTTGGAAACATGTACATTGTTACAGACATTTGAACTTGTTTCAAAAAAACACGAATATATTAATTACTTGCGAACAATTTTTGAAAACATGAACACATTTTGAAAGTTTCAATTTTTTGATAAACATGAATAATTTTGGAAAAATGAACAAAATTATAAATTTTGGAACATTTTTTGAAACTTGCGACTTCACAAAAAAAGAACCAGAAATAACAAAAAGGAAAATAAAATAAAAAGAAGATGACTTTTGGAAAATAGAAAACCTAAAAGGAGAGGAAAACTAGTGGAAAAAAAGATAAAACAAAAAAAACAAAAAAAAAACAAGAAGAAAACAAAAAAAGTATCCTAGATACTTGGGCCCGCTCATCTGCGGTTTGCTCGCTATCAAGGGTGGACTTGAACCTGGCATAAAAAAGGTTGGACCCCCAGTTCGAGTCGAGTGTGGACTCACAATTGTGACTAAAAAGGTCGGGTCCAGTTGCGAGTCGAGTTTGGAGTTGCAACTCAGATGGAAAAATGTTAGGCCTCATTTGCGAGTCGAGAGTGGACTTACAACTGGGATAAAAAAAAGGCCTGACCCCGATTGTGAGTTGAAGGTGGATTTGCAACTAGGACAAAAAAAAGGTTGGGCCTCAGTTACAAGTCGAGGGTGGACTTGCAAATGAGACTAAAATCTTGCGAGTCGAGAGTGGACTTGCTATTCGGGCAAAAAAAGTTGGACCTCAGTTGCGAGCCAAGGGTGGACTTGCAACTAGAAAAAAAGGTTGGGCCCCAGTTGCGAGTTGAAAGTGGACTTGCAACTGGGACAAAAAAGTTTGGGCCCCGGTTACGAGTCGACGGTGGACATGCAATTGAGAGTAAAAATTTTGAGACCAAGTTGCGAGTTGATAGTGGACTTGCAACTCGGGCAAAAAAGGTTGGACCCCAGTTGCGAGCCGAGGGTGGACTTGCAACTTGGGAAAAAAAGGTTGGTCTCTAGTTGCAAGTCGAGGGTGGAGTGGCAATTGCGACTAAAAATCAGCCCCAGTTGCGAGTCGAGGGTGGACATGTAACTGTGACTAAAAATCTCAAGCCCCTAGCAACTTGGGCAAAAAAGGTTGGGTTCCAGTTGCGAGTCGAGAGTGGACTTGCAAGTGGGACAAAAAAAGAATGAGCTCCAGTTGTGAGTCTAGAGTGGACATGCAACTGGGACAAAAAATATTGGGCCCCAATTATGAGTCGAGGGTGGACTTGCAACTGGGACAAAAAAGGTCGGACCCCTAGTTGCGAGTTGAGGGTGGACTTGCAACTAGGAAAGAAAAATGCCCGAGGTTGCAGTTACAAGTCGAGTGTGGGATTGCAACTAGGATAAGAAAAGGTAGGTCCCTAGTTGCGACTCGAGGACCGATTTGCAACTAGAAGAAAAAAAGGGTCGGGCCCCAGTTGCGAGTCGAGGATGGACTTGCAAGTGGGACGAAAAAAGTCTGGACCCTAGTTCCGAGTTATGGGTGGACATGTAACTGGGACAAAAAAAAGTTCGGGCCAGTGTTGCGAGTCGAAGGTGGATTTCCAACTGGGACAAAAAAGGATGGGCCCTAGTTACAAGTCGAGGGGGAGTTGTAACTGAGACAAAAATAGGTCGAGCCCGAGTTGTGAGTCAAGGGTGAACTTCTAACCAGGACATAAAATGGTTGGTCCTCAATTGCGAGTCGAGGATGAATTTGCAATTGGGATGAAAAATAAACTATTAGCCTTATTCCATGTCAATGGTTGACTTGCAACTGAGACTACAAAAAATCACGATATAAACAAAAAAAATTTAGAAAGACATGTAACCTTCCAGAAAAAAGCTACAATCCACAAAATAAACTCAATACACAAAACATGAAACTAGCCCACTAAACATAGTCATGTCGGGCTTCACTGCTTCATGAGGGGCGAACAAAAAATACATGACACAACGACAACGAACACGACTCAGAAACACGTATATCTAACGGTATACAAGTTTAATGAGACATTGTTAACTTTCACCTAGATCAGAATTAGCAAAGCCAATCCCAATGGGAGCTCAAATTACGCCGTGAAAACGACCCAACAAAAGATAGACATGCGAACAGACCGACAGGTAGACACTAAATGTAAGACACGACACGAGACGGGCAAGACAAAGTAACCTGTGATCAAGATTTGCACAACATGTAAAGCGAACACATGACAATGAAAAAAGTTCATGAATTTAAAACAAATAAATTAAAAAAATGAATAATAAGAAAATAGAAAATGTAAATAAAAACAAGAAAACATGAATTTAAGATAGTTCATAATTTAAAACAAATAATAAAACATAAAAGGAAAAAAAAGGCAAACGAGAAAAAAGAAAAAGGTGCTCAATGGGAGTGTACAAAGACGAGAAGATGTACCTGAATCACAGCGCATACTTGGAAAAAGAAAGAAATGTCATCCGTGGCCAAAAAAACAAAGGTGCACAGCAAAAATTGGACCAGGCCCAGACACGGTGGCAACTCTACATGCGGACAAGCGAGTAGGCCCAGAACCGACGCGGAAGAAACATCTACGAGGCCTCTTTGTCAATTGCCCGAATCTTATAGCAAATTTAATCAACGGTTTTGGATTTAGATGTGAGATAGTATATTACATCTAGATGTGAAATAGCAAATCTGTAAGAAATAATGCAAGTCCGAGTTGGTACGAGAATTCCTAAACTTAATGGATTCGTCTCAAACCCGGTCAGAGCACCCGTATCCCATCGATAAATACATGGCGCAATGCGATCACCAAAGCCCGCTTTCCTTCGTTGGCTGCGGACAGACAGCTCTCCGTCCACGTACGGCGCTCTCCCTGCACGCTCCGATCAGCGACGACTCGACTGCCATCTTCCCAATCGCCGGCAGTCCAGCCCTCGCTGCGTGGCCAATGCTGCTCCAGCCGATGAACGACCTGCGAGAAGCGGCCGTTCATCCCGTCTCTTGGGTCATGGGCGCCAAGGGAAACCTGGGGGTGAAGTGCATGGATCCCTACGAGCCCGACGTCGAGGCGGACCTCCGGGCCAAGGAGAGGAACCCCAGGGAGCACCCTGACGCCGACTACATGTACAAGATGCAGCAGGGCCACATAAGCCCGTCCATGCGCGCCGAGCTCGTGCTCTGGATGGACGCCTTCGCCCGGCACCTAGGCGGCCTCCCGGAGGGCACGCTCTGCCGCGCCGTCGGCTACCTCGACCGCGTCCTGTCCGTGCGCCCCGTGCCGGCCCACGACGAGGCGCTCCAACTCGTGGCCGCCGCCGCCGTCTCCCTCGGCGCCAAGCACGAGCAGTCCTCCAGCGGGCGGAGGCTCGACGCCCAAGTCGTCGAGGCGTTCCTCGGGACCACCGTGCACGTGGTGGAGGAGATGGAGTGGGAGCTCTTCATGGATCTCGGCTGCGCCATGGACGGCCCGACAGCGTACACCTTCATCGACCACTTCACGAGGTTCTTCCAGCGGGAAGATGAGTTCTTAGTGAGGTCCCTGTCGCTTCGGTTGGTCAACATGACGCTGGCGTTTTTCGGGTTCGTTGGACGGATCCTGCCGTCCGCCATGGCTGCATCGGCGCTGTTCCTCGCCAGGCAGATCCTCGGCGTGCCGTTGAGCCACGATCTGGAGGAGGTGACGGGGTATAAGGAGATGGAGTTGATGGGTTGCATATGCGCCATAGAGAAGCTGCTTCCTAAGAAAAATGTCTAATCTGTAAATGACGTGCTACAAGGCCATGGATGAACTGTGTGTGCGATCGATGCGCCTTTGCAGATGTCGTTATTTTTTAACCCTAATCCAGACAATGTAATTACATGCGATTGATGCATGTATCATGGATGAAGAAAAACCGTATTCTTTATGGGGATGTTTATAGGAATTTAATTAGTTACACAATGGAACTCAAAATTAAGTCCAACCTTCGTTGTCATTCATTCTACTGTGTGTATGATAAGGGTCCCAAATTTTGATAAGTGTAAGGGTGTGTTTGGTTTTTTGTCACGGGATGAAATGTAATGGGCCGGACCCATCCCCACAGACCATTCTCACGTGTGGTTCGTCCCAGAAACAAGAACCCACCGGTTCCAGGAACGGCATATTCTCCCATATTCCCGAACCAAGCAGTTCCTTGAAAATGACCGGACCACACGGAAGAGGAAAATTGAGCGGTTCCGACACCTAGCGGCTGATCGCTAGCCGCTTGTCCTGTCTTAAGATTTGTGCAACACTGTGCAATATAAAAAGCTAGTAATTTTGCTTTGAGAATACACAGCTATCAAACATGTTAATACGGTACGCGGGGTCCCACCAGAGCCAACTTTTAGTCTGATGGTATAGGGTTTGCATGCATGGGCTGCCTTTCTCTCTCTTCTCTCTTCCAAAATAATTCATCCATTTATTTCACCTTTAGTAACTTAAATCATCCATATCTCATAAACCAAAAAATTCGATTCCAAAAATGTATATATGTCACATAAATCATATTAATTTCAATATCACATTTTTGGGGGAAAAATATTTCACTCTTCTGAAGTAAATAGTTACTCATTTAAAAAGTAATCAGTTTTGTAAGATAACATTTCGGTTTCATATTGGGTTTCACTTTCAGAACCCACATTTCACTTTTCATAAGCTTGTTTCTTAAAAATGTTATCTATTTCAATTCCACATTTTTGGAATAATCTCTTTTGACATTTTTAAATAATCATTTTCATAATTTAACATTTTAGTTACATATTATTTTCATTTCAGAACCCACATTTCACATTTCACTAGCTTGTTTCATTAAAATCACATCTACTTCAATTTCGTATTTTTAAAATAACACGTTTCGCTCATTTGAAATAAATAGTTACACATTTAATCAGTTTCATAAGTTGACATTTCAGTTTAATATTATTGTCATTTCCAAAAGCTGCATTTCAAAAAAGTCACATATATTTCAATTCCATGATTGTCAAATAACGCATTTCACTCTTTAAAAAGATGTTACACATTTTGAAATAATCAGTTTCACAAGTTGACATTTCAGTTTCATATTGCCTTTTACTTTCAGAACCTACATTTCACTTTTCACTGGTTTGTTTCCCAAAAATCACATTTATTTCAGTTTCACATTATTGAAAAAGTGTATTTCATTCTTTTAAAATAAACCGTTACACATTTCAAAAATTTCAATTTCACAAGTTGACATTCAGTTTCACATTTTCTCACTTTCGGAACCTACATTTCCCTTTGCACTAGCTTTTTTCACAAAAATAACAATTATTTTAGTTTCACAATATTGAAAAAGCATATTTGGCTCTTTAGAAGTAAATCCTTACACATTTCATAATTTTCAATTTCACTAGTTGAGATTTTAGTTTCACATATTTTTTTTCACTTTCAGTACTTTTCACTGGCTTCTTCCATAAAAATCACATCTATTTCAATTGCACATTTATGAAATAACTTATTTTACTCTTTTGAAATGAAAATGTTAAACACTTCCAATTGATTAGTTTCACAAGTTGACACTTGAGTTTCATATTAGGGTTTAATACATTTATGTGAAAAATGTTATTCACATATTTCTAGTGAAATAGGTTAGGTTCAGATTTTTCTAGTGAAATTTGAAACGTCAAAGATTAATGTGTTTGAAATATATCGAAAATTGGTCTAGTTTTAAAGTTCTCGACACCAGGAGTCCAAATATATAAAAAGTTTCAAAAACGAACAAAAGGTATACTTTGGGGTGCATTATGCTACCACTGATTTGATTAAAAATAAAAATACAAAAAATATACTAGTGCTGTACATCTAGGTGGGGCATACCGTCTCATGAATCTCAGAAAATGTGGACGGCCTCAGATTTACCGGTACATGACCTAACCGGGCAAAATGACTTTACAGAACGGCTTCTCTCCCTCGACTTGCACAACACTCTCTCGCGACTCTCCCTCTCTCGATCTAAGCCGCCGCCATGCGAAACCAGCTCAAGACCTCTCCGGTGCCGGCTGTCCTTCGTGTACCCGTCATCTCAAGGTCTCTGCGGCACGGCTGTCCCTTCCATCCCTGTCATCTCGACTCTCCCATGGTGTGCAGTGGCGGCACCGGCGCGATACATCAGGGGAAGATGCAAAATGCTGCAGGCGAGGCCGGGGAGGCCATGGTGCCAGCGCCGCGCCGCTCGGCTTGATGAAGGAGCCGCACCCATTGCTGACTGTTGCTCCATGCTCATGCTTCATCTTTTCTTTTCTTGTCTTAACAGTTTTACGTTACATTATACTCCCTCCGTCCAGAAATACTTGTCGCATAAATGGATAAAAATGGTATGTCTAGAATTAAAATACATCTAGATACATTCATTTCAATGACAAGTATTTCCAGACGGAGGGAGGGAGTATTATATGGTTGTCAGTCTGCACGGTATATTTTGTTCCATCTGCTTTATGCCTGTTGGGATGCGCTGCATAAACGGTGTTCTTGTTGTGGTGGCAGGTTGTACTATTACTAGATTATTTTCAGCCTCAGAGCCTGGAAATGAGTGAAGCTGTTCCGCTGGAATGACACCTGATGACAAATTTAGTCTTTTGAAGATCAGATGCGCCACATCCGTGAAATCTTCGTCCCAAGGTGCTGTCGTCATTATGTGTTCTGCAAGAAATTTGGCACTAGTACTATTGGAAGTTTGGTGAAATATTTGTGATGTAATTCAGTGCATTAGCTTGTCTCTTTTGGTACTTTTCCTGTTGCGGAGAATGCTTGAACTTCCAGGATTGCTCTTTCAAAGAAATGAAAACTTTATAGACTTGGTTTTGCTTGATCAGAGCATCTCCAACAGACGCACAACACGCGGCGCGCTAAAAAGGCGTTTGCAGCGCGCTGTTCGCGAGTTTCTGCGTCGCGAGGAGCGCTTGCTCCAGCGACCGCTGCAAAGTTTAGCGCGTGTGAGCCGCTCCAGCAGGCGCTACCAAAAAAACTGCGCTATGCGCTCAAAACAAATAAATAAAGTGATACATAGATAAAAAAAGGGATACATAGAAAGTTCATCTAGCATAGATAGGTAAAAAAAAGACACTAATCCGAGATAAAAATTACGGTGCAACTAGAAACTACTTCGAGTCGTCGTCCTCCTCCTCGCTTGTGTCGTCCGACGTATCTAGCCACGCGTCTTCCCACCGCTCATCTTCACTAGAGAAGAATGATGCCGCTCCCAGATCGCACTGCGATATCGTCAGTGCCTTCCGACGACGCCTGTATGCCCGTTCCGCGCACCGCCTTGCCGTCCTCTCAGTCCAGAAGGCATGCTCATTGGCGATGTCCTTCGGGTGGCGCTGGCGCCACTCCGCCATGGCTCGCTCGTCCCGGCGATGAGGAGGCGGCGCTACCGCCGACGGTGTTCCTGATGGTCAGCGTCAGTTATTAGCCGCGGCGGAGGGGCGACGGCCTGCGTCTGCTCGCACGTCCAGAACTCCTGGAAGTTCATCAATGGGCGAGGCCTCCCGAGGCTCCACGTGCGCGGTCTTGAACGTGTCGAGGCCGAGGCGGACGTCGCCGAACCGAATCTCAGGGTAGAAGGCGTCGGAGGGGTGCTCGTGGACGCTGCGGTAGCCTGAAGATCCCTGGCGGCACGGCGGCATGGTGGCGCGTCGGCAGCGAGGCGAGGAAGCGGGGAGAGAGGGCATGGCGAGGTGAAGAGCGATGGGAGGCCGCGTGGCTAGCGCAGTAATTTATAGGCGCGCCGGAAGCGGCGCGCCAAATCTAGCGCGCGACCACCCTCTTTTTTTCGTGCGCGCGCAACCGCTTCCCGCGCGCCTGAGTTTTCCGCCCCCGCCGAAGCGCGCGAAACCGTCCCACGCGCGGTAAAATGCGATTTTACCGCGTGCGCGAGGTTTTTGCAGCAGCTGTTGGAGATGCTCTTAGATGCTAGCTGATTTACATGTACGCATAGGAGTCGGGAGAACTAAAGTGAAACTTGTAGGGTCGCATAAGCTGCTGATTGACTTGCTGTCGGATTTACGGATTTAATTTCATGTGACAATGTACATCCGCTATATTGATGTACCTGACTACGTTGACGCCACGTAACAACATGCAAATTAAGAAATAATGCAAGTCCGAGTCGGTACGGGAATTCCGAAACCCGATCAGAACACTAGCATCCCATCGATAAATATATACATGGCGCCATATGCGATCGCCAAAGCCCGCTTTCCTTTTCGTCGGCTCTGGACAGACACTGCTCCTTCCACGTACGGTGCTCTCCCTGCACGTTCCGATCGGCGACGACTCGACTGCCATCTCCCCAATCGCCGGCGACCCAGCCCTTGTTTGCGTGGCCAATGCTGCTCAGGCCGATGTACGACCCGCGGCAAGCCGACGTCCCGGCCGTTCATCCCTTCTCTTCGGTCATGGGTGCCAAGAAAAACCTAGGGCAGAACTGCGTGGATCCCTACGAGCCCGACGTCGACGCGGACCTCCGGGACAAGGAGAGGGACCCCAGGGAGCACCCTGACGCCGACTACATGTCCAAGATGCAGCAGGGCCACATGAGCCCGTCCATGCGCGCCGAGCTCGTGCTCTGGATGGAAGCCTTCGCCCGCCACCTCGGCGGCCTCCCGGAGGGCACGCTCTGCCGCGCCGTCGTCTACCTCGACCGCGTCTTGTCCGTGCGCCCCGTGCCGGCGCACGACGAGGCGCTCCAACTCGTGGCGGCCGCCGCCGTCTCCCTCGGGGCCAAGTACGAGCAGTCATCCAGCGGGCGGAGGCTCGACGCCGAAGTCGTCGAGGCGTTCCTCGGGACCACAGTGCACGCGGTGGAGGAGATGGAGTGGGAGCTCGTCATGGAGCTCGGCTGCGTCATGGACGGCCCAACCGCGTTCACGTTCGTCGAGCACTTCACGAGGTTCTTCCAGCGGGAAGACGAGCTCTTGGTGAGGTCTCTGGCGCTTCGGTTGGTCAACCTGACGTTGGCGTTCTTCGGGTTCGTTGGACGGATCCTGCCGTCCGCCGTGGCTGCATCAGCGCTGTTCCTCGCCAGGCAGATCCTCCGCGTGCAGTTGAGGCACGATCTGGAGGAGGTGACGGGGTACAAGGCGATGGACTTGATGGGTTGCATTTGCGCCTTAGTGGAGCTGCTTCCTAAGTAAAAAACTCTAATCTGTAAATCTGTAGATGGACTGTGTATGTATCATGAACAAAAATCCTATTCCAAATTGATGGCATGGACTGTTCTTCAGTTCTTTTGTCTTTGAAGAGAGGTTGTTCATGAGTTGCATATTAATGCGCATATTGTATTGTGATTAGGGCTATTATGTATACAATTACAAACTGATCTAATATGGTATGGGTGAATTTCTGAATCTTTTTTGTGTATACGAAATAGTTTTGGACACCAGTTTGATAATCTAACATCTCGACTGCATATATTTTTTCTGATAAAGGGTGATATATTAGTATCGAGCGGATGTCAATTACACCGCCCTCTGCAACAACACAATATTGAGAACAAGTCTAGCCATCGAGCATGCACACAACCACAAATAATAATGACAAAGATGAGAAAAAACAAAGTGCATGACCATAAAATGTCATGTCGAGCCCAATCAACGGCACACAAAAACGAGCTACAACACCTAACACTACCCTTGACAACACATAGACTACGATTAATTAAAGATTCTCCAAAAGCGAAGCCTCCACGAAGGGAACAACACACATATGCCACCACTGTCAGATATATCCAATAAAAGCAGATCAAGAGTTTGCACTCCCGAGGAGTGAGTTTGATAGGAGGATAATTTACATTAGGTAAATACTAACAAAAACAATAGAGTACAGAAAGTGGCCCATTTCTTATGTATGCTAAGGACAAGCTGGTAGTGTTTCTTATAGTAGCTAAGACGCTCTTCAGGATACACGGGAATTTTGTGGAGTTATTTTCACCAAGTTCCATTAAGTTACAGTTCTTAGTTGAACAAATACCTATTTATGTTCATACTCTATGCAAGCATCCGCAAATACAAGAGAATACTAGTAGAAAATGGGCCTTTAGTCCTGGTTCCAGAGGGCCTTTAGTCCCGGTTTCAGAGGGTCTTTAGTCACTTCAAAGGTCATCATAATGTGCTAGCGCAGCTCGAGGCCCCCACTATTGTCACGTCTAATCAGTAAAGCGATCGTGTCCTAAGATACGTAGTGGCACGATTAACCGCCTCCCCGATGCGTGTGCTTAATAGACGACACTTGGGAACTTGTGAAATTATAGACATGCGGCGCGCTTATTCTGCGTTTAATCTTGCCCATTAAAGGCTAGAGGCGTGAGAAAGATTATGTTCTCTCCATCTTCTTCCTCGAGCTCACGCCACAGCAAACTATCCCAGCACCCACTACCAACATAGGCCGAATACCGTCAGTATAGGGCTATACCGATGACAGCTGTCGGCGTCGATCTCGACAGCGCATTCTTGTCGGACCATTGGCATATATATGTCGTCGACATAGGTGCCTATACCGATGGTTTCCGGACGGTCGTCGGCAATAAAAGGCGAGGTAGCAACTGACAGCGCCGTCGTGAAGGCAAGCCAATGAAATGAGGACATGTGTCCCATCTATGCCGACATCATCATTCGTCTAAACTTCATGAACATAAGTATGAAACATCAACATCAACACCATCATCGTCATCTAAAGAACACTAGGCTGAAGTATGGAACATGGAAAGCATAGCAAAACATGGAAAACATCATCATTTAAAGCGGACTAGGATCATCATCGCCGCCGCCATCACCATTAAGACCACCAGCATCGCCAAGATCAGCATCACTTCGCCAGACCACAGCGACGGGGCTCTGTGAAGCAAGAGTGTAACCAGCAAGACGGCCACCAAAAGCGGATGACCCACCGGTTCTCTACATGTTTGGAAAGAGATTGTAAGGGTAAATATGAACAATGATAACTAGCGGTTGAATAGTTTGGCAATGTACTAATCAGAGTCACACTGCCTTGTGCCACCCATTCTTCGAACAAAGGCAAGTATGGTTATGGTCCAGAAGGTGGTGGTGGGGCTGCCATTGGTTTAGGAACCATTCGTTTTGCATAGCCGCAAACGTAGCCTAGATGTTAGTTCACCAAGCAAACACGAAGGTCAGAAGAAAAGAAAGCGCAAAATTTAGGTTGGTTCTAGGTTGGCAAAACTAACTGTCATTATCCGACGGTTGAAATCCTCGTTTGCCGACACTCTCTCGGCGTGCTCTCGCAGCTCGACATGCTTAAGCTCGACATAGGCCGCATATGCCTCCAGTATGACATTGATGAAACTCATAAATCATAGCAATGCTGAAAATAAAGCGAGAAAGAAAGAAGATAAGGGGGAAATACTTAGAGCATCTCCAACAGCCGCGCTAAAAGACGCGCGCGTGGGGTAAACTGGCTTTTTGCGCGCGCTCCCGTTTTCGCGCTCTCCAGCGGTGGCGGCAAAATAGCACCCGCAGGAAACAATTGCGCGCGCGCGAGAAAAGGCGTCAGCTCGCGCGCTAGATTTGGCGCACCGCGTCCTGCGCGCCTATAAAATTGCAGCGCCCTCTGCCGCTCTCTCTCGCTCCCTCCACTGCTTTCCCTCCTCGCCGCCGACATGACACCACCGCGCCACCATGCCGCCTCGCCACCGGGGAGGTTCGGGCTACCGCGGCGTCCGCGTGCGTCCGTCCGGCACCTATTCCGCCTCGATTCGGTCGGGCGGCGGCGTGCGCCTCGGCCTCGGAACCTTCGACACCGCCCAGGATGGCGCCCGCGCGTACGACGTTGCGGCGTGGCGCCTCCGGCGGTCCCATTGAGACATGAACTTCACCGACGTGGCGACGCGGGAGCGGGCACAGGAGTTGGTGCCTTTCCCGCGGCTTATCACTGACGAGGATCGTCGCAAACACTGGAGGCGGGAGCGTCGTCTTAGCCTGGCCGAGATGGACAAGGAAGCCATGGCGCTGTGGAGGCAACACTTTCCGCAAGGCATCATCAACGAGGAACAGTTCTTCACCGAGAGGAGGGCGGAGAGGGAGGAGAGAAGGAATGAGCGAGCCGCCTACCGCGAGGACAAGCGAACGCGGAAGGCGGTCGCTAAATACAACATGGTGCTAGGAGATGCGTCATCCTGGGACTCCCGCGATGAGCGGTTCCTTGACGCCTATGCTCAGACGTCGGAGGAGGACATCACCGAGGCTGAGTCCGAGTCGAAGAATGACGAGTAGTAGTAGTTTTTCGTTTATTTTGTATCGTAGAAGCAGGCTATGTGGACGAAATAGAACTACATATATTATTGGAGAAGCCTAGATGTACGCACTTTGTATTGTAGAAGCACGCTATGTGCCGAACTATCTCCATATTTGTATGCTATGTATGCAATCGTCACGAAAAAAATAAAATATAGCGCGCCTGCTGGAGCGGCTCGGGCACGCTTTATTTTGCGGCGGCCGCTGGAGCCAGCGCACCGCGCAAAACCTGGCTCATCCGGCGCGGTATTCTGATTTTTAGCGCGCCGCACGTTGCGCGCCTGTTGGAGATGCTCTGACAACATGTTGGTTCGCCAGGCTCAGCTGCACATGGGCCGTACTCCCGTTCAGGCTAGGGTTGGTAGCTCGGAGCCGTGTGTGGGAGATAGAAGGAGTGATCACGCCATCGATGCACGCGTAGCGGCCATGGTACTTCGTTTGGATGGCCACCACTGCCGTCTCGTCGGTCTGCGATTGGATGGGGTCAGCAACATCCGGATGCAACCTCTGAAACGTCTTTGTGTAGGCCGTCATGTTCTCCTCGGTCTTGCTGTAGTACTCGCCCTCGCCTTCCTTGCGGTCATTCCCGAGCACAAAGACTTCCAGTGTCGCCCCCTTTTCTCTCCACCTTCACTCGATGGCCGGCGATGGCAGCAATGCCTAGGTGGTGAGGCCCCCAAAGGGCAAGAAGACGGCGAAGGAGGGCAAGGCTGCCCCCGAAACGAAGGGCTTGTGGAAGTGGTGGACGGTCACCGAGGAGCACATCACCGAGCTTCGGGGCTTGTGGATATTGACCCGACGGTCTACAATGACTGACACGAGATTTTTTTCAGGAGCCTGTTGAATAGACGATCACTTTTTTGTTCGGCTTTGCTATTTCACATCTAGATATGAAATAGCTATATCACATCTAACTTGCCTGCCGTTGGATTTTCACGTGCTAAGATTCGTGTTTCTGGTCGATCGCCTGGCTTGTTGCTTGTCGCGGTGCGTTCTGGTTAGCGATGTTTATTAGTAGCGAGGCCCAGCAGGAATTGTTAGATGGGCCGGTTGTGTTTTGTTTGTCTTTTCTCGTTTGACTCATGCGACTGTTGATCCTTAGAAAGACTCACGACGGCTGTACGAGGGCAGCCGATGTATTCCTATGTCACCTTGTTTTGTTTGTTCACCTGTTAGGTCTTTTTTTTCCCTTGCGCCCCATTTCTTCTGACATGCGTTGTAAAAGTGGATGTGACATGCTCTATTGCTTGTCGTTGTGTATTTTTATTTCCTTTCAAGTTCGATGTCAAAGAGACAGGCTCCACGGAGAGATAAGCTTTGGCTTGCGCTTGATACGTAACTGTGCTTGATCAGTTTTTATCCTCTGTGCAAGTCCATTCTTGACACGCATTTTGAGGGCCGGATTTTTTTTTGTTTTTGTTTTTCCATTTATTAAATTGATGATTTTTGTTTTTTGTTTTCACATCTATTTTAGATATCTCTATTTTTATTTTTATTTCGGATTAGATAATTCTCATCTAGATGTTTTTTTAGCTATGTCATACCTAAGTTGTTCACCACGCGATTAAACATGTATGTTTTGTGCAAAATTATTTTGTTCACATGCATGTGCCTTGCCTCGTGCTGGTGTTTGCGCTGTCGGGCCGGTTTTTGGCCTCGCTCTGGTGGCCGTTATTCTCGTTGTCTCTCATGCTTGCGCCGGTGTTAGTATATGGGCCTCTATTTCACAAAAGTTGTTACTCACCGAGATGAGATTTGGCAATGTCTCATCTAATTTTCAAACGTACGATTTCGTAGACCGTTTCATCCCAGTTGCAAGTTGATCCTTGACTCGCAACTGAGCACATGATTTCGTATTTGTCCTAGTTGTAAGTCTGCCGTTGACTCGCAAGTGGGCTCATAGTTATCTGAGTTGCAAGCCCGCTATCGACTTGCAACTGGAGCCTATGTTTTTGTGTTTCATCCCAGTTGCAAGTCCATCCTCCACTCGCAACTGTGCCCATTTTTTGTTTCATCCCCGCTGCAAGCTCATTGTTGACTCGCAACTCCACATGCATTTTACTTTCATCGCAGTTGCAGGTCCACCCTTAACTCGCAATTGGCTCATAGATTGTTTCATCCCAGTTGCAGGTCAACTATCGATTCGCAACTGGGTTCATAGTTTTTCGAGTTGCAAGCCCACCATTGACTTGCAACTGAAGCCTATGTTTTTATTGTCCCAGTTAAAAGTCCACCCTTGACTCGCAATTGGGTTGTTTTATTTTTTTATCCCAGTTGCAAGTCCGTGCTCGACTCGCAACTGGGCTCATATTTTCTTGTTGTCCAGTTGCGAGTACACCCTTGACTCGCAAATAGTATCGTAGTTTTTGTGTAGTTGTCCTTGTTACAAGTTTTCCCTCACAACTAAGCTTGCAACTAAACCCATAGTTTGTTTTCCACCTTCGACTCGCAACTAGGCACATAGATTTGTTGTTGTCCTAGTTGCAAGTTCACCCTTGACTCGCAACTCCTAGCGTAGTTTTGTGTAGTTGTCCCAGTTGCAAATCCATCCTCGACTCGCAACCGGTATTGTTGTCTTGTGTAGTTGTCCCAGTTACAAGTCCACTCTTGACTCGTAACTGGGCTATAATTAATTTTCCGTCCCAGTTAAAAGTCCATCATTGACATGCAACTCGGCCATTGACCCTTTTATTTGCCCCAGTTGCAAGTCCATCCCTGACTCGCAACTGGCCCCGACATTTTCTTGACCCAATTTCAAGTCCACCATCAACTCGCAACTAGGTTCGACCATTTTTTTGTCCCAATGTACATTATTAAAATTCATGACCTTTTTTTTGAATTCGTGAACATTTATTTTATTCATGAATATTTTTATAAAATCATGAAAAATTAACAAATTCGTGAACATCATTTTTATTAACCAATACTTATTTAAATGGTGAAAAAATTTGAAGTTAGCGAACATTTTTCAAATTCTTGAACATCTTTTATATTGCGAGTATATTTTTCTAGTTTGTGACATATTTTGAATTGATGAACACTTTTTAGGCTACCACTATTTTTATTTCAAATTCTTAAAAACAATCGCAAACTTTTTTCATGTTTTGCGGATGGGGTAAATTGACCTAAAAGACGTCAAACTAGGGACAAGCTGGTGGGCACTTTGCAAAAAAAAGAAACTAAAAAATTGAAGATACGGGCGTCATCAACAATAGGGCTGCTTCTCATTGCATGCGACTTGTACACTATCAATCAAGTCAAGGCCAACGAGTGAGCCGAGCTAGCTAGCGCTGGCCAGGCAGCCAGCATGTGTTCAATCTGACAGCAAACAGAAGCGGAAAAGGCTAAAAAAACAAACAAACAACAAAAAAGTCCAGCAAGGAGGATTAAAAAACACATGACATCATACTTAGATGTGAGATATTATCTCACATCTAGATGTAATATAGACGGACCCTTTTTGTTTTGTTTTCTGCAAAACATCATAACACTCACCACCATGAATACACGGAGAAAAGCACAATAAAACTCAACCGAACACCTCCAACACGTGAAATTAATTATTTTGACAAGCCAAGAACGCCGCACATCACCAGATACATCATACTAGTTAGAATCTAGCAGCTTATTTCACAACGCGATGGAGAACATCAAAACTAACTGATAGCCACTACACACTACCCAAGTCCAATGCTCGCGCGTTAAGCTTCTCTGCTTAATCGACCTGACCTTGGCTAGCTAGCTAGTTCACCACACGGCAGTCACGGCGGACCTCGCCGGCGGCGCGGCCCCCGGCCGGCGCGAGCCTCCCCATCCGCAGCATGGAGGCCGCGAAGTCGTCGAAGAAGAGGGCCGCGTCGAAGGCGTAGTCGGCCACGAGCGCTGCGACGTCGACCTCCGCCCCGGAGCCGGAGGGCGCCGCCAGCGCCTGGTCGGACGGCAGCAGGCCGTCGCCCGAGAGCAGGTTGATGTAGTACTGGTTGTCGAAGGTGGCCGGCGTGGCCAGGTCCAGGTGCGCCAGCGCCGACCCCGCCGACCCCGCGCACAGCTGCTGCAGCGACTGCAGGAACCCCGTGTCCTTGGCCGACTCGCCCACGCTGGCCAGCCGCGCGCTGAACGTCGTGCACCGAGCCTTCCCGATGGTGTGCGCGCCTGTGGTTGTCATCGTGCACGTTACAAGAATATACAATTGTGCTTTCTCTCCATGAAAATGTGCAATGATTCAACGACGGGACAGTACCGGAGAGGGCGACCATGTCTTTGGCGGTGAGGCCGACGTTGGTGAACTTCTGCACGAGCGTGGCGACGCCGGATGTCGGCGCCGGGAGGTTGCTGTTGGCGGCCTGCAGGCTCGCCGTGCGGCTGTCCTTGCGGCCGGTCTCCACCTCCCAGCTGGGTCCACCAGACTGCATGCACCGGCCGGCGGCCATCCATTAGTGATCGTAAACGTGAGTGTGTACGCCGTAACCAGTGTCTAATAAGCAAAGCAAGGTAACATACGGCGACAACGGAGTCACGGGCGGCGATGGCGAGGACGTCGGCGCAGGAGACGGTCTCTGGGCACTCCTGCTCGAGCTCGGCCTTGATGGCGTCGATGACCTCGAACCCCCTCAGCGAGTTGATGTTCGGGCCCGCTGTCTTCTCGCCGACGAAGAACGGCTTGTCGTCCAGGAGCACGGAGCCGTCGCAACCCTGACAAGCAACGAGAGAGTAACAAACTCACAATGGCGAGACTAGATAACGTGCGCCGGAAGCTCAGCCAGAAGCTCTTGGAGTACGTACATTGACGAAGCAGTCGTGGAAGTGGAGGCGGAGGAGGGAGGCGGCCATGCGGGGGTCGGCGGCGACGGCCTGCTCGACGGCCGCGCGGACGATCTCCTCCGCGCGGGGGCAGTCGGCGCCGAGGGACACGCCGGCGCCGGCACTGGCGCCGGCTCCGCCATACCCGATGCTCACAGAGGCGCCGGCGCTGCCGGTGACGCAGGACTTGTTGACGGGGATGGCCACAGCGGAGGCGGCCAGTGTCGCAAGCAGCAAGGCCAGGGCCATGATGGCGCGCTCCATGGCAGTGGCAGGACAGGCTGCTGCAGCTGGGGTAGTCTTCGAGTGACGCGGTCGATCAGTCTGTGCGCCAGTTGCTGGCCAGTACCTTGTGGTGATGGTGATGAGGATGGAGATTCATGTGGTCTCGGTCACGTTTATATAGAAAAGAGAGGGGGAGCAGGTGAAGTGGCAACTGGTCATGCCTCTTGCGTGACCGTGGAATAGTCGGTCCTAAGTTCTGGCCTTGTGTACGTACAGTGCTACGCATTGGGATGTGTTGTACAAGAGAATCATGGTGCATGTTTTGGTTTCGGAGCAGACGTCGTCCTAGTAGGCTAGTACTAGTGGGTGCGACCAATTCCAAATCATTTGGGAGGCATGCATGCATGGTACGTTCTGGTAAGCTACTGCCATGGCTGCCCAAAGTGCGTACTATACTTGGAGATTACCAGAGCCAGAGGTGTAGACATAGTTGCTCATCATGTTCAAATAAATCACAAAGTTGAAAACTACACGCGGTAGATAATTATATTGTTCCTTTTGCAAAGAAAAAAAAGTGATTATATTGTTCAGTTCACTGGGATAAAAAAGTAGAGCTTTCCCACGCGTGATGGAGTTCTTTCTTCTGCTTTCATGGTTAAAAGATGACGGTAATGGAGATGGTGAAGAAGGTGACGCAAGCAAAAAATAAAATATAAAATGATAGGCAACTGAATAATTTTAGGAGGCTGCTACACGTCAACCGGCGGTTTTTTTTGAAAGATCCTCCGCCTCTAGCTGTTGGATGGAGAGTTTCACAGCCATCTAATCTCCTCTTGTTGCCATATTATTTTGTAACAGCGAGCATGTTGAGCAAGTCCCTTTGCAACACAACCTTTGTTGCAATTCTTCACAACAAGGACGTTGTTGCAAAAAGACATGGACGTTGTTGTGAAGCCCACAGATAACTCTCAAAGTCATCTGCAACAAGCGGGATGTTGTTGCAAAATTCCATTTGCGACATGATCCTTATTGCCGAAAACATCTCCACCAGTGCTCCATCATCATTACAACCCTTGTTGCAAAACTGTGTTGGGCATCATGTTGGACACGTGGCATGAAGTGGACCCGGTCAACGCACCACGCCTTATCCACCGGCTGAAGCATATCATTTCCTAATAAATTGTACTACCTCCGTCTCGATGAATAAGTCATTCGCGTAGTTCTAGGTTGACGATTTAACTATCTAAATATGTATTATATGTGGCAAAAAATATATATTTAGAAACTACATCCTTGTAGAAATCTAGTGATATACTTTTCATGACATATAACACATATTTAATTGCTCAAATCGATGACCTAGAACTACGTAAATGACTTATTCACCTAGACGGAGGTAGTAAGTCATCCCCGAGATAATAAGAATAATTATGAGCCTTGCACCACATATACGGAAGATACACCACGCTCACATTTTTCCACTAAAGAATAAACAAAGAGAGAAAGGGTAAAGTCGAGCTCAGTTGGAACTGATCGTAAAATGCAACCGGCTCTGTTCCAAACTACTCCCTCCATTCTAAAATACTTGTCATCAAAATGAATGAAAAGAGATGTATCTAAAACTAAAATACATCTAGATGCATCCTCTTTTATCAATTTTAATGACAAGTATTTCCGGACGGACGGAGGGAGTATAAGACATTTTTGCAGTTCATATGGTAGAGTAGCAGTAAGCATGTAGTACGTGGTATAGCAGCTAATCACGCACGACCCGGTCATGTCGGTCACACGAAATGCCAAAATCGCACCGATTCATGCGTACCACGGATCCTTTGCATCCTGCGAATGCACGGTACGTAGTGGAGTGCTATGCCTATGCATGCATGATGCATCATGAATTCATGATTCACGGGATGGGGTTGGCAGCAGGCAGGAGCAACGAGAGCTGCATGCACGGTCTGGGCTGGTGTGTGCATGAAGCGGTCAAATTTACTGCGAGGTGGATCGATAGCGACGGGCACTTTTTGATGGGTGGAAGCTCATCATCGGTCGCAGTGGTACTGGTATGTCTTGGACTTGGAATCACTCGCGCGCGGCAGGGAGATTTCACTCGAGGCGACCGGGTCTTGCTCACGCCGTTCGCCATGCATGCGTTGCGCTTTGCTGGCTGACCGATCCAAGAAAGGTTCGAGGCAAGCAGCTTCCTCTGCGCTTGTTGAGTGAGGGGCCGGGCCAGCTATACCAGTGCGTATGCACGTACGAGCGCGCCTAGTCGGTGAACCGTCCAGCGGGCACGTATATATGCTAGCTCCAGGCCAAAATCACTATTTTGACCCTTTCAGCAAACTTCGTCACAAAATGAACTCGACATGAAAGTATTTCACGATCTGACCCTTTTAGCAACGCCATAGCCCGCGGCGTTTCTGCCCAAAATGAAAACGCCGAGCTAGCTAGCGTTCCTGTTCAAAGAAGAAGCGCCGAGGTAGTTCGCGTTGCGGACCAGGTGAGAAACGCCAGAGGGCTTTGGCGTTTCTGCCCCGGACAGAAACGCCTGGAGCATTGGCGTTTCTGCAAAAGGAAGGCCGCAATATGTACGTATTGTGGAGTAGCTACGCCTAGCTAGCTAGCTAGTCCATGGAAACGCCAATGCTTATGGCGTTGCTAGCCAGGGCAGCAACACCCGCTAGCTTGGCGTTTCTATGTGGATCGGCAACGCTAGCTAGCTCGGCGTTTGAATGTGGATTTGAAACGCGAGCTACATCGGCGTTTCTATATGGAGAGGAAACGTCACGGGCTATGGCGTTGCTAAAAGGGTCAAATCGTGAAATACTTTCATGTTGAGTTCACTTTGTGGCAAAGATTGCTGAAAAGGTCAGAATAGTGATTTCGGCCCTAGCTCCATGGGAAAGGGCAATGCTAGACTCACGGGCTTTTAGTGGCTATTACGGGCTCTTTTCAACTAATCAAACTTGCCCCCACTGATTTTCAGCTCGGATGGGGCTCTCACCCTGATTTCCACCCAATCAAGAAAACCCACCTCAGCCTCTCTGTGAACCACGTAAAATTAATCCTGTGTGTGTAGATGGAAAATACCTTTGGTTCCCGGGTATGCACACTCGATATGGATTTTTATTTTAATAATTTCGTAAAACCTCACAAAATTTCAAAACTTTTTTCGAATAACTTGGCTTTCTTTTGCACTAGTATATGAATTTTCGCAAAGGAAATCCCGTGTTCTCTTCCGGGCAAAGAAAAACAGAACCTACTGCTATATATACAAGTTATTGTTCACACCTATTTGTCCTTGAATTGTTTACTTCTTTTTTTGCCCTGAAGTCAACGGGGTTTTTCTTTTGTGATTTTTTTACAAATACAATGAAAGGTCAAGTTTATTTTGAAAACATATAAGAATTTTTTACTTCTTATTTAATTACTAATTTTCATATAGGGTGTATATACACCCAGGAATCCAACATTATTGTCCTCGAGTTCCTAATTATTTTTAAATCCTTGGGGTGTCGAAGTCTTTCTCTTGCCGCAGCCACCGGTGGTGGCTCGTCGTGACATAACTCTTTGTCGCCTCTGGTCTTCCGTCTTGATGGAGAAAACTTACTTTAATCAAAAGACTTGCAAAAGCAGTGGTCAGAAAGTCGTCATTGTATACCAGAAGTCATTGGCGGATGCAGTCCGTCAAGCAAGTAGCTAACGGAAGATTTTTTTTTTTTTTACTAAAAAGGGCTTGTAAAAACTCCAAAGACAACGACTCTCGATCGAATCCAGACAGATCCACCGTAATCAAAACCGATCGGTTCCTGGAAGACCTACCGGAGACACACCTCCACATGCCCTCTACCGGCGATAAGCACACGAACAAAATGGGGATAGGGCGGGAGGACATTATTCTTATACTAGGACAATGATGCCGCCTTGCCGGCACAAAGGAGCCGCATAGACACCCTAAAGAAAACCTGAACCAAGTTGCTCGCGCAGTTGACATATTACGGTAACGTATTATTCAAAATTCATGATAAAAACATCCATGACTTGGTTGAGTGGGTGTGCTTATTACGAGATGACATGTTGTGCAGGAGTAGATGACAAGAGATCAAGATAGAGAACGACAACCCTCCATAAAGATGAAGTGAGATAAGACAGGTCGAACCAAGTGACATATGTGGTAAGCAAGTCAAACTAATCCAAAAGATAAGACAGGTCGAAAGGAGGGCCTCATGCTTTGTAAGCTACCATATATCTCGGACAAAATGTCTTCCTTCAGTCACAACGAGAAGCAATATCAGATTTTGTGCGAATAGAAAACGGATTCAACACTTTATATCAAAGTCAACCAATGTTATTGTCGTAGAGCTGAATTTTCAGATATTGGAACAAATCGAAGTATTTATTTATCCGCATAAAATATGCCAACAAATTTCTATCAATTGCAAAGAAATAATACCAGTAGGGAGGCTTCTCAATTGCCTATTAACCTTGTTTTTCTTCTTCTACGAAAATAGGGAAGACAATCAGCCTCTGTACCGAGTGATGCACACAGTCTATCCTGATTAAGCTTGATGTGATGTCATAATTAGCAGTTATAGGGACCTACATTCAACCAAGTTCTCCGAACAGTTGGTATTTGCATCTATACTGGTTAATGCACTCCATTTTTTTTTTCTTAAAATGGATGTTATGAAGATCCACGGCCAAATTAACGGTTCACATTCATTTTACAATGATAGCTACATAGAGCTTATTTATCATTGTGAGATCGTTACACTCACTCAGTGCTGGCATCACTCACTGCCTTATTCCATGGTAGAGTAGGTATGTGACTGGGTATCTCCTTGGGGGCTTCATTTATGCAGCCAAGGCACGAACATGGTTGCCGCCGCCACCGCCACGTTGGAACTTGGAGACTGCACAGTCCGTCGAGAAGAGCCCCGAGGACAGATATTTTGGAGCGCCGCCCATGATGGGCATCTTAGCAGTGACATTCATCTTGTTGACATAGTCCAGCCGGTAGGTCTGGCCAAGGACACCATCGACGACGTCTGTGAGGGAATGAAACTTGAAGCGGAGGTCAAGGTGCACGAGGCTGTCCTTCATGGTCTTGCCATAGCTGTGGATCTTGGAGTCCTCGTCCGTGATCGGCACCGCGCTGGCCGAGATGCTGAACACGCCCGCGAGATCCACCTTGACAGAGTTGACGGTGTCCGTGCGCTTCACGGATAGGCCATCTTGGAGCTTCGACACCCATCGGGCGTTGTTCGTGGTGTCTATGTTGATGGGCTCACCGTCGAAGGTGATCTCGATGTGGTCCTCTTCCTCGTCCCACTCGACGGCCTTGCGAGCGCCGACGAAGAGGCGGTGATCGCCGAAGCTCACGCCGAGGGACTGTATCCACGTGAAGGTGCGTTCGTTGACAGGGTTGTGGTTGCCGATGAAGTGGGCGTTGATGTGGAGGTCGGCGTCGGAGACGATGCAGAAGTCCTGGTCCTTCCTGCCGTGGAAGTAGAAGGTGACGCCGTCGCCGCCGGTGAAGCTAGGGTCGCCGCACGAGGTGCCGGGGTAGTTCGCACACCCTGCATGCGTACACACACATCAACAAACTCACTACGAATCGATCGACGATGCTAAGTAATCAGCAGTAAAAGAAGAATATAGTACGTATTTTGCTGCGTGTATATATGTGGATGCATGCATAGTAGTGGACGTACTGCAGGAGGTCTCGCAGTAGCTGCATGACATCTCGCAGGACTTGGGGCAGAGGTCCGGGCACTGCGCCACGCAAGTCTTGCCCCAGTCGTCGTCGCAGATGAAGATGCGGTTGGGCTTGTTGTAGTTGGCCGGAGAGAGCTGGCCGTTGGCGTAGGACGGGACCTCGGGCTGGGGAGGCGTCCCGTCCCACGAAGGTGGAGTTTCCCAGAACCAGTTGGAAGGGGAAGGTGGCTGACCCATGACGCCGACCGCGAGACTCGCCGCCGCCACGAAGCTGCATAACCAGCCAATCTGCGGCAGCTGAGCCATTGCTGTTTTTTGACAGGGCAGGGTGGTCGATGAATCGATCGAGATGATTTTAGTGTGTGTGTGTGTGTGTGTGTGTGTGTGTGTGTGTGTGTGTGTGTGTGTGTGTGTGTGTGTGTGTGTGTGTGTGTGTGTGTGTGCAGCTATGTACTTGGTAGCGAGGGATTCTTATAGGACGATATGGATGGATGCTGTGACTTTGACGGAGAGGTTAATTGGAGGTCAAGTGACTTGTTTTGGGAGTGAAGTAGGGGAAGGAAAGGTGCTCACAACTTGCTGGAATATATTGACCAAGTCAGGGCCGTCCAGTTGACATATAGCCAGCTGCTACCTACATATACACGTATGACATATCCGTATGTATATAAAGTCTTACTATAGTATGCACAGCTGCCGACGGCATCATGTCAGTGCTTCTTCATCACGTTATTATGGGCATCTCCAATGCTCACATGTAAATCGGACACCGCATCAGTCTACGGACTGAGGACCAGTCTGTTGGCACGAATGCGGAAGACGCGTAGCCCCCTAATTTTCATGCAGAAAAGTCGTTTCGATCCAATCCAATCCATTCTTGGGGTCCAAAAAAGACACTGGATGTGTGAGTGACTTTGCATGACAAAGCGTTCTCCGAGGGCAATGGCATGAACAATTTTTGGTCAGAATCTTTACAATAATGTCTATGTAGGAGTTCATATGAAGTTTTCTTGAAAATTTTGTAAAGATATACCCTGTTGATTATGTGGCACGCGGTATCAATATCCTCGGGCCAGAAATGACGAGGCGTCTTGTATTCATCAAGCATAGTGCGAGCCATCTCAACAAGAGTCTTATTCTTACGCCATTCTGTTGAGGAGTGTATGGGGCACATAACTCATGAGTAATACCAAGTTCATCAAGATAGTCATCAAGATCAGTGTTCTTGAACTCGGTCCCATTGTCACTCCGTATATGTTTGATCTTCAGACCGAAATTCGTCGAGGCCCTTGAGGAAAATCATTTGAAGTCTTCCTGCACTTCAATATTGTAAGCGATGATATGCACCCAGGTGTAACAAGAATAATCATCAACAATAACAAAGCCATATAGTGATCCAGCATTTGTTAGTGTGGCATAATGAGTGGGGCCAAAGAGGTCCATGTGAAGCAATTCAAAAGGACGAGAGGTAGTCATGATAGACTTTGAGGGATGCTAGGATCTGGTCATTTTTCCAGCCTCACAAGCCCCGCAAAGATGGTGTTTGAGGAATTTGACACCCTCGATGCCGATGATGTGCTTCTTCTGCGCGAGTGTGTGTAAGTTTTTCATGCCAGCATGACCTATTCGTCGATGACATAGTCAGCCTTCTGAAGCTTTTGCAAGTAGACATGTGGCAGGCTGCAGTCCTACAGAGAAATCAACAATATACAAGTATCCTCTCCTAAAGCCTTCGAAGAGTTTGGAATTTTCAGATTCCATGAGCACAATGCATCCATATTTGCCAAAGACGACAGCCATATCAAGATCACAAAGCATTGAGACAGACATGAGGTGGAATCCGAGGGACTCGACAAGCATGACTTTGTCCACATGTCAATCCTTTGAGATTGCAACCCTACCTAGACCCAATACCTTGCTTTTTTCCTTTGTAAGCGTAGGTAATATGCTTCATATGTGATGGAGATAGAGTGGAGTCCATCAGTAAGTTCTTGTCACCAGTCATGTGATTTGTATATCCACTGTCGAGGACCCACTCAGTAGCTTTGAGAGATTCATCCTGCAGATGAATTAGTACATCCTACGAGCTCATATATTTCATAGTGAAGAATATGACATCAAATTCATTAGATAGAATTTCATCAAGCGGTACAACAGATACAACAATATAAGGATGTGAGAAATGAGTAATTCATTTCTTCATGATTAGCTTGCGTCACTTCAAGAATACTCAGGTCTCCAGCAAATTCTTCAGTCGTACAAGTTTGTCCGGAGATCTGTCCATGCATAAGAGATTAGTTTTTTTTCTCCACCACCCACATCTGAATGGGTGACAAAGAATTCATCATTCTGCGAGCTCCATAAGAGAAAGGTGGCATTGAAGCCAATGCACTTCGTTTCACAGAAGAGGGGTTAGAGTATGCATATGAATAAGCAAAGAAATTCTTCGAGGATTTATGAACATAATGCTTTGAAGAATAATGCACATATTCATGACCCTTAGACTTTCCCTGCGAAATAGATGCGTTAGCACGATGATGATCATCTGAGGACTTGGATCCATATGAGGAATTTAGTCCATATGAAGAATTTGATCTGGGGTTCCTATTCTTCACAGGTGGTGTCGTCATGAGGACATTCACCTGAAGGCTTTCAAGGCACCTTTCGGGAACCCGTATTTTCTTTAGGGGGGGGGGGCGTTCCTACAGTTAGTTCCAACATATCTGGCAAATACTTCACCATTCTGGTTTTTGAACAATTTATAGTTGGAGTCAAATGACTCATCAGATGAACTTGAAGATTCACATGTATAACCAAATAAAATAGATGAATCTATGGGAGGTCCTTTTGCAGCAACCCATGTGGTTTTGGGATACTGCTCAGACTTCCAGTAGGACCCATCAGCATTGAGTTTCCTCTCAAAGGCAATACCCTCTTTCCTAGGGTTCCTGTTCAAGATCTGCTTTTTGAGCACATCACAAAGAGCCTGATGCCCTTTGAGGCTTTTGTACATGCCTGTCACTTCCTTCAACCGTGCATTTTCGTCAGTGATACTTGTGGTATCCTCAGATGAGGAATTTGTGACCACAGAGATAGGTGAAGAAGTTGCAGCAATAGAATCATTTGAACATTCGGGTGAAGGATTAGCATATTCACGTTCGATGCATTTCAAACATGCTGGAATGAATTCTTTCTGAGCGGAGCTGATCTGTTGAGCAAGCAAAGAATCATTTTCCCTTTGAAGATCTTCATGAGTCACCCTTAGTTTCTCAAGATCTTGCTTTCTTTGAAGAAGTTCATAAGAAAGCCTCTCATGATCGGCTAAGAGTGTTTCATGATGACCTTCAAGGTTATCAAACTTAGACTGTAGTCGTTGAAGATTATCAATCAGAGTTTGAGTTTGATCCAGTTCCTCACCCAACAGGTCATCGCTTTTGTCTAGAAAATTTTGAACCTTTTCCAAAGCCTTTTGTTGTTTCTGAAGGAAATATGCCCTAGAGGCAATAATAAAGTTATTATTTATTTCCTTATTTCATGATAAATGTTTATCATTCATGCTAGAATTGTATTAACCGGAAACATAATACATGTGTGAATGTATAAACAAACAGAGTGTCACTAGTATGCCTCTACTAGACTAGCTTGTTAATCAAAGATGGTTATGTTTCCTAACCATGAACAAAAGGGTTGTTATTTGATTAACAAGGTCACATCATTAGTTGAATGATCTGATTGACATGACCCATTCCATTAGCTTAGCACACGATTGTTTAGTATGTTGCTACTACTTTTATCCATGACTTATACATGTTCCTATAACTATGAGATTATGCAACTCCCGTTTACCGGAGGAACACTTTGGGTGCTACCAAACATCACAACGTAATCGGGTGATTATAAAGGAGTACTACAGTGTCTCCAAAGGCGGATGATGGGTTGGCGATTTCGAGATTAGGTTTTGTCACTCCGATAGTCGGAGAGGTATCTCTGGCCCTCTCGGTAATACACATCACTTAAGCCTTGCAAGCATTACAACTAATGAGTTAGCTGTGAGATGATGTATTACGGAACGAGTAAAGAGACTTGCCGTAACGAGATTGAACTAGGTATTGGATACCGATGATCGAATCTCGGGCAAGTAACATACCGATGACAAAGGGAACAACGATGTTGTTATGCGGTCCGACCGATAAAGATCTTCGTAGAATATGTAGGAGCCAATATGGGCATCCAGGTCCCGCTATTGGTTATTGACCGGAGACATGTCTCGGTCATGTCTACATTGTTCTCAAACCGTAGGGTCCGCACGCTTAAGGTTTCGATGGCGGTTATATTATGAGTTTGTGTATTTTGATGTACCAAGAAGTTCGAGTCCGGATGTGATCACGGACATGACGAGGAGTCTCAAAATGGTCGAGACATAAAGATTGATATATTGGACGGCTATATTCGGACACCGGAAAGGTTCCGGAAGTTTCCGGAGAAAACCGGAGTGCCGGAGGGGTTACCGGAACCCCCCGGGGAAGTTATGGGCCTTAGTGGGCCAAGAGGGAGAGAGAGGGTCGCACCGGTGGTGGCGCGCGCCCCTGGGGAGTCCAAATAGGACAAGGAGGGGGCGCGCCCCCTTCCCTCTCCCTCTCCTCTCCTTCCTTCCCCTTCCTCCTTCCTAGTTGGACTAGGAAAGGGAGTCCTACTCCCACTAGGAGGAGGACTCCCCCCTCCTGGCGCGCCTCCTAGGGCCGCCGGCCTCCCCTTGCTCCTTTATATACGGGGCAGGGGGCACCCTAGAACACACAAGTTGATCCTTGAGATCGTTCCTTAGCCGTGTGCGGTGCCCCCTCCACCATAATCCACCTCGGTCATATCAGAAGCGGTGCTTAGGCGAAGCCTGCGTCGATAGAACATCAAGATCGCTCCACGCCCGTCGTCTTGACGGAACTCTCCTCCCCGAAGCTCTACTGGATTGGAGCCCGAGGAGCGTCACCGAGCTGTACGTGTGTCAAGAACTCGGAGGCGCCGGAGTAACGGCGCTGGGATCGGTTGGATCGCGAGGAGAACGTACGACTACTTCCTCTACGTTGTGATCTCTTCCGCTTCAGTCTACGAGGGTACGTAGACAACACTCTCCCCTCTCGTTGCTATGCATCACCATGATCTTGCGTGTGCGTAGGATTTTTTTTGAAATTACTACGTTCCCCAACAGTTTCATGACAATATTAGCAAGTTTGGAGTAGCTAGGTTTGAGATCATCATTAGATTCATCTTCACTGGAGTCAGATGAGGGATATTCGAGCAGCTTGGCACCTTTTTCCATGAGGCATGGTGCAAAAGAAGATGATTCAGGTTAAGTTCGATGAACTTCATAGACATCAGAGATCTGGTCTCATATAAGCTTTGCATTGCAAAGATGCATAATGCGCCTGAAATCATCTCTGGATAGATGGGTGCAGATGATATCCCTCGCCAAAGTATCCAGCCGAGTATACTTGCAAATGTCATCAGCATGCGCCATCTTGCATAGATCAGTAAGATCAATATCAGTGATGGTCCGCAACTCACTGTTCATCGCCAAGAGGCGCTACCTCATCATGGCCTTCCACTTGGGATAATCATGGCCATCAAAGATGGGGCATGACACATTCTTCATACCTGCGGTCGACATAACTAAAAACTCCAGGTGGTTTAACCACACAGAACAAGGGAGTACCTGGCTCTAATACCAATTGAAACTACATTATATCGACTAGAGGGGGTGAGTAGGCAATTTTTACAAATTTGTCACTAAGGAAATAGAATTTGAGGAATTTGCTAAGTGACGAAGTACAAGCAGCGGAATAATTACTCAGGTGCATGCATAACAAGACACTTGCATAGTCATCATGATGAAATATACATAGAGCACAGGTAGCGTCTAAACAAGATAAGTAGGCAGAAGACAAGATGACTGAAGAAATAGCGTTGAGGAAATTGAGAAAGTCTTCAATCAAAGTCTTCAAACAGTAACAATCAATTTCATCAACACATGAGCAAGGAAATGAAAGACTTGAGGAAATAGAACCAGTAGCTCGGTGAAGACAATGATTTGGTAGACCAGTTCCAACTTTGCTGACAGTTGTACGTCTGGTTGGACCAGCTTGGTATTTAAACCAAAAGACTCTAATTATCAGGATATCCCAATCCGGTCGGTGCTGGATCAGGTGTTTATTTGCTCTAGATGGGACTCCCTTTTCCCTCGTGCCTCCCTCTTAGCGAAAGCCAATGTGGGCTCCAGATGGGTGCTACGTCTTGAGCTTGCGTTGGTTTTCGTCGAAGAGGAGAGGGTGATGCAGCAATAGTAGCATAAGTATTTCCCTCAGTTTTTGAGAACCAAGGTATCAATCTAGTAGGAGGCTCCCCAAAAGTCCCACGCACCTACACAAACAAACAAAGAACTCGCAACCAACACAATAAAGGGGTTGTCAATCCTTTCACGGCCACTTGCGAAAGTGAGATCTAATAAAGATAGTATGATAAGATAGATATATTTTTGGTATTTTATAATATAGATGCAAAAAGTAAAGATGCAAATAAAAGTAGATTGAAAGCAAATATGATAAGAGATAGACCCAGGGCCATAGGTTTCACTAGTGGCTTCTCTCAAGATAGCATAAGTATTACGGTGGGTGAACAAATTACTGCCGAGCAATTGATAGAAAAGCGAATAGTTATGAGATTATCTAGGCATGATCATGTATATAGGCATCACGTCCATAACAAGTAGACCGACTCCTGCCTGCATCTACTACTATTACTCCACACATCGACCGACTCCTGCCTGCATCTAGAGTATTAAGTTCATAAGAACAGAGTAACGCATTAAGCAAGATGACATGATGTAGAGCGATAAACTCAAGCAATATGATATAAACCCCATCTTGTTATCCTCGATGGAAACAATACAATACGTGCCTTGCAACCCTTTCTGTCACTGGGTAAGGACACCGCAAGATTGAATCCAAAGCTAAGCACTTCTCCCATGGCAAGAAAGATCAATCTAGTAGGCCAAACCAAACCGATAATTCGAAGAGACTTGCAAAGATAACTCAATTATACATAAAAGAATTCAGAGAAGATTCAAATATTATTCATAGATAAACTTGATCATAAACCCACAATTCATAGGATCTCGACAAACACACCGCAAAAAGAGTTTACATCGAATAGATCTCCACAAGAGAGGGGGAGAACATTGTATTGAGATCCAAAAAGAGAGAAGAAGCCATCTAGCTAATAACTATGGACCCGTAGGTCTGTGGTAAACTACTCACAACTCATCGGAGGGGCAAGGATGTTGATGTAGAGGCCCTCCGTGGTCGATTCCCCCTCCGGCAGAACGCCGACGAAGGCTCCAAGATGGGATCTCGCGGATATAGAAGGTTACGGTGGTGGAAATTGTGTTTCGTCCTCCCCCTGGATGTTTTCGGGGTACGTAGGTATATATAGGAGGAAGAAGTACGTCAGTGGCCGCCCGAGGGGCCCACGAGACAGGGGCGCGCCCTATAGGGGGGGGGCTCCTATCTCGTGGGAGCCTCGGCTGCTTCTTGACTTGCACTCCAAGTCCTCTGGATCACGTTCGTTCCAAAAATCACGCTCCTGAAGGTTTCATTCCGTTTGGACTCCGTTTGATATTCCTTTTCTTGAAATACTTGAAATAGGCAAAAAAACAGCAATATGGGCTGGGCCTCCGGTTAGTAGGTTAGTCCCAAAAATGATATAAATGTGTAAAATAAAGCCCATAAACATCCAAAAGGGGTAATATAATAACATGGAACAATCAAAAAGTATAGATACGTTGGAGACGTATCATGCATCCCCAAGCTTAATTCCTGCTCGTCCTCGAGTAGGTAAATGATAAAAAGAGAATTTTTGATGTGGAATGCTACCTAGCATAATTTATAATGTAATTTTCTTTATTGTGGCATGAATGTTCAGATCCAAATGATACAAAATAAAAGTTCATATTGACATAAAAAATAGTAATACTTCAAGCATACTAAGCAAAGTAATCATGTCTTCTCAAAATAACATGGCCAAAGAAAGTTATCCCTACAAAATCATATAGTCTGGCTGTTGCTCTATCTTCATCACACAAAGTATTTAATCATGCACAACCCCGATGACAAGCCAAGCAATTGTTTCATACTTTAATAATCTCAAACTCTTTCAACTTTCACGCAATACATGAGCGTGAGCCATGGACATAGCACTATATGTGGAATAGAATGGTGGTTGTGGAGAAGACAAAAAAGGAGAAGATAGTCTCACATCAACTAGGCGTATCAACGGGCTATGGAGATGCCCATTAATAGATACTAATGTGAGTGAGTAGGGATTGCCATGCAACAGATGCACTAGAGCTATAAATATATGAAAGCTCAACAAAAGAAACTAAGTGGGTGTGCATCCAACTCGCTTGCTCACGAAGACCTAGGGCATTTTTGAGGAAGCCCATCATTGGAATATACAAGCCAAGTTCTATAAGGAAAAATTCCCACTAGTATATGAAAGTGACAACATATGATATTCTCTATCATGAAGATCATGGTGCTACTTTGAAGCACACGTGTGGAAAAAGAGATAGTAGCATTGTCCCTTCTCTCTTTTTCTCTCATTTTATTTTTTTTCCTTTTTTCCCCTTTTTTTCTTTGGCCTTTCTCTTTTTTTTTGGCCTTTCACTTTTTTTTTCTTTTTCTTTTTTTTTTCTTTTTGTAAAGTCCGAAGTCTCATCCCGACTTGTGGGGGAATCATAGTCTTCATCATCCTTTCCTCACTAGGACAATGCTCTAATAATGAAGATCATCACACTTTTATGGATTTATAACTCAAGAATTACAACTCAAAGATAGAACAAGATATGACTCTATATGAATGCCTCCGGCGGTGCACCGGGATATGCAATGAATCAAGAGTGACATGTATGAAAATTATGAAGGTGGCCTTGCCACAAATACGATGTCAACTACATGATCATGCAAAGAGAAATATGACAAAAGTAATGTGTGTCATATGAACGGAACGGTGGAAAGTTGCATGGCAATATATCTCGGAATGGCTATGGAAATGCCATAATAGGTAGGTATGGTGGCTGTTTTGAGGAGGTATATGGTGGGTGTATGGTACCGGCGAAAGTTGCACGGTACAAGAGAGGCTAGCAATGATGGAAGGGTGAAAGGGTGCGTATAATCCATAGACTCTACATTAGTCAAAAGAACTCATGCACTTATTGCAAAAATTTAGAAGTCATCAAAAACTAAAGCACTACGTGCATGCTCCTAGCACTACAAAAAAAGACACATTCGTGACATTTTGGGCCGAACGAAAGTTTTTTCTGTCATACATATGACACTTCTATGACGATAATTGTGACAAAACCCGGTATCATCATAGATGTGGTGGGCTCCTACTTCTATGACAAAAAATCATGAAAGAAAATGGGATTTTCGTCCTGGGCGGGCCGGAGACGCAGATGCCTGACATTCTTTGGGCCGTCCATGATGGAAAAAACCGTGGTAGAAGCGAGGGGGAGGAAAATTTTGGGGAGTTGCCGGTTACGGTGGGAGGTCGGGGGTGGAGCGATGCGCGTTTCTCTCGTACGTATGTGCGTGTGTGCGAGGCGTTGGCTCTAACTGAACCCGAGCGAGGCGTTGGGCTCTAACTGAACCCGAGCGATTGCAGTACAGGCTACGCGTTACTGAACCCGAGGGATCGATCAATGGCTGTTAACTGAACCCGATGGAGTGATTCCTTCGCTACTGCTGCTAAGTGAAGCCGATCGATGCTGCCTCTAGGATGAACAAAGGAGCGTTGCGGGGGTTGGATGAACAAAGGCGCGGTGGCGTTGACTTTGGATGAACAGGAACCCGTGGTGTGGAGGGCTGGATGAACAGTAGATGGTGGAGGGGTGGCCGTGGAGGGGTGGTTGAACAGGACCCCGTGGTGTGGAGGGCTGGATGAACAGTAGACGGTGGAGGGGTGCCCGTGGAGGGGTGGTTGAACAGTAGCCTGTGGAGTAGCGCGCGGTGGAGGCTAGATGAACAGGAGCCCGTGGAGGCTGGAGGAGGTCGACGGTAGCCCATGGAGGCTGGAGGAGGTCGACGGTGGAGATGAACAGTATCCCGTGGAGTCCCGTTTTGCGGTACGCCACACCCCTCACCCCCATTTCGATCGTAGCGCTCCAACACAAGTCCGTTTCGTCCGTTTTGCGTTACGCCACACCCCTCCTGATCAACAGGACCCCCGTTTCGACCGTAGGAGGTCTGTTTCGTCCGTTTTGCGGTACGCCACACCCCTCTCGATCAACAGGACCCCCGTTTCGACCGTAGGAGGTCCGTTTCCTCCGTTTTGCGGTACGCCAGGCCCCTCCCGATCAACAGGACCCCGTTTCAAATGTGGCCGGTCGAACACAAGGCTGTTTCCTCCGTTGTGCGGTACGCTAGGCCTCGTTTCCATCGCCTGTTCCGTCCAAGCCCTCCCGATGAACACGACCACGCATTCCATTCCGACCCAGCCGGTTGGCTCCCACGCGTTTCGTTGCCTCCCGATGAACACGATGCATTCCGTTGCCTCCCCATGAACACGACGACGACACTGTTTCTCCGTTCCGACCCAGCCATGTACGTATGCGCGAGTAGACCTTCGAGACCCTGCCCGTATGTACGTACGTGGCCGTATTTTCTTTCTTGCACCCTCACTATGTACGTGCATGTACATGCTACGTGCGCGCCTCTACTATGACACGTGCGCGCCTCTACTACGACACGTGCGTGCCTCTACATCGACCAGTATGTACGTACACATTCGCGACCAGAATGACAACGGTACGTACGCTTCGACCAGGTGGGTCCCGATCAGAGCTGGTGGGTCCCAGCAATCGGGGCGAATCGTTTTGGTTTTTTTGCCCGAACATGCTTCCTTGCGTGCGAAGATGTAGCTGGTGGGTCCCAGCAGTCAGGGAGGCGAATCGTTTTTTTTTCGGACGCACTTCCTTGCGTGCGAAGATGTAGCTGGTGGGTCCCAGCAGACAGGGGGAAACGTTTTTTTCGCGAAATACGGTGGCCCGTCCGGTGGGTCCCCGCTGTCAGGTGGAGGAATAATTGTTTTGCACGTAATAAGGAGGCACTTCCTTGCTGCGACCGTGGACCCAGCTGTCAGCCTCTCCATGTACAGTCCACGTCTGATGGAAGCCATTCCTTGACCACGTTGACCACGCCGCGCCGAGAGCACCAGGGCGGTGGACGACGGCGAGGCCTAGGAAGGGACGACCGGAGCCGGGAAGACGCGCGATGGATGCCCACGCGTAGAGGAGTATGAGGGTTCACTCGTTCGGCTGCGGTGTGAGGCTGCCGTCGCCGTAGAATAACAAGGGGTGTGGGTGCGTAGAGGGATGGCCTGGCAGCGGTGGGAGTAGTAGGGGACGGTGAGGCCTCCGCGGAATCACAGCCGGCCATGGGCGGCAGGAGCAGGCGGCACGACCGGCGCTGCTTTGGGCGACTGGAGCAGGAAGACCAGAGGTTGAAGAAGCACTACAGCCGTTGGATGGACATCATACGGTCACTAGAGCTAGAATCATTCATATATTGAATAAAGTTGACAAAGGCCTCCGTCCCAGTCAACTTAGTAGGCCCACAAGTCAGCCTCCCACCAAGGTTGGTCCCAGCTAGCAGGGGGTATTCATTTTTTTGTGCGTAATAAGGAGGCACTTCCGATGGGTCCGAACTGACAGCGGGGGGAACGTTTTTTTCGCAAAATACGATGGCCCGACCTGTGGGTCCCAGCAGTCAGGGGGAAATATTTTTTTGCGAAATACTGGTGGCCCGTCCAGTGGGTCCCAGATGTCAGGTGGAGGAATAATTATTTTCCGCGTAATAACGAGGCACTTCCTTGCGGCTGCCGTGGACCCAGCTGTCAGCCTCTCCACATACAGTACTCTTCCGATGGAAGTCGGTCGTTGACCACATTGACCACACCGCGCCGAGAGCACCACGGCGGTGGACGACGGCGAGGCCTAGGAAGGGGACGACGCGGAGCCGGGGAAGACGCGACAGTGGAAGCCCGCGCGGAGAGGATTACGAGGGTTCACCGGTTCGGCTGCGGTGTGAGGCTGTCGTCGCCGCAGAATAACAGGGGGTGTGGGTGAGTAGAGGGATGCCCTGGCCAGCGATGGGAGTAGTAGGGGCGCCAGGTCTCAGGCGGCAAAGACAACCGCCACGGAGGCGGGGCAGGAGGTCCCGCCGGCGCTGCTTTGGGGGCTGGAGCAAGAAGATCAGAGATTGAAGAAACACGACGGCCGTTGGATTGACATCCAACGGTTATGTATGCTAGAATCGTTTGTTGACGTAGTATATAATAACTAAAAAAATCTTGCATACACGTCAACTAAATAGGCCCACAAGTCAGACCACTCCCTCTTTTTTTAATAATTTATATATAGCTCATGGCAACTTCTTATGCAATTTATTGCAGTCGTTTTTTTGGTTGGTCAGGGCCAATTTCGCATATTTCCGTGGGTTCCAAACTATTTTTAATACCGAAATGTCGAGCCAGATTTAAAGTACTTTGAAGATATATTTGAATTAGGTTAATGCCCAGTGAAATAGGAATCTAAAAATGTGAAAAAAAAATCAGAAATTATAAAGTAATTGCCAATTTGTCATCTGTTTTTATATTTACAACCCATTTCATATTACTTTCAAGGCGTATAAAAATAAGTAGGCCTGGATTGGGTATTCTTCAGAAAAAATAAACTGGGCTCATTTGCACAAAGAAAAAATAGCTGGGCTCGTCACATGGTGAACATAAAATATAAGCCTGGGCTAGACGGGCCTGACCCGCTTCAAACCTCGCCTCGCCTCAACAATACCAAACAAAAAAATACTGCTCGAGTAGCTACGTCTCAGGTGTCAGCCGATCTTGTGTTGTTCTCTTGTCTATTGACTATATATGCTCACAATGTCGTGGGTCCCAGATGTCAGGAAAACACTAGGAGGAAGCATTTTATTTTTCCATACGCTGATGTGGTGGGCCCCTATTGTCATCCTCTCCACGTACTTCTGCCGATTCCTATTGTTTGTTGACCATGTTGACAACACGAGAGGGCGGCGCCGCGGCAAGCGCACCAAAGCGCGCGGAGGATGTCAGCGTTAACGATTTAGGAGACGGTGGGGCGGCGATGCGTGCCCTGAGGTGCAGCCAGCCGTGGGGGGCGGAAGCAGGCGGCCCCGCTGGCGCTGGTTTGGTTTTGGCGGCTGGAGGAAGACAGGATTGAAGAAACACGATAGACTGTAAAAGCAGTAGTACTTAACAACCTTAACTGAAACCAGCAGGGGCACTTAACAACCAAAGCTGAAAGTAGTATGAGTACTTATACAGGTTCAACCGTACAAAGCACGCCTCGAACAGTGCTACTTTGCCTACAGTTAACCAAGGGTGAGGCCGCCAAGCCTCAGGACAAGGCCCAGGCGCCACCCCGCGCATCCACAACCTTCTAAAAGCGGCTTCATCTCGCAACGTGGTCAATAAAAAGGATATTCGCTTTAGAGTCATGGAAAAGCATAAACATAATCTTCTGTCCTATTCTCCAAGATGGACGGGCCTTCATTATCTGAGACCACCCACGAATAAGTATCTTTTCGCCTCCAAGGGGAATTGAGTAGGTCGTCATAAACATCATGTTGTGACCAAGCGCAAGTCTGACCCGACCATGGTCAGGCATGTATATAGGAACAATAGAACTCGGCAGTTCCTGTTTCAAGAAGATCACAACTGTAAAACTGTGTATAAGCAATAGTTTATGAACAACATATATAACAGAAAACAACTCGTACCATAAGTTTCTCGACACAGTTGGACCTATTCAACGAGTGCAGCAGTGGCACACACATCCCACGTGGCCTTCCACCATTGAAATGCCCCACAAGGACCTCAAGACGATC
Organism: Aegilops speltoides; assembly: GCA_021437245.1. NCBI lineage: Eukaryota > Viridiplantae > Streptophyta > Magnoliopsida > Poales > Poaceae > Aegilops > Aegilops speltoides. Next base: position 385,270,811 of record CM038145.1, on the reverse strand, counting down.
AATAAAGTGTAGGAACATGTGGATGTCGATCCAGTCAACTTCAGTGCCATTAGTAATAGCCGAGTTATTACAGAGTAACAAATGAGCAGACTGCTTAACTCTGAAAAAACCTACACATGCCACCAATTATAAGACAATATTAGTTAGAAGTAGCATCTTCGTGAGAGATTCGTTACTACTTCTAAAGTTAAATTGTGATTAGTTAGACGGAATAGGTGGATTAAGAAGTAATCGAGGCAACAAGCAAGAACCAGATACAAAACTAACATGGATGAACAATTGGAACGACGTCGGGGTGGAAGATTGCAGTGAAGATGAGACCAAGTTCTGCTATTTCCATCAACATTCGTGCGCCAACTTTCAGTCTGTAACACTTGAGAAAGTTTATCCAAGTTTGTCCATAAAAAAAGCAGCGATCTTCTTGGTTCATGAACCCAACTTGGAAGCAATATCCATGGATTGTCTTCACTGTGACCATTAAACTAGTGTATTCAGTTATGGCAAGGCCGAGCATCTTGAGTGCATGTGTTCTGGCAGAGCAAATAATACACTGCAGGAAAAATAATATGAGAACACAGCATGTTCAAAAAAAACCCAGCCTCCCGGATAGAGAAGAGGATTCTAGGAACATACTGTGCGCGTTTCAAAATGCTGTGGTAGGATGAGAAGGAACAAGTGTGGCGTCTCGCCGTGGGCGCACAAATCTGTAGGGTACTCGCACTTTGGGCACTGCAACTCAAACACACTAGATTCAGTACGAAGAAAAATGCGTCAACGGCGGCGGCTGCCATCCTAGGATTACCTGCGACCAAGGGACTCAGATTTATCGGAGATGGATGAAGAATTCGTACCTGGTTCTCCATGAGAAAACTCTATGCAATCGCCGAGCGGGGGTTTTCTCTGAACAAGCAGACGAGGGAGAAGGGGATTCAGGCCCAGTGAAATATTGCCGCTTCGTCCGTCCAGCTTACTTCTAAAGCTGGAAAGGGGGGGTTGTAATTTGACGGCTCATTGGGCATTACTGCGGCACTACGACCGGGGTGTATCTACCGTGAAGTTGTGCACTCTAATTTGTGCATATGGCACGTGGACCCCATTGCCGGTTGCCCCACATATCAGCGAAAGGAAGTAGAAAGACAGCAGTAACTAGTTAAACATAAATATATTTTTTGACAGAGATACTCCTCCGTAAAAGAAATATACAAATCTTTTATATCACAGCTCACATTGCCGAGAAATATACTCCCTCGCAATGCACGGGCATTATGGGGTTCAGCTTTTTTATGGGGGTTCAATGAGAATATAATACTCGATAGGCTCACGGTTCGGACTTTGGGCATGAGCCGACCACGCATGTTTGGGAGCCCATGTGTTCTACCTCGGGGCTTTTCATATTGCAAGCGATCGGATCAAGCGGTGGTTTTAGATGCTGTCGCAAGGCGAATACACAAAATTGAATAAAGCACGGCAGTTGTTGGAATGAAATCGAATGACAGTTCCTAACCAGCAATAAGAGTTGCAATTCTATCAACGATATACCATGTGATAAATAATACTGTCGTACTACTTATACACAGGACACTTGTTTCACCATGCCAGATTATTACATCAAAATCTCTTGGAGGCTAGATCAGTTCGGTAGTTGCGTGCTGCTACTGAAGAATTTCAAAGTTGATTTGGACCAGCTCTCCTTGCCGAGAAAGTTCGATTTTGACATCATCCCCTACCGCAAGATATGATTTAGATTTGAACCTTGACCATCCTTTAGCATCAATCATCATGCGACCATCCTTTGTACTTACGGTATATTGAGCAGGTTCATTCACACCAAGGCTGCGCATGGTAAGAGAAACTTGGCCGCGGTCGCCCGGATTGTTGGACGACTCCCTCGTTGCTATAGGAATTCTCAGTTTGAAAACAAGAAGACATACCCAAACAGTTAGATCAACACCGTGAATCATGTGAAACAACATGGAAAGAAAAAAGAACGAAACACTTGGGAGGCCAATGCTTACCAAGAAGGTAGACATGTCGGTTTTTGTAAGGACTTTGGTATATGAAGTGCGAACTGCGGCCCAGTCTGTTGCCGGTGCAACTGCACGGGCCGAACCAAATGCAAGTGCAAGTGTTGGTGCAGGTGCCGAAGCCGATGCTGCTGCCGGAGATGGTGCTCCTTGTAGAGCTGGTGCCGGTGTCGATGCCCGATCCTCCAGTAGACCAGACTGATCCGTTGACGCGGTCGGTGCCCAATCCTTAGCTGGATCAGACTGAGCTGCTACCGCTGTCAGTGCTAGAGCAACTGCCGGTGCTCAATCTGTGCGAGACAACGACGATCGTGTCTGGTCTGCTATGATCAGCTTTCTAACTTGACAAGGATCCGTGACCGTGATCCAGTTTTTTTCTTCATTTCTCTTAAACGCGAGAAGGACTAATTGTGGCGTTTTTGTTAAACCAAACTGCAGTTCATCATAGGGATTTAGCTTGTACTCAGACAACAGACTGATCCAATTTTTCCAGTAATATAAGTGATGGACAGTGCCTTCGTTACTGACACGACATAAGAAGTGAAACCTGCAAAAATAGCCATCGTAGAGCAAACCAAACAGTTTATTCTGTGATGAATGTCACATGGCAAAACCTGCATCGTAAAATTGGAGGAAAAGAAACAAAACATGACATTAAATCAATAAGATTTAGACAGTAAATCAATAAGATTTACTTGATGTGACATGAGTGAATCCTTACCAGGAAATCAGTATGTTGAAGTACTAAACAGAAGATTGATCGTCCAACTACGCCTGGCATGCAGGGGCCCTGCCTACTCCCACAAGCAGGACAGTCCAAAGGTCGTGACAAATCATATGGACCGAACATCCATGGGACTGGAAATCCTGGTGGGTGCGATAAACCCTGCAATGCATACAGATATTGGAGTGTAACCATAATTGATAAACCGTCCTCACAAAAAGTATGATCTGGATACTTCAAAATGTACAGACTGAATTGAGTGGACAGACATTAACATAGACCGTCCTCAGGACTGACCACACACCAAAAGCGGTAGTACTAATAAACAATACAAGGTTCACAAACACAAATCAAGTACTGAACAATAGTACTTACTACAGACAAGCAAAGTTGCACTAACTAAACTCTGCAGATTATTTCTTGCCACCGACCTACGGGATGAACCCCGCATAACTGACTAGGCCATGGACTTCGTGTGAGATGTCTACATGCACCATCACCATCTTGTCAACCTTGGAGAACCTAACAGAGTGGTCTTTCCACTCATAAGCATGATGATGAAGACAGGCCGCATCAGATTTGTTGGGAAGCTTTACAAGAACCACACCCTTCGTAATCAAAGGCACAACCAGGAAATTGTTGTGGTCAAGTACAGCCTCGAGAACACGCCTGACAACAATGCTACAGAAAACACTAGTTCGGGACACGTGGCGACAAGGACACATCAGCGGATAGTTCAGCGAGAGAACTCATCATCGTGTCTTCCAGTTCACACGGCATGACTTTGAGAACTTCATCTCCACCGGATCTGGTTCTAATTCAAATGAAACCATATTTCATTACTACCTCCGCTCAGAAATATAAGATAATTTTGATATTATACTCCATATATGACTACATATACGCATTTAAATGAGTGAACAAAGACACTAGAACATGTCTTCAAAGGCATGAGAGCAGAGGGATTACATGCAATATCCATAACACAAGTTATTGAGGCAAATATACCCTCTTAAAAGGTAGCATTGATAAATTATAGTACTCCCTCCGTCCTAAAATTCTTGTCTTAGATTTGTCTAGATACGGATGTATCAAGTCACATATTAGTATTAGATACATCCGTATCTAGACAAATCTAAGACAAGAAATTTTGGATAGAGGGAGTAGTTGAAAGTAATCTATAAGAAATCAGTGTCAACCTCTCGCATGTTTTGGTCAAAAGAGGAATTTAGAACCGTCATTTGGCACACTAAAATCACATGCAAGATCACCCAAAAGTTGTACTACCAAGACTAGTACTGCGTGTTAGATGAAAAACACGATCAAGATCGAGAAAAGATCGTCAACAAGAGACATTACCTGGGCTTGCTTAATGAGGGATCCCGGAGAGGGGGGCTTGGACAGGGCGATGGCTTTGAGCTTGTCTGTGGTAGTCTCGGTGGGGTGCTTGCGCTTCTTCATACCATGAGCCTCGACGGTTTTGGCCAGAGCCATAGACATCACGTCGGCCGGTGCTCCAGCGTCCATCCAAGAGAGGAAGCTGAGAGAGAAGAGTGAAAGGAGGAACGAGATGAGGGAGAAGCGAAGCAAGTGGGGGTTTTCTTCAAGAGAGGAAGCTGAGAGAGAAGAGTGAAATGATGGTTGCTTCGTCCGTCCAACTTACTGCTGGAAAGGAGGGGGCTTTGTGATTTGACGGCTCATTGGGCATTACTGCGGCGGTTCGATCGGGGTAGTCTATCATCACTCTACTCTGGAGTAATTTAGTGCATGGCTGGTGGACCGAGGTGCTGGCTGTCCCACACGTCGGCGAAAGTGAGTAATTTAGTGCATGGGTGGAGGAGGATCCGCATGGTAGAGCGTGTCCACTGTTTTTCATTCTGAAGAAAAAAATGATTACAGCAAGCGTTTCCACTCTTACGACGGAGAAGTGCGAAACACGGCAGCCACTTGAACATACACAGTGATCCTACTACTAGGCATGTGCAGTGGTTCATACGTCGAGACTACACAATCTTGTTCTTTGTGTTGTGCGCATGTCAACTACTCCTATATGTAACATAGTACCGCTTTTTATTGTCCGTCGAGAATAAACGGTGAGATCAATGTTAATGTAACTAGGTCCACAAAGACACGGAGAGTGCGGTGCTACAGTACTCCACAAAACATGAACCATATGAAGCACATCCTATAGTGTTAGACAGGGTGTATGAAGGGTGCACGGGATGGGAGCAAAAGTTCCCTTCTCGACCCACTTTTGGGTGTTTGGCAGAGTGCATGAAGGGTGCATGAGTCCACACTAGTAGGTTGACAAAAATACACGAAGAGGAAACAACTATATTTAGATGAGAACGCAACCAAACACACCCACATGCTTTGTGCTACAGTGACGGATCTGCACCGTCTGAGTTTGATCCAACGGTCATGTTGCACCGAGACATGGACATGCCCATGCAGAGGGCGCCTAAACACCACCGAAGTCCCTCTGCTTCTCGAGGCGCACGACGTTGGTGATGTAGGGTGCAACCACCCGCAGAGCCTGCTCCCGGTCGACGGGAGCCAGCTCGTCAAAGACGGCGTCCAATGGCACAAATGGATTCTGGTGACGGAGCCCTGAAAGGATTCACCCGGCAACGGCGATGGCAGCGTGCAACCCCTCCTTGTCCAGCTCAGCCCCCACCATCGTGCGGAGAAGGCTCAGCTCCTCAGAGATATATGTGAAGAAGGAGACCAGGTCAGGAAGCCGCAGCTCGTTGAAGTCGACCGGGTGGTCGAACGGGTTTAGCCGAACGGCCGGTATCGTCACGCTGGCACGACGGTAGGCATCGCGCAGCCGCAACACGTGCGTGGCAACTTGGTTCACCAAGTGGCTGAGGCGATCCTGGACCTCGTCACGATCGGCTCGCTCGCGCTCCAGCCTGCTCACCTGACGGCCTATCGTATCTCCCGCTTTCTGCAGCAACGCCGCCAATGCCTCGAGCATCTTTGTGGTGGACGCCTGCCGCTTTTGAAGCTCCGTGAACTCCCGCACATAACGGAGGAGCATGGCACTCCTCTCCTCCTTGAGCTCACGGAGCTCCACGTCCTTGGCCTCCGCATCCTTGGCATGGAGCTCCTGTGTCAGGCGCCTCACCTCGGACTCCGTGATCTACTGCGCCGCCATGGCACCAGGTAGAAGCAATGGGGAGAGGAAGCAAAGGGGGCGAAACGGCTGAAAGGGAATGCAATCTACGGGAAGGCGGAGGGAGCCAGCCGAGGAGCGGGGAATCTTTTGGTTTTCACCATGGTAAAACACCAGTCGACGACTTCTCACATCAGGGAGCAGTGGGTTTTTACAGGCGGAGTCATCGTGACTAATTGCTACCGCGCCTGCTCCCATCAATCAAAAAATTTAAAATCCTGCCGCACCCAAACACCAGAGCAATGCCGCGGTGGATATTTAAACTTACCTGCCGGCAAGTAGATAAAAAAGGGGTGAAAAAACAAATGTGGCGGCGGCCTAGCTAATCGGTCGAACTAGCCCAACTAGCTACCCACCGTGCTTCACTGATGTACTTGGCGGGAAAGGTGGTCTTTCGTGATTTGATGACTCATTTACTTGCTTTGGTGCTACGACCGAGGAGGACCCAGAAAATGCGCGGTAGGGTGTCCCACATCAGGAAGAATATATGCGTGCACCACCCGGGAGGACCCCGAAATCGCGCGGTAGGGTGTGCCACGTCTCGGCACGGAGGAAAAATGTGCGTGTAAAAATATACTGTATCAGACGTAGTACCTATGGTTCGACCTTGGGACCCAGCCAGTCGGTTGAAAACACTCCACTAGCCACACAGCTTCATCATGCATACGTGGCACGGTTAGCTCCGTCTCGACCAGCCGCAACGTCTCTTGTTCTAGGCGATTCTTCTATTTTCCAAGCTTTTTTTAGTTGTAATAACACCACGGCAAGCTAGCGCTGCTCTTCGTGTGTGCCCGTGCAAAGGTTAGACGATGGAGAGAAGAGAGGTTGAGATCGTAGACCTGGGACCACCCGTAAGTGAGACAACGGTCATGCACGTGTTGACGAGGCACTCCCTCTACTCTACTCAACGCAAGTACTGTATAAAATCAAGTTATGGGACAAAGCCAACAACCGTTTGTTTTTTAAGGCTATCGACTTACGCTTTGTAGTCCAGGTTGCCAGTTTGAATCTCGTCTTTCAGATTTGTTAGTTTTAGGTCCAAATTTGATTAATGACAAGTGGGACCCCCGTGTGTTGTTCCGATATTTCAGTGTAGGATGGTTTTTTTGAACAAACACTTTGCACGGTTAGACAAGTAACGGCACGAGTTACACGTATTTTGCAAGTTTATGAACAAAAATGATGGCATAGAATATCACATCCACCCCGCAGCTTAGATACTATGGTGTACGAGTTTTTACACCGTTGGAAGTGAGATCCAATGGCTTGGGAGTAGTCTTTGTAATTATGCGCAATTTCCAAACTCTCCAAAGTTTTTTTGCAAATAAAACATTCAGGCCTCATGTGTGCCGCTGCATCTTCGATCCAACGGCTCCCCAGTGCTAATATTAGGTGCTCCCTGTAGCTTAATTACCCGCTATGGTGATATGAGAATCTAGGTCGTATGATCAGTGATCAGATGGCACATGCATAGTACTTGTACTTTCTGCGCATTTCCCAAACTCTATCAGCCGTATATTGCAAAAACATTCAAACCTCCTACTGTGGGCCGTTAGATCTCAGTGAACTCATATCACCATAGAATCTACGGTGCAGGAGCACCTCATACTCTCCCGTGCAAGAAAACATAAGGTGCTATCGCAGCTTGGATGCTACGGTGATACGAGCTTGGAGGTCGTTTGATCCGAGATCCAATGGCATCTGAGCAGTCTTTGTGCTTGTAAGCAGTGGCAGTGGCAAAAAAACATTCGAACCACCGAGGAGGTGTTGGGTCACAAATCCAACACCTCCGAAGAGCTTGTATCACCAAAGCATCTAAGGTGTGGTGGCACATGATATTCTTACATACAGGAGAATATGATGTCCTCCTTCATCTTAGATCCTACGGTGATTTGAGCTTCGAGGTTGTTGGATATGGGATCAAAGGGCATCTTAGTAGTTTTTGTACAAATTGTGTGCAATTCTCAAACTCATCAAGGTTTCCTGCAAAAAAAATTAAGACACATCATGTGAGCTGCTATATCTCAGATCTACAAGCTCCAAGCAACTCGTATCGGCATATGGCATGTAAGGTATGGGGGCACATGATATTCTCCCGGGGAGGAGGGGTGGGGGGTGCACAACCAATCTGTGGTTGGGAGGGTGGGAACAAATATAATCTAAACAACCCTAAACAGAGCTCCACAGTTTTATCTAACGTCGAGGGGTTGACCCCCGACAATCATAGCTCCGCCTAAACACAACATTTGCATGTACTGTAGTACTAGACTTAATATTCATGTTTTAGTTTCATGTTCATTTTAAATATTGAACTGAGGACAATGGATGTCTTACATTTTACTCCCTTCGTTCCTAAATATTAGGCTTTTTAGAGGCTTCAAATGGGCTGGCACATACGGATGTATATAGACATATTTTAGAGTCTAGATTCACTCATTTTGATCCGTATGTAGTCACTTGTTGAACTCTCTAAAAGACTAATATTTAGGAATATAAGGAGTATTTTTGAACTCGTGTCATACATGCATGGGATGGAAAAATAGATGCACTATACTTATTGGATTGTTGTTGTGTTCGTGCATGTGTGTCTGTGTGTGTGTGTGTGTGTGTTCATATGCTTGATACATACAAAGTTTTCTCACCTCCATATTGTTCATCATTTAAATTTGAATTTGCATTGGAAAACTTACTAGGGATACCATGAAATGTGAAATCCACGTTGAGATCACTATATCACAAATTCACTCTAATTCAACGACTCGTCATAAATCAATTACCACGTTGAGATTAGTATTTGCAAGGAAAATACGGGTATTGTAATACACATAGATTCATTCAGCAATTTAAAAGGTTCCTTTCGTATTCTCAAATGGTAGGACCCAACGGCATACCAGCCAGACCTTGGCTCGTGTTGATCCTAAAAAACGGGCTTGTCTCCTTCGGTGGCGCTCGTGGTACGCACATTAGGCAACCCCAACCAGTCGAGCCTCAGCGTTTCAAGTCGAAATATCTGGCGACCAGAATTCCAGCCCTAGGAAATTCCCCGCATGTTCCCGGTCCATAATGACTACCGATGAACAACGAAGGGATGCTTTAGTAACTAGACAACGTTACCTACCGTGCCGAGCACGGTTCAATTCCCTCGGTCGCCGCTCGTCAATGTCACCCGTCAACTACATTGCCTAGTACTACAACTACTACACCAGGATGAGCACAGAATTGAGCCCGTTTGTTCGTGCCTAGTACTTTTTTTGTTTGTGCCTAGTACTTGAGTTAACATATCAGGCAATGCACTGGTATGGAGGGATTATCCTTTCCGGTTTATAGGGCTTATCTCAAAATTTTAGTTTTCCCATTTTACAAATCTCAATTTGGTTGTTCCCCATCATATGTTCAGATTTCAAGGTGCAATAAATCATTACATGCAAGTATTAAGAGAAAATTGACCAATACATGTACTTTATGCATGCATGCATTGCAATTAATGCATTCGTAAACACGATTTTTGAGGAAAACAAGTGCATTAATTGAGTGGTTTTGCAAACTACAACAATTGTTCCACCACTCACCATCTACCTTGTTTGGTGAGATTTTTGAATTAAGCCCTATAAACCGGAAAGGAGGTTTAACTAAGCAAAATGTTTGAGCAAATCCTTTCTTAAGAAATACAACAGGACAGATGTACGGCTTGAAAATTTATTGCATGATGTAGGTTATGATATTGTTTCGAATCCTGGGTCTTAAATTTCAGAAAATCCAAAAGGGAGCATAAATTCTTGAAACTGAGCATGGTCACGTGATATGGCACAAATATTACTTCGTATGTTTTTTCTTCAATTCGAGACAAGCTGCTTATGACAAGTTGCACAAATGAAGAGCCAAGGTATTTTGGAACAAAGACCTGTCACGTTTTTTTTTTGAGGGAAAAGACCTGTCACGTTAAGGCGAACGCTTTCACTATTGAAACCGTGGGCGTTTACGTGCCGCCACGAGTCCCCTCTTCTCATCGGCAGGTGCCGTCCCAGCAAGCGTGTGAGTCGACGGAGGCGGCGGCGAGAGCGCATCAACGCCGATTGTCGTGGAGGCGTGCGAAAGCGAACCACTGTGCAGACTCACTGGGAGGCGAGCCCTTTGACCAGGCTCCGTCGCCCACCGTCGTCCCAACTGCTCCCACTTTTAATGTCGCCGGCGCCGTAGTTTAAAATCAACCCCGCACTACCCGGTATCGCTATAATCCTCTCTCTTCCTCTCCGATTCTCCTGTCGTCTACCTCCAACTAGCGTGACCTAAACGTATGCCATGCCACATCACGATGGTCTGCCCTTAGTGTTCCAGTTTCATGAGTAAGACACCCAGCCGGAGTCTCAAGAACATAAGGCGCTTTGGGACAAGCTTGAACTGGCCTTGCGGGAAGACGCCGCGCCTGTCCCCGCTCCCATTCCGGCTCCCGTCGCCCCGACTGTGCCAGCGCCCATCCCCGTGGCATTGATGGGCTGGGAGACGCACATTGTCGCCAAGCTTGATGCCACGGGGTTCCACGAGGTCCCCGCCGACTTTCATCGCGCCTGCACTGTCGGCAAGATGCGCCAAGACGCTGCATCGCGCGCCGACGCGTGCGGTGCCAGCAGCGCAAGCCGCCAACAAGATGCTTGGCGTGCATCGCCGCGCTGCCGTGCGGTGCCCCATGCACACGAATGTCTCCGCCGCGCCGTTGACAGCGCTTGTCCCCGCGCGGGTGCCAGTGCCCCCCTCAGCGGCATGGATGGCCGTCGTCGACTGCTTCCTTGCGCCAACGCCAATCGCCTCCTCCCGCCAGTTGACTCGCTCCGAAGTCCAGAACATTTTGGCCTTCCTTGAAGCCAGGCCAACATCCAGGAGTACGCCAACAACGGCGCAAGACACTGCCGTCGCCGTCGGTCAGTGGCTCGACGACACATAGAGCACGGCAGAGGAGCCGCTTCCCACCGTGAGACGCCCCCGCCGCCGCCGCGTAATCTAAATTTGTCATGAAAAACATTCGGATTGTCATGCTTAAAATCCGAACGTTTATCATTTCCGTTTATTTTATATCGGTCGTCGTATAATTTAAAGTCGGAGTCAGACTGAACTAAATGTATGGTTTGATCGATTGAATGTTCTGCTAGAGTCGTATCAAATTAAATATAAAACGTCATCAAGCCACATGTATTCCTTGTCATCCAACGACCTAGACTGCTTCAATGTCGAGCACTCAACACGTTTAGCGTGCAGTTAATTTCATGACAAAAATAGTGCTAATCACATGACAACACGCAAATAATATCCTAGTAGTTAATATCCGCATGCACTTAATATACTTCCAAATTAACGTGCATTGCACGTACACACTCACTAGTGCTGCTAGTACATGAAACTGGTGCCGTGACTTGTGAGTTATGAACGTGTCTAGATATGGTCAACGGGAACATCGCCCGCGAGTTCCTCCTGTTTGCCCGTGTGTCTAAATGCAGAAGGGGAGGAGAGAGAGAGAGAGCACACATGGAACCCACCATTAAGTGAAGGCGAATAGTACTAAAAATAATATTACATGTTATCCATTAATTAGGCTGTGGTAATATAAAAACATTATGTGAACAAAGGGGGTACAACAAACATTGTTATTCTACGTATGTTGCCTATTGACGTGCGGCTTGAAGGCCCGGTCGCATGCTCGATCCTCGTCCTTTATTTTTTAATTTGTATATGGGTCCAAATTTGTTTCATGACATGTGGGCCCCTTGGTGTGTAGTTTGTAGCACTTTAATTTGTGGGTCGAAATTTGTTCCATTCCAAGTGAACTATCGGTGTGTAGTTTTGTAGCTTATTTATAATAATTAAAGAGAACAACATAGTTTTTCAATAATACCATGGTGCAACGTTGAAGGTGAGAAAGGACGTGCGAGAGAGCGATGACCGAGCCAGAGGGAAATCAACTAGGGGAGTTGCATGGGTTGCAACAGCGTTTGGAGTAGTTGTGGGCCGAATGCTATGAAAATATAATCTAAACCAACCGGAATAAATGCCTACACAAATTAATCCAAGGTTGGAGTGCCCCTCGCAATGTAAATAGCTCTGGCTTTGCGAGGGATGGAGAGGTAGTAGCTTCAACGCGTGGAAGATGCGGTATGAGAAAGTGAGGTCAATCGAGAGACATATAGATAGAGAGACAAAGTGAGTGTGGTCCGACATTCATTGAACAAGTATATATGCTCCGGAGAGATATTGTCCCATTGAGCTTTTGGTAAGGGTGAGGGTTGTAAGATAGAGCTTGAGAGATGATCCAGTCACAGACGTGTAGATACATTTTGTCCGTTGGAGGAAGCAAGGTCAACCGATCACATAGGGTCGCCGTGCGATCGAAAGAGTGAGACGGGTTGGAGAGAGTGACCTAGATAGACGATGTGCGTGAGAGAGTATACAATGTGAATAGGTCGAATTGGGCTCAAACATGGTGATCTATCATTTTTGTCCGAGAAAGAGCGAGGTAAATCGAGACACACACACACACACACACACACACACACACACACACACACAGAGAGAGAGAGAGAGAGAGAGAGAGAGATTGAGTGAGCGTGGCCCACCATGAGGTCGAAAGAGTGGTGGCGGCTTGGATGGACTGACCTAGATAGACAATCTGCATGAGAGAGTATAGAGTGCGTCGATCGAGGCCCGAACAGGGAGATATATCATTTGTGTGTGAAAGAAAACAAGGTTAAACGAGACTCAGATAAAGAGAGCGAGATTGAGAGAGTGTGGCCCGCCGTGCGGAAGAATGAGTGAGACAGTCTCGAGGGAGTGACCTAGATATACAACGTGCGTTCGTGCGCACGAGAGCTTGGGGGGGGGCTAGATAGGCAATGCGTGTATTTAGCGCGAGAGGGTGAGAGGGAGAGGGGGGAGAGAGAGCTCGGCATGGGGTGCAATGGCGGGTGTGTGAGGTAAATACATTTGGTAACAGTAGTGGAAAAAGGGGTTGTGTAGTTGAGAGACTTAGAGATCGAAACATGGAGAGAAAGAATGAACGTGTGTTGGAAACCAATAGCTTTTTAAGGTGGTTAGGAGAGGAAGATTGACCGATACAGTAAGCATGTAGCGTTTGTGCGCGGGGGGGGGGGACTAAAAACAACATTTGAATGTACATAGTACGAGACTTAATATCGATGTTTCAATTCGGTGTACACTGTAAGATTTGAACCGAGGACCAGGCATACGGGTAATTATTTTGAATTCGTGCCATACTAAGTTTCGAAAAGTTGACATTGGCTCAATTTGTTGTGCTATTTTGTAGGTCATATGTTTGAATCTATCCAAAAGTTTTCTCACTACCATGGTGTTCATCATATACATATGAATTTGTATTAAAAAAGTAGCGTGGATACAGTGAAATGCGATATCCACGTTAGAATTGGAGATCGCTACGTGACACACACTCTAATTCAAATAACTAACTACGTGACACACACTCTAATTCAAATAACTAATTATGTGACACACTCTAATCCACGTTAGTGTGGGTACCGTTTCGATTTTTTTCAAATAACTCCTCGTTAATTAATTTATAGTACTCCCTATGTTCACTTTTATATGACCTTGAAGACATTTCAGACAATGTGCAAAACAATTCATTTTAAGTTGTCTGAAATGACTTACAAAAGTGAACGGATGGAGTATCTCGTTTCGAATGACTAATTATTGCAAGGAAAACACGGGCATGGTAATACATACAGATTCGTTTGCAAATGAAAGAAGATTCGTTTGCATTCTCAAATGTAGGCACACCAGGCAGACCAGGGTCGTGTCGGGGTGGACGCTGCTTCGGTGCCTTAAAGGCAACAGCCCTTGGGTGACTGACATGTGGGCCAGCCACCTGTTGGGCCCACATGTCATGGACACAAAGGCAGGTGCCTTAAGGCACCAAAGCGTAGTCCTGTCGGGGTGGTCGCGTGTGTCGGACGGACGCGTAGCACCCAGCCACCCACCCCCCCCCAAAAAAAGGACGACGACAATATAAGTTCGCGCTTCCACGTTTCGGATTGAAATATCTGGCGGCCCCAATTCCAGCCCTGCAAAATCTCTCTTCTCCATCATTCCCTTCCGCACCCAGATTGCTCAAATCCCTAATTCGCCGCCATCCCTCGAATCGCCCCTCGTCTCGTCTCTTTCCCCACCATTCCGCACCTCTGTGCCGGACGACGACGACGAAGACAATAGTCGCGCTTCACCACCGCACCGGAGCTACCTCATCTACGCCCTCGTCCGCCGCACCGGGTGGTCCACCGACAACGTCGGCTGCCGCAACCGACGTGCCTCACAGACACCGAGTTCCACCGCATCAGGTGCGCTTCACCGACGCCATATCCCAGCTCACCGGGGCTACTTCACCGAGCACATCGTCGCACCTCCGCCCCCCCCCCCCCGAGGTCGTTGGGGCTTCACCAACGATCTCCTCCACAACATCGTAGTGCTCCGCTGCCACTCAAGATCTGCATCTGTGCACGGCCAGCCAATGCCAGCGCATCACCCTCAACGGCTCTGAAGTGACCCGCATTCTAGCTAGGCGAGCATGCCCAAACGCCGGCCCGGACTAGGTATCCACACATCACTCCGTTTTGCACTATTCCGACGATGTTTGGATATCCTTTCACTGTTCTCTTAGCTTACACGCCTATGCAACTCTGACTTTAACTCTTATTTCTTCTGGAGATATCATCTGAAACAAGCAAATCCATTTTTAGCGAAGCATGACGGGGCTACGGGTTCTGGTACACATCCTGCACACCCGTATAACCTTGTAAGTATCTGTCCTTCGGTACTACATCAAGGTCGATTCCTCTTATTTGATCAACCATTCGCCGTGTCAAAAATGCAGAGGGGGATGCAAGGAGCACAAGGCCTGCACATCCAAGCAAGTGGTAACATGGACTTGTACATGGAACATCCCAAGCGCAAGCAGAGCTGCAGCGAGCCTGTACAATGAGCTACCGTAAGTGCCTGCAATTCATTTAATTCGTACTGGCATTCATGTATGATTTGTGTGCAGTGGCTGATCCACGAATTCAAGTTACCAGGGGCAAACATTTAACTTAAAAAATATGAAGGCACTTGCACTCCGGAAATCAACATAACTTGAGAAATGTGAAGCTACATGCACTTTGAAAACCAGCTAATGATCCAAAGTAGTTCAGATTATAAACACTAAATGATGCAAGCACCAAAAAACACAAAATGCAACATGGTGTACAAGGACTACATACATGGTCTGTACCTGCCTGAATTATTCATTCTCTGGCTGAAAATATCGAAGTGTAATTGCATGTATAACCAGTGCGCAAACTGCATATCAATATATCTATCCTGCACAAGTATGCCAATAGTTTCAAACAACAGATTAGAAAAGTATTTATGCTATGTTGTCATGATACGGGGGCTTTCTAGTAGATGGCCTTGACGTTTCTTCAAGCTATGAAAATGCACTATAATTTGCTTGACATCAATGCCTGCAAATCTCTGTCTCTCTCAACATAGTAGATCATCATTAGACACTAAATCCTTCAATGAGCTTGCAAAATGCTTGCATTAGATCCCTCATTAGACACTATATGTTCATCACCAGGAGCATGTAAAATGTTTGCATCAAATCCTTCATTAGCAGTCTGTTCATTAGACACTTCAGGCTCAAGAACAACATGAGCTTGTATGTTTGCACCGGAAATTTGATTAGATACATCAGATTTAGTCAGTTCAGTATTGATTGGGGGAGTTATAAAATAAGTAGAAATTGGTTTCATTTTCTCATAGATTCCCTATGTACAAGCAGTTTTACAACACCGCCAGGTTTAACTATTGGCCAGAAATTGAAGAGTTGAATTAGATATAATCAGGGATGAGACGTACCTGCTCGTTGCGCATGCTACTCTTGCAAGCTGCGACTGTCCGTTTGCGCAAGCTCGATGCCATGCCCGTGCTGCTGCCGCTGCCTCCCACGCAGGCTACGCCCAGGGTTGGATCTTCATCTTCTTGTCCTTCCGTTCGCTTGAAGCCCGGCGACCGCCCTCCGACGAGGGCGCGAGGAAGTGCTGTGTCGGTCTGTCCAGCGGCGGCTAGGTTAGGAGCGAACTGATCGAGGCCGGAGCGAATGAATTGGGATTTTTCCTGCTGTCGATCGATATGGGAGGCGCTCGTTTGGGCCGCGAGCCTGCTATAGGGCCTGCCTTGCACTTATGTTATTGGCCCATCCAAATTGAAACATTTTTCTTCATTTTATACATTGCCTGCTCGTGCGTTGGGACGAACAAAACTAGCGTGGGCCAACCTGCACGACTCAAACTAGGTGCACACTTTCCAGCTACCTGAGGCGGCCGCCCATACCAGCCCCTATGGTGGTGTCGCCCCTTTTTGCGTGTATGATTGGATAGTGAAAAATATTCCAGTGGCGCTTTTGATTTACCCATAGAATGGTTGAATTCCTTGTTTCTATGTACTGAGTTGGCCAATAATGTGAAGGATGGCAGTCTTTTCATCCTATTGTAGATGTCAGATCTCGATATGCCAAAAGTAATCGCATGAAATATACAGTAAAAGCCAGTGTGATGTGTTTGGCTATAACTAGTCTAACTACACGTCCTCATATAACATATCAAGGACGCACCATCTTACCAGATTAACCATTCGACTTACCCATGTAGTGTGGGAAGAAAGAAGTATTGGGACTGCGTATCCAAGCAATTGATGCCATGGACTCCTTTGTACAACCTTGTAAGCGAAAAAGAAGTTGCAGTGTGCCTGTACAAAGAACTAGCGTAAGTTCAGTTACTTGCTTCTCGGAATTTTAGTTAGCCACTTATTGCAAAATTGTTCAATTACGTTGCTTGGCTTAATTTAGTTTTCTACTGATTACATAATGGCACAGCATGTTAATCATATTGTAGACTACGCCTATCTATGTGTTTGATACTTACTGTTAAGAATTACGTGTTTGCCTTAACTTAAATATCTACTTGTTTGTTTAACTGCTTTGCTGCTGCAACAGCGGGTTACAATGATGTTAATAACTACTCCCTCCGTCCCATAATATAGGACATTTTTTGACACTAGCATAGTGTAAAAAAATGTCTTACATTATGGGACGGAGGGAGTACTTTTCAGCATCCAATTGAAACTCTTTAATTCCTTGTTTGTTTAACTGGTTTGCTGTTATAACTCCCAGTTGAGATGTTTTGCTAACTTCAACTTTTCTGAATCCAATCGGAACTTTAATGGCAAAACAGGTTAGCCCAAGATCAAAGAGCGAGGTCCCCATGGACGTTGCATCATCCCACAGCAGTGGCACCGGCCCAATCATGCATTATGAATTGCCAACTGCTGATGCTCTAGAGGCTAAACTAGTGGTAGAAAGAGATTTTGCTTCTGCACTTAGAGATGAAGTTGACATGTTGAGGAAGCAAACAGCACAATCACAAGCAGTACTCAAGACAACCATTAAATATTTGGTGGATTTCAAAACAAAGCAAGCTGAGACTGACCAGATTGTTAAGGTCCTGAAGGAAAAAGGAAATTAAATTCCTACTTGGTAAATCATAGGTGAAATGTTCTTTCCATAGTTGAATAACCTTTGTGTTGTCTGTTCATGTAATCAATCAAACCATTTGTTTTAGAGATCATGTAATAATTTTTTTGGTTTTTTGGTTTGTAATTTTATTTGAGCACAAGTCTGTATTAATTGATAAGACTCGGAGACATTCATTTGGATTGCTATGCCAGACCTACAAATATGCCAATCGGGCTGAATGTGCATTCAGCAATAGTAGTAGTATAGATGGACCGTGGCACGCATCGGAAAGGGCCAAGATGCTGGCTAAAAAAAGATGCTGTTGTAGCCAAAAAAAAGTACAACGGCCTGGCTTATGTATGTTAGTTGATATTATTGATCCATATACTCTATAAGTGTTTATATGTCTGTTAGTTCTGTACATTCTTGGTTGATTGACTCAGTATTTGAATCTTGATACATCGCTTGTGTACATATCTAAATGGGAGTACACATTATGCTGCATGTGACATTTGAGTTTGACATGAAGTGTTCCAAATATTCGAATTCACCTTAAACTGGATACTAGTTTCTGAATTTGAGTATCGGCATTTGTAAACCATATTCATATATAACAGTGGAATACATCTTTGTCGTCCTTTTGAAGATATATAAAAACACATAGAACGATTTATAAAGATTCATATAGGAATACAAAATGGATTCGAATTTAGTTGCCAGGGTAAACGTGGATCCTTATTGTCCCAAAATTCGAAAGAAGCTGCAAAATGTCCACTCACACGTTGGCTACCCGAAGCCAAGTGTTTCGGAGATGGAAATTACTGTCTACCTATTATATGGACAATCCATTGGCCCGATTTCCACTCCTCTAAATAGGGGTAGGTTAGTAACTTCAATTAGACGTGACACGACCGCCTCTGAGCCCATTCCGACACGGTGGGCGTCAAACATGGGTGGCAAAACACATTTGATTCAAGCTCGTCCGAAAGACCTCTGTTTCTCCCTTCATTCCCCATTCATACATGGTGGGCGGCAAAACAAACTCGACTCGGCCGAAATCGATGTAGGCAAATATTTTCAATAGGGGTAGGTTTGTAACTTCACTCAGACGTGACACAACCACCCTACCTGTCAGCCCCGTTCATACACCGTGGGCGCCAACCATGGGCACCAACCACCCTCTCCTCGCCCGAAATCGCTCTGGTCAAACATTGGCGAGATGCGAGATTACCGTCCTATCCCCAACTGAGGAGACGTCCAAATTTTAAATGGGGGCTAAGTTCGTAACTTTCCCATATTTCAGACAGGCGCGTCCCAAAAACATGGTTCCCCATACCTCTCCCTCCATTTTCCCATTCATACACCGTCCGCGGTAGAACACCCCATCCCCACACCAGCCTCCGTCCGCCACCACATCCATCGCCGCTGTCCTCCACCGCATCCATCGCCACCGTCCTCCACCATGCCGGAGTGCCTACCAAGACCGCGTCGTCCACTGATAGAGATGGACGTTTCTCATCCACGACGACGGACCAATAGCCTTGCATCGTGTCCTCTCGCTTCATTGGCATCGTCGTCCTCTTTGCCGGGGCCTCTCACACGACCTTCTCTTCCACCGCAATGGGACTTATCCCCCGATGCACCCTTCTACCGTCGCAGATCTGCTTCAACGCCACCGACAGCCATCGCACTCCCGATGCCTACACGGCGCCGCAAGAGAGGTGATACTTCATATCTCCTCAACTTTTTGATCTCAACCAGAAAATAGATCTTAACTTGGTTACTCTACTTTCTTTTCAGCTCTTAGAATTTAGTTCTTAGTTCAAGCAAACAATGGATGCTAAATATCATTTCTCCGGTTTGCGCTTCAAATCTGCCATGGCACAGCCATAATACGGTTTAATTGATCATGCTTAGGGTTTAATTGATCATGTTGGTTCCGTGGTGGTTTCTTTAATAGAAATCGGAGGAAAACCCTCTTTGCTAAAAAAATATGCTTAGAGTTTCCCTTTATGATCACTATACGATCGTATACGTGCTTCGTGTCATAATAACACTGCTCCACGCATCAAGCTAAACAAGCTTAGATGTTCAAATACGAATCTGATATTATTAAAACAGAGTTGTTTAATTGGTCAGCTAAATGTTCCTAAATTAGTTTTGGAAATGCATGTTCGCCGCTCGGGTGTGTATCTCTACATGGTGCCCATGGTGGGCCGGCCCACCCTGGGATTTTGGGTCGTCCCAGGCCCCGATTCCCCTCTGTTCTGCTGCGCCCTTCCGATCTCTACTCGGCCTCAGCCGCCTGCCTCGCCGGCGACTTGCCGTCCCCGGACGGCATGACTCTAGGAGGAGATACCGGACTAACAGAGGCCAGAGCCGCCGCCCAACAAATCACCGCTGCCGGGCACGCCGCCGTGCCTACCTTCCCAGTCCGTTCAGGGCTCAGGCGTGCAGCACCCACCAAGCCAACCCGATTTATCCTGAGATACGTCCTCAACACTGAGCAGCCACTCCTCATCACCCATTTTCTAATTGATTCATTACTCATTAGGAAGGACTGTCATTAGGGTTTGTTGTGTGCTCAGTGCTACCTATACTTAATGGTTCAGATGTATTTCGGTAATCTTTAGTACCTCTAAAGTTCACAGGGTTTTCAAAATTCGGGCCCTCGGAACAAAAACTCGTCATTTTGGATTGTTGGTCATAGTGACATTGACCCAGATTACTACTGCAAGCCTAGTTTGTTGACAATTTTACTTGTCTTTCTTACTCATTCGATATAATATCCAATTATTCACGTCGATTAGTTGCAAACAATAAGTGCTAGACAAACTTCTTCATTCAGATTTTGACGGTCTCATCTGCAGCTACAATTCTGCATACTTGTCCTAATAAGCTCACAAGTAAATGATTGATTCACTACATCTATGCTTGCCTTGTCATATTTGTTGTCAATATTCTTTTAGGGTGGACCTCCCTATTTCTAAATACTGGAACCGTAGACCTAAGTGAATAGTATTTCTCTATGTGATCTCTTCCATCATGTGTGGGTAACGAACACTGCTTGTATAGAAAGAAAGTGTCATTTCCAGCTTTTACATAGGTTTCGATCTTTTACATGGAATACAATCTGCCTACTTGCTTTGTGTTGCACTACCAACACTCCACCCTTGAAGCTAAACATTACGCCACTCATAATAGCTTAGTTTATTTGTTCAAATACGAATTTCATATGATTCTAATGTTCCTACTTCAGTTTTGAAATGTGTGCCTGCCTGTTATAGAGACATAAGGGGTTTGTATTTCTCTGTGTGGTCTGGTCAGCACGGTTGGGGAGGTGAACTTTGCATATGCAGGGGTTTATAGGGAGACACTCTCCGAATTGAATCCGCAATACATTCCATAGATAATCTGACTACTTTTTATGTTTTCATGAATCTCAGATTCTGAACAACATCATAATGATTATGAGCTTGCGCGCATGAAAAGAATAAAGCAGAACAATGCCATGGCTATCAAACTTGGCATTAAGGGACTGAAATCAAGTCTGGATGCAATGCAATGCAAACTCTCTCCACCTACAGATTCATGCTTAGAATATGATCCTAACAGTGGTTCTGAGCTAGAGGGAGACCTAAGTCAATGTAGCTTCCTAGTGGAGGAGTCAGAGGAAGATGCCCTATCTTATTCGCCCATCAAGGTACTTGCTCTAACTTTCCAAGGTTACATTGCTCGCACATATCTTGCAACTGATGCTTTGCATTGCTTCTACTTTGTTGAATTGCCATTAGCTTAGTTTACACATCGTGTATGTGAATACGCCCTGCCTATCCATTTTCAGTACATATTCCATCTGTCATCATACCATATTTATCCATTCAAATGTTGTTCTTGTGTATCAGACGTTCAAAAGGAAGAGGGCGATTGCTGATCGTGGAGGAGCACAAGCAAAGTATTTAGAAAAGGTAGTGGCACCTGATAAATCAAATAGCCCATTAGGTGTAGTTGCAATATCACCTGACCCACAAAATACCCCAACTCTAGCAGACTCTAGCCCTACTCCACTGGTCATTTCTGATGCCCCAACTCAGTAGACCCCAACTGCAGCAAACAGTATGATTATGCCAGTTGACATAGCACCAGTTGTACGACGCAAAACCCCCATTCCAGCAAAGAGTACACCAAATCCAGTTGCCAAATCCCTTTTCAAACCAGAGAGAGCCCCAATTGCAGCAAATACCCTGTTCCATTTCTTCCCAGTTTAGAAGACGAAGCTTATGTTGTTGTCAGGAACTTTGTGCGCATCTTTCCTTCAAGGAAAGATTATACCGCAGACACAGAACAATTTCCAGTCTTCCTTCGCAACTTACGCGTAAGTAACGTACTAATGTTATTCATGGTCATTATTGCATATGTTTCTGCTGACAGAAGACACAAGATTTCATTCTTTTAAATAGGCGAGGAGCAAATTGGATTGTGATGACGAGCAAGAGTTGGTTGCGCTTTTCAAGCACTCGTTGATGAAGTATCATTCCTACCCGAGGCGAGCGCACTTCGATGGCAAGCCTTTGAACGAAATTTCTGTAAAGTCTCCGGTGCTAAATTTATCCGACGGTGACTGGAATAATATTGTTACACATTGGTCTCGGCTGCAGCGTAAGGTACTGTCTATGATATCACATCACAACTTGAACTACATTTCTGCATTTGCCTTAATGTCTCCTTGTACAAAAACTGTTAGCAGAAGAACATTCGTTCTCAAGGGACCACAGAATCTCGCAACTATACTGCACACTGCATTGCTCTCGTGAGTACCTCTTGCCCTATATTACCATACTTACTTTCATAGCTGTTTGATTATGTAGCATCACTGCACATGTTAGCCTCATAATCGCCCATTTGGTGGACATTATATGATCTGTATGGACTCTTACACAAATTTAGAATCAACCCAATGCTTTTGAAGAGGTTTAGCTCTGCAGTCCTCTTGTAAGGACTGAACGTGGTCTATCACTGTACTTACATTAATAGCTACTCCCTCCGTCCCATAATATAAGAACGTTTTGTACAGTACACCAGTGTTCAAAACACTCTTGTATTATGGGAAGAGGGATTGGTTCATTTTGTAGCATTCTCGCATCTTATCTCCTCGCCCACCATTTACTAAAAAGATCAAATCTATATTTAATCTTACCAACAAGTAGAATACATGACAATGCCAAGCAAAGTGTAGCCCATTGCTCTTGTCAAGACATTTTGTCCTCAGAACGCTTGTACTTCCAGGGATTGGTAGTTGATCATGTAGCATCAATCTGCATCTTATCTTCATTATCCTCTATCCCTTCCAGTATTATCATATCTATAATTACTCTCTACAAAATGTAGAGTACAAGCAATGCTTATGAAGAAGATTCTGTGCTGAAATTCTTGAGTTATCCTTCCCTTGACATGGAGAGGGGCATTATAAATCCGGTGTTAACTGTTAATGTAAGTCAGTCCTTCTAAAACCTTTATCCTCAACTGCTGTTTAATTTGCTCATACTCCCTATCGTTTACTGCTGTTTAGTTTGTTTATTCTACCAAAATGCATGTTCGTAAGAACCGTAAGTTCTAATTTTTACTTGTAAAACCAAATTTATTATTCATACCATGCACATTACTTAATACTCCCTATATGTATGCTTGGTTTTGTGGATCTATAATCTAGTGTGTGGTGAAGCAGCCCA
This sequence comes from Aegilops speltoides, assembly GCA_021437245.1. Taxonomy (NCBI): domain Eukaryota; kingdom Viridiplantae; phylum Streptophyta; class Magnoliopsida; order Poales; family Poaceae; genus Aegilops; species Aegilops speltoides. Next base: position 385,247,587 of record CM038145.1, on the reverse strand, counting down.
CGTTTGCACCTTGTCATCTCCTGTTTTATCTTACTGATGTGGCTGATGATATGAACAACATGCCATGCACATTATACAAAATAGATACAATGATTTTCTTTGCCCTTCATCTATGCTTGTTATGTTGACATGGTAATCCAGTAGTGTGGTGAAGCTCCCCGCATTATGAACAATGCCAAATTATGCTATTGATATTTTGAACTTACTCTTTATTTTCTAATTTGAAATTGGATAGAATTGACAGAACAGTTATCATCTTTGTTTATACACGTGCAAAACCTGTCATCTCTCTCCTTTGTTTCAGGGTGATATGCCTGATGGCATGCACAAGTCTGCTGAAGGCTATGAGACAAACCCAACATATATTGCAACAAAGAAGGAAAACATCTTGAAGATAGCGAGACAACCCCAAAGTCTTGTCTTGATGCACTGTTCAAGTTACTTGAGACTAACAGTCAGACAAGTTCACAGAATTCGTTGTCTGAATCAGTTCGACTTCTTCAGTCCCAAGTTCTAGCAGAAAGGCATTCTGCAACTCAACTTCGACTTGAAGTCCTATCTCTAAGAAAGATTGCTGAGAACACCAAGGAGAACCTCATCGCTAAACAGCTACACCTGGAAGCTATGACCGACATGCTAGGTTGGTCTCATAGCCTTGCTCAGCAGCTTGCGCAGCAGTTCCCCCGCAAGGCTAACCTTTCTTGAACTGTCTTGGAAGTGGTCTCGGTTTAGTATTATTTTGTTACGCTGCAATGGTGCCCAGTTTCTGTAATCTGCTTCTTCGTTGCGCTTTATGATCACTGGTGGCGAACTTTGATGCCCAGTGGATGTAATATACCTTAAATCCTTTATTTTATAGTGTAGGTTTATTCTTAGTTACTATGCCATAATTTCTTTATTGTGTAGAGTAGGTTTGTTCTTAATTCCTACTAGTTACTGCCATCATTCGCTATCTGAAAAAAATTAGATGTAGTCGACCGGACCGAAACATTCGATAACGGGCTAGGTTTTTAGCGGGCCACAATTGGGCCGGCCTGCATCTTTCTTGGGCCCGAATGATTGGGGCCTTCACACATTGCGCCAGGCCCAAATTACACCGGCCTATATTTTAGTTGCGCCTTTTGTCGACCCAGCGCTTAGTTCGGCCCAGGTAGCATTGGGCCATTAACAGGCTGAATATTGTACTAGCCTGTTACGGCCGAGATGAAACCACGGGCCTTTAGCAGGCCAAAATGCATGTTGGGCCTCAGTTTTCACTAGTCATCGACGGGCCTTCAGCAGGCCGAAATGTAGACCGGGCCGTTATGGGCCCAGTTAGCTCATGGGCCGTTAGCAGGCCGAAACATATCTCGGGCCTTAGTTGGCCCACTGATATCATGGGCCTTTAAGAGGCCGAAAGCTTAGTACAGGCATCAATGGGCCGAATTACACGACAGGCCTTTAACATGCCCAAAGTCACATTGGGCTTAACTGTTGCCACCTTTAGCACGGGCCGTTAGTGGGCTCGATGTCCTGTCGGACCATATATGGCCCATGGGCAGGACGGGCCATTCCCAGGCCAAAAGTCACACCGGGCTGAAATGGGCCCATGTCTACATCATGCCTCTAACAGGCCGAAAGTCACTGGGCTGTAGTTGGGCCCGAATATTCTGCGAACAATTAACGGGCCAGATCTGGCTTCGGGCCGCAAATGGGCCCAAATATTGGGCCAACAATTAACGGGCTAGATCTGGCTTCGGGCCGTAAATAGGCCCAAATATTGGGCGAACAATTAACGGGCCAGATCTGGTTTCAAGCTGTAAATGGGCCTTTATTAAGTAGGCCATTATTGGGCTAGCCCACTAGTACCTGATTAAGTTCTACGGGCCTTCGACTGGCCCGGCCTTTTTAACCTATATGGGCCTCTGTTGGGCCTAGCCATGTGTCAACGTACCATAGGCATGTCTCCTCCAATGGACGGGAGACATCTGGCCCACTAACGAGCTGACAGGTGTTCCCTTCGGCCAATCAGAATTTTACACGTGGAAATTTCCCATTGGTCGGGCATTAACGGTTATCGGATCCAAAATCCGACCCGATAGCTTAACGGTGTTCGTTACGGTGGATGCCACGTCGGTCACCCTTGACGAAAAGCACTTCGTGGACGCGCAATTTATCGTCATGGAAGTGGACACTTCAATGATGATAATTTTGGTAATGTCATGGAACACTTCTACGACAGCACAGGTATGACTATCTTGATTCTGTCATAAATTTGTCATGGATGTACATGCATGACAAAAAACGCGACCTACTGTGACAAACACGTATCATCATGGAAGTGTATATTTTTGTAGTGTAGGGGGATAGATTGGTAGAAAAGACCATCGCTCGTCCCCGACCGCCACTCATAAGGAAGACACTCAATAAATAAAATTATGCTCCAACTTCATCACAAAGCGGTTCACCATACGTGCATGCTATGGGAATCATAAACTTCAACACAAGCATTCTTTAAATTCATAATCACCCAACTAGCATAACTTTAATATCACTACCACCATATCTCAAAACAATTATCAAGCATCAAATTGATCATAGCATCCAATTCACTTTCTATGATAGTTTTTATTATACCCAACTTGGATGCTCATCATTCTAGGACCAACTTTATGACCATAGCAAATACCATGTTGTTCTAAAAGACTCTCAAAATAATATAAGTGAAGCATGATATACTAGAAATTTCTTCAAAATTAAGACACCACCGTGCTCTAAAAGATACTATAAGTGAAGCACTAGAGCAAAAACTATCAAGCTCAAAAGATATAAGTGAAGCACATAGAGTATTCTAGCAAATTCTAATCAAATAGGCTTCTCCCAAAAGGTGTGTACAGCAAGGATGATTGTGGTAAATTAAAAAGCAAAGACTAATATAATACACGATGCTCCAAGCAAAACACATATCATGTGGCGAATAAAAATATAGCTCCAAGTAAAGTTACCAATGAACGAAGACGAAAGAGGGGATGCTTTTGGCTATTCTTGAATATCTTGGGGTACCATGGGCATACCCAAGCTTAGGCTCTTGCCACCCTTATTCCATAGTCCATAAAAGCTTTACCTAAAACTTGAAAACTTCACAACACAAAACTCAACAGGAAATCTTATAAGCTCCGTTAGTGAAAGAAAACAAAACCACCACATAAGGTACTGTAATGAACTCCTTCTTTATTTATTTTGGTGTTAAACCTACTGTATTCCAACTTCTCTATGGTTTATAAACTATTTTACTAGCCATAGATGCATCAAAATAAGCAAACAACACATGAAAAACAGAATCATCAAAAACAGTAACAGTGCAGAGTAATCAGTAACTAACGCAAACTTCGAACTCTAAAAATCCTACCAAATAGGAAGTCCTGGACAATTTGTTTATTGATCATCATCAAAAAGAATCAACGCAAAAGCACGTTCCTGTGAATTAACAAAATTATATTCGTGCGTGAAAAGTTTTTGTTTTCCAGCAGAATCAAATCAACTATCATCATAGGTTATCCTATAGGTTCTACTTGGCACAAACACTAATTAAAAGATAAAAACACATCCAAACAGAAGGTAGATGAAAGATTTATTACTAAACAGGAGCAAAAACAAAAAACACAAGGAAAATTGGGTTGCCTCCTAACTAGCACTATCGTTTAATGCCCCTAGCTAGGCATAAAAGCAAAGATAGATCTAACGAGTGCCATCTTTGGCACTAAATTCATAAGTAGCACGCATGATAGATTCATAAGGTAATTTGACTTTCTTTCTTGGAAAGTGCTTCATGCCATTCTTTAATGGAAATTGGAATCTAATATTCCCTTCCTTCATATCAATAATTGCACCAATCGTTCTAAGGAAAGGTCTACCAAGAATAATAGGGCAAGAAAGATTGCAATCTACATCAAGAACGATAAAATCCACGGGCACCAAATTTCTATTTGCAACAATAAGAACATCATCGAACCTTCCCATAGGCTTTTTAATGGTGGAATCCACAAGGTGCAAATTTAAAGAGCAATCATCAAGATCATGGAAACCTAGAATATCACATAAAGTTTTCGGAATCGTGGAAACACTAGCATCCAAATCACACAAAGCAAAACACTCATAATCTTTAATTCTAATCTTTATAGTAGGTTCCCACTCATCATTAAGTTTTCTAGGTATAGAAACTTCCAAATTGAGTTTTTCATCATAAGAGTGCATCAAGGCATCAACAATATGTTTGGTAAAAGCTTTATTTTGACTATAAGCATGAGGAGAATTAACAACGGATTGCAACAAGGAAATACAAACTTTTAAAGAACAATTATCATAATCACATTCCTTGAAATCCTAGATAGTAGGTTCAATGATATTTGAAGTTGAGGACTCTCCAATCTCACTTTTAGCAAATTTAGCATCAAGATCTAAAGACTCCGAATTCTTGGGACGCCTTCTAGGCAAAGTTGATTCATCATCAGTCCCATAATCATCAAAATTCATATTGCAAAACATATATCTAATAGGAGACACATCAATAACTTTAAGGTCCTCATCATTATTTTCATGGAAACTAGAAGAACACGCTTTTATAAAACTATCTTTTTTAGCACGCAATCTAGCGGTTCTTTCCTTGCACTCGTCAATGGAAATTCTCATTACTTTGAGAGACTCGTCGATATCATGCTTGGGAGAAGAAGATCTAAGTTTAAGAGAATCAACATCAAGCGAAAGTCTATCAACGTTCCTAGCCAAATCATCAACTTTGAGCAATTTTTCTTCAAGCAAAGCATTAAAATTATTTTGAGAAATCATAAATTCTTTCACACTACTCTCAAAATCAGAGGGCATCTTATTAAAATTACCATAAGAATTATTGTAGGAATTTCCATAATTATTAGAGGGATTACTAGGGAACGGCCTAGCATTAAATTTTCCTCTATAAGCATTGTTTCCAAAACTATTCCTACCAACAAAATTCACATCCATAGATTCACTATTATTCTCAATCAAAGAATACAAAGGCATATCGTTGGGATCAAGAGGAGTATTTTTAGTAGCAAACATCTTCATAAGTTCATCCATCTTTCCACTCAAAACATTGATTTCTTCTAGATCATGCACTTTTCTACTAGAAGATCTTTCGGTGTGCCATTGAGAATAATTAGCCATAATATTATCAAGAAGTTTTGTAGCATCTCCTAACGTGATTTCCATAAACGTGCCTCCCACGGCCGAATCTAAGAGATTTCTAGATGCAAAGTTCAAACCGGCATAAAAATTTTGTATGATCATCCATAAATTCAAACCATGAGTAGGGCAATTGCGAAGCATCAATTTCATTCTTTCCCGAGATTGGGCAACATGCTCATGATCAAGTTGTTTAAAATTCATAATATCATTCCTAAGAGTGATGATCTTAGCGGGGGGGATACTTAGAAATAAAAGCATCTTTGCACTTGTTCCAAGAATCAATACTATTTTTAGGCAAAGACGAAAACTAAACTTTAGCACGATCTCTAAGTGAAAACGGAAATAACTTCAATTTGACAATATTGTTATCTGTATCTTTATTCTTTTGCATATCACACAAATCAACAAAGTTGTTTAGATGAGTAGCGGCATCTTCGCTAGGAAGGCCGACGAATTGATCTTTCATAACAAGATTCAGCAAACCAGTACTGATTTCATCAACATCATTAAGAGGAGCAATCGGAGTACTAAGGAAATCATTATTATTGGTATTCGAGAAATCACACAATTTGGTATTATCTTGCGCCATGGCAACAAGTAATCCAATACACAAGCAAACAGAAAAAGGCAAGCGAAAAGAGAGGAGGAGATTGGGAAAGAGAGGGCGAATAAAACGGCAAGGGTGAAGTGGGGGAGAGGAAAACGAGAGGCAAATGGAAAATAATGTAAATGCGAGAGAGGTGGGTTTGTGATGGGTACTTTGTATGTCTTGACTTGAACGAAGACCTCCCCGGCAACGGCGCCAGAAATCCTTCTTGGTATGTCTTGAGCTTGCGTTGGTTTTCCTCGAAGGGGAGAGGGTGATGCAGCAATAGTAGCGTAAGTATTTCCCTCAGTTTTTGAGAACCAAGGTATCAATCCAGCAGGAGGCTCCTCAAAAGTCCAACGCATCTACACAAACAAACAAAGAACTCGCAACCAACGCAATAAAGGGGTTGTCGATCCCTTCACGGCCACTTGCGAAAGTGAGATCTAATAAAGATAGTATGATAAGATAGATATATTTTTGGTATTTTATAATATAGATGCAAAAAGTAAAGATGCAAATAAAAGTAGATTGAAAGCAAACATGATAAGAGATAGACCCGAGGGCCATAGGTTTCACTAGTGGATTCTCTTAAGATAGCATAAGTATTACGGTGGGTGAACAAATTACTGTCGAGCAATTGATAGAAAAGCGAATAGTTATGAGATTATCTAGGCATTATCATGTATATAGGAATCACGTCCATAACAAGTAGACCGACTCCTGCCTGCATCTACTACTATTACTCCACACATCGACCGACTCCTGCCTGCATCTAGAGCATTAAGTTCATAAGAACAGAGTAGCGCATTAAGCAAGATGACATGATGTAGAGGGATAAACTCAAGCAATATGATATAAACCCCATCTTGTTATCGTCGATGGCAACAATACAATACGTGCCTTGCAACCCTTTCTGTCACTGGGTAAGGACACCGCAAGATTGAGCCCAAAGATAAGCACTTCTCCCATGGCAAGAAAGATCAATCTAGTAGGCCAAACCACACTGATAATTCGAAGATACTTGCAAAGATAACTCAATCATACATAAAAGAATTCAAAGAAGATTCAAATATTATTCATAGATAAACTTGATCATAAACCCACAATTCATCGGATCTCAACAAACACACCGCAAAAAGAGTTTACATCGAATAGATCTCCACAAGAGAGGGGGAGAACATTGTATTCAGATCCAAAAAGACAGAAGAAGCCATCTAGCTAATAACTATGGACCCGTAGGCTGTGGTAAACTACTCACAACTCATCGGAGGGGCAAGGATGTTGATGTAGAGGCCCTCCATGGTCGATTCCCCCTCCGGCAGAACACCGACGAATGCTCCAAGATGAGATCTCACGGATACAGAAGGTTACGGTGGTGGAAATTGTGTTTCGTCCTCCCCCTGGATGTTTTCGGGGTACGTAGGTATATATAGGAGGAAGAAGTACGTCAGTGGCTGTCCGAAGGTCCCACGAGACAGGGGGCGCGCCCTCCTATCTCGTGGGAGCCTCGGCTGCTTCTTGACTTGCACTCCAAGTCCTCTAGATCACGTTCGTTCCAAAAAATCACGCTCCCGAAGGTTTCATTCCGTTTGTACTCCGTTTGATACTCCTTTTCTTCGAAATACTGAAATAGGCAAAAAAAACAGCAATATGGGCTGGGCCTCCGGTTAGTAGGTTAGTCCTAAAAATGATATAAATGTGTAAAATAAATCCCATAAACATCCAAAAGGGGTAATATAATAGGATGGAACAATCAAAAATTATAGATACGTTGGAGACGTATCAATGGGTGTCGGGTTCACTTGGTCTAATCATCAGGATATCCCGATCCGGTCAGTGCTAGATCGGGTGTTTGTCTGCTACAGATGGGACTCCCATTTCCCTCATGCCTTCCTTTTAGCGAAAGCCAATGTGGGCTCGGATCATACCCCCCTTATTCTCGATGCCGGGCTGCATCAACCCCCGACCTCCTCTCGCTTTCAGTTCGATGCTTCTTGGCTCCTAGTGGAGGGTTTCTCAAACATGTTGGCTATCAAAATCTCAAATCTTCTATCTTCCCATACTAGATCTTTTGGCCTCATGGACGACTGGCATAGATGTTCTTATGAGCTGCGTAAGCTTCTTAGGGGATGGTCTCGCAACCATGCTGCAGATGAGCGCATGGAGAAAAAATCTTTAGAGACCCAGATCGAGGGTCTAGATCGTATTGCTGATACCTCGGGCCTCTTGGAAGCGGGATGGTCTTTGTGTTACAATCTTGAAGTCACTCTGATGCAGTTGCATCATCAGCCGAAAACCTATTGGCGTCAGCGTGGCACCTTGAACTGGACGCTGATACGTCTCCAACGTATCTATAATTTATGAAGTATTCATGCCATTATATTATCATTCTTGGGTGTTTTACAATCATTTTATAGTCATTTCATATCATTTTTTGGGACTAACCTATTGACCCAGTGCCCAGTGCCGGTTGCTGTTCTTTGCTTGTTTTTTTACATCGCAGGAAATCAATATCAACGGAGTCCAAACACCACATAACTTTTTGGAGATTTTTATGGACCAGAAGGAACCCAATGGGCCTGAGCTGCACCTGGGGGGTGCCCCGAGGGGGGCACAACCCACCAGGGCGCGCCAGGTGGGTTGTGCCCACCTCGGTGGCCTCCTGCACCCCCTCTTTGCACTACAAATTCCCAAATATTTCGAAACCCTTCGGGGTAGTCCTTGTCACATCCCTAGTCTGGTATGACCTAGACTAGCTAGTCATTTGTGCATCATGTTTAAATTTCTTTTAAAGTTGAAATGAGGATTTGAGAAACCCTCAGAATCATTTTTAGAAATGACCCAAATAAAAATTTCTCCAAAAGGGTCCAAGAAAATGCTCATGTTGCACTCTGAAAATATTGGATGAGAGATAAAAATCAAACCAATATTTCTAAGAGCTCATAAGTATTTATTTTGGGCATTTGGAATTAATGCATAAATATTTGCATTGGAAATATATTAGCTATATATATTAATATATGTCCAAAAATTATGCCACTTGTTGGGGAGCTCGGAATAATATAGTTAGCCCTCGCAAAAATTGGCATAAGTAAATAAAATGATTTAGTATTTTAAACTAAATCAAAACAAATTGCGAAAACAAAAATGTAAACAGAGATAAAAGGAACTTACTGGCCTCCTCCTGGCGGCCCAAAGAACAGCCAGCCAGCGCCCAGCCCATCGCCTCCTCTGTCGTCTTCGTCCTCGACAGGGAACGGGCGCGTGTCGCGCTGCACCGCCAAGGCCAAGCCACCTCCACCCTCTCTGCCTGCCTGCCTCTCCCCTCCTCGCCTGGATGCGCCGCACGTCGCCACGCACCCCCCCGAACCCTCTCACTCTCCTGTGGCCTTTCCCTCCTCTCCCTCGCTCTCTCGCGCGACGACCGAACGCGCCCGTCGCCGCCGCTCGCCGTAGCCGTAGCCACCGCGCCCCTCGAGAGCATCTCGAGCCGCCCCGAGCTCCGCGCCGTCCTCGCCCTTCCACAGAGCCACGACGCCGCCGAGCGGTGGAGCTCGCCATCGAGCTCGACCCGCCGCCTCTGACCGAGATCGCCGGCGATCAGACGCCATCCCCGACGCCTCGAGCCGCTCGAGCCTCTCTGCGTGACTGCTGTGAGCCTCCGCGCCGAATCCCCTCTTCCCGCCGATTTCTTGTCAGAGCTGCCGCCTTTGAAGATCGAACCACGCCGCAAGACGGGCTCGTCGCCGCGAAGCCCCGTGACCAAATGGCCCGTGGCGTCGTCCGCTGCACTCGCAACGACCCATGGAGCAACTCTAGTGCGACAACCAGTCCGCTTGCAAGCCGCACTAACCCCGCACCCATCGTAGCTCGGTGCGCCGCCGATCTGCTCGCCGCCGACCTCGGCCTCCTGCCCAGCTGCGTGCGCCCCTAGACGCTGGGAGCACGGGCTCCCTCCTCGTGCCCTCGGGGTGCCCAGTAGAGCTCGTGGCGCCGTCCCGAGCAACTCCGGCGAGGTCTCGCCCGTCGCCGGTGGTCGCCGCGCGTCACCACGACGTGGCGCCGTTAGTTAGTGCTAATGACCACTATAAGCACCCCATGAGCCACCGCCATGTGGGCCCCGAGCTTAATTAGGTTAGTTTAATTTTTCTCGTTAGATTAGTGCTAATCTTTGTCGACCCCACGTGTCGCCTTTGACTCGCCCGATCGGCGTTGACCGGTCCCACTGTCATTCACTCAAGCCAGCCTCGAGTCATCGACCAGATGGACCCCACTGGTCAGTTTGACCTGAGGCGCTTGTTGACCTGCCGACGTCCACGCCGACGTCAGTCGACGAATATATATTTCTGGAATTAAAATAAATCAGAAATTCCGAAAATGATTTAAACTTCAAAATTCATAGAAATTCAACCGTAGCTCAGATTGAAATAATTTATATATGAAAAATTATCAGAAAAATGCAACCTATCCATCTGTACTAGTTTCATGCATGACAAACCAACTTATACATGCTAAATATGAGGAAACACATTATGGCATATTAAGAGACTTAATTTAGAGTTGCATTTGAGCTTTTGGTTCAAATGGACTTCAAACCAAATGATTACTAGTTACATTAGCTCAAACAACATCACATCTTCATGCCATGTTCATGCATCATATTGTTGCATATGTTTGTGTATTGATTGCCGACAATCGCTCCTTCTCGATAGGTCTTGCTCCGGAGACCGCTCGAGTACTGCCTATGAAGCAAAGCCTCCCTTGTTGATCTACCGAGCAAGCAAACCCCTTGTTCATTCCGATAAAATCCTACTCTCTCGCTCCTGCTCTCGCTATTGCATTAGGACAACAACGATTCACCGCTACTTTGTGTCATGCGGTAGTTGAACCCATTCCTCTGCATGACCTGTCATTGCCACAAGAAATAGTTGAAACCCACTAGCATGTGTAGGAGTTGATTGAGCCATGTTGTGTTCCTACCATGCTATGCCTGCTATTGCTTAGAGTTGTGTCAGTCCGGTTCATTGGGAATGAATTGGAGTGTTACGATATGTTACGATGTCGAGAGTGAACGTGTGAACACGATTTGGTAAAGGTAGCGGTGAGAGGCCATGTAGGAGTACATGGTGGGTTGTCTCACCGGAACCGCCCTAAGCACCGAGTTCTATGTATGTTGTCCAATGACTCGATACTACCACACATTGTTCCGTAACTCGACCCTCTCGACTTATTAACCAACTTGGTCTCTGTCCTGTGAGTCGCAACTAGTTTCGTGTTTGTAGGTAGTGCTATTTTTCTACCAAGTGGCACCCGCAGGTGGGCTTGGGACAGACTAGGCACAAGGTACGGTGTACCAAGTGGCACCCGGATGGTGGGCTTGGGAACCCTGCTCACATCGTTTGGGGCCGTGAGCGACACCCGCCGGATCTCCTTGCGGATAGAACCCTAATAGGCGATAAACCTGGCTAGAGTCTTGTGTGGTTAGTCGGTCGTGGCCGACTCCTCGCCAAAGCTTCCGCTTGAAGGTTGCCGAGATACATGACGGTATATGGCGGTAAGTGGCGAGGCGCGTGTGAAGAAGTACACCCTGCAGGTTAACATGATCTATTCAATAGCCGGTCCATGGATATGGACTTCTTGGATGCTTACATGGTACATAGACAACTTGAAGTGGATACTCTAAAATGCTCAAGGAAAGCGTGAGTACTATGGATGGTCTTCTCGTAGGGAGACGGGATGAATCCATAGTAGTGTATTGTGTGGTGATTAGTGGACTCGTGCGCCTATATCACCTCAAAGAAGTTCGTAGTCGAGAACAGATAGCCACAGAGTCAAAGCTGGCTTGTCGCAACTAAACCCCACATTACCCTCTTGATACAAATGCATGTTTGATAGGATCGATGTAAGTCTTGCTGAGTACCTTTGTACTCATGGTGCTTTATTTATGTTTTTGCAAAGGAGACTTCGGTCTTAATAGTGTTCTCGTGGACTTGACGAGTAGCTTGTACCTCAGCTACGATCTTGGATCGGATGTTGTAGATAGTCGGGCTCTTCACCTTTTTCATTTGTAGATGTCTCGTACCTGCACATGTAATGCTTCCGCTTGTTGCTTGTATGCTCTGTATGATGGGTCTTGTGACCCCTGCTTGCAATAATGCTATGATGGCTCTTCCGAGCCTTTATCTATATTAGTTGTTGAGTTATGTTGTGATGCCATGTTGTACAGCACATACTTGCATGTTATGCGACGTGTAATGTGTATTGCTATGTGTGGGATCCGACTATCTAGTTGTTTATCTTTAGTAGCCTCTCTTACGGAAATGTCTCCTAGTGTTTCCACCGAGCCTCGGTAGCTTGCTACCGCTCCGGAACACTTAGGCTGGCCGCATGTGTCCTTCTTCGCTCTGTGTCTGTCCTTCGGGAAATGTCACGCGATGAATACCGAGACCTTTTAGCCCGCTCTGCCCGGTTCACCGAGTCTGTTGCCCAGTGCTACACCGGGTTCACTCGCCATGACCGACACGCTCGATGTTTGGGTCATGGATGCCTGTCCTCGTAAGTTTGTGCCACTTTGGGTTTACGACTAGCCATGTCAGCCCGGCTCCTTATCATATGGATGCTAGCGACACTATCATATACGTGTGCCAAAGGCGCAAACGGTCCCGCAAAGGTAAGGCGACACTGTGGGGATACCGTGCGTGAGGCCGCAAAGTGATATGAAGTGTTACATGCTAGATCGATGTGGCATTGAGTCGGGTCCCGACAGCTTGGTATCGAGCCCCGATCGCTCAGAGGATTACCAAGCCAAACTGGTCGAAGTTGAGTCTAGAAATTCTTTAGTTATGTAAGGGAATTGATTGTGGGAAGGAACGTAAGGCTCTTTTACTCCTTTACCTCATGGCCTTCTGATCTGAGTCATCCTATCTTTCCAAGGGGTTAAGGAACTAGGCTTCTCTTCCGCCTATTAGGATCACGTGTTACTACTCCGTAGTCCCTTAGGGTTGGTTGATCAGAGTCATATTCCAGTTTTCGAGTACTTCCGGCGTAGTTTGTTTAGTATGATCTCAGAACCTAGAGTGATGATGTTGAGTATGTTACTACCCCATTTTAGCAAGATGTCTCATTCTGAGCATTTTACTGCCGTTATGCTGCCGGAATTGCCCTAGGAGTTCGAGAGATACTAATTTCCTTGTCCTACATTCTGTAGCCTATAGTTGATGCTGATTCCGTCCTTCGTTTCGTTTCTCAGGATGTCATCAGCTAAGCGAAGTTCTGTTGCTCGTAGTCAGAACCACGGAGATGGTAGGGATGAGGATCCTCCCGACCAGTCCTCGTTGACAGAGTTCATGTTAGAGATGGAGAGAAACAAGCGTGAGTCTAACCGCTTGTTGGCACATATCGAGGAGAACACCGCACATCAGTTCAAAGGATCTGTGACCATTCATGACTTCATCCGCTTGCACCCACCTACCTTTCATCATTCCATCGAGCCACTCGATGCAGATGACTGGCTCCGTAGCATCACACACAAGCTCCGTTCTGCGAACGTAGCTGAAGATGACAAGGTCACCTATGCTGCATACCACCGGAAGGTCCCGCTAGTCTTTGGTGGCGAGCTATGAGGCTATGCTTCCACTGGCCGATTCCAACTTGGAGGATTTCACCGAGGCTTTTCGCGAGCATCACATTCCTCGTGCCCTCATCGATCGCAAGAGAGAAGAGTTCGTAGTTTCACCCAGTAAGATGGCTGTTGATGCTTACAGCAGAGAGTTTGAGAACCTCGCCGCCACGCCACGTAAGAGGTGTCCACGGACGCCAAGAAGCGTGCTAGGTTCCTAAGGGTCTCAACCCCAAGTTGCGCCGTGATCTCCACTTGCATCATTGTGATACATTCCAAGCTCTTGTGAACAAAGCCATCAATGCAGAGACAGCTCAGCTCACTTACGAGGAGTCTCGTAAGCACACCCGTGATTTGGGATCTTCTTCCGCTCCAGCTTCTCGGTTAGCGCGGATTTGGGTTCCAAACTCCGCTCTTCCTCCCGGATATTCACCAAGGCCACCTCATGTGGTGCCTTCCCAGCTCAACAGATGTTCCACCCAGCCTCTCGGTAGACCGCTTGTCGGTCTGGTCCGATCCAACTTCAGGGACTTGCTTCACATGCGGGAAGCCAGGACACTATGCACGTGACTGCTCTCAGACTAGTTATGCTCCATCCCAGCCCGAGAAGTCTGTTGGCTGTGGTAAGCCATCACGCAAGATGATCAGTGTTAAGTCAGCTCCCACTGAACGTGGACGTGTGCATCACGTCTCAGCTAGTAACGCTCATGATGATCCGGATGTCGTTCTTGGTACACTCCTTGTCAATTGTCACCCAGCATCGGTTCTGTTCGATACTGGAGCGTCCCACTCCTTCATTTCTGAAAGCTATGCTAATTTGCACAACATGTCATTTTGTGATATGCCCTCTCCACTAGTCATTCAAACTCCTGGATCCAAATGGCAAACTTCTAGTGTAAGCCATGGTAACGAAATCCTTGTAGACAGACTTGTATTCCTTGCATCACTTATAGCCCTCAAGTCTACAGATATTAACATCATCTTGGGTATGGACTGGATGACAGCTCATTATGCCAAGATTGATTGTTACACCAGTGTCTGCTCAGCTTACACACCCATCCGCAAGATAGTCACCGCTCCACTAGAGTTGCAAGGCGCCGGCTCTATTCTCTTAATGCCAGCCCTCTTCCGCACCTTGCAGATATCCCGTAGTCCGTGACTTCCGGATGTCTTTCAGAGGAACTGCCAGTGTTCCACCCGACAGAGATGTAGAGTTCGCTATAGATCTTATTCCAGAACCGCCCAATCTCTAGGAGACCTTACAAAATGGCACCCTTAGAACTAGCCGAGCTTAAGAAACAACTTGATGAGTCCTTGCAAAAGGGTTTCATCCGTCCTAGTTCTTCTCCTTGGGCTTGCCCGTCCTCTTCGTCAAGAAGAAGGATGGTACGGACCGATGGTTGTAGATTATCGTCCGTTAATCTGGTCACGATAAAGAACAAATATCCGCTCCCCAGGATCAACGACCTGTATGATCAGCTCGCTGGATCCTCAGTCTTCTCCAAGATGGATTTGAGGTTAGGCTACCACCAAATCAAGATCAGAAACGGGGATATTCCTAAGACAACCTTTGTCACTCGTTATGGCCAGTACGAGTACACCGTCATGTCCTTTGGCCTAACCAACGCTCCAGCTACATTCTCCCGCTTGATGAACTCGATCTTCATGGAGTACTTAGATAAGTTCGTCGTGGTTTACCTCGATGATATTCTTATTTACTCAAGAACGAAGAAGAGCATGCCAACATCTTAGACTTGTATTAGAAAAACTCGGAGAGCACCGCCTTTATGCCAAGTTCTCCAAGTGTGAATTTTGGTTGCCGAAGTGACCTATCCGGGCCACGTGATATCCGGTAAGGGCATTGCTGTCAATCCCGAGAGAGTTAAGGCCGTTCTTGATTGACTCCACCAAACCGTTAAGCAAGTTAGGAGTTTCCTTGGTCTAGCCAGCTATTGCCGCCGCTTTGTTGAAAACTTCTCCAAAGTAGCCAAACCCTCACGGAACTTCTCAAGAAAGATAAAAGGTTTGAGTGGTCCCCACAGTGTGAGTACAGCCAGAACCGAAAAGACGCTCGACTTCTGCTCCCATACTTGTGCCACCGGATTTCACTAAAGACTTCAAGTATTCATCGCGACGCCTCACGACAGGGACTAGGTTGCATTCTTATGCAGATCGTCATGTGATTGCCTATGCATCTCGACAGCTTGCATCCACACGAGGAGAATTATCCTACACATGATCTAGAGCTTGCACCGTAGTCTATGCACTCAAGACCGGGCGACATTACCTTCTTGGTAAACGCTATGCGAGATCTACACCGATCACCGAGTCTCAAGTATATCTTCACCCAACCAGATCTGAACCTTAGGCAAAGACGTTGGTTGAGTTGATCTCAGATTACGACTTAGGGATTACCTACACCCGTGCAAGGCTAATGTCATGGCTGATGCTCTAAGTCAGAATCCTATTGCAACAATCTCATGTTGCGGCAGGGCCAACCACTTCTCCATGAGGAATTCGTAAGCTTAACCTTCACATTGCTCCTCATGGATTCCTTTCTACCTTGGTGGCGAAACCTACTCTTGTAGATCATATCATAGAAGCCTGTAGCATGATACGGAGATTATCTTGATCAAGAGAAACATTGCCAAGGGTATAGCTGGTAGTTTCTCTATAGATGATCGAGGTGTCGCTTTCTTTGGGAACCGCCGGTGGTCCCCAAGAAGCAAGATCTTCGATAACCGATTCTTAAGGAGGCGATGAATCTCCTCTCACGATTCATCCCGGTAGTACTAAGATGTATCAGACCTCGCCAGAGGTTCCGTGGACTAGGATGAAGAGAGAAATCGCTGACTTCGCTGCTAATTGTGACGCTTTGTCGTCGCGTTAAGGCAGAGCACCAAAGACCTGCCGCACCCTTCACCTTTTAGCTATTCCTCGAATGGAAATGGGATAAAGTTGGTATGGACTTCATCACCGCTTTCCTGTGACCAAGAGAGGGAATAATGCTATCTTCGTAGTCATTGATCGCCTTTCCAAAGTAGCTCACTTCCTACCTGCTCGAGAGAGATCATCGCTAGTCAGCTCACCGACTTATATATTTCTAATAGTATCACTTCACGGTGTTCCACTAGAGATCAATTCAGACCGTGGCGCTCTTTTCACTTCTCATTTCGGGAGAGCTTCCAAACCGCCATGGGAACCCATCTTTCCTTCAAGACCGCTTTCCACCCTCACCAAGTGGTCGTGGAACGGGTCAACCAAATTCTCAAGACATGCTTAGAGCTTATGTTATCTCATTCGGTATGGATTGGGAGAAATGTCTTCCTTTTGCCGAGTTTGCTTATAACAATAGCTATCAATCCAGTCTCAAGAAAGCTCCTTTTGAGATTCTCTATGGACGAAGGTGTCGAACACCTTTGAACTGGTCGAAACCGTGAAAGACAATTCTTTGGACCGACATGATCCAGAGGCGAAGAGCAAGTTCGCATCATTCGTGAGAATTTGAAAACAGCCCAGCCTCGTCAAAAGAGCCAAGATGATCGCCATCATAAGGATATGACTTATGAAATTGGCGACAAAGCTTACCTTCGGGTTACTCCTTTGAAGGGTACCCATCGCTTTGATATCAAGGGCAAGTTGGCTCCTCGTTACATTGGTCCTTTTCGCATTCTCGCTAAACAAGGAGAGGTTGCCTACCAGCTTGAACTACCCCACATCTTTCTCGAGTTCATGATGTCTTCCACGCCTCTCAACTCAGCGCTTGCTTCTCGGATCCTATCCGCGGAGTGGACCACGAAACGCTTGATCTCCAAGATAACCTCACATACCGAGAGTACCCGGTTCGCATTCTCGATCAAGCAGAGCGTGTCACTCGACGTCATAACATCAAGTTTCTCAAGGTTCAGTGGTCTCATCATTCCGAGAGAGAAGCTACTTGGGAGCGAGAAGATCGTCTTCGACTGGAGTACCCCGCTTTCTTTCCGTCGACCCTTGAATCTCGGGACGAGATTTTTTCAAGTGGGGGCGAGTTGTCACATCCCTAGTCTGGTATGACCTAGACTAGCTAGTCATTTGTGCATCATGTTTAAATTTCTTTTAAAGTTGAAATGAGGATTTGAGAAACCCTCAGAATCATTTTTAGAAATGACCCAAATAAAAATTTCTCCAAAAGGGTCCAAGAAAATGCTCATGTTGCACTCTGAAAATATTGGACAGAGATAAAAATCAAACCAATATTTCTAAGAGCTCATAAGTATTTATTTTGGGCATTTGGAATTAATGCATAAATATTTGCATTGGAAATATATTAGCTATATATATTAATATATGTCCAAAAATTATGCCACTTGTTGGGGAGCTCTGGAATAATATAGTTAGCCCCTGCAAAAATTGGCATAAGTAAATAAAATGATTTAGTATTTTAAACTAAATCAAAACAAATTGCAGAAAACAAAAACAGAAACAGAGATAAAAAGGGAACTTACCTGGGCCTCCTCCCTGTGCGGCCCAGCAACAGCCAGCGCCGGCCCAGCCCACTGGCCTCCTCTGTCGTCTTCGTCCTCGACAGGGAACGGGCGCGTGCCCGACGCGCACCGCCGCGCCGCGCCACCTCCACCCTCTCTGCCTGCCTGCCTCTCCCCTCCTCGCCTGGATGCGCCGCACGTCGCCACGCACCCGCCCGAACCCTCTCACTCTCCCGTGGCCTTTCCTCCTCTCCCTCGCTCTCTCATGCGACGACCGAACGCGCTTGCCGCCGCCGCTTCGCCAGAGCCGTAGCCACCGCCTTCGAGAGCATCTCGAGCCGCCCCGAGCTCCGCGCCGTTGTCCTCGCCCTTCCACAGAGCCACGACGCCGCGAAGCAAGTGGAGCTCGCCATCGAGCTCGACCCGCCGCCTCTGCACCGAGATCGCCGGCGATCAGACGCCGCCCCGACGCCTCGAGCCGCTCGAGCCTCTCTCAAGGACTGCTGTGAGCCTCCGCGATCGAATCCCCTCTTCCCGCCTCGATTTCTTCTGTAGCTGCCGCCTTGAAGATCGAACCACGCCGCAAGACGGGCTCGCCGCCGGCGAAGCCCCGTGACCAAATGGCCCCGTCGTCGTCCGCTGCACTCGCAGAACGACCCATGGAGCAACTCTAGCGCGACAACCAGTCCGTTTGCAAGCCGCAAGACTAACCCCGCACCCACCGTAGCTCCGGCCGCCGATCTGCTCGCCGCCGACTCGGCCTCCTCAGCCCAGCTGCGGCGCCCCTAGACGCTGGGAGCACGGGCTCCTCCCGGTGCCCTCAGGTGCCCAACAGTAACTCGTGGCGCCGTCCCGAGCAACTCCGGCGAGGTCTCGCTGTCGCCGTGGTCGCCAAGGCCACCACCGACGTGGCGCCGGTTAGTTAGTGCTAATGACCACTATAAGCACCCCCATGAGCCACTGCCATGTGGGCCCCTGAGCTTAATTAGGTTAGTTTAATTTTTCAGTTAGATTAGTGCTAATGCTGTCGACCCCACGTGTCAGCTTTGACTCGCCCACCGGCGTTGACCGGTCCCACCTGTCATTCACTCAAGCCAGCCTCGAGTCATCGACTGGGACCCCACTGGTCAGTTTGACCTGAGGCGCCTGTTGACCTGCCGACGTCACGCGACGTCAGTCGACGAATATATATTTCTCGAATTAAAATAAATCAGAAATTCCGAAAATGATTTAAACTTCAAAATTCATAGAAATTCAACCGTAGCTCGATTGAAATAATTTATATATGAAAAATTATCGAAAAATGCAACCTATCCTCTGTACTAGTTTCATGCATGACAAACCAACTTATACATGCTAAATATGAGGAAACACATTATGGCATATTAAGAGACTTAATTTAGAGTTGCATTTGAGCTTTTGGTTCAAATGGACTTCAAACCAAATGATTACTAGTTACATTAGCTCAAACAACATCACATCTTCATGCCATGTTCATGCATCATATTGTTGCATATGTTTGTGTATTGATTGCCGACACTGTTCCTTCTCGATAGGTCTTGCTCCGGAGACCGCTCCAGAGTACTGCCTATGAAGCGAAGGCCTCCTTGTTGATCTACCGGCAAGCAAACCCCTTGTTCATTCCGATAAAATCCTACTCTCTCGCCTCCTGCTCTCGCTATTGCATTAGGACAACAACGATTCACCCGCTACTTTGTGTCATGGTAGTTGAACCCATTCCTCTGCATGACCTGTCATTGCCACAAGAATAGTTGAAACCCACTAGCATGTGTAGGAGTTGATTGAGCCATGTTGTGTTCCTACCATGCTATGCCTGCTATTGCTTAGAGTTGTGTCAGTCCGGTTCATTGGGAATGAATTGGAGTGTTACGATATGTTACGATGTCGAGAGTGAACGTGTGAACACGATTTGGTAAAGGTAGCGGTGAGAGGCCATGTAGGAGTACATGGTGGGTTGTCTCACCGAACCGCCCTAAGCACCGAAGTTCTATGTATGTTGTCCAATGACTCGATACTACCACACATTGTTCCGTAACTCGACCCTCTCGACTTATTAACCAACTTGGTCTCTGCCCGTGAGTCGCAACTAGTTTCGGTGTTTGTAGGTAGTGCTATTTTTCTACCAAGTGGCACCCGGCAGGTGGGCTTGGGATGATTAGGCACAAGGGCACGGTGTACCAAGTGGCACCCGGATGGTGGGCTTGGGAACCCTGCTCACATCGCTTGGGGCCGTGGCGACACCCGCCGGATCTCCTTGCGGATAGAACCCGAATAGGCGATAAACCTGGGCTAGAGTCTTGTGTGGTTAGTCAGGTCGTGGCCGACTCCCTCGCCAGGCTTCCGCTTGAAGGTTGCCGAGATACATGACGTGTATATGGCGGTAAGTGGCGAGAGCGTGTGTGAAGAAGTACACCCCTGCAGGGTTAACATGATCTATTCGAATAGCCGGGTCCGCGGATATGGACTTCTTGGATGCTTACATGGTACATAGACAACTTGAAGTGGATACTCTAAAATGCTCAAGGAAAGCGTGAGTACTATGGATGGTCTTCTCGTAGGGAGACGGGGATGAATCCATAGTCGTGTATTGTGTGGTGATTAGTGGACTCGTGTGCGCCATATCACCTCAAAGAAGTTCTGGTAGTCGTAGAACAGGATAGCCACAGAGTCAAAGCTGGCTTGCTGCAACTAAACCCCACATTACCCTCTTGATACAAATGCATGTTTGATAGGATCTGATGTAAGTCTTGCTGAGTACCTTTGTACTCATGGTGCTTTATTTATGTTTTTGCAGCGGAGACTTCGGTCTTAATAGTGTTCTCGTGGACTTCGACGAGTAGCTTGTACCTCAGCTACGATCTGGATCGGATGTTGTAGATAGTCAGGCTCTTCAGCCTTTTTCATTTGTAGATGTCTGTACCCAGACATGTAATGCTTCCGCTTGTTGCTTGTATGCTCTGTATGATGGGTCTTGTGACCCCTGCTTGCAATAAATGCTATGATGGCTCTTCTGAGCCTTTATCTATATGAGTTGTTGAGTTATGCTGTGATGCCATGTTGTACAGCACATACTTGCATGTTATGCGTACGTGTAATGTGTATTGCTATGTGTGGATCCGACTATCTAGTTGTTTATCTTTAGTAGCCTCTCTTACCGGAAATGTCTCCTAGTGTTTCCACCGAGCCCCGGTAGCTTGCTACCGCTCCGAACACTTAGGCTGGCCGGCATGTGTCCTTCTTCGCTCTCGTGTCTGTCCTTCGGGAAATGTCACACGATGAATACCGAGACCTGTTAGCCCGCCATGCCCGGTTCACCGGAGTCTGTTGCCCAAGCTACAGCCTGGGTTCACTCACCGATGACCGACACGTTCGATGCTGGGTCATGGATGCCTGTCCCTGTAAGTTTGTGCCACTTTGGGTTTACGACTAGCCATGTCAGCCCGGGCTCCTTATCATATGGATGCTAGCGACACTATCATATACGTGTGCCAAAGGCGCAAACGGTCCCGGGCAAAGGTAAGGCGACACCCGTGGGGATACCGTGCGTGAGGCCGCAAAGTGATATGAAGTGTTACATGCTAGATCGATGTGGCATTGAGTCGGGGTCCTGACAGTCCTAGATCAGAAGTTCTGCCGCTGCAAGGCCTCTGTATCCACAAGATCCAATCTAGACCCCGTTCCGGCACCCTATCAGGGGGGGGAATCATCACTGGTGGCCATCTTCATCATCCCGGCGGCCACCACGATGAGGAGGGAGCAGTCCATCCTCGAGGCTGAGGGTTTGTACCAGTAGCTATGTGTTTGATCTCTCTCTCTCTCTATCTATCTCTATCTCTCTCTCTCTCTCTCTCTCTCTCTCTCGTGATCTATATCATGGGCTTTATTAATATAATCGGATCATATGATGTTTCTCCCCTCTATACTCTTGTTATGGTGAATTGAATCTTTACCCTTCAAAGTTTTGTATTGTCGGATTGAATATTCAGAGATGAGAACACATGATATATGTCTTGCAATATGAATACTTGAGGTGACAATGAGGTATCTTATTGATTCACTTGATATGTGTTATGGCATTCAACTCGCGGATTCCCGCGGTGATATTGGGGTAATCTATGCATAGAGGTTGATGCACTTTTTTCTCCGACGGAAACTTTGGGGTCTCTTTATAGTTCTTTGTGTGGATTGAGTATTATGAATATGAATTTTCTTTGGTGTTATTCTAGTACAAACTCTAGGATAGATCGAGCGGAAAAAATAGCTTTGTGTTATTTTTAGTACGAACTCTTGAATAGATCGAACGGAAAGAATAGCTCGGAGGTGGTTTCATGACCTACAAACAATTCCTATCTTTTGTTCCCCGCTAATAGGAACTCGGGAGTGATTCTTTATTGCACTTTGAGGGATAATTATATGATCCAACTATGTTAGCATTGTTGAGAGGTTGCACTAGCGAAAGTACGGACCCTAGGCCTCATTATTAAGCATTGCAACACCGTTTATGTGCCCATTTACTATTTGCTACCTTGTTGTTTTTATTTATTCAGATTATAAAAATATATTTCTACCATCCATATTACACTTTTATCACCATCTCTTTGCCGAACTAGTGCACCTATACAATTTGCCATTGTATTGGATGTGTTGGGGACACAATAGATTTCTTGTATTTGGTTGCAGGTTCGTTTGAGAGAGACCATCTTCATCCTACACCTCTCACGGATTGATAAACCTTAGGTCATCCACCTGAGGGAAAATTGCTACTGTCCTACAAAATTCTGAGCTTGGAGGCCCAACACGTGTCTACAATAATAAAGTTGCGTAGTAGACATCATACGCTTAAAGGGGACTCTCCCACGGCCTATTTCTTTGCTATTGCCAATGGTCGCAGAAGGCGGTGCTTCATTGATAGCCTCCTCATTAATGGTGTTTGTGTTGGGGAACGTAGTAATTTCAAAAAAAAATCCTACGCACATGCAAGATCATGGTGATGCATAGCAACGAGAGGGAAGAGTAGTGTCCACGTACCCTCGTAGACCGAAAGCGGAAGCGTTAGCACAACGCGGTTGATGTAGTCGTACGTCTTCACGATCCGACCAATCCAAGTACTGAACGTACGGCACCTCCGAGTTCAGCACACATTCAGCTCGATGACGTCCCACGAACTCCGATCCAGCAGAGCTTTGCGGGAGAGTTCTGTCAGCACGACAGCGTGATGACGGTGTTGATGATGCTACCAACGCAGGGCTTCGCCTAAGCACCGCTACGATATTACCGAGGTGGAATATGGTGGAGGGGGGCACCGCACACGGCTGGGAGATATCAACAGATCAACTTGTGTGTTCATGGGGTGCCCTTTGCCTCAATATATAAAGGAGGAGAGGAGGGGAGGGGCCGGCCCTCTCTATGGCGCGCCCTGGGGAGTCCTACTCCCATCGGGAGTAGGATCCCCCCCTTCCATGTAGTAAGAGTAGGAGTCAAGGAAAGGGAAGAGAGGAGAGAAGGAAGGAGGGGGCGCAGCCCCTCCCCCTAGTCCAATTCGGACTAGGCCTTGGGGGAGCGTGCAGCCTCCCCTCTCTCTTTCCCCTAAAGCCCAATAAGGCCCATATACTCCCCGGCGAATTCCCGTAACTCTCTGGTACTCCGGTAAATACCCGAATCATTCGGAACCTTTCCAATGTCCGAATATAGTCGTCCAATATATCGATCTTTATGTCTTGACCATTTCGAGACTCCTCATCATGTCCCCGATCTAATCTGGGACTCCGAACTACCTTATGTACATCAAAACACATAACTCATAATATAAATCGTCACCGAACTTTAAGCGTGCGGACCCTACGGGTTTGAGAACTATGTAGACATGACCGAGACACGTCTCCGGTCAATAACCAATAGCGGAACCTGGATGCTCATATTGGCTCCCACATATTCTACGAAGATCTTTATCGGTCAAACCGCATAACAACATACGTTGTTCCTTTTGTCATCGGTATGTTACTTGCCCGAGATTCGATTGTGGTATCTCAATACCTAGTTCAATCTCGTTACTGGCAAGTCTCTTTACTCGTTATGTAATGCATCATCCCGCAACTAACTCATTAGTCACATTGCTTGCAAGGCTTATAGTGATGTGCATTACCGAGAGGGCCCAGAGATACCTCTCCGACAATCGGAGTGACAAGTCCTAATCTCGAAATATGTCAACTCAACAAGTACCTTCAGAGACACCTGTAGAGCACCTTTATAATCACCCAGTTATGTTGTGACGTTTGGTAGCACACATAGTTCCTCCGGTAAACGGGAGTTACATAATCTCATAGTCATAGGAACATGTATAAGTCATGAAGAAAGCAATAGCAATATACTAAACAATCAAGTGCTAAGCTAATGAAATGGGTCAAGTCAATCACATCATTCTCCTAATGATGTGATCCCGTTAATCAAATGACAACTCATGTCTATGGCTAGGATACTTAACCATCTTTGATTCAACGAGCTAGTCAAGTAGAGGCATACTAGTGACACTATGTTTGTCTATGTATTCACACATGTATTATGTTTCCGCTTAATACAATTCTAGCATGAATAATAAACATTTATCATGAAATAAGGAAATAAATAATAACTTTATTATTGCCTCTAGGGCATATTTCCTTCAGTCTCCCACTTGCCCTAGAGTTGATAATCTAGTTCACATCGCCATGTGATTTAACACCAATATTCACATTTGTATGTGATTATTACTAATAGTTCACATCGTCATGTGATCAACACCCAAAGGGTTTACTAGAGTCAATAATCTAGTTCACATCGCTATGTGATTAACACCTGTCAGTGTCAAAACCGGCGGATCTCGGGTAGGGGGTCCCGAACTGTGCGTCTAGGCGGATGGTAACAGGAGACAAGGGACACGATGTTTTACCCAGGTTCGGGCCCTCTTGATGGAGGTAAAACCCTCGTCCCCGCTTGATTAATATTGATGATATGGGTAGTACAAGAGTGGATCTACCACGAGATCAAGGAGGCTAAACCCTAGAAGCTAGCCTATGGTATGATTGTTGTAATGGAGGTTATGTCCTACGGACTAAAGCCCTCTGGTTTATATAGACACCGGAGAGGGCTAGGGTTACACAGAGTCGGTTACAATGGTAGGAGATCTACATATCCGTGTCGCCGAGCTTGCCTTCCACGCCAAGGAAAGTCCCATCCGGACACGGGACGGAGCCTTCAATCTTGTATCTTCGTAGTCTTGGAGTCCGGCGGACGATGATAGTCCGCTGTCCGGACACCCCTAGTCCAGACTCCTCAAGAGCCCTCGAACTCGGCTTCAATGACGATGAGTCCGGCGCACATAATGTTCGCATTGCAAGGCGGGTTCCTCCTCCGAATAATCCAAAGAATATTGTGAACACCAGATAGTGTCCGCTCGCAAAATAAATTCCACGCTCCATCGTAGAGAGAATAAAATGTACACAAGTTCAATCTGGCGACGTATTTTTGCGCATGACGTCACACCACTACCAAGCCTTTACTTGAATCGTTTTATATTATACCGCCTCGGTAGCGTTTAGCGGCGGTTTCCTTGGCACGCCTTGTCGAAGCAGAGATCGTGTTCCCCTTATTCCGGATTCTCATCAATACGTACATGGTAACCCAACCGCGCCTGCCGCCACGCCTCTATCGGCGAATCCCGAACGGTCACGAGACGGCTCTTGGTATTCTCTTTATAATAGGACCAAGGCTCGCTTTCTTCTCTTCAATCTTCCATCGAATCCTCTCCCAGCTCCAAGTTCCAAACACTCGAGCCCCAGATTCGAGCGCCTGACCTTCAACAATGTTCGCCCGACCTTCAGGGCGGTGGATGCGCCCTCCGTCATGGAGGAGGACGTGCTAAAGCTGCGTGAGGCCAAGTACTGCCTTACGAGGTTTCAGACAGCTGCTGCTGCCAAGGGCAGGCCATCCCCACCCCGAGCCCGGCGAGTATGTCGCCTTTAGATCCCACCTCCGTCGGGGTTTAGGCTTCCCGACGGATCCTTTTGTGAGAGGGCTCATGTTTTACTATGGGTTGGAATTCCACGACTTGGCTCCGGAGTCCATCCTCCATATTTCCGCGTTTATCATCGTCTGCGAAGCCTTCCTCCGTGTCACCCCCCACTTCGGCCTGTGGCTGAAGACCTTCAATGTGGAGCCGAAGATGATTGGGGGGCGTCAAGCAGAGTGCGGCGGGGCGGCCATAAGCAGGAGGGCCGATGCCCCGTGGCCCGAGGGCTCCTTCCAAGAGGAGCTCGGCTTGTGGCAGCAGGAGTGTTTCTATATCACCGCTCCGAAGGGTAGCAGGCAGAAGCCGCCGCCTCCATTCCGCTCGGGACCTTCACGACGGTTGATGTCGTGGGTCAACCAAGGGCTCAATTGGGGGCCGTCAAAAGACGTGCCCCTATTGCAGGGCCGGATTCGAGACCTCCAAAGAGGGAGATCGATCTGGTCGTGGTGATGCAGGTTATGCTCATTAGGCGTCTCCTGCCCTGCAAACGCCGTCCTCTCCGGCTATGGGAGTTCAACCCGGAGGGACCAAGGACTCTCCAACACTTCATGGGTACGACACCCGTGGAGATGTACAAGTTGTTCTTCGGATCACAGGTGGTGTGTCCGGAATTGACCGAGGATGCCGGCCTAAGCTGCAATTGCCCGGATACTCAAGTAAGTAGCTCGGTGTTCGGATGTACCATTTGTTTGCCTTTCTATAATTCGCCTTTTAACCCGTTATCCTTCACCAGGAGTGGATAGTGCAAGCAAAGCTGATAAAGTGTCCGGCTCCCCTCCCAGAGACCGCACCGGAGCCCGTGCTGGTCAGAATGTTGGAGGTTGCGCCTTCAGAAGGAGGCGAAGGGGAAAATAGAGGAGCTACCGCCTCACCCAAGGGGGCACTTGAAGAAGGGGGGATCGAGAATCCCTCCCTCCAGGGGGAGAAGAGGACCGCCTCCAAAGAGCCAGAGGCCAAAGCATCTAAGCGGGGGAAGAAATCTTCACCAGAGGGTCCTGCGTCCCGGTAGACCCCAGCCGTACAATCTTCTCTAAAGAATCAGCCCTCCAGCGAGCCATGAGTAGGAAAAGGGGAGTTCATTAATAAGAAAACATCCCTATTTGTGCTTCTGAGGATCACCGAAATTTTTACCTTGTAGTTCGGATCTGCGACCTTTTCAGATGAGCTCGTCTTCGGGGGATCTTCGTCCGGAGATGATGGAGAGCGAGACGCCTCCATCTGCTGCGCCGTCGGATAGGGCGGACAAGCCTGAAGTGTCGTCACGGAGGGTATCCCCGAGCCCGGTAGAGCCGAAGAGTTCGGCGCCGACTAGTATTCGGCCGGGGGAGCTGAAGGATCTGCTTGAGAGGGCGTCCGTCTCAGAAGATCACCGTACATTGATGAGCGTGGTGATTGGAAGGATTTTGTCCGCCGAAAGCGGATTGTATAATGCCGCTCGGCGGTTCTTTGTCAAGGGTCTCGAGGTACGTAAAACGACGCGCTTTTTGACAGTTTTGCACATAAAAGTGCGCCAGATAGATAGTAGCCCCTGAGACTCGGTAGGTTGTCGAAATCGACAGCGTGCCGAGGATCAAAATCACAGGAATTGAGTGTCGCCTTTCCTATGTAGGTGGCGGATAGTCTGGGGGCTAGCCGGACTAATGGAGTTGCCGAATTAATGCGGCAACTTGAGGTAGCGGATGCAGACATCGCGCTAGTCAACAAGCGACTTGACGAGTCGCAAGGTAAATTGATTCTCCACAGTCGCCTATTAAGGGAGCTAAAGCCCACCTCTTACAATATTTATGCTTGACGCAGATGGTGATGCTGCTGTGGAGAGCCTTTGGGCAGAACTTGCTCAAGCCAAGGAGCAAGCCAGAAGGAGTGATGCAATGCCTCGAGGGCGGCGAGGAGTTAGAAGCCGAAGGGCTGCACACTTGCCGAAGCAGGGAAGAAATGGCCGAATTGGCGTTAAATTGAAGGATGCTACCGACCGCAATGAGGCTCTTGAAAAGGAGCGCTGTTGGAGCAAGAAGACTGGGAAGGCCACCGCCGAAGCCAAGGATGCCCGCTCGCAATGCGGCTATGAAGGAGGAGCTGCGTCGGGCGAGACATTGTGGTCGGCAAGCCTTTTCGCTACGCCGCAGGTTTACGGATCCAAAGTATGCCCAACTTGGCCAGTGTGGGGTCCGGAGGATCCATATATGGACTTATCGGCGAAAAGGGCGGATGCTTGCAGTGCACTTCCAAGTCAGAAGAATCACAAGACGGAAGAGCTATTTTGGTCTCAATTCCATAGTCCGGATCATTCACTTCCGCTGACCGATCGGTTGGCCGAATGGGTTGAGCTGAATAGGTTGTCCGGACTTGCCATGACGGATATTGTGACCCATGTCTGGCCGGAGAGGCCCAAGCCGACGAGCTATTTTGGCTTATTGCAGGAATTCCTTGGGGCGGTGCCGCATATTAAGGAGATGAAGCGGTCGGCCTGCATAGAGGGTGCGCGGATGGCCCTTGCCCGTGTGAAGACACATTGGACAGAGATGGATGCCACCGCCAAGCAACCCGTGGTTCGGACGAAAGCGGTTACCCGCCGAGCACTATTTTGGGGAAGTTATGTGTGGTGCTCGTGTAATAGAGTCACAAAGGTTTCAAAAATGTCATGTTCAAATGAACGCTTTATTTTGTGAAACAATGGTTATGATGTAATCGCTTATACTTGTGCGCTCCAAGTATTGAAATATCTCCTATGCGGCCGCTTATGTATACGTGTGTATAACCCGAAAGATGGCAGTCTTAGGTTTCAGCCCCACGCACAAGGTGCGGGGTGTTTGCAAAATAGCGATTTTCACACTTAATCCGACGCCTCGGTCCTGCTGAGGAGGTGGTAGCGAGCAAACGAGGCAACCAGACTATGATGCTTTATCACTTTCACTTGGCCATTGAGTTCGAGGGTGGGGCTACGATATAGCCTCTGGGGCACCGCGCCTCCGAATTCGGGCGCGTGTGTGCTCGACCGAAACGGTCCTTCAAAGTGGAGGAATTCTAAACATTCGTGGTTGATCGAGTGGTCGACCAGTCTCTCGCCAGATCATGACACTTTTGGCTTTCATCGAGGTGCTCGCCAAATTAACCGGGGCACAACAATCGCAGAGTTCTCCGGTGCCGCGTTAGCCGATGATACGGAACGTAAGGCAGCAAAACACAGGAGCCGGCAAACCCAACATTTGACCAAAGACATGATTCGGAGCTGATGCATATAAGGCCTAACTCTCGAGATGCCGAACACTCCCTAATGTGTTCGGTCTTTA
This sequence comes from Aegilops speltoides, assembly GCA_021437245.1. Taxonomy (NCBI): domain Eukaryota; kingdom Viridiplantae; phylum Streptophyta; class Magnoliopsida; order Poales; family Poaceae; genus Aegilops; species Aegilops speltoides. Next base: position 385,218,357 of record CM038145.1, on the reverse strand, counting down.
TAATAATGGGCGAACAATGCCCTAAGCCCCTAGTGTCCGTGTACGGCAAGGTCCTCTCGACGCGCCGATGCCAAAACGTCGAGCTCCACTCTGGTTATAATGAGAAACCAGGGATTATAGCAACAAGAGACAAGAAAAAGGTTTACGCAGGTCTTAATCTGAAAAGAATCCTTGCGACGGGTCCCTACCGCATGTCTCAAGCATGTGTCTCCGCAGCCGTTATCACGGGACGGGTGTGCGCTTGTTCATCTGTAAAAAGAGAGGAACTTAGTTTGAAAGGAAATCGTCTGAAAAAAAGTATATGAGAAATATTAATAAGTAAAGCGGAGTCTATATTAGCTCGTTGTTGCTTATATGCACAGCCCCTTGTGAAGGGGTGTGCGGCTAGGGAGCCCCTAGCTTATTTATGCCGGACTCGTCTAGCCGTGTTCGGGGTCTTTAAATGACCCTCGCAATGAAATGATGCCACGTGGATCGGGCATTTTAAGTGTAAGAGACGTGTAATGTGGTATGGCGTTAAAGCGGACAAAAGCTTCACGTCCCAATAGTGCTTGATAGCTACTTTTGAAACGGGCGACATGAAAGATTAGTTTTTCGCGTCGGAAGTTGTTCGGTGACCCGAACACAACTTCTAGTAATAAGGAGCCTGTGCACTTGGCGAAGGGCTCTGGCGCTACTCCTTTAAAGGAAGTGCGGCTATGTCGAATTTTAGTACGGTCTATCCCCAACTTGCGGATTGTGTTTGGATATAGCAGGTTTAGATCGCTGCCTCCGCCCATCGTGACTTGTGTAAATTGTAGTCCGTCGATTATAGGATCCAATATCAGAGCAGTCCATCCTGCATTCCAACACTTCGAATAATCCAGTGGTCAAAAGTGATTGGTTTTGACATCCAATCTCGAGGTTCCGCTCGGGTGGACCGTGCGAGACCCGTCTTAGCGGGTGCCACATTGTTTTTCCGTATTATCACATGAAGTGAGTTTACTGCTTTGACTTCTTGTGGGAAAGTCTTTTGTTTTCCGGTGCTCTGCTGGTGGGGTTTATCATCATCCTCGCTTTATGCATCGAGCCCCTTGTGTTCGGCGTTTACTCGGCCGGACTGTTTGAAAACCCAGCAATCTCGGTGGGTGTGGTTTGCAGGCCTTCCGGGGGTACTGTGGATTTGACATATCCGATCCAAAATTTTGTTTGTTGGATAGCTCATCACCGTTATCCTTAAGAGGGAGTGTTTTGTTGTTTGGTCATGAGCTTTTGAATCCGTGTCGACCGCCGTATTCTTTGGGCTTTTTTCTTTATTCCGGCGCTGATCCTTTCTGCGCCGTGATTTTCTGTTTCCATCTCTAATCTCGGATGTACTCGGGTCGCTGGTGCTGCATCTTGCTAGCCAGCTATCTTCCCCCGCGCAAAAGCGGGTCATGAGGTTTGTTAGCGCGGACATTGTCCTCGGCTTCTCTTGGCCGAGGTGTCTGGCAAGCCATTCGTCTCGAACGTTGTGTTTAAAAGCTGCTAAGGCTTCGGCATCCGGACAATCGACTATTTGGTTCTTTTTAGTGAGGAACCTGTTCCAGAATTTGCGCGTTGACTCTCCGGGCTGTTGAGTTATATGACTTAGATCGTCTGCATCCGGAGGGCGGACATAAGTCCCTTGAAAATTTGCTCTAAACGCGTCCTCAAGCTCTTCCCAACTTCCAACAGGGGTTTTCGGGAGGCTTTTGAGCCAATGCCGAGCTGGCCCTTTGAGCTTGAGGGGTAGGTATTTTATGGCGTGGAGGTCATCTCCTCTAGCCATGTGTATGTGTAGTATATAATCCTCTATCCAGACTCCAAGGTCTGTTGTTCCGTCGTAAGCCTCTATGTTTATGGGTTTAAACCCTGCTGGGAATTCATCATCCAGCACCTCATTGGTGAAACATAGTGGGTGTGCGGCGCCCCTGTATTTGGGTGTACCGCTGTCTTCGAACACTTGGCGTGTTGTGTTGCTTCCTAGGGCCCTCTTTTTTGGCTCGTAAACGGACCTGGCTGGGCCATCTGTTTTCCCAGGGTCATGAGTCGGCTTGTGTGCGGCGCCGCTTGCAGATTTTGGCCTATAATTTGGCCGTCTATCCGGCCAGGCGGCCTCTTTATTTTTTGACTGTGGGGGCTCTATGGCTTCCTCGTCAAATTCTGGCAGCAGCTTGTGCTTCGGGTAGCTCTTTGATTGATGGCCATTGCCGTATTTGTCTGCGGTTTTGAGCACTTTGCTCCACCTCATTCTGAGTATGTCTTCCACTGTTTTGAGCTTCCGTTTTTCCTTCTTCAAGCTTCTTGCGGTGGCGACGAGTCTTCCGTGAAGGTTCTTATGCTCCGGTGGTATGTCCGGTGTGAGGTCGTCCGGACTGTTGGTTTCGCCGGGATTGGATTGATTATCCGACTCGTCCTGTTCAGACGGTTGCTTGGTTGCATGTTCGTCGTCCACTGGTTTGCCCTGCTCTAACGCTGGGTCATTAGGAATGTTGTCTTTGCCGAGGCGGGGCTTAGGGCGGCGCTTGCGTCGCCGCTTTGGTTGTTTATCGGCGGGATTATCCTTTGCCGCGCCCCGTTGTTCCTCGTTGTCGCTTCCTTTTGGGGTATCCACCATATATACGTCAGTGTTGGGGTGGTCTTCCAGTGCCCTGTAGGCGCTGGTTCTTGATCGCCTCCGCATCGCCGCCCATACCGCCGATGTCTTCGGAGTCATAGTCTAGCATGTCCGTTAGATCGCCGACGATGGCTACAAAGTGGGTGGTGGGTGGGCCTTGAATTTCTTCGTCGTCGCATCCCAACCATCCTGGCCATAATCCGGCCCGGGCTCTCCGGATAGCGAGAGATGCTTTAGCGAATTTAGGATGTCGCCAAAGGGCGAGTGCTGAAAGATGTCCGCACCGGTGAACTCCATGATCGGCGCCCAATCGGATTCGATTGGCAGGGACACATGAGGTTCGGAGTCCGGCAGGGAGCCCGGCACCTCGGAGTCACGAGCTTTATTGGGGACAAGGTCAATGTTCGGCTCCAACACCGCGGAAGTTGCAGCCCCCGAGGCGGTGTCCAGCCACTGGTCCTCGATCTGGGCGACCGGCTCCGGACTAAGGGCCGGAGTGGATTCGTGTGTGGCCACCAAGGCACTATCCGGCGGCATAGCTAAATCATGCCCATCGCGACAGCGCGGCACGCCCGGCTGCGGTTCGAGTCCATCAAAGATTAAGTCCCCGCGGATGTCGGCCGTGAAGTTTAAGCTTCCGAACCTGACCTGATGGCCAGGGGCGTAGCTTTTGATCTGCTCCAGATGGCCAAGTGAATTAGCCCGCAGTGCAAAGCTGCCGAATACGAAGATCTGTCCGGGGAGAAAAGTCTCACCCTGGACGGCGTTGTTGTTTGAAGGAGCCATCAAGCCTATCGGTGATGACACAGAGGAACTCTCAATGAAAGCACCAATGTCGGTGTCAAAACCGCGGATCTCGGTAGGGGTCCCGAATCTGCGTCTAGGCGGATGGTAACAGGAGACAAGGGACATGATGTTTTACCCGAGTGTTCGGCCCTCTTGATGGAGGTAAAACCCACGTCCCGCTTGATTAATATTGATGATATGGGTAGTACAAGAGTGGATCTACCACGAGATCAAGGAGGCTAAACCCTAGAAGCTAGCCTATGGTATGATTGTTGTAATGGAGGTTATGTCCTACGGACTAAAGCCCTCCGGTTTATATAGACACCGGAGAGGGCTAAGGTTACACAGAGTCGGTTACAATGGTAGGAGATCTACATATCCGTATCGCCGAGCTTGCCTTCCACGCCAAGGAAAGTCCCATCCGGACACGGGACGGAGTCTTCAATCTTGTATCTTTGTAGTCTTGGAATCCGGCGGACGATGATAGTCCGGCTGTCCGGGCACCCCCTAGTCTAGGACTCCCTCAACACCCAAAGAGTACTAAGGTATGATCATGTTTTGCTCGTGAGAGAAGTTTAGTCAACGTGTCTGTCATATTCAGAGCCGTATGTATTTTGCAAATATTCTATGTCTACAATGCTCTGCATGGAGCTACTCTAGCTAATTGCTCCAACTTTCAATATATATCCAGATTGAGACTTAGAGTCATCTGGATCGGTGTAAAAGCTTGCACCAATGTAACTCTTTACGACGGGCTCTTTTATCACCTCCATAATCGAGAAATATTTCCTTAGTCCTTACTAAGGATATTCTTGACCATTGTCCAGTGATCTAATCTTAGATCAAAATTGTGCTCCCTTGCCAAACTCAAAGCAAAGTATACAATAGGTCTGGTACACAGCATAGCATACTATATAGAACCTATGACTGAGGCATAGGGAATGACTTTTCATTCTCTTTCTATTTTCTGCCATAGTCGGGTTTTGAGTCTTACTCAACTTCACACCTTGCAACATAGGCAAGAACTCCTTCTTTGACTGATCCATTTTGAATTACTTCAAAATCTTATCAAGGTATGTACTCATTGAAAAATCTTATCAAGCGTCTTGATCTATCTCTATAGATCTTGATGCTGAATGTGTAAGCAGCTTCACCGAGGTCTTTCTTTGAAAAACTCCTTTCAAATACTCCTTTATGCTTTCCAGAAGATTCTATATTATTTCTGATCAACCTATGTCATTCACATATACTTTATCAGAAATGTTGTAGTGCTCCCAGTCACTTTCCTGTAAATATAGGCTTCACCGCAAGTCTGTATACAATTATATGCTTTGATTAACTCATCAAAGCGTATATTCCAAGTTCGAGATGCTTGCACAAGTCCATCACTACTAGGGAAAACCTTATACACAGAACTTTAGCAGTAGTGTGGGTCAAAAAAGCACGTTGGTGCAAAGTAGCAGTAGCGCGCCAGAGGAAACCGCGCTGCAGATAAAGATCTAGCAGTAGCGCGTCTGGCTGTAAACACGCTACTACTAAAATTCCCACGGCTTAGCCGATAGGCTACACATAGTAGTAGCGACCTATGATTTAACCGCGCTACGCTATTTTATTTGTAGCAGCGCTTTTATATAAACTCGCTATCGCTAAAGGTTATAAAATTAAATGGAAAGAAAATAGAAAGGTAATTGAAAATGAAAGAAATAGAATAAGGTGAAAGGAAAAAATAAAATGTGAAGAAAACTAAATGAAAAAGGGGAAAAGAGAAAGGAGTAGCAGAGCGCGTGTATCACGTAACGCAGCAGAAGCTAAGATAGCAGCAGCGCTTTTCGAACACGCCATCGCTACTTCGACTTAACCACGGGTTCGTCCTTCCCACGCCGCCACTTCCCCAAATCCAACTCTCTCCTCTCGCCGCCGTCGCTTGTCGCTTGCCGCCGCCGCCGCCGCCGTCGCCGGCCGTCGCCGCCTCGCCCGCCGCCGTCGCCTGTCGACGCGCAGGCGCCTCCGCACCCTCCACGCCGCCCGACCCTAGATTCAACGCCGCCCCTCGCCCCGACGTCAACGCCGCCCAGACGCCGCCTCGACCTCGACCTCGACGCTGGCCGCCATCCGCCAAGCCCCTGAGCCTCGACTCGACCTCAACGCCGCCTGCCCTCCTCGTCAGCAGCACCCGAGGTGAGCACACCCGCCTCCCTCTCCCCTACCTCTGCCTAGGGTTTCTTTATATTTTAGCTGCATCAAATTAGTTAGGGTTCATGTAAGAGTGGAAACAAATTGGATGCGGATGCGGCTCAAATGAGTTGGGTTATGTAAGGGTGATAACGAATCAAATTTCTAAAATGAATCATAAAACGAGTAAAATTTGACCACTTATTTCACTTTATAGTTGGATAATTGAAATATCCGCTACCACTTTCCACCCCTATAGTTTCATCAAATTAGATGGTAATTAGGGCAGTAGTTCCTAGGTACTAATTAGTTAGTAAGAAGTAGGTACTAATTAGGTACAAGAATATTTTTATTTATAGTAAGTTTATTTTTAGTAAGAACTAGTTGAATTAATAGAACTAGTTAGTAAGAACTTGTTGCTATTTTTTAGTTAAAGCAATTTTTCCCGCCGACGTGGGCGATGCATATCCCGCATCCTCGCTGCCGAGTCGGCGGAGGACACCTGCTTGACCAGATCGGCCATGTCCGGACCTGGCTCACGGGTGGTACTGGAGGCGCTACCTACCGGGGCGCAGGTTGGTGAGGAGCCACCTGTCGTTGACCGAACCTTCTTTGGTGGCGGTCGCGTGGGCGATGGCGATCCAGAGGCTCGAGGACTCATGGAGGTGGTGCGCCACCGTGTCGAGGAGGAGGACGCGCACGTCTGTCGCTACTTGTTTGCGTTGGAGCACAGTCGCTTCTCCAATCCTCGGCAGGTTCTCCGGGATCTCACCGGAGCTATGATCCCGTGATGGTTCCTTCTCGTGGGTGTCCACCGCCTGCGCCGATACCCGCGTGTGCTAGGGTTTTAGTTGTATTAGTGATGTTATATGTATGACACTATTCGTGATGTATTAGTGATAATATTCGACGATGTACGGACGCATGACATGATTTACTTTTGCTTATTGAATGCATGCTAATTTGAGTCCTATAAGATATTTTGAAATGTATATCTTGTGTTGCTCAGTATCCAAGTGGCCGGTCATGTTTGCAGGTTACACCTCCGAGTGGCCTATGTTTTGCCGGAGTGTTGATTCATTTCGCTCGGCAAATTTTAGGCGCCGATATGTCCTATTTTAGCAAAGGTCATGCCGGATTTTTCCGTGAATTTCGCATGACTTGTGCCGAAATATGTAGGAAATATCGAGTGCCCCGGATTTGTGTGTTGAGTATCCCGGTAGTTGTCTTCGATCGATTTTCAATTAATTTTTAACTATGAACATAGGAAATGTCCGATTTACGAAAAGGATTTCGGTATTTGCAAATACCGTGAAGACGAAGCGCGACCTCTGCGACGGAATCTTCCTAGATGATGATAGGCGCTTGAAAGATCAAGTGGACGAGAACTTCAAGTGGATACAAGAAGTCACAACGACAAGTCTTTTTTCGTAATTAAGCATGACATGTGCTTCATTTGCTTCAACTTATTTTTTTACTATTCTACTAGCGTATCCCCTGCCATGCAAGAGTTTTTGTATTGGATAAGATAGGTTTCAGTCATAGTACGGAGGAAAAGAAAGTTTACTTGAAGACCGAGCATGGTTATATTTTCCATGCAAAATTATACAATTAAGACGACTACACCTATTTTGGATGCAAAACATGGCGAGCACTATGCAAGACTTATGCATTTGAGCCTGATATGGTTATTACCTTTGATATTCGTCCTAAGATGATATTGAAGGTAATACCGACATCCGGGTCGATGTGCGACGCCTCGCTTATACCATTATGTAAGTTTCTTAACCATATTTACGCCTTTGATATTGTTTATTCAAAAATAGTTGACAACTAATTTGTATTGTCACTTATTTCAAAGCAAGCAAACATGTCCATCGCTTGGTAGACAGGATCAGATATCGTCTCGGGGCTGAACTCAAGCTGCGAGGAGCTCACCATTATGTTTCATGGCTTGAGGATCTTGATACTTTCAAGACAAATTTTCTTCTGCATTTAGAAATGTTAGTACTAAAAATGTGCGACCAATAGTGTTCGTAATGAACTACAAATCACATCTATTTAGGAAGGATGGTAAGATTTTTACTATTTGTCCTCGGTGCATCTTTTCCATACATTATTTTTGAAGCTAAACTTCATTGCTAAGTATGTTACCATACGATGTTCTTCAACAGGACTCCGATGAATGTTGTGCCTTATGGGATCGAGACAAAAGGTACCATGAGTATTATCAGCTTCCGGCCAAGATATCCTACAGATTACTTTAGTGCATTCAAGATTAGCGACGGATGCTTAATAGTGCAAGACTGGACCAAATATGTGATGGGGGGCGCAGAGAAGTACTAGGGGCAGCAAACAGATGCGCTACCCATGATTAGGAGATAGGTTCATCTGCATGCTCCAGCTTGATCAAGGAGGAGAGCTATCCATGTTTTATGTTATTTTTCCTAAGAGAGAGCAACAGGAGTGATTAGCTAGATAGAAATGAGTTTGAGGATGATGATGTGCTACACTATTACTATGATGATAAAATAGCTAGTGTTGGTGGTAATGACTATGATGATTATTATTAGCTAGTGTTAGTGGTGATTAAATAAATACTGTTGGTGGTAATGACTATGATGATGATTAAATAGCTTGTGCTGGCGGATTAGATTCAAGTGGAGGCAACATGTGGTGCACATCAAAAGTACTACTAGTCCAAACTAGATCAAGTTTGGATTAGTAGTATGCTTTTGACATGCACCACATATTGCCTCCACTTGAACCTAATCCACCTTCATTTGACACACTGTTATGGACATAATGATGTAAACCTCATAACTGGTATTGTACCAATATTTTGTACGATGGTGCATAAATACACTAAAAATAAAAAAATAAAAAAAGAATACTAGTAGCGATGGACAGAAAACACGCTACAAGTAGTTACCTTAGCAGTAGCGTGGTACTGAACAAATGCTGCAGCTATTTGTCCTGGTAGTAGCGCGTGCGGGCACACGTTACTGCTAAGCAATAGCTGTAGCGCCTACCCGCGCTACTAGTGAGCACAAAACCAGCGCTACTGCTAGGGTTTTCCCTAGTAGTGCATAGATGGATCACTGGAGCTTGTACACTTTGTTAGCACCTTTGGGATTGACAAAACCTTCTGGTTGTATCATATACAACTCTTCTTAATAAATCCATTAAGGAATGCATTTTTGACATCCATTTGCCAGATTTCATAAAATGTGGCAATTGCTAACATGATTCGGACAGACTTAAGCATCGATACGAGTGAGAAAATCGCATCATATTCAACACCTTGAACTAATCGAAAAACTTTTTGCGACAAGTCGAGCTTTGTAGATAGTAACACTACTATCAGCGTCTGTCTTCCTCTTGAAGATCCATTTATACAATATGGCTTGCCGATCATCGGGCAACTCCACCAAAGTCCACACTTTGTTCTCATACATGGATCCCATCTTAGATTTCATGGCCTCAAGCCATTTCGCGGAATCTGGGCTCATCATCGCTTCCTCATAGTTCGTAGGTTTATCACGGTCTAGTAACATGACTTCCAAAATAGGATTACCGTACCACTCTGGTGCGGACCATACTCTGGAAGACCTACAAGGTTCTGTAGTAACTTGATTTGAAGTTTCATGATCATCATCATTAGCTTCCTCACTAATTGGTGTAGCAATCACTGGAACTGATTTTTGTGATGAACTACTTTCCAATTCGGGAGAAGGTACAATTACCTTATCAAGCTCTACTTTCCTCCCACTCACTTCTTTCGAGAGAAACTCCTTCTCTAGAAAGGATCCATCTTAGCAGCGAATTGCCTTCGGATCTGTGATAGAAGGTGTACCCAACAGTTTCCTTTGGTTATTCCATGAAAATGCACTTCTCCGATTTGGGTTCGAGCTTATCAGGTTGAAACTTTTTCACATAAGAATCGCTGCCCCAAACTTTAAGAAACAACAACTTTGGTTTCTTATCAAACCACAGTTCATAAGGCATCGTCTCAACGGATTTTGATGCTGCCCTATTTAAAGTGAATGCAGCTGTCTTTAATGCATAACCCCAAAATGATAGTGGTAAATCGGTCAGATACATCATAGATCCACCATATCCAATAAAGTGCGGTTACAACGTTCGGACACACCATTACGCTGTGGTGTTCCATGTGGCGTGAGATGTGAAACTATTCCACATTGTTTTAAATGAAGGCCAAACTCATAACACAAATATTCTCCTCTACGATCAGATTGTAGAAACTTTATTTTCTTGTTACGATGATTCTCCACTTCACTCTGAAATTGTCGGAGTAATGGGCCACGGGTAGGCTAACCCGAGTCCCTGAACCTTTCAAGACATCGGGGCAGGCTGCGCTCCTCGAGCCCCAAGACGACGAGCCGCCTTCCGAGAGTCGGCGGCGATGCTGCCGACTACCCCTCGCGTCCGAGTCCCAGGGACGACTCCAAGATAAGCCGACTCCTAGTCGGCGACTTCCGGAGAAGCCGGCTGTAGGGAGTCGGCCCGCGACTCCAACCACCCCGTACCTTCGCAATAATGGACGGGACGGGGAACGGCCACCACGCGGCCCATTCCTGCCCCGTTTATCGAGGGCAGGCATGGCCACAAGCACCGCATCGGCGGAGATCTCCATCCGCGCAACATCGCTGCCATGCCAGCCTCGACATCAGCCCCTAGGGCGGAGCCACAATGCCTGACGGCTGTCTGCATGCGATCCGAGACGGCGGGTCCCACCAGTCGGTGGGAGTACAGAAGACTGCGAGAGCGCCACAAGACGGACCTGTTGGGAGTCGGCCCCCAGGACTCGGCTGGCCCCTCCCACGGGCCCCACACGCCATTAACCAGGCACGACGGGGAATGGCAATAGTGATCGCCCGGCAGGCGGCGGCACTGTTGCCATGACCCCATGACCAAGCCAGCGTCATTAGAAGCACGGCTACAGTGATCCACAGCCGGCAAGACCCGCCCGCGGCGGACAAGGGCTGAGGGCCCTGTAACAGGCCAGTCAGCGGGCCCCAGCGGTCGGCGGAGAAGACGGCGGCCTGAGAGACAGACGGCTGGGACCCGCGCCCGGCCGGTTTTACCATTGTACCCCTGGGGTGTAGGCCTATATAAACCCCCCAGGGAACCCATGCAAAGGGTTCGAATCCATTAGCACTAGACCAGATCATATAGGAAGGAGAGAGCTGGCCTTGCCTTCTCCTACCTCCAGAATACAGCTCAAGGAGCAACCATTGTACTCACTTTGCCTTAGTGATCATGCGGAGACCCCGCAGAGCAGCAGTAGGGGTGTTATCTCCTCAGAGAGCCCCGAAGCTGGGTAAGATCCGTTGGCGTGCATGTCTTCGCCTCATCCCGTTTCCAGGCACCGGCGACGTTCTACTCGCCCCCACCATGATAAGCCATCCCTTGGCATATGTCGTACCCAACCCCCGATAGAAATTCTTTGAACTTTTCAAATGTTTCAGACTTGTGCTTCATTAAGTAGATATACTCATATCTACTCAAATCATCTGTGAAGGTCAGAAAATAATGATACCCGCCACGAGCATCAACACTCATTGGACCGCATACATCGGTATGTATTATTTCCAACAAGTCAGTAGCTCGTTCCATTGTTCCAGAGAACGGAGTTTTAGTCATCTTGCCAAAAAGGCACGGTTCGCAAGCATCAAATGATTCATAACCAAGTGATTCCAAAAGTCCATCTTTATGGAGTTTCTTCATGCGCTTTATGTTGGAAATATGCCCTAGAGGCAATAATAAAAGTATTATTATATTTCAATGTTCATGATAATTGTCTTTTGTTCATGCTATAACTGTGTTATCCGGAAATCATAATACACGTGTGAACACTTAGACCCCAATATGTCCCTAGTGAGCCTCTAGTTGACTAGCCCGTTGTGATCAATAGATGGTCATGGTTTCCTGACTATGGACATTGGATGTCGTTGATAACGGGATCACATCATTAGGAGAATGATGTGATGGACAAGACCCAATCATAAGCATAGCATAAAAGATCGTATAGTTCGCTTGCTAGAAGCTTTGCCAATGTCAAGTATCTATTCCTTCGACCATGAGATCGTGTAACTCCGGTTACCGTAGGAGTGCCTTGGGTGTATCAAACGTCACAACGAATCGGGTGACTATAAAGGTGCATTACGGTATCTCCGAAAGTATCTGTTGGGTTGACATGGATCGAGATCGATTTGTCACTCCGTATGACGGAGAGGTATCTCTGGCCCACTCGGTAATGCATCATCATAATGAGCTCAATGTGACCAAGGTGTTGGTCACGGATCATGCATTGCGGTGCGAGTAAAGTGACTTGTCGATAACGAGACCGAACGAGGTATTGGGATACCGACGATCGAGTCTCGGGCAAGTAACGCATCGATTGACAAAGGGAATTGCATACGTGGTTTGATAGAATCCTCGACATCGTGGTTCAACCGATGAAATCATCGAGGAGCATGTGGGAGCCAACATGGGTATCCAGATCCGCTGTTGGTTATTGCCCGAGAGTCGCCTCGGTCATGTCTCAAGGTTCTCCGACCCGTAGGGTCTACACACTTAAGGTTCGGTGGCGCTAGGGTTAGTAGGAAGACTAGTATGTGAATACCGAATGTTGTTCGAGTCCGGATGAGATCCCTGGACGTCACGAGGAGTTCCTAAGGGTCCGGAGGTAAAGAATAATATATAGGAAGTGGTGTTTCGCCATCGGGAAAGTTTCGGGTTACTGGCAAAGCACGGGACCACCGGAAGGGTCCCGGGTCCACCGGTGGGGCCACCCATCCGGAGGGCCCCATGGGCCATAGGGGAAGGAACCAGCCCACGGGGCTGGTGCGCCTCAGGCCCACCTCGCGCCTAGGGTTGAAACCCTAGGGGTGGGCGCCCACCGGCTTGGGGGCACTCCACCCCTTGGCCGCCCCCTTGAGATTGGATCTCTAGGGGCCGCCACCACAGGGGCCTATATAAAGGGGGGAGGGGCTGCTGTACACATCTCCCAAGGCGCAGCCCTCCCTCCCAACACATCTCCTCCTCCGTAGAGCTCGGCGAAGCCACAGCCGAGTCTTGCTTCACCACCATCACCACGCCGTCGGCTTGCGGTGGTGCTGTCTTCCTCAACCTCTCCTTCCCCTTGCTGGATCAAGAAGGAGGAGACGTCGCTCGTCCCCGTCGTGTGTTGAACGCGGAGGTGCTGTCCGCTCAAAGACTTGGCATCGGTGATCTGAATCACGCTCGAGTACGACTCCATCATCACCAAGCAAGCTTCGCACGCGATCTACAAGTGGTATGTAGATGCAAACTCTCTCCGTTACTCGTTGCTTAGATGAACTCATAGATGGATCTTGGTGAAACCGTAGGAAAAATTTTAATTTTCTCGCAACGCTCCCCAACAAAGGGCATCATGAGCTAGGTCTATCGTAGTTCTCTAATGCACGAGTAGAACACAAATTTGTTGTGGGCGCTGATCTTGTCATCTTACTTGCCTCTACTAGTCTTTTCTTGCTCAACGGTATTGTGGGATGAAGCGGCCCGGACCAACCTTACACGTACGCTTACGTGAGACCGGTTCCACCGATGACATGCACTAGTTGCATAAGGTGGCTGGCGGTGTCTGCTCTCCCACTTTAGTTGGAGCGGAATCGATGAACAGGGCCCTTATGAAGGGTAAATAGAAGTTGACAAAATCACGTTGTGGTGATTCGTAGGTAAGAAAACGTTCTTGCTAGAACCCAATCGCAGCCACGTAAAAGATGCAACAACAACTAGAGGACGCCTAACTTGTTTTTGCAGCGATTGATCATGTGATGTGATATGGCCGAAGTTGTGATGAATGTTGAATTGTGATGTATGAGATCATGTTCTTGTAATAGGATTCACGACTTGCATGTCGATGAGTATGACAACCGGCAGGAGCCATAGGAGTTGTCTTTATTTTTGTATGACCTGCGTGTCATTGAAGAACGCCATGTAAACTACTTTACTTCATTACTAAACGCGTTAGTCATAGAAGTAGAAGTAGTCGTTATGTGACAACTTCATGAAGACACGATGATGGAGATCATGATGATGGAGATCATGGTGTCAAGCCGGTGACAAGGTGATCATGGAGCCCCGAAGATGGAGATCAATGGAGCTTGATGATATTGGCCATATCATGTCACAACTATATATAATTGCATGTGATGTTTATTATGTTTATACATCTTGTTTACTTAGGACGACGGTAGTAAATAAGATGATCCTTATAAAATTTCAAGAAGTGTTCTCCCTAAGCGTGCACCGTTGCTACAGTTCGTCGTTTCTAAGCACCACGTGATGATCGGGTGTGATGGATCCTTACGCTCACATACAACGGGTGTAAGACAGATTTACACAAATAAAACACTTAGGGTTAACTTGACGAGCCTAGCATGTGCGCATATGGCCTCGAACACGGAGACCGAAAGGTCGAACACGAGTCGTATGGAAGATACGATCAACATGAAGATGTTCACCGACGATGACTAGTCCGTCTCACGTGATGATCGGACACGGGCTAGTCGACTCGGATCGTGTAACACTTAGATGACTAGAGGGATGTCTAATCTAAGTGGGAGTTCATAATTTTGATTAGAACTTTATTATCATGAACTTAGTCTAAAACCTTTGCAAATATGTCTTGTAGATCAATGGCCAACGCTAATGTCAACATGAACTTCAACGCGTGCTCCTAGAGAAACCAAGCTGAAAGATGATGGCAAGAACTATACGGATCGGGTCCGGAACCCGAGGATCATCCTCATAGCTGCCAAGAAACAAGATGTCCTAGAAGCACCGTTAGGTGACCCACTGTTCTCCCCGGCTGCAAAGACGATTTGAACGTCTGGCGGACTCGCTCGATGATTACTCCCTCGTTCAATGCGGCATGCTCTACAGCTTAGAACCGGGCTCCAAAAGCGTTTTGAGCATCACGGAGCATATGAGATGTTCAAGAGCTGAAACTAGTTTTCCAAGCTCATGCCCGGTCGAGAGATATGATGTCTCCGACAAGTTCTACAGCTTGTAAGATGGAGGAAAACAGTTCACAAGGAGCACATCCTCAAGATGTCCGGGTTGCACGCCAGATGACCCAGCTTGAACATTAACCTCCCGGATGAGGCGGTCATTGACAGAATCCTCCATCGCTCCCACCAAGCTTCAAGAGCTTTGTGATGAACTACAACATGCGGGGATGGTAAAGACCATTCTGAAGTGTTCTCGATGCTGAAGTCAGCAGAGGCTGAAATCAAGAAAGAACATCAAGTGTTGATGGTCAATAAGACCACTAAGTTCAAGAAGGGCAAGGGTAAGAAGAACTTCAAGAAGGACGGCAAAGATGTTGCCGCGCCCGTAAGCCTTGCTGCCGAAGAAGTCAAAGAATGGACCCAAGCCCGAGATCGAGTGCTTTTATTGCAAGGGAAAGGGCACCGAAGCGGAACTGCCCCAAATACTTAGCGGATAAGAAGGCCGCAACACCAAAGGTATATTTGATATACATGTAATTGATGTGTACCTTACCATTACTCGTAGTAACTCCCGGGTATTTGATACCGTGCCGTTGCTCACATATGTAACTCACAGCAGAGCTGCGGAATAAACGGAGATCGGGCGAAGGGCGAGGTGACGATCGCGCGTCGGGAATGGTTCCGTGGTCGATGTGATCGCCGTCGCACGCTGCCTCTACATTTACCTACGGGATTAGTTTTGAACCTCAATAATTGTTATTTAGTGCCAAGTTTGAGCATGAACATTGTATCCGGATCTCGCTTAATACGAGATGGCTACTCATTTAAGTCCGAGAATAATGGTTGTTCGATTTATATGAGAGATATGTTTTATGGTCATGCTCCGATGGTCAATGGTTTATTCTTAATGAATCTCGGCGTAATATTACACATGTTCATAGTGTGGATGCGAAAAGATGTAAAGTTGATAACGATAGTCCCACATACTTGTGGCATCGCCGCCTTGGTCACATTGGTGTCAAGCGCATGAAGAAGCTCCATGCCGATGGACTTTAGAGTCTCTTGATTATGAATCGCTTTGACACATGCTAACCTTGCCTCTTAGGCAAATGACCAAGACTCCGCTCTCCGGAACAATGGAGCGAGCAACCAACTTGTTGGAAATCATACATACCGATGTGTGCGGTCCAATGAGCGTTGAGGCTCATGGAGGATATCGTTATGTTCTCACTCTCACCGATGACTTGAGTAGATATGGGTATGTCTACTTAATGAAACACAAGTCCGAGACCTTTGAAAAGTTCAAGGAATTTCAGAGTGAGGTGGAGAATCAACGTGACCGAAAGATAAAGTTCCTACGATCGATCGTGGAGGAGAATATTTAAGTCACGAATTTGGCACACACTTAAGAAAATGTGGAATCGTTTCACAACTCACGCCGCTGAACACCTCAAATAAACGGTGTGTCCGAACGTCGAATCGCACTCTATTGGATATGGTGCGGTCTATGATGTCTCTTACCGATTTACCGCTATCATTTTGGGGATACGCCTAGAGACAGCTACATTCACTTTAAATAGGGCACCGCCTAAATCCGTTGAGACGACACCGTATGAATTATGGTTTGGGAAGAAACCTAAGTCTGTCGCTTCTAAAAGTTTGGGGATGCGATGCTTATGTCAAGAAACTTCAACCCGAAAAGCTCGAACCCAAGTCGGAAAAATGCGATTCATAGGATACCCTAAGGAAACTGTCGGGTATACCTTCTACTTAAGATCCAAGGCAAAGTCTTTGTTGCCAAGAACGGATGCTTTCTAGAGAAAGAGTTTCTCTCGAAAGAAGTAAGTGGGAGGAAAGTAGAACTCGATGAAGTACTACCTCTCGAACGGAAAGTGGTGCCGCGCAGAAACCGCTCTCTGTAATGCCCACACCCATCAAGAGGAAATCATTGATGATGATCAAGATACTTCGGATCAAGTTACTACTGAACTTCGAAGGTCCACAAGGACACGTTCCGCACCAGAGTGGTACGGCAACCCTGTCATGGAAATCATGTTGCTAGACAACAATGAACCTTCGAACTATGAAGAAGCAATGGTGGGCCCGGATTCCAACAAATGGCTTGAGGCCATGAAATCCGAGATAGAATCCATGTATGAAAACAAAGTATGGACTTTGACAGACTTGCCCGATGATCGGCGAGCGATAGAAAACAAATGGATTTTTAAGAAGAAGACGGACGCGGATGGTAATGTTACCATATATAAAGCTCGACTTGTCGCTAAGGGTTATCGACAAGTTCAAGGGATTGACTACGACGAGACATTCTCTCCCGTAGCGAAGCTTAAGTCCGTCCAATCATGTTAGCAATTGCCGATACTATGATTATGAGATATGGCGATGGACGCCAAAACGGCATTCCTTAACGGACATCTTAAGGAAGAGCAGATATGATGCAGCCGGAAGGTTTTGTCGATCCTCGAACGCTAACAAAGTATGCAAGCTCCAAATGATCCATTTATGGACTGGTGCAAGCATCTCGAGTTGGAACATTCGCTTTGATGAGATGATCAAAGCGTTAGTTTACGCAGACTTATGGAGAAGCCTGCGTTTACAAGAAAGTGAGTGGGAGCTCAGTAGCATTTCTCCTATTATATGTAGATGACATACTCTTGATGGGAAATGATACAAAACTATCGGACAGCATTAAGGCCTACTTGAACAAGTGTTTTCAATGAAGGACCTTGGAGAAGCTGCTTATATATTAGGCATCAAGATCTATAGGATAGATCGAGACGCCTCATAGGTCTTTCACAAAGCACATACCTTGATAAGATTTTGAAGAGGTTCAAATGGATCAGTCCAAGAAGGGTTCTTGCCTATGTTACAGGTGTGAAATCGAGCTCACTCGATCGCGACCACGGCAAAAGATAAAGAAGAGATGAGTGTCATCCCTATGCTTCAGCCATAGGATCTATTATGTATGCCATGTCTGTGTACTGCACCGATGTAAACCTTGGCCGTAAGTTTGGTTGCAAGATACCAAAGTAATCCCGCAAGGAACACCGGACAGCGGTCAAGAATATCCCAAGTACCGAAAAGGACAAAGGACATGTTTCGCTTATGGAGGAGACGAAGAGCTCGTCAGAAGGGTTACGCCGACGCTAGCTTCGACTCAGATCTGATGACTCTAAGTCACAAACCGGATACGTGTATATGTTGAATGGTGGAGCAATGAAGCTGGTGCAGTAATGCAAGCGAAGCGCCGTGGCGGGATCTACGTGTGAAGCGGAATACATGGCAGCCTCGGAGGCAGCGCATGAAGCAATATGGGTGAAGGAGTTCATCACCGACCTAGGAGTCATACCCAATGCGTCGGGGCCGATCAAACTCTTCGGACAACACCGGAGCTATTGCCCTTGCAAAGGAGCCCAGGTTTCACAAGAAGACCGAGCACATCAAGCGTCGCTTCAACTCCATCCGTGAAAATGTTCAAGATGGAGACATAGAGATTTGCAAAGTGCACACGGATCTGAATGTCGCAGATCCGCTGACTAAACCTCTCTCGCGTGCAAAACATGATCAACACCGTAACTCTATGGGTGTTCGATTCATCACAATGTAACTAGATTAGTGACTCTAGTGCAAGTGGGAGATGTTGGAAATATGCCCTAGAGGCAATAATAAAAGTATTATTATATTTCAATGTTCATGATAATTGTCTTTTGTTCATGCTATAACCGTGTTATCCGGAAATCATAATACACGTGTGAACACTTAGACCCCAATATGTCCCTAGTGAGCCTCTAGTTGACTAGCCCACAGATCAATAGATGGTCATGGTTTCCGACTATGGACATTGGATGTCGTTGATAACGGATCACATCATTAGGAGAATGATGTGATGGACAAGACCCAATCATAAGCATAGCATAAAAGATCGTATAGTTCGCTTGCTAGAAGCTTTGCCAATGTCAAGTATCTATTCCTTCGACCATGAGATCGTGTAACTCCGGTTACCGTAGGAGTGCCTTGGGTGTATCAAACGTCACAACGAATCGGGTGACTATAAAGGTGCATTACAGGTATCTCCGAAAGTATCTGTGGGTTGACATGGATCGAGATCGGATTTGTCACTCCGTATGACGGAGAGGTATCTCTGGCCCACTCGGTAATGCATCATCATAATGAGCTCAATGTGACCAAGGTGTTGGTCACGGATCATGCATTGCGGTATGCGAGTAAAGTGACTTGTCGGTAACGAGACCGAACGAGGTATTGGGATACCGACGATCGAGTCTCGCAAGTAACGCATCGATTGACAAAGGGAATTGCATACGGGTTTGATAGAATCTCGACATCGTGGTTCAACCGATGAAATCATCGAGGAGCATGTGGGAGCCAACATGGGTATCCAGATCCCGCTGTTGGTTATTGCCCGAGAGTCGCCTCGGTCATGTCTGCGTGTCTCCGAACCCGTAGGGTCTACACACTTAAGGTTCGGTGACGCTAGGGTTAGTAGGAAGACTAGTATGTGAATACGAATGTTGTTCGAGTCCGGATGAGATCCCTGACGTCACGAGGAGTTCCTAAGGGTCCGGAGGTAAAGAATAATATATAGGAAGTGGTGTTTCGCCATCGGGAAAGTTTCGGGGTTACGGCAAAGCACGGACCACCTAAGGGTCCTGGGGTCCACCGGTGGGGCCACCCATCCCGGAGGGCCCCATGGGCCATAGGGGAAGGAACCAGCCCACAGGGGCTGGTGCGCCCCTAGGCCCACCCTAGCGCCTAGGGTTGAAACCCTAGGGGTGGGCGCCCACCGCTTGGGGGCACTCCACCCCTTGGCCGCCCCCTTGAGATTGGATCTCTAGGGGCCGCCACCTGGGGGCCTATATAAAGGGGGGAGGGGGCTGCTGTACACATCTCCCAAGGCGCAGCCCTCCCTCCCCAACACATCTCCTCCTCCGTGAGCTCGGCGGCCTCGCCGAGTATCGCTTCACCACCATCACCACGCCGTCGTCTTGCCGGTGGTGCTGTCTTCCTCAACCTCTCCTTCCCCTTGCTGGATCAAGAAGGAGGAGACGTCGCCGTCCCGTGCGTGTGTTGAACGCGGAGGTGCTGTCCGCTCAGCACTTGGCATCGGTGATCTCAATCACGCTCGAGTACGACTCCATCATCACCAAGCAAGCTTCCGCACGCGATCTACAAGTGGTATGTAGATGCAAACTCTCTCCCGTTACTCGTTGCTTAGATGAACTCATAGATGGATCTTGGTGAAACCGTAGGAAAAATTTTAATTTTCTGCAACGTTCCCCAACACTTTACACCGATATGACCCAAACGGCAGTGCCACAAATAAGTTGCACTATCATTATCAACTTTGCATATTTTGGCATCAATATTATGAATTTGTGAATCACTACGATCGAGATCCAACAAACTATTTTCATTGGGTGTATGACCATCGAAGGTTTTATTCATGTAAACAGAACAATAGTTATTCTCTGACTTTAAATGAATAATCGTATTGCAATAAACATGATCAAATCATATTCATGCTCAACGCAAACACCAAATAACATTTATTTAGGTTTAACTCTAATCCCGAAAGTATAGGGGTTGTGCGATGATGATCATATCAATCTTGGAACCACTTCCAACATACATCGTCACTTCACCCTCAACTAGTCTCTATCTATTCTGCAACTCTTGTTTTGAGTTACTAATCTTAGCAACCAAACAAGTATCAAATACCCAGGGGCTACTATAAACACTAGTAAGGTACACATCAATAACCTGTATATCAAATATACCCTTGTTCACTTTGCCATCCTTCTTATCCACCAAATATTCAGGGCACTTCCGCTTCCAGTGACCATTTCCTTTGCAGTAGAATCAGGCTTTAGTCCAGCTTTGGGCTTCTTCACGGAAGTGACAACTAGCTTGCCAATCTACATGAAGTTCCCTTTCTATCCCTTTGCCCTTTTCTTGAAACTAGTGGTCTTGTTAATCATCAACACTTGATGCTCTTTCTTGATTTCTAACTTCATCGATTTCATCATCATGAAAAGCTCGGGAATCGTTTTTGTCATCCCTTGCATACTATAGTTCATCACAAAGTTCTTCTGACTTGGTGATTGTGACTAGAGAACTCTGTCAATCACTATTTTATCTGGAAGATTAACTCCCACTTGATTCAAGCGATTGTAGTACACAGACAATCTGAGCACATGCTCACTGCTTGAGCTATTCTCCTCCATCTTTTAGCTATAGAACTTGTTGGAGACTTCATATCTCTCAACTCGGGTATTTGCTTGAAATATTAACTTCAACTCCAGGAACATCTCATATGGTCCATGATGTTCAAACGTCTTTGAAGTCCCAATTTTAAGCCGTTAAGCATGGTGCACTAAACTATCAAGTAGTCATCATATTGAGCTATCCAAACATTCATAACGTCTGCATCTGCTCTTGCAATAGGTCTGTCACCTAGCAGTGCATCAAGGACATAATTCTTCTGTGTAGCAATGAGGATAAACCTCACATCACGGACCTAGTCCGCATTATTGCTACTATAATCTTTCAACTTAGTTTTCTCTAGGAACACATATGAAACATAGGGAGCAACAACACGAGCTATTGATCTACAATATTATTTGCAAAATACTATCAGGACTAAGTTCATGATAAATTAAAGTTCAATCAATCATATTACTTAAGAACTCCCACTTAGATAGACATCCCTCTAATCATCTAAGTGATCACGTGATCCAAATCAACTAAACCATGTCCGATCATCACGTGAGATGGAGTAGTTTTCAATGGTGAACATCACTATGTTGATCATATCTACTATATGATTCACGCTCGACCTTTCGGTTTCAAGTGTTCTGAGGCCATATCTGCATATGCTAGGCTTGTCAAGTTTAACCGGAGTATTCTGCGTGTGCAAAACTGTCTTACACCCGTTGTATTTGAACGTAGAGCTTATCACACCCGATCATCACGTCGTGTCTCGGCACAAAGAACTTTCGCAACGGTGCATACTCAGGGAGAACACTTATGCCTTGAAATTTAGAGCGAGATCATCTTATAAAGCTACCGCCGAACTAAGCAAAATAAGATGTATAAAAGATAAACATCACATGCAATCAAAATATGTAACATGATATGGCCATCATCATCTTGTGGCTTTGATCTCCATCTCCAAAGCATTGTCATGATCTCCATCGTCACCGGCATGACACCATGATCTCCATCATCTTGATCTATATCAATGTGTCGCCACATGGTCGTCTCGCCAACTATTGCTCTTGCAACTATTGCTATTGCATAGCGATAAAGTAAAGCAATTATTTGGCGCTTGCATCATATGCAATAAAAAGACAACCATGAGGCTTCTCCCAGTTGCTGATAACTTAAACAAACTATGATCATCTCATACAACAACTTATATCTCATCACGTCTTGACCATATCACATCATAACGTGGCCTGCAAAAACAAGTTAGACGTCCTCTACTTTGTTGTTGCAAGTTTTATGTGGCTGCTACGGGCTGAGCAAGAACCGTTCTTACCTACGCATCAAAACCACAATGATATTTCGTCAAGTTAGTGTTGTTTTAACCTTCGCAAGGACCGGGCGTAGCCACACTCGATTCAACTAAAGTTGGAGAAACTGACACCCGCCAGCCACCTGTGTGTGAAGCACGTCGGTAGAACCAGTCTCGCGTAAGCGTACGCGTAATGCCGGTCCGGGCCGCTTCACCAACAATACCGCCGAACCAAAGTATGACATGCTGGTAAGCAGTATGACTTGTATCGCCCACACTCACTTGTGTCCTACTCGTGCATATAACATCTACGCATAAACCTGGCTCAGATGCCACTGTTGGGGAACGTAGTAATTTCAAAAAAATTCCCACACACACGCAAGATCATGGTGATGCATAGCAACGAGAGAGGAGAGTATTGTCCACGTACCCTCGTAGACCGAAAGCGGAAACGTTAGCACAACGCGGTTGATGTAGTCGTACGTCTTCACGATCCGACCGATCCAAGTACCGAACATATGGCACCTCCGAGTTCAGCACACATTCAGCTCGATGACGTCCCACGAACTCCGATCCAGTAGAGCTTTGTGGGAAATTTCCGTCAGCACGACGGCGTGATGACGGTGTTGATGATGCTACCGACGCAGGGCTTCGCCTAAGCACCGCTACGATATTACCGAGGTGGAATATGGTGGAGGGGGGAACCGCACACGGCTGGGAGAGAGCAACAGAGCAACTTGTGTGTTCATGGGGTGCCCCTTGCCTCAATATATAAAGGAGGAGAGGAGGGGAGGGGTCTGCCCTCTCTATGGCGCGCCCTGGGGAGTCCTACTCCCACCGGGAGTAGGTTTCCCCCATTCCATGTAGTAGGAGTAGGAGTCAAGGAAAGGGAAGAGAGGAGAGAAGGAAGGAGGGGGCGCAGCCCTTCCCCCTAGTTCAATTCGGACTAGGCCTTGAGGGGGCGCGCAGCCTCCCCTCTCTCTTTCCCCTAAAGCCCAATAAGGCCCATATACTCCCCGGCGAATTCCCGTAACTCTCTGGTACTCCGATAAATACCCGAATCACTCAGAACCTTTCCGATGTTCGAATATAGTCGTCCAATATATCAATCTTTATGTCTTGACCATTTCGAGACTCCTCGTCATGTCCCCGATCTCATCCGGGACTCTGAACTACCTTCGGTACATCAAAACACATAACTCATAATATAAATCGTCACCGAACTTTAAACGTGTGGACCCTACGGGTTCGAGAACTATGTAGACATGACCGAGACACGTCTCCGAACAATAACCAATAGCGGAACACGGATGCTCATATTGGCTCCCACATATTCTACGAAGATCTTTATCGGTCAAACCGCATAACAACATACGTTGTTCCTTTTGTCATCGGTATGTTACTTGCCCGAGATTCGGTCGTCGGTATCTCAATACCTAGTTCAATCTCGTTACCGGCAAGTCTCTTTACTTGTTATGTAATGCATCATCCCGCAACTAACTCATTAATCACATTGCTTGCAAGGCTTATAGTGATGTGCATTATCGAGAGGGCCCAGACATACTTCTCCGACAATCGGAGTGACAAATCCTAATCTCGAAATACGTCAGCTCAACAAGTACCTTCGGAGACACCTGTAGAGCACCTTTATGATCACCCAGTGACGTTGTGACGTTTGGTAGCACACAAAGTGTTCCTCCGGTAAACGGGAGTTACATAATCTCATAGTCATAGGAACATGTATAAGTCATGAAGAAAGCAATAGCCATATACTAAACAATCAAGTGCTAAGCTAACGGAATGGGTCAAGTTAATCACATCATTCTCCTAATGATGTGATCCCGTTAATCAAATGACAACTCATGTCTATGGCTAGGAAACTTAACCATCTTTGATTCAACGAGCTAGTCAAGTAGAGGCATACTAGTGACACTATGGTTGTCTATGTATTCACACATGTATTATGTTTCCAGTTAATACAATTCTAGCATGAATAATAAACATTTATCATGAAATAAGGAAATAAATAATAAATTTATTATTGCCTCTAGGGCATATTTCCTTCAGTTTGGTATTCGGACCAATCCCTCATTCCCTCTCATGTGGTTGAGTTTTTTTCCTCCTTATTGGGGACCAAACGACAGGTGGTTTTACGATCTCCCCTTCCTTTGGGATAACATTAATAAGGTTTCCAGCGATGAGAATGAGGCCTTAATGGTCCTGCTGTCTGATACTTAGATTTGGGATGTCGTTAACTGGACAAATCCCAACTCTGTTTCGGGTCCTGATTGGTTTTCTATCCCTTTCTTCAAGAAAGTTTGGCCGCAGTTGAGGCGGCTGGTGTGCCAGATCATTCAGGGATTTTGTTTGGGGACTGTTGACATTTCTCGTCTGAATTATGCGGTGATTACCCTAATCCCAAAAGTTAAAGGTGCTGAGCTGATTTCTCAGTTCAGACCTATTGCTCTGATCAACAATGTTGCGAACTTCCGAGCTAAAGGCTTTGCGACCCCTCTCACTCCTATCGCTCATAGAACGATCAGTTCTTTCCAATCTGCTTTTATCAAAGGTTATTTTATTCTTGATCTGATCCTCTGCCTCCATGAAATCATGCACGACCTCAGAATTCACAATTCTAAATCGGTTATCCTCAAACTAGACTTTAAGAAAGCCTACGACTTGGTCAGCCGGCCTTTCTTGAGGAAGGTTCTCCTTGCTAAAGGCTTTGATGGTGCTTATGTTTTACAGGATCATGCAGCTGGTCTTGGGGGGCACACTGCAATCTCTGTTAATGGTCAAGTTAGCAACTTCTCGCCAATGACAGGGGCCTGCGGCATGGTGACCCAGCCTCTCCTATCTTGTTCAACTTCGTCACTGATGCTTTCTCTCGTATCTTGTCTAGAGCTGCCTCCCATGGTCACATTTCCCCTGTCATTTCGCACCTCATCCCGGATGGAGTCACCCATCTTCAATATGTTGATGACACTATCATTATGGTTGAGCTTAATGATTCTTTCATTGCTCACCTTAAGTTCATTCTTCTCTGTTTTGAGGCTTTGTCAGGGCTCAAAATTAACTTTTCAAAGAGCGAAGTCATTGTTGCCGGCGTTGATGACATTAAGGCTCTGAGAGTGGCCCGTCTCCTCAACTGTAAGCTTGGGTCCTTCCCTTTCAAATATCTGGGCCTTCCTATTTCGTCGAGTGTGTTATATGCGAAAGAACTTGCTCCTGCAGTCGCTAAGGTTGGCAATAGGGTGCTCCCCTGGCGTGGTAGATACAACACCAATGCTGGTAAAGTGGTGTTGATTAATTCTTGCTTATCTTCTCTACCTATGTTCCTTATGTGCTTCTACCTTCTCTCGGCTAGTACCCATGCTGGTTTTGATAAACATAGAGGCGTGTTTTATTGGAACGAGGAAGATAATTGGCGCAAGTACAGACTCGTTAAGTGGCAGCTCATGTGTAGGCCAAAAAACCAAGGGGGGTTGGGTATCATCAACACGGCCGCCATGAACAAATGCCTCCTGGTTAAGTGGTGGTGGAAAATCATGTCTAATGGGGTCGGTTCCTTATGGTACTCTATCCTTAAAGCCAAGTGCTTCCCCCACTCCATTCCTATGTTCGCGTTGGCTCGGCATGGATCGCAATTCTGGAAAGATCTGATCCGTATTCGACCGTTGTTTTTAGCTCATGTTAAGTTCATTGTTGGTGGCGGTACCTCTATCCGTTTTTGGCTTGACTGGTGGTGTGGAGACTCACCTCTCTCTATGAGCTTCCTACTCTTTTTTCTTACTGCCCTATTCCAAACATCTCCATCATGGAGTTGTCGGCTAATAATTGGGACCTCGCTTTCAGGCGTTCCTTATCGTCTGTAGAGTTGGAAGACTGGCAAAGGCTTTCTGCCTTCTTCCCTCCGCCCTTGGCGGTTCCAGACTTGGTGGTTTGCCCTCTCATGTCGTCTGGTCATTTTCCGGTTAAATCTTTGTACTCTAAGATGGTTGGTGGCTCCACCACCAATAGATTTTCTTGAATTTGGCAAGCCCGCATTCCCCTAAAGATTAAGATTTTCCTTTGGCAGGCCTTCAGAGGTCGCCTCCCCGCGGACGACCAGATTCATAAGAGAAATGGCCCGGGCTCAGAGTTCTGCTCCTTATGTGGTGTTGTGGAAAACACGAATCATATTTTCTTTAACTATGTGCTTGCTAAGCTTGTTTGGAGCTATGCTAGATCTTGGCTCCAAGTTTCCTGGGACCCTTCCACCTTTTCTGAGCTGAGAGGCCTCGCCAACTCTCTAGCAGGCGTTACGAAGAGGGTCTTTTGGGTCGTTCTGGGTGCTATCTGCTGGGCGTTATGGACATTTAGGAACAAGTTTACTATTGAACATGTTTTTCCTGCTAAACCTGCTGACTGCTTATTTAAATTGTTTATATTCTTGTAGCAGTGGAGATCATTGACTAAGTCAGAGGACAGGGATGCTCTTGATCTTCTCCTATCTAAAGTTCGGGCTTTGTCGTGTTCTTATCTAGGCAGGAGCATGTTGCTTAGTTGGTTTTTGGAGCCTCTTCGACTAGTAGCTGGCTATGTCGTCTACCTTCTCTATGACCTGTGTGCCGTGTGTTGGCCGCGTGCCAGGTATCCCTAATACTTTCGTTTACCTTGGGTCTATGCTTGCCCTCGTTTTGGGTCGTCTCTATGCTGTTCTGGTTGGTTGGTTGTGTGCCTGTTAACTCTGCCTTGTGGCTTTATTTATAAAGTCGGGCGTATGCCTTTTCTCTAAAAAAAACAAAGGACACACAGTCCTTACTGTATTCTCCTTCAGCCAAGGTCACACAGACATCACCAATCACTTGTGGTAAGTCTTTCGGTGACTTCCAAACCTTCACAGACTTGGTCACTCGGTGATCCACAATTCCTTTTGGATGCTCTAGACCATGACGCCTAACCGTCTAGAAGATGCACAGTCTTCAAAGATAACAAGCGTCGGTTCCACATACGAACAATCTCTTCAATGATGCTCAATCACTTTGGGTTTTAGGTGTTGGGGTTTTGGGTTTTTCCTCACTTGATGATTTTGCTCAAAGTCCTCAGAGGATGGGATGCTCTAAATGATAAGTGTCAATCTATCTCTCGGTGTAGCCAACTAGCTAGTGGTTGAGGGGGCGGCTATATGTAGCCAGGGGGCAGCCCGACATGATAAGACATAAATGTCCTTCAATGATATGACCATTAGGTGGATAAGATATTTGGGACAGCTGGCGCGTAGCACAATAACGGTCCGAAATTTGATCTCTCAAACTCCTCAGGGCTATCATGTTCCTCACCTGTAGGCAATCCACACTGGTGAATTCCTAACTCCTCAATTAGAAAAAATTCCTCAGAGAACAGAAAATCTCCGTATCTGTTACTGAAAAAATTGAGTGAACTGTATGAGATTTCCAAAGGCTTCACTCGAAGGATTGGGTAATGTAGGCTTTGAGATGAGCATCACTTGGAAATTTTTCCTTAGTTTTACCTCGACCCCCTTTAACAGTACGGTGTTTCCTATGACTCAAGAAAGAGAAAATAAAATTACGAAAACAACAACCTTCACGCTTCATAATTCTCGCATCAATATCAATCTTCAAGGTCACACCAATTTCCTCATTTTCAAAGTCTTCAAGAAAACCAAAGTCTTCAACTGAAGACATTCATTCTTAGGGGTCGACTTTCTTCGGAAATATCAAACTCCTCAGAGATTTAAGAACCTGTGTACACTCACAAACACATTAGTCTCTTAACCTATAAGTCTTCACTACACCCAAAATCACTAAGGGGCACCAGATGCACTTACAATCTGCAACCGTGAATGAATAGTAAAATCGATAAAAAAAATAGAAAACAAAAAAATCCTTTTTTTATGTGAGATGCTCATGTGTGTGAAGTTTTTTTTGAGAAAACTTCCAATCTATTCTTCTTCAATCATGGCAATACAATGAACACCGGAAATAATAAAAAATTACATCCAGATCCATAGACCACCTAGCGACGACTACATGCACTGAAGCGAGTCGAAGGCATGCCGCCGTCATCGCCCCTCCCTCGTCGGAGCCGTGCAAAACTAGTTGTAGTAGACAGTCAGGAAGTCGTCGTGATAAGGTCACATAGGACCAGCGTAGCGGAATAGCAACCGCCGCCGATGAAGAGTAGCGTAGATCAAAAGGATTCAACCTGAAGAAACACAAACGTAGACGAACTACGACCAGATCCGAGCATATCCACCGAGGATAGATCCGTTGGAGACACACCTCCACACGCCCACCAACGATGATAGACACACCGCCGGAACGGGGACTAGGCCCGGAGAACCTTATTCCGTCTACAGGGAGCCATCACCGTCTCGTCTTCCTGAGCAGAACACAAACCCTATCCAAAATTGAAGAAACATCTAAAAACGGAGCCCTCCCGCCTGTAAGGGCCGGGATCCACCGCGCCGCCATGGCCCTAAGGCCATCAGAGACGAGGCAGACCGGCAGGAGGCAAAGGAACCGTAAGCTTTTCTTTCTGCCTTTCGTTCTAATCTGGGGTGGCGATTGATGCAAAGAATTCATGTGCGTGAAGTTCGTGCCAAATTTCGTGGAGTTTGGACATTTCAGTAGCTCTCAACAAAAAAGAAAAAATTTGAGCATGTAAGAAACTTTTGAAAGCAACCTTTTTCGGAGCTCATTTTGTCTTCTTTGCCACGAGGTCCTCAAATGTCATCTTGCCATGAAATTTTGCACGCACTTGAGCATCTTGTGTTAAATAAATCAGTTTTTTTTATTTTTCTGCTAATTTTCTTGATTTTACTGTTCATCAGGTGTAGATGAGCCCGAGCACCAAATTGAATATTGGAGATGAGAGGGTATAGAGAATGATGAGATTGAGATATATATATGAGAGGTGTACAAGAATCTTTTAAAAAAATTAGTGTGACTGATTTATCTATCCAAACTACTATGGTGGCCTCTTCTTACTTAACTTTGTTGCCGAAATGTGTTAAAAAAAACTTTGTTGCACAATTAGTCACTGTTAGGTAGTTAAAGGATGTAGTGTCTACGAAAGCAAAATATCCATAATCAGCCGCACCAACATATATATATTTATCAATATACTCCCAATATTTTTGAAAGGGATGAATAAATCATATGTTACGTAGATTCATATCCAGACTAATAGTTAACATTATCAGTTTTAAAACATTAGCTTCATAGAGCTTATTTGTTCTCGTGTGGTCCTTTACACACATTCAACTGGCATGTTTATATCACTCATCGATTTATTCCATGGTAGCACATATATGTGCTTGCATATCTCCTTAGGGGCTCCATTTATGCATCCAAGGCATGGACATGGCTGGCGCCAGCACTGCGGTGGAACTTGGAGACGGCGCAATCCGTGGAGAAGAGGCTTGATGAGAGGTACTTTGGCGCGCCACCCATGATAGGCATCTTGGCTGTGACATTCATCTTATTGACGTAGTTAGGCCGGTAGGTTTGGCCGAGCACGCCATCGACAACGTCGGTGAGGGAATGGAACTTGAAGCGGAGGTCAAGGTGCACGAGACTGTCCTTCGCGGTCTTGCCGTAGCTATGAATCTTGGAGTCTTCATAACTGCGCTGGCCGAGATACTGAACACATTGGCAAGGTCCACCTTGATGGAGTTAACGACGTCTGTCCGTTGCACGGATAGACCAGATTGGGCCTTGGACACCCACCGGGCATTGTTGGCGGTGTCTATATTGATGGGCTCCCCGTTGAAGGTTATCTCGATGTGGTCCTCGTCCTCCTCCCACTCGACGGCCTTGCGAGCGCCTACAAAGAGGCGGTGGTCGCCGAAGGTGACGCCGATGGCCTGTATCCATGTGAAGTTCCTCTTATTGACGGGGTTGTGGTTGCCGATAAAGTGTGCGTTGATGTGGAGATCGACGTCGGAGACGATGCAGAAATCCTGGTCCTTCCTGCCGTGGAAGTAGTAGGTGACACCGTCGCCGCCAGTGAAGCTAGGGTCGCCACACGAAGTGCCTGGAAACTCCACACACCCTACATACACGGATCAAACTCAAAGGTGTATAAATCGACACTAATCCAAAAGTTAAATTTAAATTTGTTATGCAACACATTGATGGACATATGTTGACCCCCGCATCGCCCCCGCTCGGGCGACTCGGGCGGGTACCCAGCCCTAGCCGCCCCCGCTCCCGAATCGGCCGTCTCTCACCCCGCCGCCGCTGGAAGACGCCGCCGGGATGCACCCGGGGACCGACGGCGGT
The DNA here is from genome assembly GCA_021437245.1 of Aegilops speltoides. Classification (NCBI taxonomy): domain Eukaryota; kingdom Viridiplantae; phylum Streptophyta; class Magnoliopsida; order Poales; family Poaceae; genus Aegilops; species Aegilops speltoides. The sequence goes on along the minus strand of CM038145.1, from coordinate 385,187,922 downwards.
GGCGGGGATCCTCCTCTCTCCCACGTCTCACGGGTGGTGCGGAGTCCCTTGCGCATGCGTAGGCGTGGCAGATCTGGCGGCGACGCTGATGGCCGCGGCGGCGGCGGTGGCTGACCCTATCGCGGGCGACGGCGATCGCAAGGCGCGTCGGGCAGCCCGGTCACGGGCGGCGGCGAGCGGCAGCTTGGTGGCACCTCTGGTCAGATCTGATCTGGCCGGTGCAGCCGGTGGGGTGGCCATCTCCTCCGTCGGAGGTGGTCGGCCTGAGGCTGGATGGTTAGATCTGGGGATCCGTCATCTAGTTCCGGCCGCGAGTCGGGAAGACATGGTTGCCGGTGAAAACCGAGGCGATGGCGGCATTCTACGCCATTACCTTGATGAAGGCATCGTGGTGCAATGACTGTCAACCCACTCGTGCCGCTCCGGATGGTCTTCCAAATTGGACGATGGCAGTACTGTGGTGTCATTTCTCTCTTGGGAGCATCATTTGTGGAGCAGCACTAGAAGACAGAGGCAAGAGGTGGAGCAGTTTCGTCTTGCATGGAGGTTCGGTGGAGATGTCAAGTCATGCCTGGCCGACAGGTGCTACGTTGTGTCATGCCTAGTCGGCAGGTGCTACGCACGACGGACCTTCCAGAATCTTCGTGTCTGGATGGACGAGCGCGGGGCGGTGGCGCCGTTGGGCGCCATGGTGGCGTCGACGGATGGACGTACTGGCAAGGATGATGCGGGTCTCTCTCCTGAAGATGGGTCAGCGGTCCGCAGATGATGGCGGTGTCTAAAACGTGTGCATGTGGTGTACGCTTTAGGTCTGCTGCACCGGTTGTTCGTTCCGATACGTTATGTGGATGGATCGGCGATGACATCGGTTTAGATATGGGGAGTGAGAGCACTCCACATTATCGAGTTTTGTAGGTGTGAGTAGTGGCTTTGGGTAGCTTGATGTATGTTCTTAGTAGACCTTGGTGGAATAATAAATAAACATGACCGCATGCATCGATTGATGGAGAGGTAGGGATTTTAACCTCCTTTTCAGGAAAAAGAAAACATTGATGGAATATGAATATATACTGGACGTACTGCAGGAGGTCTCGCAGTAGCTGCATGACCAGATGCAGGACTTGGGGCAGTGGTCCGAGCATTGCGTGACGCAGGTCAGGCCCCACTCGTCTTCGCAGGTGAAGATGCGGTTGGGCTTGTTGTAGTCGACGATGAAAGGCTGGCCGTTGGCGTAGGAGGGGACCTGGGACTGCGGAGGCGGGGTGTGGCGGGAAGGAGGAGGGGTGTAGGGAGGACGCTGGCCCGTGACGCCTAGCGCAAGTGCCGCCACCAGGAAGCAGCACCAGCCTACCAGCGCCCGAGCCATTGTTGCCACGACGAGTGTGGTCGATCTGGATGAATATTGCAGTGTGTGTATGTGTGTGTTGTTGTTGTTGTGTGGCAGCTGTAGTGCTAGCGAGGGCTATCTTATAGGAGATGGATGGCTGTGACTTTTAACGGAAAGGTTGTTTGGAGGGCAAGTGACTTGTTTGGGAAGTGCCGTAGGGAAGGAAAAAGTACTAGCAACTTGCTGGAATTTGACCAAGTCAGGGTCGACCATCTGGTTGACATATATATGGCCAGCTAGATGTATGCATATGTAGTCGTGCTATTTGCATGCGCGTGCATTTTATAATGTAAAAATAGCTGCCGACAGGATATCTTTGCCACTTCTTCACATGATCAAGGCAAATTAGTTGTGGCACACTCACTTGATCCACCGGATCAGCATCTGTTTCTCTGTAGTTTTCGAGGGAAGGGCTGATTTGTTCAAGAGGCCAAAATGTTGGTTCACGCGGGAGGACTGAAACTATTCCATTACATATCGCCATTCTCATGGATTTCTCAGGTATGGCATTTAGAGAATTAAAACGACGATGCCTACGCGGTTGGCAATACTGTGACTTTCCAAGGTGGAATCAATCAAATTTTAAAAGCCAAAAGGGGAATCGGTAGAGCTATCTGCAGTGCTGATTACAGGAGATGACAGGTCGTCAAGTAGAAGGAGAGAAATCAGGATACAAGAGCATCTACAGCCGGACTTGCAAATCCGAGCCCTCAAACGCCCGTGGACGCACCCGGACGCGTCAGCGGACAGTGATCGGACACTTCTTAGATCGCGTCATTCACATCTGTGTCTCTCATATCCGAACACCTATATCCATAGTATAGCATGCTACGTCGATCAAACTACGGAGATCAGCTCCAGACATAGAAATTGCACAATAGTTATCCAAAAGATCCACCAAAGTTCACACAAACAACGGACAACTATATACTACATCTAAAACTTAAAACTAAGATCAACTTCACCACTTCCGAGCCGGCCCTTTCTCCTTTTGGTCACCGGCGTAGCTGTAACCGTCGTCGGCTGGTGGAGGATCGTCCGATTCGTCGGACGAGGAGCCGTCGGAGGAGGAGGATGAGTCGATAATGACGAGGCCCTTCAGGCGCTGGACGGCCCGGTCTTACTGGCGCCTGGGCTTGGCCAGCCGAGCCACCTCCTTCGCCTTCTCCAACGCCTCCCGCTCAGACTGCTCGATGGCAAGCGGAAGAGCCTTCGCGTTCTTCCAGCGGAGCCGCCGAGCGTCCGTCTCCGCCGTTGTAAGCGACCGGCGGTAGACCCATGCGAGGAGCAGTTGGTCCTCGTCGGGCTCCGCCGGTAACTCACGCCGGCGGCAGACAGAGCTCTCTACAGCCCCCGTCTCTCTTGCCCGCTGCCTCTCACGGCGGGCGGCGGGCGCGTCGGGGGGCGGGCACAAGCACCCACCGCTGCCCACGACAAGTAGCAGCAGCCGGCAGGGCGATGGGACGGCGTGCACGAGGCGCCGATTGCGCTGGCCGCCTGTCGGAGCTGCCCATGGGCCGAGAGGGGCCAACGCCGGCGTCCGAGATGCGCCGACGGTGAAGCGCTGGCGGCTGCGGCGAGGCTGCAGATTCGGAGCTGCCCACGGTGTCCACCTTGGACTGCTCCAAGGCGATGCGGAGGGCAAGCTCATACTCCGGATCCACCTCGTCGTCGGAGGGGCTGCCGGAGCTCGACATTGCGCCGGATTCGATCGGAATCGGTAAGGGGAGAGGAAAGGACGAAGCGAGAGAGGAGAGTGAGTGAGTTAGGGTTTTGGACCGGCGATGTCGATGGGGCTTTTTGTGGGACATCCGTGGGGTCGGTGGTGGGTCGTGCTTGTCAGGCGGACGCGCCCGGGTGTGCCTGGGTCACCCCGTATCCGTCCCATATTTGGGCTGGATATGGGGGGTGCCGGTCAGTCCGGGCGTTTGAGGCCCGTTTGGGGCGTTCGTCTAGATCGAAAAAATTTGACCGGGCATCTTGCCCGGGCGTATGAGGTGGCTTTGAGAGGTCCAACTGTAGATGCTCTAATGAAGCCGCTCGAGAAAGATAGAGAGAGACAAGAGAGGTGCATGAATGAATCTTGGAACGATATTCGTTTTCTAAATAAACACGTGTGAATAAATTTCAAGCAATTGCAAAGAGGAAAAACAAACCTACGGTGGCCTCTTGCCGCCCAACCTTGTTGCCGCCTTTACTCATGGTTGGCGACCCACATTCAACGCTGATTATTAGGAAAGCCAACCCGGTTGTGCAACCAGACATGGGGTTTAATAATTCGCTCCCAACTTTTTGGAAAATGTGATGAAATCATTACTGTCACAAGTATGTGCTTGCAAGAAAACGAAAAGTGCATACAAAGGCCAAGCTCCATAGAGCTCTTTATTTATTTTTCAGCGAAAATACTATTTTCACACATTTAAAAAATCCGAAAAAGGTATATACATAGATATGTATTTGTAGTATACAAGTATAAATTTTCATGAACATATATATTCATATGTAACTTACACAAAAGATAAATACACAGATTAAAATGGGTTTTTTCTTTGTTGTTTTTGGGCCAGATATTTTTGCGTAGCATGCATATAATTGAATTAATTGATGAAACTTTGTACATACTTGAAGAACATGCATATGTATTTGTATATAAAAAAGACATTGTTTGAAACTTTTAAATATATTTTGATTTTCCAAAACGGGCCCCATGGAGCCTGGCCTCTGCAACGCCGCACTCTACAAAAAAAAAGAGGCTATTATACATATTAGTTTCGCAAAGCAGACGAGGGTAGGGCGCTTTGGAGGCCGAGCGCCATGGAGGCCATTTCGAAATGAACTTTTCAGTTTAAAAAAGATCTAAAAAACAATATACATATGTACAAGGATGTAATGCATATGTGTGTAAAATTTCATGATGAAATACCTTGAATTGCAAGCTCGAGACTTTCAGAATGAACAATGCATGTGCTGAAAAAGTCACATTTTTTATGTGGCTCCCATTTCAATGTATTCTGTGATGCAAATATGCACACATATACATTATGTGTGTCGGTATATGTGTATTTGTTTTTTGAAACGGGAAAGTATAAATTTTGAGTTTTTGTAAAGTTCACCTCCATGAAGCTCAGCCACCATTTAGCATTTTCAGCGCTGGTCGTCCAGTTGACTTTATCCACATACGCAGTCCTACACTTTGCAATTATCCGTGGACGAGGATGTTTGGTTTATGGGTGTATATAAACCCTATATTAGAAAAAAAATAGTAATTAAATAAAAAGTGAAACATTCTTAAAGTATTTTTAAATAACTTGACCTTTTATTGTACTCTTGAAAAAAGTTGACTTCAGAAAGAAAAAAATTAGGCCAAAAATGTGTGAATAGTGACTTGTACACATCAATAAATTTTGTTTTTCTGGAACTGAAGTCAGCACTGGTTATTTAATCATGAAAATTTATATACTAGTGCAAAAGAAACTCAAATTTATTTCAAAAAGACATTTGAACTTTTTTGAATTATTTTTATTATTATTACTACTATTTTTTTCTCAATGTGTATATACACCCAGGAACCAAAGGGCATTTCTCATTATCTATGTACTATCAAGAAGGTAGCCAAGTGTAAAGAAGCCGACATCATAGTGTTGCTTCCCCGCGTTGGTGACTACCAGCTGCCGACTACTCCCTCCGTTCCGAAATACATGACGTTTTACGTCTGCACGTTGAAATTTCGTAACGCTATGAAATATACGCGTTTTCCATTTTTACCCTCAACCGCATCGCTCTCAGTCCCTCTCTCTCACTCTCTCTGTCTCCCTCGCCCGTATCGCTCTCTGCCTCTCTCCCACCGCATCTCCCTCCCCCGTGGCGCCGCCGCATCTCCCTCGCCCGCCTCGCCGCGCATCTCCCTCGCCCGCTTAGCAGCTGCATCTCCCTTAACCGCGTCGCCGCTGCCCTCTTTCTCTCGCGTCATCCACCTTCGTTGTCCCAAGATTCGATTTTTACCGCGGAGGAGCTGCTTTGGAGTAGGAGGAGCTGCGGGAAGAAGAACTGTGGCGGTGAGAAGCTGCCGGATCTGTCTTGGTGTGGGGAGCTGCTGCATCTGTGGCGGTGACAAGGAGCGGCGGTGCCGCGAAGTGATCTTGCCAAGGAGAGGAGGATGGTGAGCAGCTGGACCCTAGCAGCACCTCCGCCCTGCCCCGTGCTTGAGTCGTCGTACACCACGGCGTCGAAGGATGCGGTCTAACACCACTGCGGCGGCTTGTCGTCGCCCGACGCCGCCCGTCCTCCTCGCGTCGGCCTCCATGGCGACTCCTTGAGGAGCAGTTGTTGCGTCAGTGGCGAGAGGATGGGCGCGTGGCCCGGCTATCGTCCATGGATGATGACTCTTGGAGGTATTGCTCTCTCTTCCTCTTCTGTCTCTTCTCCGTGAAAACTTAATGTCGGATGCTAGGAGTAGTGCTAGCAAATCGAGATTCTTGTGATCTTGTGTCTTGCTAGGAGTAGTGCTAGCAAATGGAGATTCTTGTGATCTTGTGTCTGCTAGGAGTAGTGCTAGCAAATGTTATGGATGCTAATATCATATGTGAGGCCTTAATTGCCTACAAGCTCTCTGTAATCAACCAAGCAGCAGCAGCATTTCAACATTTCTTGAGAGGTTTCTTGTCGATGGTCGATTGTTTTGCTTGATTGTCGTTCGATTGAGTTCCAATCCTCTGTTGTGCTTGCAGGCGGCAATGGCGGTGGTGCTTGTGGTGCCAGACGCGACGTCGTGCTCGTTGTGCTCGGCGCTGCTGCTTGATCATTCATTCAGAGGAGTATCATCTGCGTGTCCGATGTGGAATTGCATGTTTTGGAGTCTTGTTTGGAATTAAGTGAGGCTCTTTCTCTGTGCACCAACATCTGTGAGCTTAATAGGGTTAAGAGTAGGACTGATTTTACTACTCCTCTTGCAACTGTTGTTTCCTCACCAACATCGTACTCTGTAGTTTTGGTTAAATTTGCAATGAGCTAGTGGAGTCTTGTACTCCTCTTGCAGCGATCTTGTATTGTACTCATCTTACGATGAGTTAGTGAGTACTCCAACAGTTTCTACTTGTAGTTTATCTCCATCTTCTCTCCATTTTAACTGAAAGTTTAATTTAAACTTTAAAATTAGCTGAAGCTTTACTTCAAAACTGCAATTGTTCTGCTGTAGTTTACGTAGTTTAAGTATTGTTTTCGAGTAGTGGTTGCAAAATTTGGAGTAGCAAACAGATCCAATATTTGGAGCACTGAATAATCAGATTTGGAGTTTACGGTTTGCGGTCAGATTAGCTTGGAGCGATGGCGAGTGCTTGCTCTGCTCTTCTCTTCTCAAATAAAAAAGTGAGTTCAAAATTTGGAGTAGTGTAGATCTTCTCTTCTCTTTTCAATTAATTTAAATTAACTCAAACCTTTCAGTTTCTTTAATTAAATTAACTAAAACATTTTTCTATTAATTAAACTAACTTAACCCTTTTTCTGTTAATTAAACTAACTCAAACCTTTTGCTGTTTAGTGGGGTAATTTAGTGTATATTGCTCTTCTCCTCTCCTCTCTTCTCTTCTCTTCTCTTCTCTTCAGTACTTGGCAGTAGGAGTAGTTCTTGGAGTAGGAGTATTGTGTAAGACAACAGTAGTATTACCCAGTGACAATTCCAGAGGAGTAGTTCTTGGATCTCTTCTCTTCTCCTTTCTTTTCTTGAATTGGAGTACTCTGGACATTAATCTTGTCTTGTTTATTAATAAAGCATTGGATTACTCCTGGACATTAGTACTCCATGGAGTTACTTACTTCAATAGCTTAATCCAGATTACTTACTCTCTTCTTATCTCTCCTCTCTTCTCTTCTCTTATCTGAAATTAGCGTAAATTAAAACCTTTTACATTAATTAAATCTAAAATAAACCTTTTTAGTTAATCAAACTTAAATTAAACCTTTTTAGTTAATTAAACTTAAATTAAACCTTTTCTGTTAATTAAATCTAAATTAAACCTTTTCTGCTAATTAAATCTAAATTAATCCTCTCCTCTTCTATTCCACTCCTTTCCTCTCCTAGACCTTTCCTCCTAAGAAAATAAGAGAATTCGCTCCACACAAGCCGATGCAAACATATGGAATAAAAATGATCATACAAATGGAGTAAAAAAAATCCACTCCGCACAAGCCTTTGCAAACATACTCAAATATGGATTATACTCATACTCCACACAAATAATCACAAGGATGCAACAAGCATACTCCACAAGCCTCATCTCAGGTCTATTCACAACAAGCATCTCAAGTCTCTTGACAACAAGCATCCTCAGGTCTCTTGGCAACAAGCGCATCTCAGGTCTCTTGACAACAAGCATCTCAAGTCTCTTGACAACAAGCATCCTCAGGTCTCTTGGCAACAACATCTCAGGTCTCTTGACAACAAGCATCTCAGGCCTCTTCCATTACTGAACCATCTCCATTAGCCCTAAGTTGTGTAGGGCATTTGCGTAAACCTCTTGAGGGCATGACAATCTTGGAGGTAGCTGCCCAACACCCTCGAGCCTTTCCTTGTTCACATGTGGTATTTTATACCCATTGCCCCCTGCATGGTTTAGGATCTCAATCATGCGTTTGCGAGTTAGGAAAATTCTATTGAGCTTGTAAACCTCATAGCCTTCAAATTCCTCCAAAACACCATTAATAAGGTCTTGTAATGTTTTAGGACTCGGACAATCTGTTAGGGATTGAAGCGAGTTGAAAACCCAAGGTCAAGCACATTCAAATCGGAATTTGTTGGCGGGCTGTTGTATTATTACGATGTCAAGTCCGGTTTTTGCGGCGACTACTAGAAATTCAGGTCATTTGGCAAGATATGGGGCTTAGCATTATCTGCTGAATATAGATGATGCATCGGCATCACTTTCGAGCCAAACTGCTTGTATCGGCAAGACCTTCTCTATCGAGAACTCCTCATCACTTTTACATCGACCTTTATGGACTTTGTCTCTATTGTACCTCTGGGCTGTTATCACTTCTCCTCTGGCGGAACTTCTTTCACAAATGGCGGATACCGATTTTCCCGAGAGAAGGTCACGTTTCCTTCACGATCCCACCTTGGCCTAGCAGCGGCCGTTAAGAACATCACCTTGCCAATGCGATTTGCCATGTATAGGCCTCGTGGCTCCTCCTCCCCATCCGGCGAGATAGTAGGTCTTATTTTTCTTCGTCATATTGAACCATTTCTCATCAATGTTCACAACATTATGCATTGTCTTGAATTTAGGCCTTGAAGTTTCTATCGTTGTCTCGTCAAGCATTGACATACAAAATTCCATCCTATCCTTCATATTCTTTTCCTTTAGAGCTGGCTTCACACAGTTTGTGTGCCCCTTTATCAAATTTAGCTTGAACTTTCTATGCGGTATGGTAGGGCTACATCCCAGTTGCCAAGCTAGAGATCTGATAGTGGACCTCTTGTTTAGTGGGATGGTAGGGATTTGCTCTAAATTGATGTCCTTTGACTTTCTTCCAGAGTTTCCTTTTCTCTGATCGGAAACATCCACCTCTAAACCTTCGAAATTTGCTCCATGCTTACGCTTAAACTCTCTATACTCCTCACTTCTACCTTAAAAAATTGTGCAAGGTCTTTCTTTTCATTTCTTTTGAATTTTCCACCTCTGCTCATGCTGCTGAATGCAATGCCACATAAGCGACATACTTTTGCTCGTTAGTGAGGGTTTTCTTTTTCTAACTCCTTGCTCAATAAGCGCAACAAGAAACAAAAAATGAAAAAAATATTAGTCCATGCTCAAATGATCAAATGAAAAACAACAAGAAATGATCAAATGATAAATTGATGAAATGATAAATGAGCTCTTGTTCATTTTGAAACTAGAGTTCTTGTTCATTTTAGAAACTTGCTAAATGAGCTACTCTTCTTGTTCATTTTAGAAACTAGAGTATTCAATTTGATCTAAACTTGATCATGTTTTTCATGGATTATTCAGTTTGATCACTACTTGATCATATTTTTCTGAGTATGATCTAAACTTTTCTGGAGTATTGAGTTTGATCTAAAGTTGCTAAATGAACTGTTCATTTTGAAGCTGGAGTAGTATTACTATTGTTGTTTGATTAACTTGGAGTAGTTCACTCTTGTTTCATGATCTAACTTGGAGTATAACACTTGCAGATGATTATTAACACTTGCAGAGTACCAAATGAATTTGTTAATACCAAACTTTGTTGTTTAACATTGTTTATACCAAATGCATTTTTTAATTGCTCAACACTTGCTTGCTACTCCATTATAGGGGTACAAATGAACCATTGATTGTTCATGGCAGGAGTATTGGAGCTCACCAACTACATCTTGACCGGGATCGATGCCCTCTTCCTCTTCCATGTTCATATCATCTTGGAGTATGTCTTGTTCTTCAGCTGGAGTGCAATTGAGATCAAAATCCATGCCTCTTACGACTATGTCTATTTCCTTTTTAGTCTTGCCTATTACGAAGTTGGTGCAATGGAGCACAGGCTGCACCTTACGGACTGGAGCTGTTAGAATCTTGCCACAGTATAAGTTTATGCAAAATCAAGCAACATAGTACTCCAACATCATGCAATTCTAGTCTTGTCATGAAAATGATGTTGCATGATGTTGTAAAAGTGATTACGCCCTGTAGTACTTCATCATGCAATTGTATTCCAACATCATGCTATTACATTAATGACACTCCAACATCATGCAAGTTGTTTGATGAGTACTGCACTTTTACTCCAATGCGGCACTGATTTTTGAATGCTCCAACATCATGCAACTTCTCCAACATCATGCTCGATACTGATTTTGTCATGCTAAATTCTGTTGCCACAACCCTCAACACCATGCAAGCTGAATTGCCCGTTTTGGACTGTTGAGCGACCGGGACACAAGCCGGCGGCGTCTGCGATACTGGAGGTGGGCTGGCGAGGCCACAGGAGGTGATGTGTCTGCTGCAGGCGCTGGCCTTGGGATGACGAGGTGGGGATTTGGCTTGGCCGGGCGAGGAGGGGATCTGGCGGCCGGGAAGGCGGGGAGGATGGGAGGGATCTGCTGGGTGAGATGGGAGGCGATGGAGGTGGAGGATCGAGAGGTGGGGCGATGGAGTTGGAGGATCGAGAGGTGGAGGCGATGGAGTTGGAGGATCCAGAGGTGAAGCGATGGGCGGGCGGATCTGGAAGGCGACACAGGTGGAGATCGAGGAGAATTCAAAGCGAAGGGTAACTGGTCATTTATTGCTTTTCACAGGTGGGAAAAATCCCCAGCGTCATGTATTTCGGAACGGAGGGAGTAAGTGTTTCAATTTTCAAGTGTTTTCTATCTGTACCGAGCACTATAAATGAATGAAGCATGAGGAGAACCTCGTACGTCCCACATCGACCTATACCTCCAGCCGCTCCTTACCCCACTCAAGCAATGGCGATCCCAAGCCCATCGCTTTGCTCTTCGCTTTCGCGGCCGTGGCGGCGACGCTGCCGCCGTCCGAAGCGAGGGTCCAGGCGTCCACAACCGCGAACGAAGAAGAAGCAGATCCTTCGTCCAAGGCCGCCGCCCAGGCCGGAAGCTCCCCCGGCTTCTCACTGCCGTTGCCTCAGATCCCCGGCCTTCCGCCGTTGTTCGGAGGCTTCCCGTTCCCGCCACCAGCTCAACGCCTGCCCGGCTTCCCACACGTCCCGCCCAGCGCTGGCTCTGCTGCCGCCCCATCGCGGCACCGCCCGCAGAGTGCCTAACGCCATTGATGCAGATGGCGCCATGCGTGGACTACCTCACCAACATCACCGTCGTCACGCCCCCGGCCGTGTCTTTGCGGCGGCTGGCGGTCCTCGGCGCGCGCCCATACGCCTACGCCCGCGGCATGAGCGGCTCTGAAGCACCGTCGTGAAAACTTCGTGTATCCCGTGCGGGGCGTCGCCGTCTGGCGTCTGGCGTGTCTGGCGGGATACGGGTATCGAAGAAGTATCGTATTTTCGATCAAAAAGAAAAGAAAAAGCCGATACGTTACGTTCAACATCCATGATACGGTTGGGACCGCCAGCCCGAGAGAAGCCCGCTTTCTCTCCTGTTTGCGGCGCTTGAAGGAAGCGAGCCGCCGCGCGTGGACTCACCGCCCGCCGCCGCAGATTGAAGTGGCTCGGCGCCGCCTCCGCAATCGCCTCGCTGCCTTGTCGACTCGCCATGCCGCCGCCTTGGTTGACTAGAATCATCTCCGGCGCCGTCGTCGATCGCCCGACAAGAGCGAGGAAAGATAGATCCGCGAATTCTCATTATCTACTCCTCCGTTCGAAATACATGGCGCGGGATTTTTCCCGACCGGTGAAAAAGCAGCGAAATGACCAGAGTTACCCTTGGTTTTGAATTCTCTCCTCGATCTCCACCAGTGCGTCTTCCAAATCCGCCCGCCTCCGCCGCCCCACCTCTGGATCCTCCAACTCCATCGCCTCCACCTCTGGATCCTCCAACTCCATCGCCCCCACCTCTGGATCCTCCACCTCCATCGCCTCCCATCTCACCCAGCAGATCCTCCCATCCTCCCGTCTTCTGGGCGTGCAGATCCCCCTCTCGTCTGGGCAGCAAATCCCCACCTCGTCATCCCAAGGCCAGCGCCTGCTGCGGTGCCATCACCCTCCCGAGGCCTCGCCCGGCTCCACCTCCAGTCTGCGCAGATCGCCACCCGCTTGAGTCTGGTGGTTCAACAGTCCAAAAGCGGGCAATTCAGTTGCATGGTGTTGAGGTTGTGGCAACAGAATTTAGCATGACAAAAATCAGTACTAGAGCATGATGTTGGAGTAGTTGCATGATGTTGGAGCATTCAAAAATCGATGCCGCATTGGAGTAAAAGTGCGATACTCTTGAAGCAGGTTGCATGATGTTGGAGTGTCATTAAGAATAGCATGATGTTGGAATACAATTGCATGATGAAGTACTACGAGGCAGAATCACTTTTACAACATCATGCAACATCATTTTCATGACAAGACTAGAATTGCATGATGTTGGAGTACTACGATGCTTGATTTTGCATAAACTTATCTTGTGGCGATGCACGAGCAGGCTCGGTGTCGGAAGGTGCAGCTCGGGCTCCATTGCACCAACTTCGAATAGGCGAGACTCAAAAGGAAATAGACATAGTCGAGGCAGAGGCATGGATTTTGATCTCAATTGCACTCCAATGAAGAACAAGACATACTCCAAGATGATATGAACATGGAAGAGGAAGAGGCATCGATCCGGTCAAGATGTAGTTGGTGAGCTCCAATACTCACGCCATGAACAATCAATGGTTCATTTGTACCCCTATAATGGAGTAGCAAGCAAGTGTTGAGCAATTAAAAAATGCATTTGGTATAAACAATGTTAAACAACAAAGTTTGGTATTAACAAATTCATTTGGTACTCTTGCAAGTGTTAATAATCATCTACAAGTGTTATACTCCAAGTTAGATCATGAAACAATGAGTGAACTACTCCAAGTTAAGCTGAAACAACAATAGTAATACTACTCCGGTTTACGAAAATGAGCAGTTCATTTAGCAACTTTAGATCAAACTGAATACTCCAGGAAAAGTTTAGATCATACTCCAGGAAAAATATGATCAAGTAGTGATCAAACTGAATAATCCATGAAAAACATGATCAAGTTTAGATCAAATTGAATACTCTAGTTTCTAAAAATGAACAGTAAGAGTAGCTCATTTAGCAAGTTTCTGAAAATGAACAGTAACTCTAGTTTCTGAAAATGAACAGTAGCTCATTTATCATTTCATCAATTTATCATTTGATCATTTCTTGTTGTTTTTCATTTGATCATTTGAGCATGGACTAATATTTTTTTTCATTGTTTTGTTTCTTGTTGCAGTTATTGAGCAAGGAGTTAGAAAAAAGAAAACCCTCACTAACGAGCAAAAGTATGCTGCTTATGTGGCATTGCATTCAGTGTGCATGAGCAGAGGTGGAAAATTCAAAAGAAATGATAAGAAAGACCTTGCACAATTTTTAAGGTAGAAGTGAGGAGTATCTGAGAGTTTGGCGAGGCGATGGAGCAAATTTCGAAGGTTTAGAGGTGGATGTTTCCGATCAGAGAAAAGGAAACTCTGGAAGAAAGCCAAAGGACATCAATTTAGAGCAAATCCCTACCATCCCACTAAACAAGAGGTCCACTATCAGATCTCTAGCTTGGCAATTGGGATGTAGCCCTACCACACTGCATAGAAAGTTCAAGCTAAATTTGATAAAAAGGCACACAAACTGTGTGAAGCCAACTCTAAAGGAAAAGAATATGAAGGATAGGATGGAATTTTGTATGTCAATGCTTGACGAGACAACCATAGAAACTTCAAGGCCTAAATTCAAGACGGTGCACAATGTTGTGCACATTGATGAAAGTGGTTCAATATGACGAAGAAAAATAAGACCTACTATCTGCTTTGGATGGGGAGGAGGAGCCTCTGAGGCCTATACATGGCAACTGCATTGGCAAGGTGATGTTCTTAACGGCCGTTGCTAGGCCAAGGTGGGATCGTGAAGGAAGCGTGACCTTCTCAGGGAAAATCGGTATCGGCCATTTGTGAAAGAAGTTCCGCCAGAGGAGGAAGTGATAACAGGCCCAGAGGTACAATAGAGACAAAGTCCATAAAGGTCGACGTAAAAAGTGATGAGGAGTTCACGATAGAGAAGGTCTTGCCCGTGATACAAGCGGTTTGGCTCGAAAGTGATCTTTGATGAGACCATCTATATTCAGCAGGATAATGCTAAGCCCCATATCTTGCCAAATGACCCAGAATTTCTAGTAGTATCGCATAAAAAGCTGGACTTGACATCGAATAATACAACAGACCATATGATCCCGATTTGAATGTGCTTGACCTTGGGTTTTCAACTCGCTTCAATCCCTAACAGTTATCTCGAGTCCTAAAACATTACAAGACCTTATTAATGGTGTTTTGGAGGAATTTGAAGGCTATGAGGTTTACAAGCTCAATAGAATTTTCCTAACTCGCAAACGTGCATGATTGAGATCCTAAACCATGCGGGGGCAATGGGTATAAAATACCACATGTGAACAAGGAAAGGCTCGAGGTGTTGGGCAGCTACCTCCAAGATTGTCATGCCCTCAAGAGGTTTACGCAAATGCCCTACACAACTTAGGGCTAATGGAGATGGTTCGATAATGGAAGAGGCTGAGATGCTTGTTGTCAAGAGACACGAGATGTTGTTGCCAAGAGACACGAGGATGCTTGTTGTCAAGAGACTTGAGATGCTTGTTGTCAAGAGACACGAGATGTGCTTGTTGCCAAGAGACTGAGGATGCTTGTTGTCAAGAGACTTGAGATGCTTGTTGTGAATAGACTGAGATGAGGCTTGTGGAGTATGCTTGTTGCATCCTTGTGATTATTTGTGTGGAGTATGAGTATAATCCATATTTGAGTATGTTTGCAAAGGCTTGTCTTGAGTGGATTTTTTACTCCATTTGTATGATCATTTTATTCCATATGTTTGCATCGGCTTGTGTGGGCGAATTCTCTTATTTTCTTAGGAGGAAAGGTCTAGGAGAGGAAAGGAGTGGAATAGAAGAGGAGAGGATTAATTTAGATTTAATTAGCGTAAAAGGTTTAATTTAGATTTAATTAATGAAAAGGTTTAATTTAAGTTTAATTAACTAAAAGGTTTAATTTAAGTTTGATTAACTAAAAGGTTTATTTTAGATTTAATTAACGAAAAGGTTTTAATTTACAGCTTAATTTCGAGATAAGAGAAGAGAAGAGAGAGAGATAAGAAGAGAGTAAGTAATCGGATTAAGCTATTGAAGTAAGTAACTCCATGGAGTACTAATGTCCAGGAGTACTCCAATGCTTTATTAATAAACAAGACAGTACTAATGTCCAGGAGTACTCCAATTCAAGAAAAGAAAGGAGAAGAGAAGAGATCCAAGAACTACTCCTACTGGAATTGTCACTAGGTAATACTACTGCTGTCTTACACAATACTCCTACTCCAAGAACTACTCCTACTGCCAAGTACTGAAGAGAAGAGAAGAGAAGAGAAGAGAGGAGAGGAGAAGAGCAATATACACTAAATTACCCCACTAAACAGCAAAAGGTTTGAGTTAGTTTAATTAACAGAAAAAGGTTTAAGTTAGTTTAATTAATAGAAAAATGTTTTAGTTAATTTAATTAAAGAAACTGAAAGGTTTGAGTTAATTTAAATTAATTGAAAAGAGAAGAGAAGATCTACACTACTCCAAATTTTGAACTCACTTTTTTATTTGAGAAGAGAAGAGCAGAGCAAGCACTCCATCGCTCCAAGCTAATCTGACAAACCGTAAACTCCAAATCTGATTATTCAGTGCTCCAAATGTTGGATCTGTTTGCTACTCCAAATTTTGCAACCACTACTCAAAACAATACTTAAACTACGAAACTACAGCAGAACAGACTAATATTTTTTTCATTGTTTTGTTTCTTGTTGCGCTTATTGAGCAAGGAGTTAGAAAAAGAAAACCCTCACTAACGAGCAAAAGTATGTCGCTTATGTGGCATTGCATTCAAGTGCATGAGCAGAGGTGGAAAATTCAAAAGAAATGATAAGAAAGACCTTGCACAATTTTTTAAGGTAGAAGTGAGGAGTATACAGAGAGTTTGGCAGAAGGCGATGGAGCAAATTTCAGAAGGTTTAGAGGTGGATGTTTCCGATCAGAGAAAAGGAAACTCTGGAAGAAAGCCAAAGGACATCAATTTAGAGCAAATCCCTACCATCCCACTAAACAAGAGGTCCACTATCAGATCTCTAGCTTGGCAATTGGGATGTAGCCCTACCACACTGCATAGAAAGTTCAAGCTAAATTTGATAAAAAGGCACACAAACTGTGTGAAGCCAACTCTAAAGGAAAAGAATATGAAGGATAGGATGGAATTTTGTATGTCAATGCTTGACGAGACAACCATAGAAACTTCAAGGCCTAAATTCAAGACGGTGCACAATGTTGTGCACATTGATGAGAAGTGGTTCAATATGACGAAGAAAAATAAGACCTACTATCTGGCTGGATGGGGAGGAGGAGCCACGAGGCCTATACATGGCAAATCGCATTGGCAAGGTGATGTTCTTAACGGCCGCTGCTAGGCCAAGGTGGGATCGTGAAGGAAACGTGACCTTCTCTCGGGAAAATCGGTATCCGCCATTTGTGAAAGAAGTTCCCGCCGAGGAGAAGTGATAACAGCCCAGAGGTACAATAGAGACAAAGTCCATAAAGGTCGACGTAAAAGTGATGAGGAGTTCTCGATAGAGAAGGTCTTGCCACGATACAAGCGCTTTGGCTCGAAAGTGATGCCGACAGACCATCTATATTCAGCAGGATAATGCTAAGCCCCATATCTTGCCAAATGACCCAGAATTTCTAGTAGCTGTCGCAAAAACTGGACTTGACATCAGAATAATACAACAGCCCGCCAACAGTCCTGATTTGAATGTGCTTGACCTTGGGTTTTTCAACTCGCTTCAATCCCTAACAGATTGTCTGAGTCCTAAAACATTACAAGACCTTATTAATGGTGTTTTGGAGGAATTTGAAGGCTATGAGGTTTACAAGCTCAATAGAATTTTCCTAACTCTGCAAACGTGCATGATTGAGATCCTAAACCATGCAGGGGGCAATGGGTATAAAATACCACATGTGAACAAGGAAAGGCTCGAGGGTGTTGGGCAGCTACCTCCAAGATTGTCATGCCCTCAAGAGGTTTACGCAAATGCCCTACACAACTTAGGGCTAATGGAGATGGTTCAGTAATGGAAGAGGCCTGAGATGCTTGTTGTCAAGAGACCTGAGATGTTGTTGCCAAGAGACCTGAGGATGCTTGTTGTCAAGAGACTTGAGATGCTTGTTGTCAAGAGACCTGAGATGTGCTTGTTGCCAAGAGACCTGAGGATGCTTGTTGTCAAGAGACTTGAGATGCTTGTTGTGAATAGACCTGAGATGAGGCTTGTGGAGTATGCTTGTTGCATCCTTGTGATTATTTGTGTGGAGTATGAGTATAATCCATATTTGAGTATGTTTGCAAAGGCTTGTGCTGAGTGGATTTTTTTACTCCATTTGTATGATCATTTTTATTCCATATGTTTGCATCGGCTTGTGTGGAGCGAATTCTCTTATTTTCTTAGGAGGAAAGGTCTAGGAGAGGAAAGGAGTGGAATAGAAGAGGAGAGGATTAATTTAGATTTAATTAGCGTAAAAGGTTTAATTTAGATTTAATTAATGTAAAAGGTTTAATTTAAGTTTAATTAACTAAAAGGTTTAATTTAAGTTTGATTAACTAAAAGGTTTATTTTAGATTTAATTAATGTAAAAGGTTTTAATTTACGCTAATTTCCAGATAAGAGAAGAGAAGAGAGGAGAGATAAGAAGAGAGTAAGTAATCGGATTAAGCTATTGAAGTAAGTAACTCCATGGAGTACTAATGTCCGAGTACTCCAATGCTTTATTAATAAACAAGACAAGATTAATGTCCAGGAGTACTCCAATTCAAGAAAAGAAAGGAGAAGAGAAGAGATCCAAGAACTACTCCTACCGGAATTGTCACTAGGTAATACTATCGCTGTCTTACACAATACTCCTACTCCAAGAACTACTCCTACTGCCAAGTACTGAAGAGAAGAGAAGAGAAGAGAAGAGAGGAGAGGAGAAGAGCAATATACACTAAATTACCCCACTAAACAGCAAAAGGTTTGAGTTAGTTTAATTAACAGAAAAAGGTTTAAGTTAGTTTAATTAATAGAAAAATGTTTTAGTTAATTTAATTAAAGAAACTGAAAGGTTTGAGTTAATTTAAATTAATTGAAAAGAGAAGAGAAGATCTACACTACTCCAAATTTTGAACTCACTTTTTTTATTTGAGAAGAGAAGAGCAGAGCAAGCACTGCTACTGCTCCAAGCTAATCTGACTGCAAACCAGAAACTCCAAATCTGATTATTCAGGTGCTCCAAATGTTGGATCTGTTTGCTACTCCAAATTTTGCAACCACTACTCGAAAACAATACTTAAACTACGTAAACTACAGCAGAACAATTGCAGTTTTGAAGTAAAGCTTCATTAATTTTGAAGTTTAAATTAAACTTTCAGTTAAAATGGAGAGAAGATGGAGATAAACTACGTAGTATACTGTTGGAGTACTCACTAACTCTCGTAAGATGAGTACAATACAAGATCGCTGCAAGAGGAGTACAAGACTCCACTAGCTCATTGCAAATTTAACCAAAACTACAAAGAGTACGATGTTGGTGAGGAAACAACAGTTGCAAGAGGAGTAGTAAAATCAGTCCTACTCTTAACCCTATTAAGCTCACAGATGTTGGTGCACAGAGAAAGAGCCTCACTTAATTCCAAACAAGACTCCAAAACATGCAATTCCACATCGGACACGCAGATGATACTCCTCTGAATGAATGATCAAGCAGAAAGGCCGAGCACAACGAGCACGACGCCAGCGTCGGCACCACAAGCACCACCGCCGCCGCCTGCAAGCACAACAGAGGATTGGAACTCAATCGAACGACAATCAAGCAAAACAATCGACCATCGACAAGAAACCTCTCAAGAAATGTTGAAATGTCTGCTGCTTGGTTGATTACAGAGAGCTCGGTAGGCAATTAAGGCCTCACATATGACATTAGCATCCATAACATTTGCTAGCACTACTCCTAGCAGTACACAAGATCACAAGAATCTCCATTTGCTAGCACTACTCCTAGCAGTACACAAGATCACAAGAATCTCCATTTGCTAGCACTACTCCTAGCATCTGACATTAAGTTTTCACGGAGAAGAGACAGGAAGAGGAAGAGAGAGCAATACCTCCAAGAGTCATCATCCATGGACGCATAGTCGGGCCACCGCGTCCATCCTCTCGCCACCGACGCAACACTGCTCCTCAAGGAGTCGCCATGGAGGCGCGACGCGAGGAGGATTTGCGGCGGCAGGCGACGACAAAGCCGCCGCAGTGGTGTTAGACCGCATCCTTCGACGTCGGTGGTGTACGACGACTCAAGCACGGGGCAGGGCGGAGGTGCTGCTAGGGTCCAGCTGCTCACCATCCTCCTCTCCTTGGCAAGATCGGCGCTTCGGCACCGCTGCTTGCTCCTTGTCACCGCCACAGATGCAAGCAGCTCCCCACAACCAAGACAGATCCGGCAGCTTCTCACCGCCACAGCCTCCTCTTCCGCAGCTCCTCCTACTCCAGAGTCCTCCGGCGGTAAAAATCGAATCTTGGGACAACGAAGCGTGGATGACGCGAGAGAAAGAGGGCAGCGGCGACGCGTTAAGGGAGATGCAGCGACGCAGCGAGGGAGATGCAATGCTAAGCTAAGCGAGGGAGATCTTGCGGCGAGGCGGGCGAGGAGATGTGGCGCCACGGGGAGGAGATGCGGTGGGAGAGAGGCAGAGAGCGATACGGGCGAGGGAGACAGAGAGAGTGAGAGAGAGGGACTGAGAGCGATGCGGTTGAGGGTAAAAATGGAAAACGCGTATATTTCATAGTCATGTATTTCGGAACGGAGGGAGTAGTTGATTTATACGCAGTACATGATTTTTGCTTCGATAGCTCTTCGCTCCCTGTTCTAGTTACAAACTGGGCAGACGATGCTTGGTTAGCTTCTTGCAAACTGAAGTTGCTTGGTGATGGCGCTGCTCTGCTGCCACTTGCTACTGTTTTCTATTAGGAGTACTAGTTTACTACTGCTACTGCTTGCTGTTGCTCACACATTCTATTATGTTTTCTTCTTATTACATGTCATTTTACTAATTATTTATATGTACTCGCCGTATCGCCGTATTGACGTTTCTACAAACTGCCGTATCCCGTATCGCCGTACTCGTATCGCCGTATCGGTGCTTCATAGATGAACGGCAGCATGAGCAGGCTCTTCCCCAGGCCCATCGATCCGATCCGGATGCTCATCCTGCCGCTCAGGTGCGGCGCCATGCTGCCTCTAGGGACGCTTCTCACGTGCTCCGGTACGTTACAGCTTTTACGTGTCGTTGCTATGGTTTTGTTCTTTCGTTCCGTGTCACCGTGTGGATCGTTAATGAATTCATGGTGATGTTCGACAGCTCAACCCCTACCGCCGCTGGCGCCCCCTAGTACCACTCGAGCGCCCCCTACTTCTCCCGTGTCCCCGGCGCCTGCTAGTTCGCCCGTGTCAACACCTACAGGTAATATAATCTGTAACCACATCAGCCTGAATTCTGTGATATATATGCATGTCCTCTATAATATCTAATGTATATATTCCCTTCTGATTTTGTCTTGGCAGAGGCATTCCCATAAAAGCGAGAAGATGATGCATGGTTTCGTGAAGATTATTCATCAGTTGATGTTTAGTTGCATAGCCGCTTTAGTTTTACCAAGACGTAGAAGTACTAAGGATATTCCCGAGTTTACACAGCCATGGAGAGTATAGTCCTGTATAAGGTCGTCAATGGATAGCATACTACTCCCTCCGTTCCTAAATGTAAGTCTTTTTAGATATTCCACTACAAACTACATACGCATGTATATAGACATATTTTAGAGTTTACATTCACTCAATTTGCTCCGTATGTAGACCATAGTGAAATCTCTAAAAAGACTTATATTTAGGAACGGAGGGAGTAGATAAATATATATTCGTTATTTGAATGAATTTCTACTTTTTTTTATTGATTGGAATTTTTTGTAGGTAGCTTACCAAGCTGACCGCTTCGTAACAATGAATGAATTTGTTGTATATACATATGTGTTGCTTGTGTTCAAACTTAGAAGTCGTAATCAAAAATTCGAACCAGGAACGACGTTCACATCATCAGAGACCTTGGCTTGGCAGGGGCATGCAAAGACAGAATAACGAGCCTCTGTTTTCCTGTTAAAAAATGGGCCTCCGTTTTCCTAGCCCACGAACGAAATGCTGCAGGTCCACCTCGCAGCTCGCAGCTGTCCGCTGGCTTTGCCTCGAAAAGAAAAAAAGGTCTGTCTGCTTCTTCCACGTCGACGCGATGACACAACACGCGGCCGAGGGCGCGCTGGCGTGGCGCGACCCGGACCTGCCCAACACGTGGGACTGTGGGAAGATTCCCGGGCCGAATTGCAGGAACGACCCTGCCTTTTTACGGATGCGCCGGTTGCGCCCTGGAGAACTGCCTCCTAGTTGTATCGAGTTGGAAAAAATGTTTTCACTATATGAAAATATCTAGAAAAATGCTTTCACCATATGGAAATATCCCGACGGTGTATAAAAGGACAGTTAGAAATTAACACCAGTTGGGATAAATCTAGGACCCCAATAGCTGGCCACAGTTCGTTAGCTAGGGTGGTAGTATTTACGAACCCCTAAATGGAATTTTATATGTACCGGGTGAGGTTGGATTGGTATTTTGAACTGCCATGTCATTGTTTTTGCGAGGAGGTTTGGTAAAAAAATATGCAAGCATCATGTGCAGAAGACTGTTCTGGGGACGTTCGTCGGGATTGGGCTTCTAGTGAACGTTCGCCAAATATTATTATGGCAAATCTATTGGTTCGCATCCCAAATTCTTCGTTTTCGAGTCAAGAATTTTGACTAATTTTTTGTAGCATCCTCACAATGAATAAGACAGTTGGAAAATCACATTAATTAGGATAAAAGCTACAGAAAATGATTTGAATCAGTGTGATGATCCTCCGTTCAACATGTAATCCGTGGGCCCACATGTGACTTTATCACATCTCCACTTCTCTAGAAATATATCTATCTCCCCTCTCTTCTTTCATCATCCATAGTGGCGTGTCTCACCTCTCTCGTCTCTCTCCCTTCCCTGATACAAATCACGACGCTCTAGCAGTCAGAACTCACCTCGTTGCACCATCGTGTTGCAAGCACGCCCTCTCTCGCCTCCCCCTCCCGCCTCCTTCTCATCCATCCAGATCGTTACATCCGTCGATAGACAGTCGTCGATGTCCCATGCCGTTGTTGCAAGCACCCAAGGCGCTCATGTGGGCGCGCTGCTGCAAAGATTTCACGAATCTACGTACCGCGGGATCTCGTCTCCTCATCGGTGGTCGTTTCGACCTTAACGGTGTAGGCATAACAATACGATGTTCGATAGATTACGTTCTTTTTGGCAACTAATGTGTGTTCCTAGGGTCGGGTTGGGAGGAGTGACGTGTGTGCGTGATCTAATAGTTGGGGGTGAATCCGCTGCACGGCTCAGGAGGGGGCAAATCATGGGTTTTTATTGCCAGCCAACGCCTAGAATCGTCCTAGGGTTATCGGTCTGCACACAAAAGTTTACGTCTACAACTATTTTTGTTGGTTTGGGTGAACTGCCGGATAAGTTCTGGCGGTCTATCATTGTACATTCTTGAGGGAATATTTGATAATCTTTGTTGCACTGTAACTGATAGATTCATCGGTTTCTGCAGCTAGGTTAAACCTCCCAGCCGCGAGAATATCTTGAAAAATCTAGAGTCAAAATAGACGACCGTTCTGCGGTATCCGCACGTATTAAAATATTGGTTAGGCTGCACTTTGTTGTCCTGGACAAAGATTGCCAAGAGAACTAGTAGTTAAGTGTCTGACCCTACAGGTTTGGCTATATGTGGACATGACCCGGAACACCTTCCGGTTAATAACTAATAGCGGAATCTAGACACCCATGTTAATTCAGACACCTATATGAAGATCTTTATGCAGGCCCGTCGATGGAGGGGGCCAAGGTGGGCGACCGCCCAGGGCCCCCAAAATTTGGGGCCCCCAAATTACTGGGTATTAGTAGTGTGTGTGTGTGTACCAATATAATCACACTTTGCCATTTAATCCAGCGGCAAGGCCTAAGCAAAGTACGCAGCAACAAAAAGCCAGCCCGCGAGGCCTTCTTAAGTGTTCCCATCGATCGCTAACACGCCGCCGGTTCGCCTGCTTCCGCCAAACGAGCAGATGCCGTCTCCTGCCTTCGGCCAATCGCCCGCCTGCTGCTTTCGCGGTTCCGCCAATCGCCAAGGTGCCGTCCGCTGCTCCCTCCGCCAATTGCTCGCCTGGAACGTCGTCAGCTGACCGCTGCTGCCTTTCGCGTGTGCGGTTCCGCCATCGGCTATAACCCAGGTCTCCATCTACTAGGTATACAATTTAATTTTATCATCCCTGTACTTGGTAGATTTCTAATTTTGATCTCCCTGACCTAGGTCAGGAGCAGGCCCTAGTTAGGAGCAGCCGAGTAGGATGATATTATCATCATGTGTCCATGGGCTGGGCATTGATAAATGACAATGAATTTATTTATCAACGGTGCTAGGTTAGGAGTAAGATATAACAGACTGAAATTGCGTAATAAACTGAGAGTACGCCTCAGTTATATTAGTTCTCATGTTATATGACTGTTTTTAAAATTTTGGGCCCAATTTTGATTCTCGTCCCGGGGCCCCGAATTTCTAGAGACGGCTCTGTCTTTATGGAGTGAAGATTATGTTTCCACATACACTTCCCTTTTCTTTGCGATATATTTACAAAACCAGAGGCGAGACTTTTATTGATGCAATACTAAGTTATCACTGTTACTTTTTTGATTTGCTCGTAAGCATCTTTATGATCCCTGTGATATGGGAAACGTTTGGCAGCCCAAAAGTAACCATCTGGTACGAAGGCTTACGTTATTCTCATGGTCTAAGGACGTAAGTAATATTAACACATAACATGATAATATCGACAAGTAAGTGACGATTCCTCACGGTATATCATAAGTATTCGGTCTGTCCAACACCATTGTTCAACCAACAATGTGTTTCCATTACTGTTGGCATCCTTATTATTTTAACAATGCCCGTGATCAGTAAAACAAGATAATCTGCGGTACATGAGCTAGTCTTAGAACCAATACTAGGGATCTATATGGTGTTTATGTTTCCACATAAATTGAGTTTTCCTATAGCTCTCTCATTCATGAATCATTGCAATTATATCATAGAAATATAAACATTAATTGCAAAAATGAAAATAAATAATACTTTATTATTTTTTCTAGGGCAATATTTTCAACACGGTCACCACGTGGCAATCAAGCACACATCTCAAAACAACTCAAAGGATAGGAACATTGAACTAAACAGGTCTAACGGTAACGGTCAATGGAAATTGACCTAACTTAATCTTTCTCCTAGATGCCCGCGTTCTAAAAAAACCTTGTAAAACGTAAAGGCTCCAGTTTGCCAAAATCAAGCAAGTGCCTCGTACGCCTGATGATTCAGGGAAACAGAAGACTCTACGTATTATCGAAATAAATTTGAATATCTTGTTTGACTTTATTCAATGTTTATAATGCTTCGTATAGGAATGCCATGCAAATTTATGGGGTGTCGTTTGAGTTTCTCCGACCCTTTCAAATTATCTTCCCAACGAAGAATCAAGCTCATCTAGTGCATGTACTTTTATCCAAGAAATATTATGTACATTGATAATTTGTATTCATGTTGTTGTTCAAAATTATAAATTGACTCAAAATGAGTGTAAGAAATAATTTATAGTGGACGTGAAACATCTTATGGAACTTTGTTGAAAATGTAGCTCATACGAATCTTGGTCGTCACACTCTTTTGATCAAAGCTTCCAAGCACTTCCTCTCAAATTCTTGTGGAATCATTCAGTTCAAATCATTCTTGAATGCAAAGTAGTCACTCCAACGGTGAATGATGTGTGGGCTAGAGGTGGAGCCCATGGATAACTAGGTTGACATCCGATTTGTCGCCTGTCTTTGGTCTTTATGCGTTCATGTTATCAGTCGCCTCCCAAATCAGTGTTTATGTGCATATATTTTTTTATTCTAAGGCTAGTTATCATTAATGTTGATTTCTTTTAAGTTGGAACTTGGTGTACATGTATCCTAAATTGATATGATTTTATTACATGCATTGCAATAGTATTGTATTTATGCAATTACGGTTAATCTATGTTGCATTGGTAGGTGGCCCAAGTTGGCTGTAAATGTGATAGTTTAATTGCGTACCATGGTCTTAGCTTTTGCATGGTACGTAATTTGTTTGCATATTTAGTTCCTTGTATCTATAATCTGTCATACTACATCAATGAAAACATTTATATTACTCTCACATGTTACGTGAGATCTTTCTTATAAATTAATATTATGCCAGTTTATTTCATGACTTTAAGCTCCGCGTTCCCCTTCGATTCATTCGTAGGCATGCTTGACAATGTCAAATGTTGGCACAACTATCAAGCGTTGATGCATTTTCGAGCCAACTACCCTCGAAGTCATCTTGATGAAGTGTCCTCTTTTTGTGCCGCACCAATATATGTGCCCGCACCGGTAGTTCATTCTTTTCGAAGTTCTTGGTTCAACCATGGTCGATGGTGTCCTTGTCGGGCAAGTTGTTGGAAAAGTTCCTCATGGAGCAAGGTGTCCTCGATGTCTCGATCAACATGGTTGTCGATCCTCACAACACTTTGTCAGGGCTAGTTAAAAAAATGGCATTTTTTCTAACAAAAGGTAAGTACGTATATTTAACAAGGTAAAAAAATGGTGAGTACACAGAATTAATATGCGGTAGAGAGAAAAGATACATCCATGCTCCCTAAAAAAGGTACGCGGTAGAGAAAATGGTTAGAGCAACTCTAGCAGACCCCGCATCCTGCCTCGACCCGGAAAATAACTGCCAACATGCGGGTCAGGGCGGAAAAACCTACCCGATCAGACCCCCATCCCGCCCTGGCCCCCAAAAAAATTTGAGGGGCGCGGCAAAATCTCGGCCTCAACCCATGTATTCGCGGGTTTCCCCCTCGCCGCTGTTGTGCCCTGCATATAAGCGGAAACGGTTGATGGGGGGACATTTCAGCCCGCGCTTTCCCCCACCAACTGAAGGAAATATGCCCTAGAGGCAATAATAAAGTTATTATTTATTTTCTCATATCATGATAAATGTTCATTATTCATGCTAGAATTGTATTACCCGGAAACATGATACATGTGTGAATACATAGACAAACATAGTGTCACTAGTATGCCTCTACTTGACTAGCTCATAAATCAAAGATGGTTAAGTTTCCTAACCATAGACATAAGTTGTCATTTGATTAACGGGATCACATCATTAGGAGAATGATGTGACTGGCTTGACCCATTCAGTTAGCTTAGCACTTGATCGTTTAGTATGTTGCTATTGCTTTCTTCATGACTTATACATGTTCCTATGACTATGAGATTATGTAACTCCCATTTACCGGAGGAACACTTTGTGTGCTACCAAACATCACAACGTGCTGGGGGTGATTATAAAGGTGCTCTACAGGTGTCTCCAAAGGTACTTGTTGAGTTGACGTATTTCGAGATTCGGATTTGTCACTCCGATTGTCGGAGAGGTATCTCTGGGCCCTCTCGGTAATGCACATCACTATAAGCCTTGCAAGCCATGTAGTTAATGAGTTAGTTACGAATTGATGCATTACGTAACGAGTAAAGAGACTTGCCGGTAACGAGATTGAACTAGGTATTGAGATACCGACGATCGAATCTCGGGCAAGTAACATACTGATGACAAAGGGAACAACATATGTTGTTATGCGGTTTGACCGATAAAGATCTTCGTAGAATATGTAGGAGCCAATATGAGCATCCAGGTTCTGCTATTGGTTATTGACTGGAAACAGTTCTAGGTCATGTCTACATAGTTCTCGAACCCGTAGGGTCCGCACGCTTAACGTTACGATGACAGTTATAATATGAGTTTTTGATGTACCGAAGGTTGTTCGGAGTCCCGGATGTGATCACGGACATGATGAGGAGTCTCAAAATGGTCGATACATAAAGATCGATATATTGGACGACTATATTTGGACACCGGAAAGGTTCCGGGTAAGATTGGGACTATACCGGAGCTCCGGGAGGTTACCGAAACCCCCCGGTAGGTATATGGGCCTTATTGGGACTTAGTGGAAAGGAGGGAGAAGGAGCAAAGGAGGGGGCGCCCCCCCCAAGCCCAATCCGAATTGGGAGGCCCCCCTTTCCTTCTTCCCTCCCCTCTCTTCCTTCCCTCTCCTACTCCTAATAGGAAAGGGGGGGCAAACCTACTTGGAGTAGGATTGCCCCCCTAGGGCGCGCCTCTCCCCTTGGCCGGCCCTCTCCTCCTCCCTCCTTTATATACGGAGGAGGGGGGGCACCCCATAGACACACAAGTTGATCTTCGTGATCGTTCCTTAGCCGTGTGCGCTGCCCCCCTCCACCATATTCCACCTCGGTTATATCATAGCGGTGCTTAGGCGAAGCCCTGTGTCGGTAGAACATCATCACCGTCACCACGTCGTCATGCTGACGGAACTCATCCCCGACACCCTACTGGATCGGAGTCCAGGGATCGTCATCGAGCTGAACGTGTGCTGAACTTGGAGGTGCCGTACGTTCGGTACTTGGATCGGTCGGATCATGAAGACGTACGACTACATCAACCGCGTTGTTCTAACGCTTCCGCTTTCGGTCTACGAGGGTACGTGGACAACACTCTCCCTTCTCATTGCTATGCATCACCATGATCTTGCGCATGCAAAGGAATTTTTTTGAAATTACTACGTTCCCCAACAGTGGCATCCGAGCCTAGGTTTTATGCATTGATGTTATATGCATGAGTAGAACACAAGTGAGTTGTGGGCGATACAAGTCATACTGCTTACCAGCATGTCATACTTTGGTTCAGCGGTATTGTTGGATGAAGTGGCCCGGACCGACATTACGCGTACGCTTACGCGAGACTAGTTTTACCGCCATGCTTTGCACACAGGTGACTAGCGGGTGTCTGTTTCTCCAACTTTATTGAACTGAGTGTGGCTACGCCCGGTCCTTGTGAAGGTTAAAACAACACTAACTTGACGAACTATCATTGTGGTTTTGATGCATAGATAAGAACGGTTCTTGCTCAGCCCGTAGCAGCCACGTAAAATTTGCAACAACAAAGTAGAGGACGTCTAACTTGTTTTTGCAGGGCATGTTGTGATGTGATATGGTCAAGACGTGATGCTATATTTTATTGTATGAGATGATCATGTTTTTTAACCGAGTTATCGGCAACTGGCAGGAGCCATATGGTTGTCGCTTTATTGTATGAAATGCAATCGGCATGTAATTGCTTTACTTTATCACTAAGTGGTAGCGATAGTCGTAGAAGCAATAGTTGGCGAGACGACAACGATGCTACGATGGAGATCAAGGTATCGCGCCGGTGATGATGGTGATCATGACAGTGCTTCAGAGATGGAGATCACAAGCACAAGATGATGATGGCCATATCATATCACTTATATTGATTGCATGTGATGTTTATCATTTATGCATCTTATCTTGCTTTGATTGACAGTAGCATTATAAGATGATCTCTCACTAAATTTCAAGATAAAAGTGTTCTCCCTGAGTATGCACCGTTGCCAAAGTTCGTCGTGCCCAGACACCACGTGATGATCGGGTGTGATAAGCTCTACATCCATCTACAACTGGTGCAAGCCAGTTTTGCACACGCAGAATACTCAGGTTAAACTTGACGAGCCTAGCATATGCAGATATGGCCTTGGAACACTGAGACCGAAAGGTCGAGCGTGAATCATATATTAGATATGATCAACATAGTTATGTTCACCATTGAAAACTACTCCATTTCACGTGATGATCGGTTATGGTTTAGTTGATTTGGATCACATGATCACTTAGATGATTAGAGAGATGTCTATCTAAGTGGGAGTTCTTAAGTAATATGATTAATTAAACTTAAATTTATCATGAACTTAGTACCTGATAGTATTTTGCTTGTCTATGTTTGTTGTAGATAGATGGCTCGTGTTGTTGTTCCGTTGAATTTTAATGCGTTCCTTGAGAAAGCAAAGTTGAAAGATGATGCTAGCAATTACACGGACTGGGTCCGTAACTTGAGGATTATCCTCATTGCTGCACAGAAGAATTACGTCTTGGAAGCACCGCTGGGTGCCAAGCTGCTGCAGGAGCAACACCAGATGTTGTGAACGTCTGGCAGAGCAAAGCTGATGACTACTCGATAGTTCAGTGTGCCATGCTTTACGGCTTAGAACCGGGACTTCAACGATGTTTTGAACGTCATGGAGCATATGAGATGTTCCAGGAGTTGAAGTTAATATTTCAAGCAAATGCCCGGATTGAGAGATATGAAGTCTCCAATAAGTTCTATAGCTGCAAGATGGAGGAGAATAGTTCACGGTGAGCATATACTCGTAATGTCCGGATATAACAATCACTTGATTCAACCGGGAGTTAATCTTCCGGATGATAGCGCCATTGATGTAATCCTTCAATCATCGCCACCAAGCTACAAGAGCTTCGTGATGAACTATAATATGCAAGGGATGGAAAAGACAATTCCGAGCTCTTCGCAATGCTAAAAGCTGCGGAGGTAGAAATCAAGAAGGAGCATCAAGTGTTGATGGTCAATAAGACCACCAGTTTCAAGAAAAGAGCAAAGGGAAAAGAAGGAACTTCAAGAAGAACAACAAACAAGTTGTCGCTCAGAGAAGAAACCCAAGTCCGGACCTAAGCACGAGATCGAGTGCTTCTACCGCAAGCGCATCGTCATTTGAAGCGAAATCGCCCCAAGTATTTGGCGGATAAGAAGGATGGCAAGGTGAACAAAGGTATATATGATATACATGTTATTGATGTGTACCTTACCAGAGCTTGCAGAGCACTGGTATTTGATATTGGTTCATTGCTAATATTTGCAACTCAAACAGGACTGACAGATTAAGCGGACACTGGCTAAGGACGAGGTGACGATGCGCGTGGGAAATGGTTCCAAAGTCGATGTGATCGCCGTCGGCACACTACCTCTACATCTACCTTCGGGATTAGTTTTAGACCTAAATAATTGTTATTTGGTGCCAGCGTTGAGCATGAACATTATATCTGGATCTTGTTTGATGCGAGACGGTTATTCATTTAAATATGAGAATAATGGTTGTTCTATTTATATGAGTAATATCTTTTATGGTCATGCACCTTTAAAGAGTGGTCTATTTTTGATGAATCTCGATAGTAGTGATACACATATTCATAATGTTGAAGCCAAAAGATGCAGAGTTGATAATGATAGTGCAACTTATTTGTGGCACTGCCGTTTAGGTCATATTGGTGTAAAGCGCATGAAGAAACTCCATACTGATGAACTTTTGGAATCACTTGATTATGAATCACTTGGTACTTGCGAACCATGCCTCATGGGCAAGATGACTAAAACACCGTTCTCCGGTACTATGGAGAGAGCAACTGATTTGTTGGAAATCATATATACTGATGTATGTGGTCCAATGGATGTTGAGGCTCGTGGCGGATATCGTTATTTTCTCACCTTCACAGATGATTTGAGCAGATATGGGTATATCTACTTAATGAAACATAAGTCTGAAACATTTGAAAAGTTCAAAGAATTTTAGAGTGAAGTTGAAAATCATCATAACAAGAAAATAAAGTTTCTACGATCCGATCGTGGATGAGAATATTTGAGTTACGAGTTTGGTTTACATTTGAAGCAATGCGGAATAGTTTTGCAACTCACGCCACCCGTAACACCACATCGTAATGGTGTGTCTGAATGTCGTAATCGTACTTTACTAGATATGGTGCGATCTATGATGTCTCTTACCGATTTACCGCTATCGTTTTGGGGTTATGCTTTAGAGACGGCCGCATTCACGTTAAATAGGGCACCGTCAAAATTCATTGAGACGACGCCTTATGAACTATGGTTTGGCAAGAAACCAAAGTTGTCGTTTCTTAAAGTTTGGGGCTGCGATGCTTATGTGAAAAAGCTTCAACCTGATAAGCTCGAACCCAAATCGGAGAAATGTGTCTTCATAGGATACCCAAAGGAAACTGTTGGGTACACCTTCTATCACAGATCCGAAGGCAAGACATTTGTTGCAAAGAATGGATCCTTTCTAGAGAAGGAGTTTCTCTCGAAAGAAGTGAGTGGGAGGAAAGTAGAACTTGATGAGGTAATCAGACTGCTCCTTTATTGGAAAATAGTTCATCACAGAAACCGGTTCCTGTGACGACTACACCAATAAGTGAGGAAGCTAATGATGATGATCATGAAACTTCAGAACAAGTTACTACAGAACCTCGTAGGTCAATCAGAGTAAGATCCGCACTAGAGTGGTACGGTAATCCTATTTTGGAGGTCATGTTACTTGACCATGGCGAGCCTACGAACTATGAGGAGGCGACGATGAACCTAGATTCCGCAAAATGGCTTGAAGCCATGAAATCTGAGATGGGATCCATGTATGAGAACAAAGTGTGGACTTTGGTTGACTTGCCCGATGATCGGCAAGCCATCGAGAATAAATGGATTTTTAAGAAGAAGACTGACGCTGATGGTAATGTTATTGTCTACAAAGCTCGACTTGTTGCAAAAGGTTTTCGACAAGTTCAAGGGGTTGATTACGATGAGACTTTCTCACCCGTAGCGATGCTTAAGTCTATCCGAATCATGTCTTGCCGCATTTTATGATTATGAAATTTGGCAAATGGATGTCAAAACTGCATTCCTGAATGGATTTCTGGAAGAAGAGTTGTATATGATGCAGCCGGAACGTTTTGTCGATCCAAAAGGTGCTAACAAAGTGTGCAAGCTCCAGCGATCCATCTATGGACCGTGCAGGCATCTCGAGTTGGAATAAACGGTTTGATAGTGTGATCAAAGCATATGGTTTTATACAAACTTTTGGAGAAGCTCAGATTTTACAAGAAAGTGAGTGGGAGCTCAGAGCATTTCGATATTATATGTAGATGACATATTGTTAATTGGAAATGATATAGAATTTCTGGGTAGCATAAAGGGATACTTGAATAAAAAAATTTCGATGAAAGACCTCGGTGAAGTTGCTTACATATTGGGCATCAAGATCTATAGAGATAGATCAAGACGCTTGATTGGACTTTCACAAAGCACATACCTTGATAAAGTTTTGAAAAAGTTCAAAATGGATTAGGCAAAGAAAGGATTCTTGCTCAGACATAAGGTGTGAAGTTGAGTCAGACTCAATGCCCGACCACTGCAGAAGATAGAGAGAAAATGAAAGGAGTTCCCTATGCTTCAGCCATAGGCTGTATGCGATGCTGTGTACCAGACCTGATGTGTGCCTTGCTATTAGTTTAGTAGGGAGGTACCAAAGTAATCCATGAGCGGATCACTGGACAGCGGTCAAGAACATCCTAAAATACCTGAAAAGGACTAAGGATGTGTTTCTCGTTTATGGAGGTGACAAAGAGCTAGTCGTAAATGGTTACGTCGATGCAAGCTTTGACACTGATCCAGACGATTCTAAATCGCAAACCGGATACGTGTTTTTATTAAACGGTGGAGCTGTAAGTTGGTGCCGTTCTAAACAAAGCGTCATAGCGGGATCTACATGCGAAGCGGAGTACATAGCTGCTTCGGAAGCAGCAAATGAAGGAGTCTGGATGAAGGAGTTCATTTCTGATCTAGGTGTCATACCTAGTGCATCGGGACCAATGAAGATCTTCTGTGACAATATTGGTGCAATTGCCTTGGCAAAGGAATCCAGATTTCACAAGAGGACCAAGCACATCAAGAGACGCTTCAATTCCATCTGGGACCAAGTCCAGGTGGGAGACATAGAGATTTGCAAGATACATACGGATCTGAATGTTGCAGACCCGTTGACTAAGCCTCTTCCACGAGCAAAACATGATCAGCACCAAGACTCCATGGGTGTTAGAACCATTACCGTGTAATCTAGATTATTGACTCTAGTGCAAGTGGGAGACTAAAGGAAATATGCCCTAGAGGCAATAATAAAGTTATTATTTATTTCCTCATATCATGATAAATGTTATTATTCATGCTAGAATTGTATTACCCGGAAACATGATACATGTGTGAATACATAGACAAACATAGTGTCACTAGTATGCCTCTACTTGACTAGCTCGTAAATCAAAGATGGTTAAGTTTCCTAACCATAGACGTGAGTTGTCATTTGATTAATGGGATCACATCATTAGGAGAATGATGTGATTGATTTGACCCATTCAGTTAGCTTAGCACTTGATCGTCTAGTATGTTGCTATTGCTTTCTTCATGACTTATACATGCTCCTATGACTATGAGATTATGTAACTCCCGTTTACCGGAGGAACACTTTGTGTGCTACCAAATGTCACAACATAACTGGGTGATTATAAAGGTGCTCTACAGGTGTCTCCAAAGGTACTTGTTGAGTTGACGTATTTTGAGATTAGGATTTGTCACTCCGATTGTCGGAGAGGTATCTCTGGGCCCTCTCGGTAATGCACATCACTATAAGCCTTGCAAGCCATGTAGCTAATGAGTTAGTTACGGAATGATGCATTACATAATGAGTAAAGAGACTTGCCGGTAACGAGATTGGACTAGGTATTGAGATACCGACGATCGAATCTCGGGCAAGTAACATACCGATGACAAAGGGAACAACGTATGTTGTTATGCGGTTTGACCGATAAAGATCTTCGTAGAATATGTAGGAGCCAATATGAGCATCCGTGTTCGGTATTGGTTATCGATCGAAACAGTTCTAGGTCATGTCTACATAGTTCTCGAACCCATAGGGTCCGCACGCTTAACGCTATGCGATGGCGGTTATAATATGAGTTTTGATGTACCAAAGGTTGTTCGAGTCCGGATGTGATCACGGACATGACGAGGAGTCTCGAAATGGTCGAGACATAAAGATCGATATATTGGACGACTATATTTGGACACCGGAAAGGTTCCGGGTAAGATTGGGACTATACCGGAGCTCCGGGAGGTTACCGAAACCCCCCGGTAGGTATATGGGCCTTATTGGGCCTTAGTGGAAAGGAGGGAGAAGGAGCAAAGGAGGGGGCGCCCCAAGCCCAATCCGACTGGGAGGGGGCCCCTTTCCTTCTTCCCTCCACTCTCTTCCTTCCTCTCCTACTCCTAATAGGAAGGGGGGCAAACCTACTTGAGTAGGATTGCCCCTAGGGCGCGCCTCCCTTGGCCGCCTCCTCCTCCCCTTTATATACGAAGGAGGGGGGGGCACCCCATAGACACACAAGTTGATCTTCGTGATCGTTCCTTAGCCGTGTGCGCTGCCCCCCTCCACCATATTCCACCTCGGTTATATCGTAGCGGTGCTTAGGCGAAGCCCTGCGTCGGTAGAACATCATCACCGTCACCACGCCGTCGTGCTGACGGAACTCATCCCCGACACCCCTTTGGATCGGAGTCCGGGATCGCCATCGAGTGAGCGTGTCTTGAACTCGGAGGTGCCGTACGTTCGGTACTTGGATCTGCCGGATCGTGAAGACGTACGACTACATCAACCGCGTTGTTCTAATACTTCCGCTTTCGGTCTACGAGGGTACGTGGACAACACTCTCCCCTCTCGTTGCTATGCATCACCATGATCTTGCGTGCGCGTAGGAATTTTTTTGAAATTACTACGTTCCCCAACACCAACCACCTCCCCTCTCCCCCTCACCTCGCCGCCACCCTGCCGCCCAAGATTTCGGCGAAAGCAGCCGGCAGGAGTTCGCCGAAAGGCCGCCACACGCACGAGGCCTCCCCTCTCCCCTCCTCTGCGCCGCCAGATTTGCGGATTTGCGGACCTTCATCACGGGGCCGCCGGTGGTTGCGCCAAGCGATGGAGTGGTTGGGGAGCATCTCCTGCAGCCCCTACAAGGGCGCATCACCGCATGCAGGGACGTGTTCGTCCTCCCGGCGCCGCCGACGATTTGCGGGAATGGATTCGTCCGGACGTCCACCGGGCTCGTTGCTCGCGCAGCGGCTCTATGGCTCGCCGTTGCCGCTCATACAGTGCGACGACTGCACGCATACAGTGTTGCGGCTTACTTCGGCCTCGCCGAAGCACCCCGGATGGGTGTTCTTCAAATGCGAAAACGACAGGGGTACGTGCACTTGAAGTAGCTCATTTTGATAGCTCATTCTTTGGTTCAATTGCGGATCCTCATTTCGAACATGGTCATTCTTTTGTGAAGGAAGATGGATGCTCATTTTGGTTTTGGGAAGGTCAATACATTGATTTATTGATAGAAAGAAACTTAATAAATGTTGGTGCACTCCTTAGTAGAATCGAAGGCAATGATGCGGCATGTGCAACTAGAGGGGAAGCAACGTCTACTTCTTTCGAACCAAAGATGAAGAATGAAGAATGCAAGATCAAGAATTCCGCAGATCAACAATGAGTGCATGGAGAAGATATTGCTTCAACTAGTGCGAGCAGTTATGGAAGTTGAAAATCTTCTAAAATGCATACGTGTGGTTCTTGTTTTCTTTTATCTTGCTATTTTAGCAAAGATTTGGTGATGTCTTATGTATCTAATGTTGTTAAAAAAGCAAAGAAATGCATTATGTTGGATCAAATTAAGGTGTAAATTTAGGTTTCCGGCCTGGAGGAGTCATGTTAGATCGCACCCATAAAGTCGACAAGTAAAAAGCATATTCCGTGAATATCTTTTTTTACGGGTCCGTTATGCGGGGTCTGCATCTGCGGGCGTGCGCGCTGGCCGCAAAGGCATTTTTTCGCGAACTGCAAATACGTTTTGCGGGCCGGACGAATGCGGGGTCTGCTAGAGTTGCTCTTAGGGCAAAGGGAGTAAAGTCATCTGAAAAACACTGATGTTACGAGGGAGAAAATGGCAATCTACAAGGGTGTAACTGCAAAATGCCCACCCTCCTTCTCCCACCGCTCACGGCCCACGATTCCTTCCCCTTCCTTCCAGGGAAATCCTCCACCTGTCCATGCTCCCGCACCGCCGAGCACCTCCTCGTCCCCTTCCCCTTCCCCGGCCACGCATCCGGCTCCTCTCCGATGGACGCCGGCGACCCCGCCGCCACGTCCTCCGAACCGCCCACCTCCGAAGCCGACTTCTTCGACGTCCCAGATGCCCTCCCCACTCCCCCTCCCCCTCCCTCACCCCACACCCCGTCCTCCTCCACCCTCCGCCGCCGCCCGCGCCGCGCCAAAATCCTGACGCAGCCCGACGACCCCGTCTCCCCCTCGGCCTCCGCCGCATCCACCGTCACCGCGGTCGATGAGCCCGACAAGGACAAGGACAGGGCCAAGGCCAAGCCTGATTCCGATTCCTCCGTCACCGTCACCGCGGCCGATGAGCCCGCCAAGGCCAAGGCCAAGCCCGATTCCGGTTCCGATTCCGATTCCTCCGAGGCCACCAGCGCGCCCCGTTCTCCCCCTCCCCTCGAGGAGGAGGTGGACCAGAAGGATGCGGAGCCGGCGGCCCCCGAGGCGAATGTGGACGGGAAGGATTCGGAGCCGGCAGCCCCCGAGGCGGAGGTGGACGAGAAGGACGCGGAGCCGGCGGTCCCCGAGGCGGAGGTGGACGAGAAGGATGCGGAGTCGGCGGTCCCCGAGGAGGAAGTGGACGAGAAGGATGCGGGGTCAGAGGCCGCGGCGCCCGATTACAGGCCGCCGCCGGCGCCTCCGGCCTTTGTCGAGTCCCTCGCCGTGTTCGTCATCAAAGCCGTGGTGTTCCAGGTCAGCGCGCTCGTCGCCTGCCTCACGTTCCCCTTCCGGCTGCTGCAATGGTGGTTCCTCTTCGTGACCGACCCGCTCGGCTCGGTGCAGCGGGCGAGGGATTGGGCTCTCGGGGTGGCGGGGCAGGCCACCGGCGCGGTGAGCTCGTGGCTCGGAGCGGGGGACGGGGTGGCGCGCGTGGTGGCGAGGCTGCTGTGGGGGGCGCTCTGGGCCATGTACGTCTGCGTGCTTCTGTGCGCGATGCTCGCTATGGCGTTCACGGCAGGGGGGGTCTTGGTGGGGAAAGTGGTGGAGGAGCCCGTTCAGGTGACGGAGAACCTGAATTTCGATTACACCAAGCCGAGCCCTGTGGCGTTTGTGCCGGTGGGCCGGTTGGTGCCGCCGAAACAGCGGATGCAGCTCGAGGTGTTGCTGACGCTGCCCGAGTCGGATTACAACAGGAGGCTTGGGGTTTTCCAGGTACCTTTCTTGCTGGTCCTTGTCAAAGTAGTTTGACATGATAATTTCCTTGAAAAATGCCTTAGCTATCAAGGGAACAGAGTATACTGGATTGAAGTTTGGCTAAATGAACTGATGATTACAAATTAGATTCCTGCCCATTTATGTCTTTCATCATGTAACTTTGGACAATACATAATAAATAAGAAGTTATTAACTGCAACTTTGTTGTGCATTGAGATGTCAGCAATAGGAAAAGCTACCAAGCTTATAAGGCATAGTTCTGAATTTGAAGAAAATTAATGTATATGTGACATTTGTAGTTGCTGTCTTTACTGTGCTTACTTGTAAAGCTGTGTGATAAGGAACTTGGGCCAACATTGTTTTGTAAAGTTGAACAAGGCTAGATAAGTTCTGTTATCCAATTGTTTTGCTCTCACATTTCACATCATATGTTCAGGAACACAATAATGCATCTGTGTGTAACTTGATTATGAAAAGAACGGCTAGCCAAACATCCAAATATCTAGAAGTGGCTCAACCGAATGAGATATATAATCCATGACAACGTCAAATGGATATGAGACTAGGAAGTAGATCTTTGACATGCAAAACCAGGTCGGACAGGTCAGTAGTGAATCTAAAAACATGTTTGGTGGGATAGATGCAGTGCATATGGTGTCAGGCAGCCTATGTTATTTGTTCGACTAAGCTATGAAGTCATTACATTTTCTCAAGGATCTAACAAAACATGCTACAAATGAGTATGCCTGTGCATATGGCTTTCAGCCGGATACAACCATATGCACATCAATAAGAGAGTTAAGTCAACTTGCTGTTTCTTGCTCCACGGTTCATTTTCAAGACGAAATGTCCTTCTTTCCAACTGAATGTGCCATACCTTTGAAGGATGTGAAAGCATTATATACCCAATTCATGTTTTCTTCGAACTTATGGGTTTAGAATTCATAGTATGTATGCATACGCAATATAGATAGTTCCTGTCGCAGAGCTCTCAGTGTATAACTGTATCTGTCCAAAATTATATGCACAACACTGGTTACACTCGGTACTAGTTACACTAATATCCTCTCCATCTGATTTTGCCTTCTTCCTCTGAGTTCAGGTGAGGGCAGAGCTTCTATCTGCAGATGGGAAAGTGGTCACGGCTTCGAGTCAACCATGCATGCTAAAGTTCAAGAGCGTCCACATGCATTTCATAGAAACCTTTTTCCAAAGTGTTTCTCTTTTGTCCGGCTATTCATCTGAATCTCAGGTTATCAAACTAAAAATGACGGGCATTAGGGAGGCTTTCAAGCCAATAACAGGAGTAAGGATAGTGCTCGAGCAACGAGCCGAGTTTGCCACTGGTGCAGGCATCCCAGAGATCTATGCCGCGTCGATAAAGCTCGAGGCCGAGCTACCTCTGCTCAAGAGAATACTCTGGCACTGGAGATGGACCATGTTTGTGTGGAGCAGCATGGCGGTCTTTGTCTTCGAACTGTTGCTCGCCGTCGTTTGTTGTAGACCCTGTATATTTCCCAGGAGCTGACGTAATGCGGTGTAGCTCCTCAGGGTAACTCATGTAATGTACACTTGAAAATAAATGTACAAGGGGGTGCCACTGTGTCATGATAGACTGACTGCTTAGTGCTTACTAACCATGCTGATGATGCTACATATGCCCTTTTTTCGCCATCTCTGTCATGGAGCTTGCCATTCTCTGTGAGTAGGCAAGTTAAATCTTTTTCTTCACGTTTTGTTTCCTTGGTTGCTGCTATAGCCGTAAGGATGAGCTACTCATGTTGCTGCTATAGCCAGAAGTCGGATATTTTTTTGTGGTAGGTAGCATGAAGATCCTTCCAGGCCAAGTTGTCCCCCTTGTTTTTCTCACTGTCAACAATCACCAAAATGCTGGAATTTTTGTTCATCATCAGGCGCTGCTGTGCACAGTGCATAGCCGTGGTTTTCAGATAAGCTGCTTTCAGCTTCTTCTTTAGGTTGAAGCTGTGATATTTTTGTTCTGGTTTTGAATGCTAAAGTTTTGGTAACAGGTCGAACCATGAGGACAATGTTTCGGTGCTAGCTCCCCAGGATGAACAGTAAAATACAAAAATATATGATTACTTTTGTTTGGATCAGAGATGAAGAGCTGTAGTCAAAAAGAACAAAAGTCGGCGATTTGACAAAGATTTAAATTTATTTATTTTTGATTTTGGAGCAATGATTTTCCTTTTTCTGTCCTGAGCTCCGATGTCAAATCGCCATGAAATTCTGCACACACTTAGATTAGAAAACTTGTCTATCTTTGATTTTTTTAACTTTGATGTGCAAAATCTGTGCTCCTGATCAGCTATGGATTACCTGTTGAGCCACTCCTAACCCCCTAAGCCAACCTTATTTTCTCTAGGTTATGATGACATGAACGGCAAGATTTTGGTAACAAGTTGTTGCTGGAGAGGTACAACAGTCGTGCGATATGCAACAAGAACAGGTGATTATGAGACACTAAATGGTCAGATTTTAGTCATGATTCACAGTTTGGTTCCAAAATACAAGGGACTCAATAAACCCTCACTGAGGAATATGTTCATATATTACGCGGCCAGCAACAACGTCGCGTACAAACAGTGATGGAGCTTTATAAGGGTCAACCTGGGCCACCGCCCCCCTAGCCCATGAAGAAATTACTTACTACTCCTTAGTATTTGGGCCACAAATGGAGTAAAAACAGCCGAAAGGTCATTATTATGCCCATCCCCCTCAGCCATCGCCCCAGCATTGAGAGACCTCCCCTTTTTTTTTGAGGGATTGAGAGACCTCCCATCTTCCGCGCCTTATGCGCCAGATCGGCCCATTTAAAAGCACGATCGCTATTTCGCTCGGGATAGGCCGCTCGCTGCGGCAAAGCGCCGGAGCTTCGCACAGGAGCGGCTAGCGTCGGCCAGCCCATTTACAGTGGCACGCGGCGGCATGTTCATGTGATGAAAAATCGCCAAAAAAAAAACAAAATAGCACTAGCGCTGTAACTCAAACACGCGACTTCGCACTAATTGGCCTATCGTGCAAACCACTGCGACATAGACCTTCTCATGCTCAATTAGCAGTGCGACGGTTAAAGACGTATACGACAGAGACAAAACTTAAACATTAATTCGCAAAAAATCCCAAAAACTACAATCCATTTATTGGGTCGAACCGACGACCAAATTTCTTGAAATTACGAATATTTATTCAAAATAAAAACATTTTCCGAATTTTCGTACATTTTTTGTAAAACAGGACCATTTTGATGATGTGAACAAATTTGAAAAAGGGGAACATTTCATGAATTCTTGAAAAAAAAATAAAATTGTTTACATTTTTTAAACTTCCAGAACATTTTTTCAATTTGTGAACAAAATAAAAAACATGAAATATTGTTGAATTTATGAACAAATTTGGAAAGCTGAAACTTTTTTTTTCAATTCCCAAACATTTTCTGAATCTTGAGAACAAATTTTCAAAAATCCTGAACAAATTTGGAAGCGCGAACAGTTTTTTAAAGCATGAACATTTTCTGAATCTTGAGAACATATTTTGAAAAGGAGAACAATTTTGAAAAATCCCGAACAAATTTGGAAGCGCAAATATTTTTTGAATATGTTTAAACAAATTGAAGTCTGATACATTTTATGAATTTAGAAACTTTTGTACTTTTTTGTGTAACGAGAATAATTTGAATTTTGAGATTTTTTTTTCAAAAACTGAACATTTTCTGGAAACACGAACAAATTTAATTTTTTCGATTATTTTTGAAAAAAGAGAAGAAAAGAAAAAGGAATAAAAAATTAAATCGTAATCATTTGTAAAACTGCGAACATGTTCTGGAAAAGAAAAATAAACTTGAGAAAGTAAATGAAACAAAAAATGAAAAAATGAAAAAGAAACAGAAACGAAGAAAAAGAGAAGTAAAAACAATGAAAGCCGAAAAAGAACAAAAAAAAATGATACAGGAAAAAACCCGGTTCAGGGAACCTTCTGGAAGGTTCCCAAAACCGATTGGACGCATTATGTATAAGTGGGCCAGCCCATGTATGTCGCTCGCTGCGCTGGTCTGTGCGATCGCTCGGCGGTTCGCCTCAGCGAGCTGCGAATAGGATTTTCCGCTTCGCTCGATCGCTCGACAAGCGCGCAGCTCATTTACTCTGGGTCAATTGTTTATTTTAGGGTTAATGCTGCCGCTTTATTTAACTAGCTAACAAAGCTATGAATGTGGTCCAAAATTACATCCAACTCTGGGTCAATTGTTGACCTGTCGATGGTTGACTAGTTGACTGGTCAATTATTGACTTTTGAAAAAACAAAAAAAATAACCAACTCAAAAAAATTCAAAAAAAAGAACAAGTTTTTGAATTCGAATAAGTTCATGTGTTTGGAAAGAAATTCAAAAAAGTTCACCAATTAAAAAAAATTCATGATTTTGAGCAAAATGTAATGAAATTCGAAAAATTCATAAATTTTGAAAAAAAATTCATGAATTCAAAAAATCTTTCATTGGATTTTCAAAAAAAGTTCATCAATTTTGATAAAAAAATTAAAAAAAATTAGGAGAATTTTATCTATTTTGAAATAAAGTTCATAAAACAAAAAGAAGTTTATGGGTTTTCGAAAAAAACACCAGATTTTGAAAAAAAAATAACGGATTTGAGAGAAGTTCATCGATTTTGATAAAAGGAGTTCACGAATTTGAAAAAAGGTCATCAATCTTGAAATAAGTTAACGAATTGTTTTAAAAAATTCATGAGTTTTCAAAAAAGTTATTATAAATTTGAAAAAAGTTCATGAATTTTAAGAAAGTTGGCGAAATAAGAAACTAAGAAAAGAAATTTTAAAAATAAGAAACAAGAAAATCATAGAAAAATGGCCAAACAGAAAAGAAAAACCGCACATGAAACGCGTCCCTTTTTTTGACATTACATTTGCCACAAGAAGAGAAAAAGAAGTAAGATTGGCACAACAAAATATGCTATCAAAGTGGTTAATGCCGCCGGCACTGATTGTGGAGGGCTGGAATTCAAATCTCCCACAACACCTCTTAATTTTTGAAGGTTACAAAGAAGAAGAAAAAGTAGGGGGGAGGGGGTGCTCCAAGTTGCAAAAGGCACGGTAACGGGCCCTCAAGGCACCAAATAGGAGTTGGGCAAGTGATTTGGCCCAAGCTCTGCCACCGGTACAACTACATGTTGCTTTGTCTCAAAAAAAAACCTACATGTTGCTGACCGTAGCATTGTTGGCTGCTAGGACATTTTCTCTCTTGTCCATCTAACTTGTACAGAAACACTAGGGAGCTGATAAAAGTGAATTTCCATACCCCCTAGGGGTCTTAATTACCACTACTTAGCTTTCAATTTGTCTCCGATCATCAAATTAAATGCAAATAACCCGCCCTCCTCTCTTTGAAACAAGGGGCGTCATCAGCGGCGGAGCCAAAAATTTACTCCTTGGTATTCCTTCTAGAAGAAAATTGCACAATAGTAGTCCAGTGAACAATATATATGTTGGGGAACGTAGTAATTTCAAAAAATTTCCTACGCACACGCAAGATCATGGTGATGACATAGCAATGAGAGGGGAGAGTGTTGTCCACGTACCCTCGTAGAACGTAAGCGGAAGCGTTAGCACAACGCGGTTGATGTAGTCGACGCCTTCACGATCCGACCGATCCAAGGACCGAACGTCGGCACCTCCGAGTTCAGCAGACGCTCATTTCGATGACGATCCCCGGCTCCGATCCAAAGAAAGCTTCGGGATGAGTTCCACAAGACGACGGCGTGGTGACGATGATGATGCTCTACGGCGCGCAGGCTTCACCTAAACTCCGCGACGATATGACCGAGGTGGAATATGGTGGAGGGGCACCGCACACGGCTAAGGAACGATCCGTAGATCAACTTGTGTGTCTAGGGTGCCCCACGCCTCAGATATAAAGGAGCCAGGGAGGAGGCGGCCGGCCAAGGAGGGCGCGCCAGGGGGAGTCCTACTCCCACCGGAGTAGGACTTCCTTCTTTCCTAGTTGGAGTAGGAGAAGGGGAAAGGAGGAGGAAGAGGGAAGGAAGGCGCGCCGCCTCCTTGTCCTATTCGGACTAGGGAGGGAGGCGCGCCCACCTCTTGCCTCCTCTCCTCTTCTCCTTATGGCCCATGTAGGCCCAATAACCCCGGGAGGGTTCAGTAACCCCGGTACACACCCAAAATGCCGATTTCACCCTAACACTTCCGATGTCCAAACATAGGCTTCCAATATATCAATCTTTATGTCTCGACCATTTGAGACTCCTCGTCATGTCCGTGATCACATCCGGACTCGAACAAACTTCGTACATCAAAACTTATAAACTCATAATAAAATTGTCATCGTAACATTAAGTGTGCGGACCCTACGGGTTCGAGAACTATGTAGACATGACCTAGAACTATTCTCGTCAAGAACCAATAGCGGAACCTGGATGTCCATGTTGGTTCCTACATATTCTACTGAAGATCTTTTATCGGTCAAACCGCATAACAACATACGTTGTTCCTTTGTCATCGGTATGTTACTTGCCCGAGATTCGATCGTCGGTATCCAATACCTAGTTCAATATCGTTACCGCAAGTCTCTTTACTCGCTACGTAATGCATCATCCCGTAAATAACTCATTAGTTACATTGCTTGCAAGGCTTATAGTGATGTGCATTACCGAGAGGCCCAGAGATACCTCTCCGACAATCGGAGTGACAAAACCTAATCTCAAATACGCCAACCCAACATCTACCTTTGGAGACACCGTAGTACTCCTTTATAATCACCCGATTCATGTTGTGACGTTTGGTAGCACCAAAGTGTTCCTCCGTAAACGGAGTTGCATAATCTCATAGTTTCAGGAACATGTATAAGTCATGAAGAAAGCAATAGCAATATACTAAACGATCAAGTGCTAGGCTAACGGAATGGTCAATCACATCATTCTCCTAATGATGTGATCCCATTAATCA
Organism: Aegilops speltoides; assembly: GCA_021437245.1. NCBI lineage: Eukaryota > Viridiplantae > Streptophyta > Magnoliopsida > Poales > Poaceae > Aegilops > Aegilops speltoides. Next base: position 385,143,486 of record CM038145.1, on the reverse strand, counting down.
AATGATAACACATGCCTATGGTTAGGAAACATAACCATCTTTGATTAATGAGCTAGTCAAGTAGAGGCATACTAGTGACGTTATCTTTGTCTATGTATTCACACATGTATCATGTTTCCGGTTAATACAATTCTAGCATGAATAATAAACATTTATCATGATATGAGGAAATAAATAATTACTTTATTATTGCCTCTAGGGCATATTTCCTTCAGTCTCCCACTTGCACTAGAGTCAATAATCTAGATTACATAGTAATGATTCTAACACCCATGGAGTCTTGGTGCTGATCATGTTTTTCTCGTGAGAGAGGCTTAGTCAATGGGTCTGCAACATTCAGATCCGTATGTATCTTGCAAATCTCTATGTCTCCCACTTGGACTTGGTCTCGAATGGAATTGAAGCGTCTCTTGATGTGCTTGGTCCTCTTGTGAAATCTGGATTCCTTTGCCAAGGCAATTGCACCAGTATTGTCACAGAAGATCTTCATTGGTCCCGATGAACTAGGTATGACTCCTAGATCGGAAATGAACTCCTTCATCCAGACTCCTTCATTCGCTGCTTCCGAAGCAGCTATGTACTCCGCTTCACATGTAGATCCCGCCATGACGCTTTGTTTAGAACTACACCAACTTACAGCTCCACCGTTTAATAAAAACACGTATCCGGTTTGCGATTTAGAATCGTCCGGATCAGTGTCAAAGCTTGCATCAACGTAACCATTTATGACTAGCTCTTTGTCACCTCCATATACGAGAAACATATCCTTAGTCCTTTTCGTATTTCAGATGTTCTTGACCGCTGTCCAGATGATCCACTCGGATTACTTTGGTACCTTCCCGCCAAGCTTATTGCTAAGCATACGTCGGTCCGGTACACAACATTGCATACATGATAGAGCCTATGGCTGAAGCATAGGGAACATCTTTCATTTTCTCTCTATCTTCTGCTGTGGTCGGGCATTGAGTTTGACTCAACTTCACACCTTGAAGCACGGGCAAGAACCCTTTCTTTGCCTGATCCATTTTGAGCTTTTTCAAAATTTTATCAAGGTATGTGCTTTGTGAAAGTCCTATTAAGCGTCTTGATCTATCTCTATAAATCTTGATGCCCAATATGTAAGCAGCTTCACCGAGGTCTTTTATTGAAAAACTTTTATTCAAGTATCCCTTTATGCTATCCAGAATTCTATATCATTTCCAATTAATAATATGTCATCTACATATAATATCGAAATGCTCTGAGCTCCCACTCACTTTCTTGTAAATACAGCTTCTCCAAAAGTCTCAGATAAAACCATATGCCTTGATCATACTATGAAAGTGTTTATTCCAACTCCGAGATGCTTGCACCAGTCCATAAATGGATCATTGGAGCTTGCACACTTTGTTAGCACCTTTTGGATCAACAAAACCTTCTCGCTGCATCATATACAACTCTTCTTCCGTAAATCCATTCAAGTATGCAGTTTTGACATCCATTTGCCAAATTTCATAATCATGAAATGCAGCAATAGCTAACATGATTCGACAGACTTAAGCATTGCTACGGGTGAGAAAGTCTCATCGTAGTCAACCCCTTGAACTTGTCGAAAACCTTTCGCAACAAGTCGAGCTTTATAGACGATTACATTACCATCAGCGCCGATCTTCTTCTTAAAGATCCATTTATTCTCAATGGCTTGCCGATCATCGGGCAAGTCAACCAAAGTCCATACTTTGTTCTCATACATGGATCCCATCTCGATTTCATGGCCTCTAGCCATTTTATGAATCTGGGCTCATCATCGCTTCCTCATAGTTCGTAGGTTCATCATGGTCAAGTAACATGACTTCCGAAATAGGATTACCGTACCACTCAGTGCGGATCTTACTCTGGTAGACCTACAAGGTTCAGTAGAAACTTGATCTGAAGTTTCATGATCAATATCTTTAGCTTCCTCACCAATTGGTGTAGGTGTCACAGGAACTGATTTCTGTGATGAACTACTTTCCAATAAGGGAGCAGGTACAGTTACCTCATCAAGTTCCACTTTCCTCCCACTCACTTCTTTCGAGAGAAACTCCTTCTCTAGAAAGGATCCATTCTTAGCAATGAATGTTTTGCCTTCGGATCTGTGATAGAAGGTGTACCCAACAGTCTCTTTTGGGTATCCTATGAAGACACATTTCTCCGATTTAGGTTCGAGCTTATCTGGTTGAAGTTTCTTCACATAAGCATCGCAGCCCCAAACTTTAAGAAACGGCAACTTTGGTTTCTTGCCAAACCACAGTTCATAAGGCGTCGTCTCAATGGATTTTGATGGTGCCCTATTTAACGTGAATGCGGCCGTCTCTAAAGCATAACCCCAGAACGATAGTGGTAAATCAGTATGAGACATCATAGATCGCACCGTATCTAGTAAAGTACGATTATGACGTTCGGACACACCATTTCTTTGTGGTGTTCCAGGTGGCGTGAGTTGTGAAACTATTCCGCATTGTTTCAAATGTAAACCAAACTCGTAACTCAAATATTCTCCTCCACGATCAGATCGTAGAAACTTTATTTTCTTGTTACGATGATTTTTCACTTCACTCTGAAATTCTTTGAACTTTTCAAATGTTTCAGACTTGTGTTTCATTAAGTAGATATACCCATATCTTCTCAAATCATCTGTGAAGGTGAGAAAATAACGATATCCGCCACGAGCTTAAACATTCATCGGACCACATACATCTGTATGTATGATTTCCAACAAATCTGTTGCTCTCTCCATAGTACCGGAGAACGGTGTTTTAGTCATCTTGCCCATGAGGCACGGTTCGCAAGTACCAAGTGATTCATAATCAAGTGATTCCAAAAGTCCATCAGTATGGAGTTTCTTCATGCGCTTTACACCGATATGACCTAAACGGCAGTGCCACAAATAAGTTGCACTCTCATTATCAACTCTGCATCTTTTGGTTTCGACATTATGAATATGTGTATCACTACTTTCGAGATTCAATAAAAATAGACCACTCTTCAAGGGTGCATGACCATAAAAGATATTACTCATATAAATAGAACAACCATTATTCTCTGATTTAAATGAATAAACATCTCGCATCAAACAAGATCCAGATATAATGCTCATGCTTAACGCTGGCACCAAATAACAATTATTCAGGTCTAAAACTAATCCCGAAGGTAGATGTAGAGGTAGTGTGCCGACCGCGATCACATCGACTTTGGAACCATTTCCCACGCGTATCGTCACCTCGTCCTTTGCCAGTGCTCGCTTATTCCGTAGTCCCTGTTTCGAGTTGCAAATATTAGCAACAGAACCAATATCAAATACCCAGGTGCTACTACGAGCTCTAGTAAGGTACACATCAATAACATGTATATCACATATACCTTTTTTCACCTTGCCATCCTTCTTATCCGCCAAATACTTGGGGTAGTTCCGCTTCGGTGTCGATCGCTTGCGGTAGAAGCACTCGGCCAGGCTTAGGTCCGACTTGGGTTTCTTCTCTTGAGCAGCAACTTGCTTGCTGTTCTTCTTGAAGTTCCCCTTCTTCTTTCCTTTGCCCTTTTTCTTGAAACTAGTGGTCTTGTTGACCATCAACACTTGATGCTCCTTCTTGATTTCTACCTCCGCAGCTTTTAGCATTGCGAAGAGCTTGGGAATTGTCTTGTTCATCCCTTGCATATTATAGTTCATCACGAAGCTCTTGTAGCTTGGTGGCAGTGATTGGAGAATTCTATCAATGATGCTATCATCCGGAAGATTAACTCCCAGTTGAATCAAGTGATTATTATACCCAAACATTTTGAGTATATGCTCACTGACAGAACTATTCTCCTCCATCTTGCAGCTGTAGAACTTATTGGAGACTTCATATCTCTCAATCCGGGCATTTGCTTGAAATATTAACTTCAACTCCTCGAACATCTCATATGCTCCATGACGTTCAAAATGTCGTTGAAGACCCGGTTCTAAGCCGTAAAGCATGGCACATTGAACTATCGAGTAGTCATGTTCTTAACGTCGTCAGTTGCATTAGCAGCAGGCCTGGCACCCAGCGGTGCTTCCAGGATGTAATTCTTCTGTGCAGCAATGAGGATAATCCTCAAGTTACGGACCCAGTCCGTGTAATTGCGACCATCATCTTTCAACTTTGCTTTCTCAAGGAACGCATTAAAATTCAACGGAACAACAGCACGAGCCATCTATCTACAACAAACATAGACAAGCAAAATACTATCAGGTACTAAGTTCATGATAAATTTAAGTTCAATTAATCATATTACTTAAGAACTCCCACTTAGATGACATCCTCTAGTCATCTAAGTGATCACATGATCCAAATCAACTAAACCATAACCGATCATCACGTGAGATGGAGTAGTTTTCAATGGTGAACATCATTATGTTGATCATATCTACTATATGATTCACGCCGACCTTTCGGTCTCCGTGTTCGAGGCCATATCTGCATATGCTAGGCTCGTCAAGTTTAACCCGAGTATTCTGCGTGTACAAAACTGGCTTGCACCCGTTGTAGATGGACGAGAGCTTATCACACCCGATCATCACGTGGTGTCCGGCACGACGAACTTTGGCAACGGTGCATACTCAGGGAGAACACTTCTTGATAATTTTAGTGAGAGATCATCTTAAAATGCTACCGTCAATCAAAGCAAGATAAGATGCATAAAGGATAAACATCACATGCAATCAATATAAGTGATATGATATGGCCATCATCATCTTGTGCTTCTGATCTCCATCTTCGAAGCACCATCGTGATCACCATCGTCACCGGCGTGACACCTTGATCTCCATCGTAGCATCGTTGTCGTTACGCCATCTATTGCTTCTACGACTATCGCTACCGCTTAGTGATAAAGTAAAGCAATTACAGGGCGTGTGCATTTCATACAATAAAGCGACAACCATATGGCTCCTGCCAGTTGCCGATAACTTCGGTTACAAAACATGATCATCTCATACAATAAAATATAGCATCACGTCTTGACCATATCACATCACAACATGCCCTGCAAAAACAAGTTAGACGTCCTTTACTTTGTTGTTGCAAGTTTTACGTGGCTGCTACGGGCTTAGCAAGAACCGTTCTTACCTACGCATCAAAATCACAATGATAGTTCGTCAAGTTAGTGCTGTTTTAACCTTCGCAAGGACCGGGCGTTGCCACACTTGATTCAGCTAAAGTGAGAGAGACAGACACCCGCCAGTCACCTTTAAGCACGAGTGCTCGTAACGGTGAAACCAGTCTCGCGTAAGCGTACGCGTAATGTCGGTCCGGGCCGCTTCATCTCACAATACCGCCGAACCAAAGTATGACATGCTGGTAAGCAGTATGACTTGTATCGCCCACAACTCACTTGTGTTCTACTCGTGCATATAACTGTTGGGGAAACGTAGTAATTTCAAAAAATTTCCTACGCACACGCAAGATCATGGTGATGCATAGCAACGAGAGGGGAGAGTGTTGTCTACGTACCCTCGTGAGACCCGGCGCGAAGCGATCACAACGTAGAGGTAGTAGTCGACGCTCTCCTCGCGATCCGACCGATCCCGGCGCCAAGCACTCGGCGCCCGAGTTCTTGACACACGTACAGCTCGATGACGCCCCTCGTACTCGATCCAGCCGAGTGTCGAGGAGAGTTCCACAAGACGACGGCGTGGTGACGATCTTGATGTTCTATCGCGCAGGCTTCGCTTAAGCTTCACGACGATATGACCGAGGTGGAATATGGTGGAGGGGCACCGCACACGGCTAAGGAACGATCTGTAGATCAAACTTGTGTGTTCTAGGGTGCCCCCTGCCCCGTAGATATAAAGGAGGGAGGGGGAGGTGCGGCCGCCCAAGGGAGGCGCTGCCGAGGAGTCCTACTCCCACCGAGTAGGACTCCCCCCTAGTTGGAGTAGGATTGGGGAGGGAAGAGGAAGGGCGCCCGCCTCCTTGTCCTATTCGGACTAGGGGAGGGGCGCGACCTGCCCCCGGCCGCCCCTCCTCTTCTCCCTCGAGGCCCACTAAGGCCCATTTAGTTCCCGGGGTTCCGTAACCTCCCAGACTCGATAAATTCCGCTTTCACCCTAACCATTCCGAACTCCAAATATAGGCTTCCAATATATCAATCTTTATGTCTCGACCATTTCGAGACTCCTCGTCATGTCCGTGATCACATCCGGGACTCGAACTTCTTCGGTACATCAAAATACACAAACTCATAATAACCATCATCGAAACCTTAAGCGCATGGACCCTACGGTTCGAGAACAATGCAGACATGACCGAGACACGTCTCGGTCAATAACCAATAGTGGGACCTGGATGCCCATATTGGTTCCTACATATTCTACGAAGATCTTTATCGGTCGACCGCATAACAACATACGTTGTTCCCTTTGTCATCGGTATGTTACTTGCCCGAGATTCGATCGTCGGTATCCAATACCTAGTTCAATCTCGTTACCGGCAAGTCTCTTTACTCGCTCGTAATACATCATCTCACAGCTAACTTATTAGTTGTAATGCTTGCAAGGCTTCGATGATGTGTATTACCGAGAGGGCCCAGAGATACCTCTCCGACAATCGGAGTGACAAAACCTAATCTCAAATACGCCAACCCAACATCTACCTTTGGAGACACCTGTAGTACTCCTTTATAATCACCCGATTACGTTGTGACGCTTGGTAGCACCCAAAGTGTTCCTCCGTAAACGGAGTTGCATAATCTCATAGTTACAGGAACATGTATAAGTCATGGATAAAAGCAGAGCAACATACTAAACGATCGTGTGCTAAGCTAATGGAATGGGTCATGTCAATCAGATCATTCTACTAATGATGTGACCTTGTTAATCAAATAACAACTCTTTGTTCATGGTTTAGGAAACATAACCATCTTTGATTAACAAGCTAGTCAAGTAGAGGCATACTAGTGACACTGCTTGTCTATGTATTCACACATGTATTATGTTTCCGGTTAATACAATTCTAGCATGAATAATAAACATTTATCATGATATGAGGAAATATATAATAACTTTATTATTGCCTCTAGGGCATATTTCCTTCATCTCCCACTTGCACTAGAGTCAATAATCTAGATCACATCACCATGTGATTAACATCGATATTTCACATCATCATGTGATTAACACCCATAGTTCACATCGCCATGTGACCAACACCCAAAGGGTTTACTAGATTCTGTAATCTAGTTCACATCGCTATGTGATTAACACCCAAAGAGTAATAAGGTGTGATCATGTTTTGCTTGTGAGAGAGTCTTTAGTCAACGGGTCTTTTACATTCAGATCCGTTATGTATTTTGCAATTTTCTATGTCTACAATGCTCTGCATGAAGCTACTCTAGCTAATTGCTCCCACTTTCAATATGTATCTAGATCGAGACTTAGAGTCATCCAGATCAGTGTCAAAACTTGCATCGACGTAACCCTTTACGGCCTAACCTTTGTCACTTCCATAATCGAGAAACATATCCTTATTCTACTAAGGATAATTTTGACCACTGTCCATGATCTACTCCTAGATCACTATTGTACTCCTTGCCAAACTCAAAGCAGGGTATACAATATATCTGGTACACAAGATGGCATACTTTATAGAACCTATGGCCAAGGCATAGGGAATGACTTTATTCTCTTTCTATCTTCTGCCGTGATCGGGTTTTGAGTCTTACTCAATTTCACACCTTGTAACACAGGCAAGAACTCTTTCTTTGACTGTTCCATTTTGAACTACTTCAAAATCTTGTCAAGGTATGTACTTCATTGAAAAAACTTATCAAGCGTCTTGATCTATCTCTATAGATCTTGATGCTCAATATGTAAGCAGCTTCACCGAGGTCTTTCTTTGAAAAAATTCTTTCAAACACTCCTTTATGCTTTGCAGAATAATTCTACATTATTTCTGATCTACAATATGTCATTCACATATACTTATCAAAAATGATGTAGTGCTCCCACTCACTTTCTAGTAAATACGGGCTTCACCATAAGTCTGTACAAAACTATATGCTTTGATCAACTCATCAAAGCGTATATTCCAACTCCGAGATGCTTGCACCAGTCCATAGATGGATCACTGGAGCTTGCACACTTTGTTAGCTCCCTTTGGATCGACAAAACCTCTTGGTTGCATCACATACAACTCTTCTTCAATAACTCCATTAAGGAATGCAGTTTTGTTTATCCATTTGCCAGATTTCATAAAATGCGGCAATTGCTAACATGATTCGGACAGACTTTTAAGCATCGATACGAGTGAGAAAATCTCATTGTATTCAACATCTTGAACTTTGTCAAAAACCTTTTTCGACAAGTCTAGCTTTGTAGATAGTAATACTACTATCAATGTCCGTCTTCCTCTTGAAGATCCATTTATTTTCTATGGTTTGCCGATCATCGGGCAAATCCATCAAAGTCCATACTTTGTTCTCATACATGGATCATATCTCAGATTTCATGGCCTCAAGCCATTTTGCGGAATCTGGGCTCACCATCGCTTCTTCATAGTTCGTAGGTTCATCATGATCTAGTAGCATGACTTCCAGAACAGGATTACCGTACCACTCAGTGCGGATCTTACTCGTTGATCTACGAGGTTCTGTAGTAACTTGATCTGAAGTTTCATGATCAACATCATCAACTTCCTCACTATTTGGTGTAGATGTCTCAGAAACCGGTTTCTGCGACAAACTACTTTCAAGTAAGGGAGAAGGTACAATTACCTCATCAAGTTCTACTTTCCTCCCACTCACTTCTTTCGAGAGAAACTCCTTCTCTAGAAAGGATCCATTCTTGGCAACAAATATCTTGCCTTTGGATCTGTGATAGAAGGTGTACCCAACAATTTCCTTTGGGTATTCTATGAAGACGCACTTCTCCGATTTGGGTTCGAGCTTATCAGGATGAAACTTTTCCACATAAGCATCGCAACTCCAAACTTTAAGAAACGACAACTTGGGTTTCTTGCTAAACCACAGTTCATATAGTGTCGTCTCAACGGATTTAGATGGTGCCCAATTTAACGTGAATGCAGCTGTCTCTAATGCATGATCCCAAAACGATATTGGTAAATCAGTAAGAAACATCATAGATTGCACTATATCCAATAAAGTACGGTTATGATGTTCAGACACACCATTATGAAGTGGTGTTCCAGGTGGCATGAATTTGTGAAACTATTCCACATTGTTTTAATTGAAGACCAAACTTGTAACTCAAATATTTGTCTCCGCGATCAGATCGTAGAAACCTTATTTTCTTGTCACGATGATTTTTCCACTTCACTCTGAAATTCTTTGAACCTTTCAACTATTTCAGACTTATGTTTCATCAAGTAGATATACCCATATCTGCTCAAATCATCTGTGAAGGTCAAAAAATAACGATACCCGCCACGAGCCTTAACACTCATTGGATTGCATACATCAGTATGTATTATTTCCAATAAGTCGGTTGCTCGCCCATCGTTCGGAGAACGGAGTCTTAGTCATCTTGCCCATGAGGCATGGTTCGCAAGCATCAAGTGATTCATAATCAAGTGATTCGAAAATCCCATCAGCATGGAGTTTCTTCATGTGCTTTACACCAATATATGACCTAAACGGCAGTGCCACAAATAAGTTGTACTATCATTATTAACTTTGCATCTTTTGGTTTCAATATTATGAATATGTGTATTACTACGATTGAGATCCAATGAACCATTTTTATTGGGTGTGTAACCATATAAGGTTTTATTCATGTAAACAGAATAACAGTTTATTCTCTTACTTAAATGAATAACCGTATTGCAAAAAACACGATCAAATCATATTCATGCTCAACGCAAACACCAAATAACATTTATTTAGGTTTAACACTAATCCCGAAAGTATAGGGAGTGTGTGATGATGATCATATCAATCTTGAAAACTACTTTCAAGACACATCGTCACTTCACCCTTAACTAGTTTCTGTTTATTCTGCAACTCCCGTTTCGAGTTACTACTCTTAGCAACTGAACCAGTACCAAATACCGAGGGGTTGCTATAAACACTAGTAAAGTACACATCAATAACATGTATATCAAATATACTTTTGTTTACTTTGCCATCCTTCTTATCCGCCAAACACTTGGGGTAGATCTGCTTCCAGTGACCAGTCCCTTTGCAGAGAAGCACTTAGTCTCGTGCTTAGGTCCGCACTTGGGCTTCTTCACTTGAGCAGAACTTGCTTGCCGCTCTTCTTGAAGTTCCCTTCTATCCCTTTGCCCTTTTCTTGAAACTAGTGGTCTTGTTAACCATCAACACTTGATGTTCTTTCTTGATTTCTACCTTCATCGATTTCATCATCATGAAAACTCGGAATCATTTTCATCATCCCTTGCATACTATAGTTCATCACGAAGTTCTACTAACTTGGTGATGGTGACTAGAGAATTCATCAATCACTATCTTATCTCGAAGATTAACTCCCACTTGATTCAAGCGATTGAAGTACCTGCATAATCTGAGCACATGCTCACTAGTTGAGCGATTCTCCTCCATCTTTTAGCTATAGAACTTGTTGAAGATTTCATATCTCTCAACTCGGGTATTTGCTTGAAATATTAACTTCAATTCCTGGAACATCTCATATGGTCCATGATGTTCAAAACATCTTTAAAGTCTCGATTCTAAGCTGTTAAGCATGGTGCACTTAAACTATCAAGTAGTCATCATATTGAGCTAGCCAAACGCTCATAACGCTTGCATCCGCTCCTGCAATAGGTCTGTCACCTAGCGGTGCATTAAGGACATAATTCTTCCGTGCAGAATGAGGATAAACCTTCGATCACGGATCGAATCCGCATCATTGCTACTAACATTTTCAACACAATTTTCTCTAGGAACATATCAAAAACAAACATATGAAAGCAACAACGCGAGCTATTGATCTACAACATAATTTGCAAAATACTACCAGGACTAAGTTCATGATAAATTTAAGTTCAATTAATCATATTACTTAAGAACTCCCACTTAGACAGACATCTCTCTAGTCATCTAAGTGATCACGCGATCCAAATCAACTAAACCATAACCGATCATCACGTGAGATGGAGTAGTTTTCAATGGTGAACATCTTATGTTGATCATATCTACTATATGATTCACGCCGACCTTTCGGTCTCCGTGTTCGAGGCCATATCTGCATATGCTAGGCTCGTCAAGTTTAACCTGAGTATTCGCGTGTGCAAAACTGTCTTGCACCCGTTGTAGATGGACGAGAGCTTATCACACCCGATCATCACGTGGTGTCTGGGCACGACGAACTTTGGCAACGGTGCATACTCGGGGAGAACACTTCTTGATAATTTAGTGAGAGATCATCTTATAATGCTACCGTCAATCAAAGCAAGATAAGATGCATAAAGGATAAACATCACATGCAATCAATATAAGTGATATGATATGGCCATCATCATCTTGTGCTTGTGATCTCCATCTCCGGCTTACCGTCATGATCACCATCGTCACCGGCGCGACACCTTGATCTCCATCGTAGCATCGTTGTCGTTTACGCCACCTATTGCTTCTACGACTATCGCTACCGCTTAGTGATAAAGTAAAGCAATTACAGGGCGTTTGCATTTCATACAATAAAGCGACAACCATATGGCTCCAGCCAGTTGCCGATAACTTCGGTTACAAAACATGATCATCTCATACAATAAAATATAGCATCACGCCTTGACCATATCACATCACAACATGCCCTGCAAAAACAAGTTAGACGTCCTCTACTTTGTTGTTGCAAATTTTACGTGGCTGCTACGGGCTTAAGCAAGAACCAATCTCACCTACGCATCAAAACCACAACGATACTTCGTCAAATAGACTCCGTTTTAACCTTCTCAAGGACCGGGCGTAGCCACACTCGGTTCAACTAAAGTGAGAGAGACAGACACCCGCCAATCACCTTTAAGCAACGAGTGCTCGTAGCGGTGAAACCAGTCTCGCGTAAGCGTACGCGTAATGTCGGTCCGGGCCGCTTCATCTCACAATACCGCTGAACCAAAGTATGACATGCTGGTAGGTAGTATGACTTGTATCGCCCACAACTCACTTGTGTTCTACTCGTGCAAAACATCAAACCATAAAAATCTAGGCTCGGATGCCACTGTTGGGGAACGTAGTAATTTCAAAAATTTCCTACGCACACGCAAGATCATGGTGATGCATAGCAACGAGAGGGAGAGTGTTGTCTACATACCCTCGTAGACCCGGCGGAAGCGATCACAACGTAGAGGTAGTAGTCGACGCTCTCCTCGCGATCCGACCGATCCGGCGCCGTTACTCGGCGCCCCGAGTTCTTGACACACGTACAGCTCGATGACGCCCCTCAGACTCGATCCAGCCGAGTGTCGAGGGAGAGTTCCACAAGACGACGGCGTGGACGATCTTGATGTTCTATCGCGCAGGGCTTCGCCTAAGCTTGACGATATGACCGAGGTGGAATATGGTGGAGGGGGCACCGCACACGGCTAAGGAACGATCCGTAGATCAAACTTGTGTGTTCTAGGGTGCCCCCTGCCCCGTATATAAAGGAGGGAGGGGGAGGTGCGGCCGCCCAAGGGAGGCGCTGGGAGGAGTCCTACTCCCACCAGAGTAGGACTCCCCTTCTAGTTGGAGTAGGATTGGGGAGGGGAAGAGAGAAGGGGCGCCGCCTCTCCTTGTCCTATTCGGACTAGGGGAGGGCGCGCCACCCCCCGGCCGGCCCTTCCTCTTCTCCCTCGTGGCCCACTAAGGCCCAATAGCCTCCGGAGGGTTCCGTAACCCGGTTTTCCCAGAAAATCCCGATTTCACCCTAACCATTCCGAACTCCAAATATAGGCTTCCAATATATCAATCTTTATGTCTCGACCATTTCGAGACTCATCGTCATGTCCGTGATCACATCCAGGACTCAACTTCTTCGGTACATCAAAATACATAAACTCATAATAACCGCCATCGAAACCTTAAGCGTGCATGGACCCTACGGTTCGAGAACAATGCAGACATGACCGAGACACGCCTCCGTCAATAACCAATAGCGGGACCTGGATGCCCATATTGGTTCCTACATATTCTACGAAGATCTTTATCGGTCGACCGCATAACAACGTCGTTGTTCCTTTGTCATCGGTATGTTACTTGCCCGAGATTCGATCATCGGTATCCAATACCTAGTTCAATCTCGTTACGGCAAGTCTCTTTACTCGTTCCGTAATACATCATCTCACAGCTAACTTATTAGTTGTAATGCTTGCAAGGCTTCATGATGTGTATTACCGAGAGGGCCCAGAGATACCTCTCCGACAATCGGAGTGACAAAACCTAATCTCGAAATACGCCAACCCAACATCTGCCTTTGGAGACACCTGTAGTACTCCTTTATAATCACCCATTCGTTGTGAGACGCTTGGTAGCACCCAAAGTGTTCCTCCGTAAACGGAGTTGCATAATCTCATAGTTACGTGAACATGTATAAGTCATGGATAAAAGCAGTAGCAACATACTAAACGATCGTGTGCTAAGCTAATGGAATGGGTCATGTCAATCAGATCATTCTACTAATGATGTGACCTTGTTAATCAAATAACAACTCTTTGTTCATGGTTTAGGAAACATAACCATCTTTGATTAACAAGCTAGTCAAGTAGAGGCATACTAGTGACACTCTGTTTGTCTATGTATTCACACATGTATTATGTTTCCGGTTAATACAATTCTAGCATGAATAATAAACATTTATCATGATATGAGGAAATATATAATAACTTTATTATTGCCTCTAGGGCATATTTCCTTCAATAACATCAATGCATAAAACCTAGGCTCGGATGCCACTATTGGGGAACGTAGTAATTTCAAAAAAATTCCTACGCACACGCAAGATCATGGTGATGACATAGCAATGAGAGGGGAGAGTGTTGTCCACGTACCCTCGTAGACCGTAAGCGGAAGCGTTAGCACAACGCGGTTGATGTAGTCGTACGTCTTCACGGTCCGACCGATCCAAGCACCGAACGTACGGCACCTTCGAGTTCAGCACATATTCAGCTCGATGACGATCCCCGGGCTCCGATCCGGCAAAGCTTCGATGAGTTCCACAAGACGACAGCGTGGTGGCGATGATGATGCTCTACGCACAGGGCTTCGCCTAAACTCCGCAACGATATGACCGAGGTGGAATATGGTGGAGGGAGGCACCGCACACGGCTAAGGAACGATCCGTAGATCAACTTGTGTGTTCATGGGGTGCCCCCTACCCCCGTATATAAAGGAGTGGAGGAGGGGAGGGCCGGCCAAGGAGGGCGCGCCAAGGGGGGAGTCCTACTCCCACCGGGAGTAGGACTCCCTTCTTTCCTAGTTGGAGTAGGAGAAGGGGAGGAGGAGGAAGAGGGAAGGAAGGGGCGCCGCCTCTCTCCTTGTCCTATTCGGACTAGGGAGGGAAGGGGGCGCGGCCCACCTCTTGCCCCCTCTCCTCTTCTCCCTTATGGCCCATGTAGGCCCAATAACCCCCGGGAGGGTTCCGGTAACCCCCCGGTACTTCAGTAAAAATGCCGATTTCACCCGGAACACTTCTGATGTCCAAACATAGGCTTCCAATATATCAATCTTTATGTCTTGACCATTTAGAGACTCCTCGTCATGTCCGTGATCACATCCGGGACTCCGAACAAACTTCGGTACATCAAAACTTATAAACTCATAATAAAACTGTCATCATAACGTTAAGCGTGCGGACCCTACGGGTTCGAGAACTATGTAGACATGACCTAGAACTATTCTCGGTCAATAACCAATAGCGGAACCTGGATGTCCATATTGGTTCCTACATATTCTACGAAGATCTTTTATCGGTCAAACCGCATAACAACATACGTTGTTCCCTTTGTCATCGGTATGTTACTTGCCCGAGATTCGATCGTCGGTATCCAATACCTAGTTCAATCTCGTTACCGGCAAGTCTCTTTACTCGTTACGTAATGCATCATCCCGTAAATAACTCATTAGTTACATTGCTTGCAAGGCTTATAGTGATGTGCATTACCGAGAGGGCCCAGAGATACCTCTCCGACAATCGGAGTGACAAAACCTAATCTCGAAATACGCCAACCCAACATCTACCTTTGGAGACACCTGTAGTACTCCTTTGTAATCACCCAGTTACGTTGTGACGATTGGTAGCACCCAAAGTGTTCCTCCGGTAAATGGGAGTTGCATAATCTCATAGTTTCAGAAACATGTATAAGTCATGAAGAAAGCAATAGCAATATACTAAACGATCAAGTGCTAGGCTAACGGAATGGGTCATGTCAATCACATCATTCTCCTAATGATGTGATCCCATTAATAAAATGACAACACATGCCTATGGTTAGGAAACATAACCATCTTTGATTAATGAGCTAGTCAAGTAGAGACATACTAGTGACGTTATGTTTGTCTATGTATTCACACATGTATCATGTTTCCGGTTAATACAATTCTAGCATGAATAATAAACATTTATCATGATATGAGGAAATAAATAATTACTTTATTATTGCCTCTAGGGCATATTTCCTTCAATATATAGGTTCTAGAGAAATATATGTGCTTCACTTAATCATTGGTATTCATCTGAATACTGGTGCATACCCCTGGTTCTGCACTGTACACCACCGAAGGAAAAATATTGTACACCTCACTTTTTTTTCATTTTTTTTGCCTAAGATGTCTGAGTTGTCAATGTAGTCTTATTTATGTCCAGGTCGTTGAAGGCGGTAGAAGTAGAGAGGAGGAGGTGGAGTTTAAAGGAGAAAGAGAGTTTGAATGGAGGTTTTAAAATTTTGACTAACCCCTTCCTGAAATCTATAAAAAAACAATTAGCCAAAGCCTTCTTTTATTTTAACTACTAACTGTTGCTATATGTCAAGTTAGGCTTGGGATATGAGTTAGGATTTGCACTTAGTTGATGCACATCCTATTCTCCCGCATGCATGAATCAATGCTTTGGTCTCATGAACAAAGAATGTACGATTAGAAATCATGTACGAAATCGAGATGAACGCTTTGTTCTTAGAGATTGCTCAGACTCACTCTCCAGGGGTGAACACTCTTGATTTGCTTTTAGTGGATGACAGACCGGCGATGGTGGCTTCTCTATGTTGTTCCTTTGCTGGAGGCTTCGCATTTGGAGAAATTTTAATCATAGTCTATGTGTTTTCAAGGGTAGTGTTAGGTGTTGTTGCTCATTGTTGTGTGACGTTGATTGGGCCCGACATGACTTTTTGGGGTGATGCCCTTTGTTTTTTCTTTTCGTTGTTTTTATTATTCGTTGCTGTATGCATACTCGATGTCTAGACTTGTTCTTAACATTGTGTTGTTGCATAGGCCGGTGTAATTGATATTCACCTGATACTAATATACTACTCTTTATCAGAAAAAAAAATATACGCAATCGAGATGTTAGATTATCATACTGGTGTCCAAAACTTTTTTATATACACAAAAAAGATCGGAAACACTAACGCCTAGGGCTGAAAAAAAAAAACTCGAAGCTCGCGAGCTAAATGAGTAGCTCGTGACTCGACTCGAATCGACTCAAACTCGAAAAATAACGAGTCGAGCAAAGCTTTAGTTTAAGATCGTTTATAGAACGAGTTAAACAAGCCGATCTCACGAGTACTCGTGTAACTCGTTAGGCTCGGGACAAAAGATCAGCAAGGCACCCTGCGTCCCAGGCGCACAACAAAACACCTAGACGTTCAAGAAAATTACAATTGTTTGGCCATGTATATGTTACTAACTTGCTGACCATTGTGGTCATGTACAATTGTTTGTGGTCAATGGTAATGTACATGGTACTGACTTGATGGTATGTACTGACAATTGTAATTTAAGCTCGTACATGCCTACAATTGTTTGTGAGCGTTGTACATGTTTAATATGTATATTTTACATTCCCAAGTAATCACTTTTATCATATTCGTAAGCTTTTATGTTCATATCATTAACGAGCTTAACAAGCTAAACGAGCCCGCTCGCGAGTTATACGAGTCAAGCAAATCTTGGATTCGAGCTCGTTATAGTAACGAGTCGAGTTGAGTTAGCTCGTTAACGAAACGAGCTTTAGCGAGTCGAGCCGAGATGGCTCGACTCGGCTCGAATCCAGCCCTACTAACGCCCACACGTGTGGGCGTTACCCAACTCGCCAACACGCCTCGATCATCGTCCAGTGCCTTTTGCACGAATCTTGGCACGAAAAGGTTGATTTTGTGTGCCACGTAGGACGGGGCTGGTGTGTGGGCGTTGAAGAGTTTGCCCGCACGCTAGCACCACGCTGTTTGCCAGCTGCGCTGTGTGGGCGAACTAGTTTCTGCCCACACAGCCAGCCACCTAGTTCATGCGCGTGTGTGCGAACTACTTTTCCCCACATGACAGTCATACGTTGTGGATGGCAACTGTAGTTAGACGAACGTGGCAACTAGGTAAACACACATGGCAACTGTGATTTTTTGCTAGACGGCAACTGCAGTTGCGTGTACGTGGCAACCAGACAAACACACATGGCAACTATGGTTGGACCACACATGGCAACTAGGTAAACACACATGGCAACTACCGTTTGACCATATGTGACAAGTAGTTAATCACACACGGCAACTATGGTTGGACCACACATGGCAACTAGGTAAACACACATGGCAACTACTGTTTGACCATATGTGGCAAGTAGTTAATCACACACGGTAACTATGGTTTGGTTACACGCGACAACTACCATAAATTAGACATGACAACTATAGTTAACCAAAACAGATAGAGTTGCCATTCTTTTTACAACTACACTTGCCATCCCGGATAACTACATCTGCCAACCAAGATGGCAAGTCTCCCGCGGTGTACCTAACGTAGTTGCGCCAGGACGTGTGGGCATTTTTGCTTCGTGCCACACACGTGGGGTGGAGATGAGTAGTACTTGTTGGCGTGTGGCATGAAGTAGCCGCGCCCACACGTATGGGCAATTCTAATATCCGCCCACACACAGCCTGTGTGGGCTGCCTCCTGCTCACACCATACATGGTGTGTGAGCGCATGTCGAATATACCACACGTGTGGCACTTATCGGCGTCCAAAAAGATTCAAAAATTCACCCATACCATATTAGATCAGTTTGTAATTTTCTCTCAGAAAAAGATTAGTTTGTAATTATATACATAATATCACAATACAATATGCTTATTCATATGCAACTCATCAACAACCTCTCTTAAGGACAAATAGATTTAAAGTTTCTCGAGAAAAAAAACTCAAGAACAGTCATGCCATCTTAATAATAAAAAATTGGGACCCATATCGGACAGGCAGCAGAATGACAACGCAGGTCAAACGTAATTTTGAGTTTCATCATGTAAGGAATAGGGTTTAAGTTCATGATATATGCATTGAGCGCATCCAACTACACTGTCTGGAAACATCTGCAAGGCGCATCGCATACACAATCCATCTACTCCTTGCATGGCCTTGTAGCACGTCATTTACAGTTACGGATTAGGATTTTCCCCTAGGAAGTAGCTTCTCTATGGCGCATATGCAACCCATCAAGTCCACCGCCTTGTACCCCGTCACCTCCTCCAGCAGATTGTGGCTCAACGCCACGCCGAGGATCTGCCTGGCGAGGAACAGCGCCGATGCAGCCACGGCAGACGGCAGGATCCGTCCAACGAATCCGAAAAACGGCAACGTTAGGTTGACCAGCCGAAGCGCCAGGGACCTCACCAGGAACTCATCTTCCCGCTCGAAGAACCTCGTGAAGTGGTCGACGAAGGTGTACGCGGTGGGGCCGTCCATGGCGCAGCCGAGATCCATGAAGAGCTCCCACTCCATCTCCTCCACCACGTGCACGGTGGTCCCGAGGAACGCCTCGACGACTTGGGCGTCGAGCCTCCGCCCGCTGGAGGACTGCTCGTGCTTGGCGCCGAGGGAGACGGCGGCGGCGGCCACGAGCTGCAGCGCCTCGTCGTGGGCCGGCACGGGGCGCACGGACAGGACGCGGTCGAGGTAGGCGACGGCGCGGCAGAGCGTGCCCTCCGGGAGGCCGCCGAGGTGGCGGGCGAAGGCGTCCATCCAGAGCACGAGCTCGGCGCGCATGAACGGGCTTATGTGGCCCTGCTGCATCTTGGACATGTAGTCGGCGTCAGGGTGCTCCATGGGGTTCCTCTCCTTGGCCCGGAGGTCCGCCTCGACGTCGGGCTCGTAGGGATCCGCGCACTTGAGCCCCAGGTTTCCTCGTCGGGCGCCCATTACCCAAGAGACGGGATGAGCGGCCGGGACGGCGGCTTGTCGCAGGTCGTTCATCGGCTGGAGCAACATTGGCTACGCTGCGAGTGCGAGGACTGGGCCGCCGGCGACTTGGGAGATGGCAGTCGAGTCTTCGCCGATCGGAACGTGCAGGAAGGAGCAGTGTCTGTCTGAGAAGCGGGGCTTTGGCGATCGCATTGCGCCATGTATATATGGATGGTATGCAGGTGCTCTCACCGGCTTTGAGACGAACCCATCAACTTTCGGAATTAAGGTACCGACTCGGACTTGCATTATTTGCATGTGATTGTTACGTGGCGTCAACGTAGTCATGGTACATCAATATTGGGTGTGTGTACAGACATTTGACCATGTATAGTCGACATAATTGCACCCGGTCCACGTTTTTTTTTACAACAAATAGACTTTATTTCTCACTAGCAAATATGCCCGTGTGTTGCAAGGGAAGAAAAACAATCTCATTCCTCTAGCTTATGGCTCAAGACCTCCTAGGTTCACATCCTTTATTTTCAATACGGCGAGAAAACATCAATAGGCGTCACTGTTGTGAGCACAGGAGGGGACAAAAACATGGAGGCGAGGGTGTTGCATGGGTACTATTGTGTGTGTGAGGGGTGGGGGGATTGAGAAGGGAGTCGAAGCAAGTCCAACATCTCTCCTAAAATCTATCTCTAATCTATAATACTTAAATAGTTCATCACCACTATCCTATTTCTCTTGACATGCAGCCTATCCACATCATCACACATGTCCCACACATTTCATCACAAGAAAATAAATAAGCATGCCACACACCTTTTATATTTAGTACGCAGTCATTCCTGATCGTTTGCTCTTCTCATACGCTTTTCCGCTACGTCCCATCGATAAATCCTCGGTACACGCTATGTGTTGCACGTTCGCTTCACTTCCCAACCCAATAACGTACGTGCCATTTTAGCTAACGTGGCTGTTCGTTAAACACAGGCTTGCACACCATGTAAAACGCAAGCCCATCTAACTAATCGTAGTATCGTCTTCCTCTTCCGCTAACCGCCGGTGCTCTCTATTCCGCTCGCCGCCGCCGCTCTATATTCCACTCGCCTTCATGAAACGGCAACCACTAATACACATGAAACAGTAACATCAATTGGCCACAACGTTTCTCTAACCAAATCTTCATCCAAAGAATTCGTGATTGGGTCAATAAGATCATAAACCTTTGACAGAAAATGCTACTCCCTCCGTTCACTTTTATAAGTCGTTTCAGACAACTAAAACTGAGTTGTTTTGCATGCTGTCTGAAATGTCTACAGCGCCTTATAAAAGTGAACAGAGGGAGTAATAATTTTCCTATTCACACAGTTAGGGATCCAGACATCTCTCCAAATATCAATATTATCTTCATTTCCAACTCGCCAGATGTATCCGTTTTTTAGACAATTCACTCCTGCCATAATACTTTGCCAGGTAAAAGACAAACCCTTTTTAGAGTTGCACTCATTAAATCACCCTCCGGAAGAATATTTAGCTCTCAAGATATTATATGTACTTCACTTAATCATTGGCATACCCCTGGTTCTGCACTGTACACCACCGAAGGAAAAATATTGCACACCTTACTTTCCCCCCCTTTTTTTTTGCCTAAGATGTCTGAGTTGTCAATGTGGTAGAAATAGAGAGGAGGTGGAGTTTAAAGGAGAAAGATAGTTTGAGGAGGTATTTAAAATTTGACTAACCCTTCTTGAAATCTATAAAACAATTAGCCAAAGCCTTCTTTTATTTTAACTACTAATTTTTGCTATATGTCAAGTTAGGCTTGGGATATGAGTTAGGATTTGAGCTCAGTTGATGAACATCCTATTCTCCTGCATTCATGAATCAATGCTTTGGTCTCATCAACAAACAATGTACGATTAGAAATCATGTACGCAATCGAGATGAAGGCTTTGTGCTTGGAGATTGCTCGGACTCACACTCCAGGGTGAAGACTCTTGATTTGCTATTTTTGGACATACACGACGATATGGTGGCATCTGTGTGTCGTTCCTTTGCAGGAGGCTTCACTTTTGGAGAACTTTTAATCGTAGTCTATGTGTTTTCAAGGGTAGTGTTAGGCGTTGTTGCTCGTTGTTGTGTGCCATTGATTGGACTTGACATGACTTTTTGGGGGTGATGCCCTTTTTTTCTTTGTCTTTATCATTCGTTGTTCTGTGCATAGTCGATGTCTAGACTTGTTTTCAACATTGTGTTGTTGCAGAGGCCGGTGTAATTGATATTTGCCTGATACTAATATACACGTACTACTCTTTATCGGGAAAAAATGTACGGAATCAAGATGTTCGATTATCAAACTGGTACAGCTATTTTATATCGGTCCTGCTAAAAATCAGTCGACTGAGATTTAACCAAGTCTCAGTCGACCATGCAGCATTTTATGCCATCGTTCGCGACATTTTTTCCTACCAGTTGTAACATCCATCTTGATGGTTGTAACATGTCGTCCCTCATCGGTTGTAGCACGTCATCTCAACGGTTGCAACATCTTCAATGATGGTTGTAGCATTTCAGTTAGAACGGTTGTAGCATTTATTGTCGTTGCTTGCAACGCCGTCGCAACACTTTTTGCCACCGTTGTAGCACTTAGCCGTGCCGCTTGTAGCAAAAAAGACATGTTGACGTCATTCGACTGAGACTTCATTAAGTCTCAGTCGACTGAGTTCTAGACACACCCATTTTATATACACAAAAAAGATTCAGAAATTCACCCATACCATATTAGATCAGTTGTAATTGTATACTCCCTCCGTCCCAAAATTCTTGTCTTAGATTTGTCCAAATATGGATGTATCAAGTCACGTTTTATTATTAGGTACATCCGTATCTACACAAATCTAAGACAAGAATTTTGTGACGGAGGGAGTACATAATATCACAATACAATATGCCCATTAATACGCAACTCATGAACAACCTCTCTCAAAGACAAAAGAACCGAAGAACAACCCATGCCATCTTAGTTTTGAGTTTCATCGTGTAGCTAATTAAATTCCTATACACAGCCCTAATAGGAATAGAGATAGGGTACATGCATCGATCGCATCGAATTACATTGTCTGGAAACATCTGCAAGGCACATCGCATACAAAATCCATCTACTCCATGGCCTTGTAGTTGTAGCACGTCATTTGCAGATTAGAGATTTTTCTTAGGAAGCAGCTTCTCTAAGGCGCATATGCAACCCGTCAACTCCATCGCCTTGTACCCCGTCACCTCCTCCAGATCGTGGCTCAACGTCACACCGAGGATCTGCCTGGCGAGGAACAGCGCCGATGCAGCCATGGCGGACGGCAGGATCCGTCCAACGAATCCGAAAACGGCAACGTCAGGTTGACCAGCCGAAGCGCCAGGGACCTCACCAGGAACTCGTCTTCCCGCTGGAAGAACCTCGTGAAGTGGTAGACGAAGGTGTACGCGGTCGGGCCGTCCATGGCGCAGCCGAGATCCATGAAGAGCTCCCACTCCATCTCCTCCACCAGGTGCACGGTGGTCCCGAGGAACGCCTCTACGACTTGGGCGTCGAGCCTCCGCCCGCTGGAGGACTGCTCGTGCTTGGCGCCGAGGGAGACGGCGGCGGCGGCCACGAGCTGCAGCGCCTCGTCGTGGGCCGGCACGGGGCGCACGGACAGGACGCGGTCGAGGTAGGCGACGGCGCGGCAGAGCGTGCCCTCCGGGAGGCCGCCGAGGTGGCGGGCGAAGGCGTCCATCCAGAGCACGAGCTCGGCGCGCATGAACGGGCTTATGTGGCCCTGCTGCATCTTGGACATGTAGTCGGCGTCAGGGTGCTCCATGGGGTTCCTCTCCTTGGCCCGGAGGTCCGCCTCGACGTCGGGCTCGTAGGGATCCGCGCACTTGAGCCCCAGGTTTCCTCGTCGGGCGCCCATTACCCAAGAGACGGGATGAGCGGCCGGGACGGCGGCTTGTCGCAGGTCGTTCATCGGCTGGAGCAACATTGGCTACGCTGCGAGTGCGAGGACTGGGCCGCCGGCGACTTGGGAGATGGCAGTCGAGTCGTCGCCGATCGGAACGTGCAGGAAGGAGCAGTGTCTGTCTGAGAAGCGGGGCTTTGGCGATCGCATTGCGCCATGTATATATGGATGGTATGCAGGTGCTCTCACCGGCTTTGAGACGAACCCATCAACTTTCGGAATTAAGGTACCGACTCGGACTTGCATTATTTGCATGTGATTGTTACGTGGCGTCAACGTAGTCATGGTACATCAATATTGGGTGTGTGTACAGACATTTGACCATGTATAGTCGACATAATTGCACCCGGTCCACGTTTTTTTTTACAACAAATAGACTTTATTTCTCACTAGCAAATATGCCCGTGTGTTGCAAGGGAAGAAAAACAATCGCATTCCTCTAGCTTATGGCTCAAGACCTCCTAGGTTCACATCCTTTATTTTCAATACGGCGAGAAAACATCAATAGGCGTCACTGTTGTGAGCACAGGAGGGGACAAACATGGAGGCGAGGGTGTTGCATGGGTACTATTGTGTGTGTGAGGGGTGGGGGGATTGAGAAGGGAGTCGAAGCAAGTCCAACATCTCTCCTAAAATCTATCTCTAATCTATAATACTTAAATAGTTCATCACCACTATCCTATTTCTCTTGACATGCAGCCTATCCACATCATCACACATGTCCCACACATTTCATCACAAGAAAATAAATAAGCATGCCACACACCTTTTATATTTAGTACGCAGTCATTCCTGATCGTTTGCTCTTCTCATACGCTTTTCCGCTACGTCCCATCGATAAATCCTCGGTACACGCTATGTGTTGCACGTTCGCTTCACTTCCCAACCCAATAACGTACGTGCCATTTTAGCTAACGTGGCTGTTCGTTAAACACAGGCTTGCACACCATGTAAAACGCAAGCCCATCTAACTAATCGTAGTATCGTCTTCCTCTTCCGCTAACCGCCGGTGCTCTCTATTCCGCTCGCCGCCGCCGCTCTATATTCCACTCGCCTTCATGAAACGGCAACCACTAATACACATGAAACAGTAACATCAATTGGCCACAACGTTTCTCTAACCAAATCTTCATCCAAAGAATTCGTGATTGGGTCAATAAGATCATAAACCTTTGACAGAAAATGCTAATAATTTTCCTATTCACACAGTTAGGGATCCAGACATCTCTCCAAATATCAATACTATCTTCATTTCCAACTCGCCATGTATCCGTTTTTTAGACAATTCACTCCTGCCATAATACTTTGCCAGGTAAAAGACAAACCCTTTTTAGAGTTGCACTCATTAAATCACCCTCCGGAAGAATATTTAGCTCTCAAGATATTATATGTACTTCACTTAATCATTGGCATACCCCTGGTTCTGCACTGTACACCACCGAAGGAAAAATATTGCACACCTTACTTTCCCCCCCTTTTTTTTGCCTAAGATGTCTGAGTTGTCAATGTGGTAGAAATAGAGAGGAGGTGGAGTTTAAAGGAGAAAGATAGTTTGAGGAGGTATTTAAAAATTTGACTAACCCCTTCTTGAAATCTATAAAAACAATTAGCCAAAGCCTTCTTTTATTTTAACTACTAATTTTTGCTATATGTCAAGTTAGGCTTGGGATATGAGTTAGGATTTGAGCTCAGTTGATGAACATCCTATTCTCCTGCATTCATGAATCAATGCTTTGGTCTCATCAACAAACAATGTACGATTAGAAATCATGTACGCAATCGAGATGAAGGCTTTGTGCTTGGAGATTGCTCGGACTCACACTCCAGGGTGAAGACTCTTGATTTGCTATTTTTGGACAGATCCGACGATATGGTGGCATCTGTGTGTCGTTCCTTTGCAGGAGGCTTCACTTTTGGAGAACTTTTAATCGTAGTCTATGTGTTTTCAAGGGTAGTGTTAGGCGTTGTTGCTCGTTGTTGTGTGCCATTGATTGGACTTGACATGACTTTTTGGGGGTGATGCCCTTTTTTTCTTTGTCTTTATCATTCGTTGTTCTGTGCATAGTCGATGTCTAGACTTGTTTTCAACATTGTGTTGTTGCAGAGGCCGGTGTAATTGATATTCGCCGATACTAATATACACGCATTACTCTTTATCGGGAAAAAATGTACGGAATCAAGATGTTCGATTATCAAACTGGTACAGCTATTTTATATCGGTCCTGCTAAAAATCAGTCGACTGAGATTTAACCAAGTCTCAGTCGACCATGCAGCATTTTATGCCATCGTTCGCGACATTTTTTCCTACCAGTTGTAACATCCATCTTGATGGTTGTAACATGTCGTCCCTCATCGGTTGTAGCACGTCATCTCAACGGTTGCAACATCTTCAATGATGGTTGTAGCATTTCAGTTAGAACGGTTGTAGCATTTATTGTCGTTGCTTGCAACGCCGTCAAACACTTTTTGCCACCGCTTGTAGCACTTAGCCGTGCCGCTTGTAGCAAAAAAGACATGTTGACGTCATTCGACTGAGACTTCATTAAGTCTCAGTCGACTGAGTTCTAGACACACCCATTTTATATACACAAAAAAGATTCAGAAATTCACCCATACCATATTAGATCAGTTGTAATTGTATACTCCCTCCGTCCCAAAATTCTTGTCTTAGATTTGTCCAAATACGGATGTATCAAGTCACGTTTTATTATTAGGTACATCCGTATCTACACAAATCTAAGACAAGAATTTTGTGACGGAGGGAGTACATAATATCACAATACAATATGCCCATTAATACGCAACTCATGAACAACCTCTCTCAAAGACAAAAGAACCGAAGAACAACCCATGCCATCTTAGTTTTGAGTTTCATCGTGTAGCTAATTAAATCCCTATACACAGCCCTAATAGGAATAGAGATAGGGTACATGCATCGATCGCATCGAATTACATTGTCTGGAAACATCTGCAAGGCACATCGCATACAAAATCCATCTACTCCATGGCCTTGTAGTTGTAGCACGTCATTTACAGATTAGAGATTTTTCTTAGGAAGCAGCTTCTCTAAGGCGCATATGCAACCCGTCAACTCCATCGCCTTGTACCCCGTCACCTCCTCCAGATCGTGGCTCAACGTCACACCGAGGATCTGCCTGGCGAGGAACAGCGCCGATGCAGCCATGGCGGACGGCAGGATCCGTCCAACGAATCCGAAAAACGGCAACGTCAGGTTGACCAGCCGAAGCGCCAGGGACCTCACCAGGAACTCGTCTTCCCGCTGGAAGAACCTCGTGAAGTGGTAGACGAAGGTGTACGCGGTCGGGCCGTCCATGGCGCAGCCGAGATCCATGAAGAGCTCCCACTCCATCTCCTCCACCAGGTGCACGGTGGTCCCGAGGAACGCCTCTACGACTTGGGCGTCGAGCCTCCGCCCGCTGGAGGACTGCTCGTGCTTGGCGCCGAGGGAGACGGCGGCGGCGGCCACGAGCTGCAGCGCCTCGTCGTGGGCCGGCACGGGGCGCACGGACAGGACGCGGTCGAGGTAGGCGACGGCGCGGCAGAGCGTGCCCTCCGGGAGGCCGCCGAGGTTGCGGGCGAAGGCGTCCATCCAGAGCACGAGCTCGGCGCGCATGGACGGGCTTATGTGGCCCTGCTGCATCTTGGACATGTAATCGGCGTCAGGGTGCTCCCTGGGGTTCCTCTCCTTGGCCCGGAGGTCCGCCTCGACGTCGGGCTCGTAGGGATCCGCGCACTTGAGCCCCAGGTTCCCTCGTCGGGCGCCCATTACCCAAGAGACGGGATGAACGGCCGGGACGGCGGCTTGTCGCAGGTCGTTCATCGGCTGGAGCAGCATTGTCCACGCTGCGAGTGCGAGGGCTGGGCCGCCGGCGACTTGGGAGATGGCAGTCGAGTCGTCGCCGATCTGAGCGTGCAGGAAGGAGCGGTGTCTGTCTCAGAAGCGGGGCTTTGGCGATCGCATTGCGCCATGTATATATGGATGGTATGCAGGTGCTCTGACCGGGTTTGAGACGAACCCATCAAGTTTCGGAATTACCGTACCGACTCGGACTTGCATTATTTGCATGTGATGTGATTGTACGTGGCGTCAACGTAGTCATTTGTACAGACATTTGACCGTGTATGGTCGACATAATTGCACCCGGTCCACGTGTCACGCAACTTAGTCAGGATTCAGAGGGTGTTTGTTTCTAGGGACTTATTGGTTTAGGGACTTAAAAAAGTCTCTATAAGTCCTATCTAAACCAAACAGGAGGGACTTATTGGAACTTATTGTGGTGATTTGGAACTTATCAAATAAGACTCTCAGGGAGAAGCTTATTGGGACTTATCCCGGGCCGGACCTACCCGCGCTCCAGCTCCGTGCTCCGTGCTCGCTCGATCGCCTTCTCCAGTCACTGAAGGCTCCAGCTCCAGCCCCGTCGCTCAGGCTCGTTCCCCGCGCGCCGCCCCGCCTCTCGCCCGTCGCTGGCCCGCCTCTCACCCGTCGTCAGCCCGCCTCTCGCCCGTCGCCCGCCCGCCTCGCCCATCGCCGCCCGCCTCTCGCCCGTCGCCGTCCCTCCTCTCGCCCCGTCGCCGACCCGCCTCGGTTCGCCGTCCCATCGCCGCCCCCGCCTCGGTTCGCCGTCCCATCGCCGCCCCGCCTCGGTTCGTCGTAGCGGTGCCTCCAATCGCCGGACAGGCCCTCTCCTGAACCTCGTTGCAGCGGTGCAACATGGACTTATAAGTCCCTGTAAACAAACAGGTAGGGACTCGGGACTTATAAGTCCTTGTAAACAAACAGGTAGGGACTTATGACTTATAAGTTGAGACTTAAAAAAGTCCTAGGACTTATGAAACAAACAGGGCCTCAACCTCAGCGGGCTGCTACCAATCATCCGGCTGATAACAGCCAAACCTAAGCCGCCTGATCAGCCGTTGATTAGCTCAGGTATAGTGTATTTTGAGCCGCCCGATCCCTGATGACAACACTACACAAACTACCACACCATCGCCTTCATCCCAAACCTGCCAATCTCTCTATGCGGCGTCTCCGGCCATCAGAGTGCGCGGCGCCTCCAGCCATCAGGCGTGCTGCAGACATACCGTCCCCCCAACTCCACGCGATTCACACGTAGCTCCGACGAGCTGCTGCAGCGTGCTCCATTGCAGCATCTGGCAATAATCCGATGGTCCGGTGATGCTTCATTGCCGCCTCCGAGCGCTCCATAGCAGCACCAAACGCTGCATCTACCCGCCGGCGAGCGCTCCATAGGCAGCAGCACCGGGCTGGAAGTGGATGCGTGGGTAGGGTACATGTAAAACAGCATTTAACAATCAAGCAAAGCCAAGTCTGCAAAGTTTTCATTTCTGCAAGAGCAATCCAGGAAGTTCAAGCAAAGGAATTCTGCGCAACAGCAAAAGTACCGACCGGGCAGGCTAATGCCCTGATGAATTCCATCACAAACTTTTCATCACACTAGTAGAAAAAGGGTCAAACGTGAAGCACATTAGTGCCGGTTTGTATTAGAGCCGGCACTAATGTATACATTAGTGCCGGTTCCAACGGCTAGCCGGGCCGCTTTCATTAGTACCGGTTCGTGGCTAACCTTTAGCACCGGTTCGTGCCACGAACCAGTACTAATGAGGGTGGTGGCAGGATGTTGTCAGTCTGGCCCCCCTCCAGCACCTTTAGTACCGGTTCGTGCCACGAACCGGTACTATAGGTCCTCCTGCATATAAACCCTTCGTCCAGCTTGCTCTGTTCTTCCCCCTTTCCCCTCTCCTCTCCTCTCTGTTCTTCCTTTTCCCCTCAAGCTCACCACAAATTTTGCCCAAAATTTGTCAAGATTTGAAGGCCCCCATCCATTCAAATGATCACAAAGGTTAGCAACTTTGTCCTTTCATCTCTCATTGCTAGATTAGCTCTTGCAATGATTTATATAGTTACTAATTTGTGAGTTCAGTAATTTGGGAGGAAATATATATATATGTGCTAGTATTTGATTTATATGCAATTTGAGGTCAAAAATAACACTTAGTTTGTATATGTAGGTGTGGTTTACTTAGTGCCTTCTAAGTCTCCGTCAGAACCACCGCCGATCGCCCACACTGTCTCACACCGCACCACCTTGTGGTGAGCCTCTTGTTCATGTAATTTTATATAAAAAATTGATGTTTGTGTGATTTGGATATATAGTTAATCATGTAATAATTATCTTACCTGTAAGTTGTTTGTTATACATAGTGCCATGGTTTTGATATCCGTCCCCGTCGGCCCTCGTCCTTGTTATGATTCGGATGTGGTATATTCTCTTTTAAAACTATTAGTTGCATTTCGTGTTTATGACAAATTATGCCCATCAAGTTGACATAGATATTTTTATCTAGGAGGTATGTGAATCGGAAATTCCAACCGACCCTATTGTCGAGAGGTTAAATTTAGTTGAAAGAGAAAACGAGTACTTGAAAGAAAAATTGAAAAGAATTGAGGGGGAGAAGATGGAATTGGAGTTGCATGTTGCCGATGTCGTCGATGATCACAAGATCAAGATGGAGAAAATGCGCTTGAAGAATAAAAAGATTAGAAAATATGCCATCGATAGTGAGGCTTGATATCATTATGCTGTTGGATCAATTGTTACCTTAGTTGCGATCTTGATCGCATTTGTTGTTGCATTTAAATGCTTTAGCTAGAGAGTTATTTGTTTGTTGCATTTAAGTGTTCTATGAACTTTATGTATGAACTTGTATTAATTTGGTCTATTCGGTGTTGTGTAATGAAGATGAGCCGGCAATGGATGTACGATGACCGATGCTCTCCCCAGTTCGTTGAGGGCGTGCATACTTTTCTGCTTGCGGCTGAGGCAAACAAGCGGGCGGATGGTTTTATGCCTTGTCCATGTGGTGTCTGTAAGAATGGTCACAATTACTCTACGTCAAGAACCATTCACGCCCACTGCTTAAGTCCGGTTTCATGCCCCACTATAATGTTTGGACCAAGCACGGAGAAAGAGGGGTTATGATGGAAGACAATGAAGAAGAAGAGGACGATGACAGCTATCCCGCCATGGGTTCCCTGAATACGATGATACAACAATGGTGGAAGAAGCTGAGCCGGTAATGCGGAAGAAGCTGAGCCGGCAATGCGGAAGAAGTTGAAGAAGAGGCATCGATGAGCCCGTTGATGATCTAGGTCGGGCCATTGCCGATGCAAAGAGAAACTAGCAAGTGATTTGGAGAAGAAGAAGTTGCAGCGCATGTTAGAGGATCACAAAAATTGTTGTACCCAATTCGTGGGTGACAAGAAAAGCTGGGCACCACACTAGAATTGCTGCAATGGAAGGCGAGAATGGTGTATCCGACAAGGGATTTGGAAAGTTGCTGGTAATGATAAAGGATATGCTTCCAAAGGACAACGAATTGCCCGAGAGTACGTACGAAGCAAAGAAGGCTGTCTGCCCTCTAGGGTTAGAGGTGCAAAAGATACATGCATGCCCTAATGATTGCATCCTGTACCGCGGTGAGTACGAGGATTTGAACGCTTGCCTGCACGTGGTGCATTGCGCTATAAGATCAGCCGCGATGAGCTGGTGATGTCGAGGGCGAGCGCCCCAGGAAGAAGATTCCTGCCAAGGTGATGTGGTATTCTCCTATAATACCACGGTTGAAACGTTTGTTCCAAAACAAAGAGCATGCCAAGGCGATGAGATGGCACAGAGAAGACCGTAAGAAAGACGGAAAGTTGAGAGTACCACGACGGGTCGCAGTGGAGAAAAATCGAAAGAAAGTACGGAAGGAGTTTGCGATGACGCAAGGAGCGTATGGTTTGGTCTAAGCGCAGATGGCATTAATCCTTTTGGGGAGCAGAGCAGCAACCATAGCACCTGGCCTGTGACTCTATGTTTGTATAACCTTCCTCCTTGGTTGTGCATGAAGCGGAAGTTCATTATGATGCCCGTGCTCATCCAAGGCCCTAAGCAACCCGGCAACGACATTGATGTGTACCTAAGGCCATTAGTTGAAGAACTCTTACAGCTGTGGAATGGAACATGTGTACGCAAGGGGATGAGCACATGGGGAAGAATTTGACCTCAAGGCGTTGTTGTTCGTGAGCATCAATGATTGGCCTGCTCTCAAGAACCTTTCGTGATGCATAAACAAGGGATACCGCGGATGCACGCCTTGCTTGGATGATACCGACAGTATATATTTGAATAGTTGTAAGAAGAATGTGTACCTGGGACATCGTCGATTTCTTCCGAGCAGGCATACCGTAAGAAAGAAAGGCAAGCATTTCAAAGGTGAGGCGGATCACCGGACGAAGCCTCGCCATCGTACTGATGCTGATGTACATGATATGGTCAAGGATTTGAAGGTGATATTTGGAAAGGGTCCTAGCGGACAACCTGTTCCGAAGGACGCGGACGGACGCGCACCCATGTGGAAGAAGAAATCTATATTTTGGGACCTGCCATATTGGAAAGACCTAGAGGTCCGCTCCGCAATCGACGTGATGCACGCCATGAAGAATCTTTGCGACCTCGCTTGGCTTCTTGGGCGTGTATGGGAAGACAAAAGATACACCGAGGCACGGAGGACCAGCAACGTATGCACGGAGAAGACGGCATACATCGTGGTCATGCAAGCTACGCCTTACCAAAGAAGAGAAGGAAATCTTCTTTGAATGCCTTTCGAGATTAAGGTACCGTCGGCTTCGTCGAATATAAAGGGAATAATAAACATGGCAGAGAAAAGTTCCGAACCTAAAGTCTCATGACGCCATGTGTTTATGACGCAATCGCTTCCGGTTGCATTGAGGGGCTTCTACCGAAAACGCTCGATTAGCCATTGTGAAGCTATGTGCATTTCTCAATGCAATCTCTCGAAGGTAATCGATCCAGAAATCATACCAAGGTTACGAGAATGATTTGGTGCAATGTCTTGTCGGTTTGAGTTGGTGTTCCCACCATCCTTCTTCAACATCATGACGCACGCCCTAGTTCACCTATGCGAAGAGATTAACGCTTTGGGTCCTGTATTTCTACACAATATGTTCCCTTTGAGAGGTTCATGGAGTCTTAAAGAAATATGTTCATAACCGTGCTAGGCCGTAAGAAAGCATCTTCAAGGGCAATCAAAATGAGGAGGTCATTGAGTTTTGTATTGACTTTATTCCCGACCTTAAGCCGATTGGTGTTCCTGAATCGCGCATAAGGGCGCATCGATGGAAAAGGCATGCTAGGAGGGGAACAAATAATATGTATGGACGGACATTCTCTCACCAAGCACACTACACAGCTTCTACTGAAATTCCACCTTGGTGGCTCCGTATATGGATGAACACAAGAATTTGCTACGCCCAAACACCGGAGCGGTCTCGATGAGTGGATTACACGTGAACAAACCAGAGTTTCGCCAACTGGTTGCGCATACGCACCATGCATGCCACCTCTATTGAAGATGACCTGTACTTGCTGTCCCGCTTACCATCTTCGAATATAATGACTTTCAAAGGGTACGAGATAAATGGTAATACATTTTACACGATCGCCCAAGATAAGAAGAGCACCAACCAAAACAGTGGTGTCCGCTTTGATGCGTAAACCAAGACGGAAAGGAAACATATTATGGTTATATACAGGACATATGGGAACTTGACTATCGACGTGGTTTAAAGGTCCCTTTGTTTCGTGCAAATGGGTCAATATGACACGAGGCGGGTAACGGAAGACCCGCAGACGGAATGACAACAAGGATCTCAACAATCTTGCGTGATGCAGATGAACCATTCGTCCTAGCCAATGATGTGGCACAGGTTTTCTATGTGAAGGACATGTCTACCAAGCCAAGAAAAAGAAAAGATAAGGAAGCGAATGCATCGCACGATGAGCCAAAGCGGCACATAGTTCTTTCGGGAAGAGAAACATCGTGGGAGTGGATGACAAGACATACAAGTCAAAGATTATGAAAAGTTTGATGAAATTGCTCCATTCACAAAGTGAATATTGACCCGAGCATCCCGTTAAATGATGAGGATTTTCCATGGTTGCGCGCAAAGGGACACACGCTGAATAAAAAGTTTCACACCCAAAGATCTAGGATGTGATCGGCTTCACTATCATCACTTTCTTCATGTGTTTCACACCCGTGAGGGAATGTCTGTAATAGTTAGGGTAGTTATGTGTTTTGGCATTTGAAACGCCAAGAAATTTTATGTGCAAACAAATTCTTTTCATGCATTTACTGATTTTTTCCATTAAATGACCCTGAAATTGAAAAGCAATTCAAATGAACTCAGAAAAGGTTGAAAGTTGGCATGGTATCATAATTTCATACAAATAGCATGTGCAAGAAAGTAGAGAGGGTTACGGCAAAACTGGATGCACTTCGTGTACAAAATGGACAATCACTTTCAAGTATCGGGGTTTCCATTTAAAACTGAACTGTTACAAAGGCATTTCATTTTTAAATAACCTAAGCATTACTAAATTGAATATAATGATAAAACACACTAATATTGAACATAAGAAAAAGAATCACTGGAAAACTTTTTTCAAAGTTAAGTTATTCACAAACTAGTGATTCACACAAATTTCAAATAATTCAAAATTTAAACTATTCAAATTTGAAATCTACCGCACTAAGAGAAAGTTTGTAATTTTTGTACCTAAAGCAAAAATATTCACAAAGAAACTCTAAATACAACAAAAACAACTCAAAAATAAATAAAACAAAAAATAAAGCAAAAAAGCCCGCCATCGGGCCAAAGCGGCTCAGATACGACTAGCGACACAACCTTTCATTGGGCCAGATGCAGCCCGCCAAGGCCCAAGAGGCCCACAAGGCGAGGAGGACAGGTAGGCCCAGAGGCCTGATTAGGAGAGGAGCTTGAGAGAGCTACCAAGACTGGGCTCATAAACCAGTCATGTAGCCCTCGACTAGCGAGGTGGGACTAAACTTCAAGATCGCACTGCTGCAAGTAAGACCCTTTAGTACCGGGTCATGGCACAAACCGGTACTAGTGGGAATCTTTAGTACCGGTTTGTGCCAACACCCGGTACTAAAGGGGTCGCTTCGCCGCTTGGCCTCGCCAAAACAGATTTTAGAACCGGTTGGTGGCTCCAACCGTACTAAAGGTGCCTTCTATAAGTAAACACTTCAAAATTTCGCTGGGTTTCTCATCTCCTCTCGCTTCTTCTCCTCTGCACCGCCGCCGCCCCGTCACCGCTTCTGTCCCCATCGTCGCCGCCCTTGTCGCCGCCCGCCCCGTCTATCGCTGCCCGTCCCGTCGCTGCCGCCGCTTCGCCCGTCGCTGCCGCCTCGTCCCGTCGTCGCCGCCTGCCGCTGCTGCTTGCCGCCGCCTGCCCAGACGTCCCGTCCCGTCTGCCGCCGCCGTTGCCGCCGCCCTGTCGCCGTCCCGTCGCGCACGCGCCCGTCGCCTCTCGCCTAGCCGGCCGGTGAGCGCGCACACACACACATACATTTTTAGTTATAGATTTTTCTGTTTTTAAGAAATTGTTAGACATTTTTCTGTTTTTTAGAAATAGTTAGAAATGTTAGAATTGTTAGATTTGTTAGAAATGTTTGAAATTGTAGAAATTTTTCTGTTTTTAGTTATAGAAATATATAGTTATAAAAAGTTAGAATTGTTAGAATTTTTCTGTTTTTAGTTATAGAAATAGTTATAAAATGTTAGTTATATATATAGAAATGTTATAATTTTTTTCTGTTTTTAGTTGTAAAATATTAGAGATGTTATAGAAATGTTAGTTATATATAGCATTGTTAGAAATGTTATAGAAATGTTAGTTATATATATATAGAAATGTTAGAAATTTTAGTTATCAAAATCCAATCATTAAAAAATGTTACTTTTTGTGGGCATATAGCTAGTATTTGTTCTCGACGATGCCGGCCCGATCCTCGCTGTCGACCGTCTGCATGACGACGCCCAACCGACCCATGTCCGGACTGGCTCACTGGCTGGCACTGGAGGTGCTGCTTGAGGGCGCGCGCTTGACGAGGAACCCGCCGGGTCCGATCGTCGACCCGATCTCGTTTGGTGGCGTTCACGTGGGCGATTTGTGCGGAGGGACCGCCCCACGGAGGTGGTACGTCGCCGTGTCGTGGAGGAGGACGAGCACGCCCATCGCTACATGGTTGCGTTAGAGGGCGGCGAGTTCTCCAATACGTGGCAAGATCTTCGGGATCTCACTTCAGCTATGATCCCGTGAGGGTTCCTTCTCTTTGGGTGTCCATTGCCTGCGCCGAGGAACCGCGAGTGTCCTAGATTCTTCGTAGTATTCGATCTTTATTAGCTAATAGCCGTGATGTACTATTCAATATTATATATTATTCGAGACGATGTATTCGAGATTATATCTATTATTCGGATGATGTATTCGAGATTATATCTATTATTCGACGATGTATTCGAGATTATATCTATTATTCGGACGATGTATTCGAGATTATATCTATTATTCGAGATTTGAATACTAAATTGTTTTATATTTCTTTTGGATTAGTTAAACAAAAGCTATGGCGCATAATGCCGACAGAGAGGGAGAACAGACCATGTTCGATATGATACGCGAAGCGATGATAATCAAAATGAAGAAGATTATGACGGCTCGAATTTCTAAACAACACCGGAGAGGGTGATATGATATTCGATCACGACGAAGTCATGAATGATTATGACGATAACGAAGAACATGATCCTGAAACAACAAACACCGATGAGGTATATATATTTATATAAGCGGGCATCCGTGATCATCACATGTTTTAAATGACTTGAAGATATATTAACGAATCGATCTTTGTTCTTTCAGCCATCCGGATCGAGCAAATCTTCGCATAAAAGGATTAAACGAGGCCCGAACAAAAAGTTGAAGCCGGGCGTAAAGTACAATATCGAGGCATGCGGCCCTCTTGGCAAACCAATAGCGCCTAAGAAGATTGCGGACAAGTTCGTTCGTCGGTCGGAGTTCTTGTGAAGGACCAACTCGATCAAACTTCAAGAATGGAGAGCGCCAAAGAAAGCCACGCCCAGATGTTACTTATGTCGACAAGAATCAAAAAGATCTGCTTTGGGATACTCTCATGGAACATTTCACCCTACCGATCATTTCACGTAGCGGATGTGCGAGAAAGTCAAAGAGGCTGCTCTTAAGATGATGGCGACGCATTCAAGAACTACAAGAATGGTGAATGGAACAAGTACGTCAACGGAGGAAGGAAGACTCCAGATTCAAGGAACACCGGAGAACCAACGTGATCATTGGGCCGATTTCGTGAAATTCAAGGATTCGGAATAAACAAGAAGAATGCCGAAAAAAGGATAAGTTCCATAAGTGGGGCTAGGTGGCTATCGCGTGGCAATGCCTAAGTGGGATAAGTCCGAGAAAGAGATGGAGGATGCAGTGTCACTCCGGCTACTAAGAGCTGGCCCAGGTCGGGACTTGGTTCTATGCGCATGGGAGGAGTTGGACCGGAGAGGCGAAATGTTTCGACTAGGGCAAGTCTCAAGGGAGCCGACGATGCGATACTTGTTGCAATAGAAGAGGCACGAACGGGGTGTTCCAGCCCAACAGAGAGAACGACGAGCTTACGCGTGCCACAGGAAATCCTGAACACCGGGAAGAACACGAGGCAAGGCGCTCTGCCGTGGTATGAGGGGTTTTCATGGAACAACGACTACGTAACCCGTGCGAGAAAGAAGATTGCGGAGGAGAAGAAAAGGAAGATGGAGGAGGAGCAGAGGAAGCGGGACTATGAACGCCTTCAAGGCCTAGAAGCAAGTCAAGCGGAATTGGCGGTCTTCCAAATGGCAGCAGGAGCAGATCGACTCACTTACCCATCAAAGGCGGTCTCAAAGAATGCAGCAGCTAGCGGATGATCCAGATTGATAGCACCGCCCATCCATGCCAAGAAGCAGCGTGGGTTCCGTCCCGGACGACCCAATGCTGGGTAGATACCCCGTGGATGACATCATGGAGAACACTAACTGCGAGCTACACGTCAAAATGAAGAACATATCCATGAAGGTGGCGGACGGCTGTGCTTTCACAAATCCCCCCGAGGCAACCTTCCATTGCAACCCGATTCCAGCGGGCTTTGCTCGTGTCGTGGTTGATGAGGTGCTGGACCCATATTCGGGGCTACAGCTTGACATTGCTAGAGGTGACGGCGAGCGCTTTCTCGGAGAGGCCAAACATCGTATCATCCTATGGAAAAAGGATTGCATCATCTTTCCAAGGCCACCGACACCGCGTCACCCGAGTCCTCGTCAAGTCCGCCACCGAGTCAGCAGACTCCGCTCCTCCAAGTCCGCAAAGTGTCGGACAATCCTCCTCCTCCAAGTCCGGCAGTGTCGGGCAATCCTCCTCCTCCAAGTCCGCCACAGCGTCGACGCCCACCTCCTCCAAGTCCGCACAACCTCAGCCCTCCTCCTCGTCCAACTCAGTCCGTCAGCCATCTCCGCCGCCAAGAATCGCAGAGACACCCCTGCAGCTCGTGTGTAGCCGTCTGAGTCGAGGTAGTACAGAAGTACAAAGGAGGCAAGCGGTATAAATATGGTCCAAGCTCAAGCCTCTTCCGCAGAGGTCTTATGACAAGTCCGAGGAGGAAATCACAGCCATATCGAAGGCCAAGGTGGAAGCCCATTTTGCACCGAAACCGCCACCGCCGCCAAGGGAGAAAGTGCCTGAGGAAACGATTGACCACTTCATTCGTATGGCTC
This sequence comes from Aegilops speltoides, assembly GCA_021437245.1. NCBI lineage: Eukaryota > Viridiplantae > Streptophyta > Magnoliopsida > Poales > Poaceae > Aegilops > Aegilops speltoides. The sequence continues at coordinate 385,105,421 of CM038145.1, read as the reverse complement.
AACCACCAGCTTCCAAGCTGTTGACACGCACTATGAGAGCCACATCGGGAAGTTAAATCGAGCACGCCTACAAAGGGAGGCGAGCACGCCTACATCGGGATCGAGCAAACAAGAAGCAGCTGCCAAAAATGCGGAAAACCATTCCCAACCGGGAGAACAGCGGCGAATCGATCCCTCGCTTGTTGTGCCAACAACAAAGATAAAGACGCGCCCCAATATTATTGTGGGCAAACAAGGCATGTTCCCGAGGTGGGCAATGTGGTAATAACGGAGGAGCATATCATGCAGGCTGAAGTTCTCAACATCACTGTTGGACAACTCCTCAAGATCGAGCCCATGCCTTTGCTTAGAGAGGATGAAGTAAAACGACAATATGTCCGGGGCCAACCTTTGGTCGCGCCAGACAAGGTCAAGAACCTCCCAACGAGAATGTATGAATTGCATCAATGGTACATGAACATTACCAAGATTTCAGATCGAGTGTCCCTCATGGTGAATGTCAAGGAGGACCATTCCTACCATGAGAAAGTTGGGTCCGTTGAGTATTTAGAACTATTTCAGTTATACAATAAGGAAGCACTCGACAAATCTATCGTCAGTTGCTATTGTCTGTAAGTGATTTCTTTCTATAATTTAAGTCTCAAGCTAGCTGTAGTGATCCTTTTGAGATCAATCATTACCTGTAATTATCCTCACTATATATATTCTTTTCTGTGGTATTATGCAGGATGAAGATATATGAAATGAGAAAAGGTGGACGCTATGGCATTGGGTTCATTGACCCAAACACCGTTAATGAATTCACATGGAAGATAAATGAACATCATGCAAAGGAAGTAGAAAGCAGCATGCTAGAGTTCTTGAAGCGCCTCAAATACAATGAAGATATACTACTTCCTTACCACTTTGGGTGAGTCACACTGTCTTGTACTACAAATTCTTTGTTTGCCTACTAGCTAGCTACATGTTTTTGCTAACATATGCCCGCTTAATTAAGACATGTAAACGTGTGTGCATGCAGATTTCACTGGGTCTTGTGTATCATTAAAGTTGACGCTTGAACAGCTTGAAGTAATCGGACTCACTAGTCTCAAAAACACCGACTTTAACATCTTGTATGGGATAGTCAATGTAATTTCAATCATTATTAACTATATATCTCGCCTATTTAGTTCATCATTTCATGATATGAACTATTTAATAACCCTTTATTCATTTTCTTTGTCGGCGAAGCAGGGCTTGGGCAAGATTCATCACACACGCCCGCCCGTGGAAACAAAAGCTTGAATGGTTTCACCCAAGGTAAGTAATTATAGTACTAGCTAGCTAGATAGCTAGCTGCCATCTCTTTAATTATCATGCTTGATTAATTTTTATCTGATCAAATTCCATTCTCGTAAAGGCCCTCAAGCAGCGCAGGGTATCGATCTGTGTGCATTCTGCGTTTGCGAGAATATTCGCATGATGGCGTCCGAAAGGAGCAGATCTCAAAGACAGCAATGGGTACGCTTGTTAGAACACTATTCATAATTTTACACCATTATCGATATCTAGCTAGTCACACAACTAATACACATGCATATTGATCTCCTTCTTAACAGTTCAAAGAGGTGCGGGAGAAGCTCATAGAAACGGAGCGCGTAGAAGCACTTCAAGAGGAAATAGCGGGTGTCGTGGTTCTAAGTCTGACAGTAGAGTGGGGGGTAGGTATGGAGAGGCAAGGTCCTAGCTATGGAGAGGTTGTGAACACAAGCGATGTACGAGTTCAGGCCCTTCTCTGAGGAAGTAAAAGCCCTACGTCTCGGAGCCCTGAGGCGGTCGAGTGGATTATGTGTGTATGTGTTACAGGGGTGCGAACCCTTCTGCCTGTGGAGGGGGGTGGCTTATATAGAGTGCGCCAGGACCCCTGCCAGCCCACGTAATGGAGGGTTTAAAGTACATTAAGTCCGGGGCGTTACTGGTAACGCCCCACATAAAGTGTCTTAACTACCATAAAGTCTATTCAATTACAGGCCGTTGCAGTGCAGAGTGCCTTCTGACCTTCTGGTGGTCGAGTGAGTCTTCATGGTCGAGTCCTTCCAGTCAGTCGAGTGGGTTCCTCGTTAGTCGACTGGAAGGTGATCTCTTCTAAGGATGTCCTTGGATAGGGCACTTAGATCAGGTCTATGACCCTACCCTAGGTACATGAATCCATCATTAGCCCCCGAATGGATTGAGGCTTGAGTGAGGAAGGAGTTGATGCTGTTTCCGATTGACTTTTGCATACTGGTTATGCGTTGTTCTGGATCGAGATCTTCTTTGTTGATAACGAGCAACTTTTCTTTAGTCGACTCGATCCATTCTTGTCTTTCGTCGAGTGACTTTCGAACCTCACCGGTTCCCGAGCGACAGATCGCAGGAGATCCCGCGTCTGACAGACTGATCTGCCGTTCGCGGATTCCACGGGATACGAAATTTGGGGAAGCGCGCGAAGCGGGGCGAACCGCGGCGTTCGGAAAGGATAGGACATAGACGCCTCGATCCCCGCGCCGCTTTTTCCGCCACGTATCACGTCAATGCAACTCTTTCGGGATATGATTAGATTGACCGGGTCCACCTGTCATCCACTCGGAAGGGACGTTATAAATGCGACCAGCGAGGGTTTTCTGAACAGTGCTCCATTCTTTCTTCTCCGCTCTCCTCGTCTCCGCCCAACGCAGCCACTTCCACCTCCGCAAAGGCCCTCCTCGCGCATCTCGCCGGCAGCCATGGTCAAGGATAAGACGGCGGTGCTGGAGCGCGCAAAGAAGGCGTCGGCGGCGGAGAAGGCGAAGGGGAGATCCACCAGCCGCGGCGGGTCTTCATCTAGATCCCGCCTGCCGAAGGGCTGGGTCCAGGGAGATTGGATCCAGTCAACCATCAGGGAGAAGGACCTCCTCGACATGGCCGACGACGGGCTGATCCCCCACGACGCCGCAAGGCTTCCAGGGAAAGAGTGGCAACCTCAGCCGGAAGAGGGTGAGTGCGTTCTCCTGGCCACTCATGTCGATCGCGGATTTTCTCTGCCACCAAGTGTTTCCTTTCGTGGTTTTTTGAACTTTTTTGGAGCCCAACTCCACCACTTCACCCCGAACTCCATCGCGTATCTTGCTGCGTTTGTATCCATGTGTGAAAATTTCCTGGGCTGTCGACCGCACCGGGGCTTGTTCAAGCACATCTTCACGTGTCGCTCTCAGACCGTGAAGAAAGCGAGTCCAGGCGATGAGAAAACCCAAGTTGTCCAAATGTGCGGGGGCCTGAGAATTCAAGTGAGGAACAAGAGCACGTTCCCAGCCATGACGTTTCCCGAGTCGGTCAGGGGCTGGCACTCGACCTGGTTCTACTGCAAGAATGAGTCGACGCCGGGACAGTCGAGTGGACTCCCGCCATTCACCATGGACCGAGTGAACAAGCCCTCCTTTCTGAAGGTGATTCTGGAGGAGAGAGCTGACGTGAAGATGTTGATGGATCGCGTGGTGTAGTTGGTTCGGGACGGCGTTACTGGCATGGACCTTTTGGAAGTTTTCCTTCGGCGACGTATCCAGCCCCTTCAGTTCCGGAGCCATTGCATGTGGTTGTACTGCGGAACTGAAGACGAGACTCGGGTCCACCCGGAGGCAGTCGACGACGCCACGGTGGAAAGGTGGATGGCCGCGGTCACTGGGAACAAGGACAATCCCCGTGGATCCAGGAGGATTCCTCCACTCGACCATCACAAAGATTCCGCATAAGGTACTTCGCTCGCCTTCCATTGTATACTTGTCGTATTTGTTTCTGTATGTTCTGTAAGTTGGTCGATTGATTTCTGGCTTGACGTCTTTCAGGCCCTCACCGAGCTGTACTCGATGCCCAATGGAGCTCAGGCTCCGACTGAGGAGGGAGAAGCCAGCGGGGGCGAGAGCCAGGAGGAGTGGGACTCAGACGCTGCCGAAGATGATGATGATGACGACGACGATGATGAGGACGAAGAAGAGGAGGAGGAGGAGGTTGCACCGCCGCGCTCGGAAAGGCGGTCGAAACTTGTCCATGACCCCGCGACTGAACGTGGTAAGGGGGTTGCGACTGTCCTGCAGTCGACCAAACGCCCTCGGACCGCTTCTCCGGTGCCGACTGAAAAGGCGCCGAAGCAGTCGAAGGTGGCTCGGTCAAAGCCCACCAAGCTCCTGCCGAAGATGAAGGTGTCCATCCCCACCATATCGGGTAAACATGTTACTTGAGTCTCCTTGTTTTGTACAAGCTTTATCTCTGGTTGATACTTGAGCTAGTTCGACTGATTCTTTGGAACTTCAAGTCTTGCAACTCGAGACTTCGTGCAAGGTCAAGACCATGAGATGGAGGACGCAACAACTTCAAATCCTGGTACTATACTCTTAATTCCGTCTTTAGTCACTGATTCGTGATCTCTAACACTGATTCTTTTCTGCAGCTCCATCCAATGTTGTTATCACTCTTCCTGATGATGATGAGGATGAGGAACCGCTGAAGCACAGAAGGAGTAGGAAAGCATCTGCCGGCCGGGTGGCACAGGATGTGACGGTGCCTCAAACTCAACACCGAGGGGAGAACACCACTCGACACACCGTGTCTTCGCGGTGCCGTTGACGAGTGCTCATCCCACTTCGTCGAGTGCCGCACAACCTTCTCTCTTCACGAAGCACCACGTCCCAGAGGACCAAGCCAGCGCTGCCAAGGAAGCTATACGCCAAGCAGGGGCTATGATGGAGCAGATGAAGACCATCCGGGATGCGAGCCAAGCAGCTTACGACGCCAGCTCCGCCCTTCAAAGCAACGTTCAGGTCAGTCGACCACCGCCTGTTCTGTTAGGATATGCTATCAAAACTTTTCTTTTTGGAATTCATAGCAGTCACCCACTGGGTGTGTTGATAAAACTCCGTGTTAGCGGGGGCACGCTGAGTGCACCCGCTGGGTTTAGTCTCCAAGGCTAAGGTCGACTGCTGGCAGTCGGCCTTAGGCTTTATAAGTAAAGTCTTTCTGGCATTCGACTAAAACGAATGGATTTCCGAAACCGGTGGGGGCACGCTGAGTGCACCCACTAGGTGTAGTCCCCGAGACTATGGTCGACTGCTGGCAGTCGATTATAGTCTGAAGGAAATTTTTTTTTGGGGGTCGACTAGTCGACTCTGTCCTGAATAGAACTAGTGGGGGCATGCTGAGTGCACCCACTGGGTGTAGTCCCCGAGACTACGGTCGAATGCTTGCATTCGGCTGTAGTCTTAGAAACTTGTGATTTTCTCTTATCCACTCGGAAGTGAATTATCTTTGACATTTTGTCGATTGGTTCTTCAGAGAAATCCTGGACCTTGCGTTTCGCTATACCGAGCTGGAGCAGAAGCACATTCAGCTGGAACTGGACCTGAAGCTGGTGCAGGATAATCTGACGAAGGAGAAGGAGGAGACCAAAGGTATGTTCGGTGAGACCTCGACGACTCTTTTTTTCCCCTTCATTTGTTTCAAAATCTGACTTTGCTGTAACTTGCGGGCAAGGTGAAGGAAGCCCAGAAGAAGAAAGACCTTGAGCTAGCTGAGAAGACCAAGCTTGCTGACGAGAAGTTAGCTTCAGTCACCAAGCTTGAACAGGAAAATACCAATCTGAAAGCTGCTCTGGCGATTGCTAACAAGGACGTCGACCGACTGAAAACCGACAAGACTACTTTGACCGAGAAGATCAACCAGTTGACTGGGAAGAAGAATGACCTGGAAGCCTTCCTGGGTGGTCTTGCCAAGAAATTGTTCCTTATGCTCGAAGGTAACCTTTTACACTCGACCAACATTTTCAACTGTGATGCTTCCATTCGACCACTGTCTTGACTCGGCGTTTTGTCCTTGCAGAATTCTGTCGAAACTTTGAAGAAGAGACTAGCCAGCTGGAACCAAACCTTGACCCCGTCAATTCTCCGGTGAATGATGAAGTTGCTATGAATGTCTTCAGACTGGAGTCCCGTGTTGCAGCTGTCGTGGACTACCTTGCAAGGCTGAAGGTTGCTACGTCCCGCATCGACTCGACGCTCTGGCCCAGGGCGACACTCCAGAATGACCTCGAGTCGCTGATGGCTCGACTGAACGCCGTCCCTGACCGAGTGCAAGAGTGGAAGAAGTCCTCGGCTCGTTGCGGTGCTGATGTTGCTCTGTGTCTGGCCCGAGTCCACTGCAAAGACGCGCGAGAAGACAAGCTGGCGGCTCTCCGAGTGGCCAACACCAAGAAACACGACTTCAGGTCCTTCATGGAAACCTTCATCGCTGCTGCTACCCGGATCGCAGACGGAATCGACCTTGATGAGTTCGTTGCTCCTTCCAGCCCTCCACAGGAGGGGTAAAAAACTTCCTTTAAGCCCGACACTTTAAATTTGCCTCGGTATGCCGAGTGGAATTGTAACGGATAAACCTTAACAGGCTTAGCGCCTGAGCACTCTCGGTTCCTTTAGGTATCGACCTAAGCTTGGATTTGATGTTTGGATATGATTGCTTTTGGCTCGAATTGTCCTTTGCAGGTTCACAGCGAGGTGCTTTCTGCAGTCGACTTATTCCTTAGGCGAGCATTGAGCCGCAACTAAGCCTCCGAGTGAGAGGTTCGCTCTTCACTCGGTAGGATTTTTATAACTTAGGCGAGCGCTGGGCTGTAGCTAAGCCCCCGAGTGAGAGGTTTGCTCTTCACTCGGTAGGATTTTTATAACTTAGGCGAGCGCTGGGCTGCAGCTAAGCCCCCGAGTGAGAGGTTTGCTCTTCACTCGGTAGGATTTTTATAACTTAGGCGAGCGCTGGGCTGCAGCTAAGCCCCCGAGTGAGAGGTTTGTGTTGGGGAACGTTGCAGAAAATTAAAATTTTTCCTACGGCTTCACCAAGATCCATCTATGAGTTCATCTAAGCAACGAGTAACGGGAGAGAGATAGCATCTACATACCACTTGTAGATCGCGTGCGGAAGCTTGCAAGGTGATGATGGAGTCGTACTCGAACGTGATTCAGATCACCGATGCCAAGTGCTGAACGGACAGCACCTCCGCGTTCAACACACGTGCGGGATGAGCGACGTCTCCTCCTTCTTGATCCAGCAAGGGGAAGGAGAGGTTGAGGAAGACAGCTCCACCGGCAAAGACGACGTGGTGATGGTGGAGAAGCAAGATCTCGGCTGTGGCTTCACGAGCTCTTACGGAGGAGGAGATGTGTTGGGAGGGAGGGCTGCGCCTTGGGAGTTGGTACAGCAGCCCCTCCCTCCCCCTTTATATAGGCCCCTGGTTGCTGCCCCCTGAGATCCAATCTCCGTGGGGCGGCGGCAAGGGGGTGGAGTGCCCCTGCCGGTGGGCGCCCCACCCCTAGGGTTTCAACCCTAGGCGCAGGGGGTGGGCCTAGGGGGGCGCACCAGCCCCCTGTGGGCTGGTCCCCTTCCCCCTTTGGCCCATGGGGCCCTCCGGGATAGGTGGCCCCACCCGGTGGACCCCCGGGACCCTTCCGGTGGTCCCGACACTTTACCGGAAACACCCGAAACTTTCCCGATGGCCGAAACACCACTTCCTATATATTATTCTTTACCTCCGGACCCTTCCGGAACTCCTCGTGACGTCCGGGATCTCATCCGGACTCAACAACATTCGTGGTCACATACTTGACTTCCTACTAACCCTAGCATCACCGAACCTTAAGTGTAGACCCTACGGGTTCGGGAGACACGCAGACATGACCGAGACGACTCTCGGGCAATAACCAACAGCGGGGTCTGGATATCCATGTTGGCTCCCACATGCTCCTCGATGATTTCATCGGTTGAACCACGATGTCGAGGATTCGATCAAACCCTGTATGCAATTCCCTTTGTCAATCGGTACGTTACTTGCCCGAGACTCGATCGTCGGTATCCCAATACCTTGTTCAGTCTCGTTACCGGCAAGTCACTTTACTCGTACCGCAATGCATGATCCCGTGGCCAACACCTTGGTCACATTGAGCTCATTATGATGATGCATTACCGAGTGGGCCCAGAGATACCTCTCCGTCATACGGAGTGACAAATCCCAGTCTCGATCCGTGTCAACCCAACAGATACTTTCGGAGATACCTGTAATGCACCTTTATAGTCACCCGATTCGTTGTGACGCTTGATACACCCAAGGCACTCCTACGGTAACCGGGAGTTACACGATCTCATGGTCGAAGGAAGAGATACTTGACATTGGCAAAGCTTCTAGCAAACGAACTATACGATCTTTTATGCTATGCTTATGATTGGGTCTTGTCCATCACATCATTCTCCTAATGATGTGATCCCGTTATCAACGACATCTAATGTCCATAGTCAGGAAACCATGACTATCTATTGATCACAACGAGCTAGTCAACTAGAGGCTCACTAGGGACTCATTGGGTCTAAGTGTTCACACGTGTATTACGATTTCCGGATAATACAATTATAGCATGAACAAATGACAATTATCATGAACATTGAAATATAATAATCCTTTTATTATTGCCTCTAGGGCATATTTCCAACAGTCTCCCACTTGCACTAGAGTCACCAATCTAGTTACATTGTGATGAATCGAACACCCATAGAGTTCTGGTGTTGATCATGTTTTGCACGCGAGAGAGGTTTAGTCAACGGATCTGCGACATTCAGATCCGTGTGCACTTTGCAAATTTCTATGTCTCCATCTTGAACATTTTCACGGATGGAGTTGAAACGACGCTTGATGTGCTCGGTCTTCTTGTGAAACCTGGCTCCTTGGCAAGGGCAATAGCTCCAGTGTTGTCACGAAGAGTTTGATCGGCCCGACGCATTGGGTATGACTCCTAGGTCGGTGATGAACTCCTTCACCCAAATCGCTTCATGCGCTGCCTCCGAGGCTGCCATGTACTCCGCTTCACACGTAGATCCCGCCACGACGCTCGCTTGCAACTGCACCAGCCATCGCTCCACCATTCAACATATACACGATCCGGTTTGTGACTTAGAGTCATCCAGATCTGAGTCGAAGCTAAGCGCCGACGTAACCCTTCTGACGAGCTCTTCGTCTCCTCCATAAACGAAAACATGTCCTTTGTCCTTTTCGTACTTCAGATATTCTTGACCGCTGTCCAAAGTGTTCCTTGCGGGATTACTTTGGTATCTTGCAACCAAACTTACGGCAAGGTTTACATCGGTCAGTACACAGCATGGCATACATAATAGATCCTATGGCTGAAGCATAGGGATGACACTCATCTCTTCTTTATCTTTTGTCATGGTCGGTGATCGAGCTGAGCTCAATCTCACACCTTGTAACATAGGCAAGAACCCTTCTTGGACTGATCCATTTTGAACCTCTTCAAAATCTTATCAAGGTATGTGCTTTGTGAAAGACCTATGAGGCGCCTCGATCTATCTCTATAGATCTTGATCCCTAATATATAAGCAGCTTCTCCAAGGTCCTTCATTGAAAAACACTTGTTCAAGTAGGCCTTAATGCTGTCTAGGAGTTTCAGATCATTTCCCATCAAGAGTATGTCATCTACATATAATAGGAGAAATGCTACTGAGCTCCCACTCACTTTCTTGTAAACGCAGGCTTCTCCATAAGTCTCAGATAAACCCAAACGCTTTGATCATCTCATCAAAGCGAATGTTCCAACTCCGAGATGCTTGCACCAGTCCATAAATGGATCGCTGGAGCTTGCATACTTTGTTAGTGTTCGAGGATCGACAAAACCTTCCGCTGCATCATATACAGCTCTTCCTTAAGATGTCCATTAAGGAATGCCGTTTTGACGTCCATCTGCCATATCTCATAATCATAGTATGCGGCAATTGCTAACATGATTCGGACGGACTTAAGCTTCGCTACGGAGAGAATGTCTCGTCAGAGTCAATCCCTTGAACTTGTCGATAACCCTTAGCGACAAGTCGAGCTTTATAGATGGTAACATTACCATCCGCGTCCGTCTTCTTCTTAAAAATCCATTTATTTTCTATCGCTCGCCGATCATCCGCAAGTCTGTCAAAGTCCATACTTTGTTTTCATACATGGATTCTATCTCGGATTTCATGGCCTCAAGCCATTTGTTGGAATCCGGGCCCGCCATTGCTTCTTCATAGTTCAAGGTTCATTGTTGTCTAGCAACATGATTTCCATGACAGGGTTGCTGTACCACTGCAGTGCGGAACGTGTCCTCGTGGACCTTCAAGTTCAAGAGTAACTTGATCCGAAGCACCTTGATCATCATCAACGTTTTCCTCTTCAGCTGGTGTGGGCATCACAGGAACGGTTTCCTGCGCTGCACCACTTTCCCGTTCGAGAGGTAGTACTTCATCGAGTTCTACTTTCCTCCCACTTACTTCTTTCGAGAGAAACTCTTTCTCCAGAAAGCATCCGTTCTTGGCAACAAAGATCTTGCCTTCGGATCTTAAGTAGAAGGTATACCCGACAGTTTCCTTAGGGTATCCTATGAATACGCATTTTTCGACTTGGGTTCGAGCTTTTCAGTTGAAGTTTCTTGACATAAGCATCGCATCCCCAAACTTTTAGAAACGACAGCTTAGGTTTCTTCCCAAACCATAATTCATACGGTGTCGTCTCAACGGATTTAGAAGGTGCCCTATTTAAAGTGAATGTAGCTGTCTCTAGAGCGTATCCCCAAAATGATAGCGGTAAATCGGTAAGAGACATCATAGACCGCACCATATCCAATAGAGTGCGATTCGACGCTCGGACACACCGTTTACCGAGGTGTTCCAGGCGGCGTGAGTTGTGAAATGATTCCACATTTCCTTAAGTGTGTGCCAAATTCGTGACTTAAATATTCTCCTCCACGATCTGATCGTAGGAACTTTATCTTTCGGTCACGTTGATTCTCCACCTCACTCTGAAATTCCTTGAACTTTTCAAAGGTCTCAGACTTGTGTTTCATTAAGTAGACATACCCATATCTACTCAAGTCATCAGTGAGAGTGAGAACATAACGATATCCTCCGCGAGCCTCAACGCTCATTGGACCGCACACATCGGTATGTATGATTTCCAACAAGTTGGTTGCTCGCTCCATTGTTCCGGAGAACGGAGTCTTGGTCATTTTTCCTAAGAGGCAAGGTTCGCATGTGTCAAACGATTCATAATCAAGAGACTCTAAAAGTCCATCAGCATGGAGCTTCTTCATGCGCTTGACACCAATGTGACCAAGGCGGCAGTGCCACAAGTATGTGGGACTATCGTTATCAACTTTACATCTTTTCGCATCCACACTATGAACATGTGTAATATTACGCTCGAGATTCATCAAGAATAAACCATTGACCATCGGAGCATGACCATAAAACATATCTCTCATATAAATCGAACAACCATTATTCTCGGACTTAAATGAGTAGCCATCTCAGATCAAACGAGATCCAGATACAATGTTCATGCTCAAACTTGGCACTAAATAACAATTATTGAGGTTTAAAACTAATCCCGTAGGTAAATGTAGAGGCAGCGTGTCGACGGCGATCACATCGACCACGAACCATTCCCAACGCGCGATCGTCACCTCGCCCTTCGCCAGTCTCCGCTTATTCCGCAGCTCCTGCCGAGTTACATATGTGAGCAACGGCACCGTATCAAATACCGGGAGTTACTACGAGTATCGGTAAGGTACACATCAATTACATGTATATCAAATATACCTTTGGTGTTGCCGGCCTTCTTATCCGCTAAGTATTTGGGGCAGTTCGCTTCGAAAGGCCTTCCCTTGCAATAAAAGCACTCGGTCTCGTGCTTGGGTCCATTCTTTGACTTCTTCCCGAAATCGGCTTACGGTAGCGGCAACATCCTTGCCGTCCTTCTTGAAGTTCTTCTTACCCTTGCCCTTCTTGAACTTAGTGGTCTTATTGACCATCAACACTTGATGTTCTTTCTTGATTTCAGCCTCTGCTGACTTCAGCATTGAGAACACTTCAGGAATGGTCTTTACCATCCCCTGCATGTTGTAGTTCATCACAAAGCTCTTGTAGCTTGGTGGGAGCGACTGGAGGATTCTGTCAATGACCGCCTCATCTGGGAGGTTAATGTTCAACTGGGTCATACGGTTGTGCAACCCAGACATCTTCAGGATGTGCTCACCGACGTAACTGTTCTCCTCCATCTTACAACTGTAGAACTTGTCGGAGACATCATATCTCTCGACCCGGGCATGAGCTTGGAAAACTAGTTTCAGCTCTTCGAACATCTCATATGCTCCGTGATGCTCAAAACGCTTTTGGAGCCCCGGTTCTAAGCTGTAGAGCATGCCGCACTGAACGAGGGAGTAATCATCAGCACGAGTTTGCCAAGCGTTCATAACGCCTTGGTTCTTCGGGACGGAGCGGCACCTAGCGGTCCTTCTAGGACATATTGCTTCTGGCAGCTATGAGGATGATCTCGTGTTCGGACCCGATCCGTATAGTTGCTGCCATCATCTTTCAGCTTGGTTTTCTAGGAACGCTGAAGTTCATGTTGACATTAGCGCTGGCCATTGATCTACAAGACATATTTGCAAAGGTTTTAGACTAAGTTCATGATAATAAAGTTCTTAATCAAAATTATGAACTCCCACTTAGATTAGACATCCCTCTAGTCATCTAAGTGTTACACGATCCGAGTCGACTAGCCCGTGTCCGATCATCACGTGAGACGGACTAGTCATCATCGGTGAACATCTTCATGTTGATCGTATCTTCCATACGACTCGTGTTCGACCTTTCGGTCTCCGTGTTCCGAGGCCATGTCTGCACATGCTAGGCTCGTCAAGTTAACCCTAAGTGTTTTCGCTGTGTAAAACTGTCTTACACCCGTTGTATGTGAACGTAAGAATCCATCACACCCGATCATCACGTGGTGCTTAGAAGCGACGAACTGTAGCAACGGTGCACAGTTAGGGGAGAACACTTCTTGAAATTTTATAAGGGATCATCTTATTTACTACCGTCGTCCTAAGTAAACAAGATGCATAAACATAATAAACATCACATGCAATTATATAGTTGTGACATGATATGGCCAATATCATCAAGCTCCATTGATCTCCATCTTCGGGGCTCCATGATCATCTTGTCACCGGCTTGACACCATGATCTCCATCATCATGATCTCCATCATCGTGTCTTCATGAAGTTGTCACGCTAACGACTACTTCTACTTCTATGACTAACGCGCTTAGTAATGAAGTAAAGTAGTTTACATGGCGTTCTTCAATGACACGCAGGTCATACAAAAATAAAGACAACTCCTATGGCTCCTGCCGTTGTCATACTCATCGACATGCAAGTCGTGAATCCTATTACAAGAACATGATCTCATACATCACAATTCATCATTCATCACAACTTCGGCCATATCACATCACATGATCAATCGCTGCAAAAACAAGTTAGACGTCCTCTAATTGTTGTTGCATCTTTTCGTGGCTGCGATTGGGTTCTAGCAAGAACGTTTTCTTACCTACTAATCACCACAACGTGATTTTCTCAACTTCTATTTACCCTTCATAAGGGCCTTGTTCATCGAATCCGCTCCAACTAAAGTGGGAGAGACAGACACCCGCCAGCCACCTTATGCAACTAGTGCATGTCAGTCGGTGGAACCGGTCTCACGTAAGCGCACGTGTAAGGTTGGTCCGGCCGCTTCATCCCACAATACCGCTGAGCAAGAAAAGACTAGTAGAGGCAAGTAAGATGACAAGATCAACGCCCACAACAAATTGTGTTCTACTCGTGCATTAGAGAACTACGATAGACCTAGCTCATGATGCCATTTGTTGGGGAACGCTGCGTAAAATTAAAATTTTCCTACGGCTTCACCAAGATCCATCTATGAGTTCATCTAAGCAACGAGTAACGGAGAGAGATAGCATCTACATACCACTTGTAGATCGCGTGCGAAGCTTGCATGGTGATGATGGAGTCGCACTCGAACGTGATTCAGATCACCGATGCCAAGTGCTGAACGGACAGCACCTCCGCGCTCAACACACGTATGGGACGAGCGACGCCTCCTCCTTCTTGATCCAGCAAGGGGAAGGAGAGGTTGAGGAAGACAGCTCCACCGGCAAGACGACGACGTGGTGATGGTGGAGAAGCAAGATCTCGGCTGTGGCTTCACGAGCTCTACGGAGGAGGAGATGTGTTGGGAGGGAGGGCTGCGCCTTGGGAGTTGGTACAGCAGCCCCTTGCCCCCCTTTATATAGGCCCCTGGGGCTGGCCCCCGAGATCCAATCTCCGGGGGCGGCGGCCAAGGGGTGGAGTGCCCCAAGCCGGTGGGCGCCCCACCCCTAGGGTTTCAACCCTAGGCGCAGGTGGGCCTAGGGGCGCACCAGCCCCCTGTGGGCTGGTCCCTTCCCCTTGGCCCATGGGGCCCTCCGGATAGGTGGCCCCACCGGTGGACCCGGGACCCTTCCGGTGGTCCCAGACTTTACCGAAACCCCAAACTTTCCCGATGGCGAAACACCACTTCCTATATATTATTCTTTACCTCCGGACCCTTCCGAACTCCTCGTGACGTCCGGATCTCATCCGGACTCGAACAACATTCGTGGTCACATACTTGACTTCCTACTAACCCTAGCGCCACCGAACCTTATGTGTAGACCCTACGGGTTCGGAGACACGCAGACATGACCGAGACGACTCTCGGGCAATAACCAACAGCGGGTCCGGATATCCATGTTGGCTCCCACATGCTCCTCGATGATTTCATCGGTTGAACCACGATGTCGAGGATTCGATCAAACCCTGTATGCAATTCCTTTGTCAATCGGTGCGTTACTTGACCGAGACTCGATCGTCGGTATCCCAATACCTTGTTCAGTCTCGTTACGGCAAGTCACTTTACTCGTATCAGCAATGCATGATCCCGGCCAACACCTTGGTCACATTGAGCTCATTATGATGATGCATTACCGAGTGGGCCCAGAGATACCTCTCCGTCATACGGAGTGACAAATCCATCCTCGATCCGTGTCAACCCAATGATACTTTCGGAGATACCTGTAATGCACCTTTATAGTCACCCGCTTATGTTGTGACGCTTGATACACCCAAGGCACTCCTACGGTAACCGGAGTTACACGATCTCATGGTCGAAGGAAGAGATACTTGACATTGGCAAAGCTTCTAGCAAACGAACTATACGATCTTTTATGCTATGCTTATGATTGGGTCTTGTCCATCACATCATTCTCCTAATGATGTGATCCCGTTATCAACGACATCTAATGTCCATAGTCAGGAAACCATGACTATCTATTGATCACAACGAGCTAGTCAACAAGAGGCTCACTAGGGACTCATTGGGTCTAAGTGTTCACACGTGTATTACGATTTCCGGATAATACAATTATAGCATGTACAAATGACAATTATCATGAACATTGAAATATAATAATCCTTTTATTATTGCCTCTAGGGCATATTTCCAATAGTTTGCTCTTCACTCGGTAGGATTTTTATAACTTAGGCGAGCGCTGGGCTGCAGCTAAGCCCCCGAGTGAGAGGTTTGCTCTTCACTCGGTAGGATTTTTATAACTTAGGCGAGCGCTGGGCTGCAGCTAAGCCCCCGAGTGAGAGGTTTGCTCTTCACTCGGTAGGATTTTTATAACTTAGGTGAGCGCTGGGCTGCAGCTAAGCCCCCGAGTGAGTGGTTTGCTCTTCACTCGGTAGGATTTTTATAACTTAGGCGAGCGCTGGGCTGCAGCTAAGCCCCCGAGTGAGAGGTTTGCTCTTCACTCGGTAGGATTTTTATAACTTAGGCGAGCGCTGGGCTGCAGCTAAGCCCCCGAGTGAGAGGTTTGCTCTTCACTCAGTAGGATTTTCACGTTGTATTTGTGGCGAAGCTCAGCGGAGAGGGTCGCAGTCGACCTGCACCTTGTCCACTTTGCGAGCACACATTATACTTATGGCGTAGCTCCGAGGAGAGGGCCGCAGTCGACCTGCACCTCGTCCTCCTTGTGAGCACACGCATTGTACTTAGGCGAGTACTTGGACTGCAGCTAAGCCTCCGAGTGGAAGTCTGGCTTACCACTCGGTAGGATTTTTTATAACTTAGGCGAGCACTGGGCTGCAGCTAAGCCCCTGAGTGGAAGTCTGGCTTACCACTCGGTAGGATTTTAATAACTTAGGCGAGCACTGGGCTGCAGCTAAGCCTCCGAGTGGAAGTCTGGCTTACCACTCGGTAGGATTTTAATAACTTAGGCGAGCACTGGGCTGCAGCTAAGCCTCCGAGTGGAAGTCTGGCTTACCACTCGGTAGGATTTTTATAACTTAGGCAAAACGGATTCGCTGTAAGCCTCCGAGTGGAAGTCCGCTTACCACTCGGTAGGATTTGTACAAACTTAGGCGAAACGGATTCGCTGCTAAGCCACCCACTGGGGAAAATTTTATCGACAAAAATAAAAAGTGACAAAAATTATGAAGGAATTATGACACTATTATTTCGAAATCCATGAACTACAGAAGTACTTTATTACAACTCATCCGAGTGAAAAACTTTAGGTGTAAAATGGGCGGAGCAAATCCGCATTCCAAGCTCGGGGCTCTTCGATATTGTGTTCGACGTTGTAAAGACGATATGCCCCATTGTGGAGAACCTTGGTGACGATGAAGGGTCCTTCCCAAGAAGGAGCGAGCTTATGTTGTTTCTGCTGATCCACTCGGAGAACTAGATCTCCTTCCTGGAAGGCTCGACCTCTCACATTTCTGGCGTGAAAGCGACGCAAGTCGTGTTGGTAGATGGTCGACCGGATCAGAGCCATCTCCCTTTCTTCCTCAAGGAGGTCGACTGCGTCCTGACGCGCTTGCTCAGCTTCTGCTTCATTGTAGAGTTCAACTCGAGGAGCATTGTGAAGAAGATCACTCGGCAAGACTGCTTCAGCTCCATAGACCAAGAAGAATGGAGTTCTTCCGGTCGACCGATTGGGTGTGGTCCTCAACCCCCAAAGCACCGAAGGGAGTTCGTCGACCCATGCTCCAGCCGCATGCTTGAGATCACGCATCAGTCGGGGCTTCAAACCCTTGAGGATTAAGCCATTGGCTCATTCCGCTTGTCCATTCGACTGCAGATGGGCGACTGAAGCATAGTCGACTCCTGTGCCTTGAGAGTTGCAGAAATCCCTGAATTCTTCTGAGTCAAAGTTCGACCCATTATCTGTAATGATGCTGTGCGGGACTCCATATCTGAACGTCAGCTCCCTGATGAAAGTAACAGCAGTTCCGGCATCAAGATTCTTGATTGGTTTAGCCTCAATCCACTTGGTGAACTTGTCGACTGCTACCAGTACATGCGTGAAACCACTTCGACCTGTTCTCAAGGGACCGACCATGTCTAACCCCCATACTGCGAACGGCCAGACGAGTGGAATGGTCTTCAGAGCTGACGCGGGCTTGTGTGACATATTGGAGTAGAACTGACATCCTTCGCACTTATCCACTATTTCTTTCGCCATCTCATTCGCCCTCGGCAAGAAAATCCGCTCGGTATGCTTTGGCTACAATGGTCCGAGAGGACGATGGTGACCACAGTCCCCGAGTGGATATCATTGAGAATGATTCGACCTTCTTCCGGCGTTATGCATTTTGACCAACTCGGTCGGGCTTTCTATACAAATTGTCCTTTGATAACGGTAAAGGCTTTGGATCGACGGACGATCTGCCGAGCCTCTTCCTCATCCTCTGGGAGCTCTTTTCTCGGGATATACGCGATATAGGAATTGTCCAATGGGAGTGTCCACTAAAACCTCCATGACCAAGTCGACCACCGCTGGGACCTCAACCTCGATCGGATCTGTGGCACTCTTGGGCTGTGGAGCTTCTTCCGTGAAGGGATCTTCTTTGATCGACGGAGTGTGTATATGCTCCAAAACACACCACTGGAATGGCTTCTCTTTGGAACCTATCTTTGCTAGATCATCTGCTGCTTGATTTTTCAGTCGGGGGATGTGGTGGAGCTCCAACCCCTCGAACTTCTTTTCTAGCTTCCTCACTTTGCATTGCAAGATCCAAATCATGGCTGGGCTTCTCACGCCCCACTCCTTCATCACCGGTTGACCACTAAATCTGAATCGCCATAAACCATCGGCGACGGACGCCGAGTGAGATGGCCATGCGAATCCATATAAAAGGGCCTCATACTCGCCTCATTGTTGGAGGAATCAAAGTGAATCTGAGCACATACCTAAGCTTATCTCCTCTGGGGAAACCAGAACGACCCAAAGACCGAACCATTCAGATCTTAGAGCCATCAAAGAACATGGTCCAATGCTCCGAGTGAACTTCACCGGCTCTTGTTGTTCAATCCACTCGGCGAGGAAATCTGCTATTGCTCGGGACTTAATGGCTTTCTTTGCCTCAAACTTGATATCAAGGGAAGAAGTTCAATCGCCCATTTCGCCACTCGACCGGTTGCATCTCTGTTGTGCGTAATCTCGATAGTGGGCGTCGGACGATCGTGATAGAATGATCGAGAAATAATGAGCAACTTTCTTCGTGGTCATGTATATTCCATACACAAGCTTCGATAATGAGGATATCTCTGCTTGGATGGAGTCAAGACTTGGACAAATAATACACCGGCGCTGAACTTTGAAGGCTTTTCCTTCCTCTTCCCGCCGACCGTAAGCAATCTTCGATGACTTGTCCTGTGGCTGCGATATAAAGCAACAGAGGCTCTTTGCTGATTGGAGCAGCAAGCACCGGCTGGTGGAGAACAGAGCTTTTAGCTCGCAAACGCTGCATCGACTTCGAGTCCACTCGAACTTGTCCGCCTTCTTCATCGATCGGTAAAGAGGCAATGCCTTTTCACCGAGTCGTGAGATGAATCGACTTAATGCGCCAAGCATCTAGTAAGCTTCGACATCGTGCACTCACATTGTATGCTTCATTCGGAGAATAGTGCCGATCTTCTCTCGATTAGCGTCGATCCTCGCCGAAACGAAAACCGAGTAACTTTCCACCAGGAACTCCGAATGTGCACTTTGATGGATTGAGCTTGATATCATACCTTCTGAGGTTGGCAAATGTTTCGGCGAGGTCTGCAAGCAGGTCGGAACCTTTTCGCGACTTAACGACGATATCATCCATATACGCTTCCACATTCCGACTGATTTGAGTGAGAAGACACTTCTGAATCATTCGCATAAATGTGGCTCCGGCATTCTTGAGGCCGAATGGCATGGTGATATAGCAGAAGCACCCGAATGGAGTGATGAAAGCTGTTTTTATTTCGTCGGGTCCATACAGACGGATCTGATGATACCAGGAATATGCGTCTAGAAAAGACAATCTCTCACATCCCGCGGTCGAATCAACAATTTGATCGATGCGAGGGAGAGGAAAATGATCTTTCGGGCAAGCCCGATTGATGTGCTTGAAATAAATGCACATGCGGAGTGAGTTGTCCTTCTTGGGAACCATGACGACATTAGCGAGCCACTCGGAGTGGTATATCTCTCGGATAAATCCTGCCGCCAATAGTCGAGCCACTTCCTCACCAATAGCTTTTCTCTTCTGGACGGCGGACCGCCGAAGATGCTCTTTGACTGGTTTTGCTGATTTGTCGACTCTGAGGCGATGCTCAGCCAGTCCCCTGGGAACACCGGCATGTCACCGGCTTCCATGCGAAAATGTCCCGCTTCACGGAGGAACTAGATGAGCGCTTCTTCCTATTTCGGTCGAGTGTCGTGGAGATGTGGGTCGGGCTGCATTGGGGTCGGTCGAGTGAATGTGAACAGGCTTCGCCTCACCGCACGATCGAAATGCGATTCTGTGGCGGGTTTCTTGGATCGCAACAAATCACTTTCGGTCTGCGCTTTGCTTGTACTCTTCGAACTCGACCGCTGTCACCGAATCGCAATCTTCGAGCCCTTCAAAGCACTCTTCCGCTTTTTCCGATCGCCAAGGATGTGATCACCCTTTGGGACTGGCATTTTCAGTTTGAGGTACACATAACATGGTCGAGCCATGAACCGTGCATAGGCTGGCCTCCCCAAAATGGCGTGGTACGCGACTCTGAAAATCCACAACCTCAAAGGTCAACTTTTCCTTACGAAAATGCTTTGAATCACCAAAACCACGCCCGGGGCTATTTGGCCGAGTGACTCAGCTTTCTTCCCTGGTATGACTCGTGGAAACTCATGTTGTTTGGTGCTCACCGACATCGGGATGCCCATTCCTTTCAAGTGTGTCCGCATACAACAAGTTCAGCCCACTACCACCGTCCATCAAGACTTTCGCTCGGTCGAGTGCCTTCGACAACCGGATCGACCACCAAAGCTTGCCTCCTGTGGGGTGGCAATATGAGTCGGGTGATCAGATTGGTCGAATTTGATGGGTGTTTGGGACCATATCGATAACTTGGTTTTGCTGGGCAACCATGTTCACCTCACGGTTAATGACTTTCACGACTCTTGCTTTCCACGTCTGCGAAGATCATCAGTGGAGTTGACATGTGGATATTCTTCCCCACCGCCCTCCTTGTCTTGGCCTTGTCCGACTCCTTCTCCTTGTCCTTAGACTGTTTTCCCTGGCTTCCGCTGGATCGAGTCGACAATCGGCGAGTGGTGTGCTTTGGGTAAATGATGTTGCCCTCTTCATCTTTCTTCGTGTGGATGTGACACGGCATATCCATCACGCCGCTTCCTTCTTTATCCTTTACTTTCTTAGGATTCCGTGATCCTTTTGGCTTCCCTTGAACTTTCCCTCGAGTCACGGCGTGGCCTCTCCAGAGCTGCTGGCTCGGCTTTCGCTTCGCTTCCGATCGAATTTCCCTTCTCCGATCGACTTGGCTTGTACTTGCCGCTTGAGTCGATCCTCTTCCTTGCCGTTGGCGTACTTGGTAGCAATCTCCATCATTCGACTCAGGGTCATGTCTCCGGTTCGACCAAACTTCAGACTCAATTCTCTGTTCTTGACGCCATCTTTGAAGGCGCAAACCGCTTGATGATCGACACATTTTCCACAAGATGGTGCAGAGTGATCCACCTCTGAATGTACTCTAGGAGAGTCTCATTGGTCTTCGCACACGCACTTGCAGCTCACAAACCAGCTGGTCGCTTGCAAGTTCCTTCAAAAGTTACGATTTAACACTGGGACAAATCTTCCCAAGTGTAAATATCGCTAGGAGGTAATCGATTCAACCACGCCTGGCTGAACCTTCCAAAGATGAGGGCAAATGCTTCATGGCCACCTCATCATTCCCACCTCCAATCTGAATAGCCACTCGGTAATCTTCAAGCTGGGTTTCAGGCTTGGACTCACCAAAGAACTTTCGACTCCTGTTGCCAACCTGAAATTGGGGGAATCATCGCGCTCGATAGCCTCGCTAAAACACTCGACCGTAAACATGCACTCGACCGCTCAGGCGATCTCTCGGTCCACCTCGATGGGCTCTGCTCGGTCGACCAAGCCTTGCACGATAATGGATCGCGCTGTCGAAGCTCGCTCCTCGGGTCGACCGAACTCTTCGCCCCACACCGAATCGACGCTGTCATCCTGCCGCCGAGGAGCGTAAGACCCATCCCTCGAGGGAAGCGGGCACTCGACGCTGTCATCTCGGTCATGCTGTCTCCGCATCGATTCGCCGGTTGTCGCGCCCTTCCCGCCGGGAGGCAATCTGAACTGTGGAGTCGATCGAATCTGTATTCACAGCGACGGATCGATCGTGAATTACATTGCGCGATCGCGACACGGCTGAGTTTTGGTCTCCTGCCGCCGGAGCAAATCCACGATCTGATCAAACCTCTGCCACCTCCGACCGAGAGGGCTGGATGGACTCTGCTATACGGGTTGCAGCAGCTAAATTCTGGATTGGGGTTCCATATACCTGAGTCGGCGGAAAGAGTTGACGTTGATTGGCGTCGGAAACTCGCTGCAGCAGCCTTGCCGAGTGCTCACCGGAGGTTCTCCAGACGAGCGTTCAGCCAGATTGCCAAACGTGCCTCCTCCAAGGCGCGAGCCTCGGGGTTTCTCCCGCGATGGGAGTATGCAGGTATCCATGTTCTGCGGGCGGCTCTTCTCTCTGCAGAGAGTCGAGTGTCTCGGCTGGTACTCTTCGTGGTCTTGTGCGGGTCGCCTCCACCGCCTACTCCGCCCCATGAGCGGCCAGAGGACTGCGGGTCCGCCGACCATGAGAATTTCCGCCGCGGATCACCGCTATCACACTCGGATGCACGCTCTACGGAGCCACTCGACAGATCGAACAAGCCGTAGAGAGATTCGTCGGGCTCAATTGCCGCGACCTGGGCGGTGGCCGTCTGGCGAGCCACCGCGTGCTCCACCCACCGTTGGAGCCTCGACCGACCAGAGCGCTTGCGCTGGTGGGAGACCGGACGGGTGGCCGATAGGGGAGTCGACCGATATGGGGTCGACGGTTGCCGCAGCAGAACGCCGCGGACACATGCGCGAAAATGCGTCGCACCGCGGACAGGGAGCGCATCGACGTCGAGAGGAGCCTCCTGGAGCCACGCAGAGTCGTCGGCGACGAAGGTGAGAGCGCCGAGACGGATCTCGCGCCCCTCGACCAAAACTCCAGCGGTCATCATGATGAAAGTACTCGGAAGTACCGCAACTTCTCCACAAATCGCTAAAACACCTGCCCCAAGGTGGGCGCCAACTGTCGTGGTTCTAAGTCTGACAGTAGAGTGGGGGGTAGGTATGGAGAGGCAAGGTCCTAGCTATGGAGAGGTTGTGAACACAAGCGATGTACGAGTTCAGGCCCTTCTCTGAGGAAGTAAAAGCCCTACGTCTCGGAGCCCTGAGGCGGTCGAGTGGATTATGTGTGTATGTGTTACAGGGTGCGAACCCTTCACTGTGGAGGGGTGGCTTATATAGAGCGCCAGACCCCGCCAGCCCACGTAATGGAGGGTTTAAAGTACATTAAGTCCGGGCGCATCGTAACGCCCACATAAAGTGTCTTAACTACCATAAAGTCTATTCAATTACAGGCCGTTCAGCAAAGGCAGAGTGCCTTCGACCTTCTCGTGGTCGAGTGAGTCTTCATGGTCGAGTCCTTCCAGTCAGTCGAGTGGGTTCCTCGTTAGTCGACTGGAAGGTGATCTCTTCTAAGGATGTCCTTGGATAGGGCACTTAAATCAGGTCTATGACCCTACCCTAGGTACATGAATCCATCAGCGGGATTTTTGCTCGACCAGGTCATAAATCCGAATGGAGAATTCTATTACCCGCTACCGCCCCAATGAAAACCACTTTCAATTGTCATCGTGCTCCGAAGGCACCAATTAGACTGGCTCCGAAGGCAACATTCATATGTAGGAGAAATTGTATATATCTGTACATGTGTGTATGTGTGAATTAATTATGGTGGTTTAATTTGTGAGACATTG
Source organism: Aegilops speltoides (assembly GCA_021437245.1). Taxonomy (NCBI): domain Eukaryota; kingdom Viridiplantae; phylum Streptophyta; class Magnoliopsida; order Poales; family Poaceae; genus Aegilops; species Aegilops speltoides. Next base: position 385,082,073 of record CM038145.1, on the reverse strand, counting down.
ATGTGATATATATATATGCATGATTGGTTCTACTAGAAATTATATATATATATATATATATATATGCATAACGTGTACAATGTGTAGTATCGTAAAATACCAGCAAACGAAAAAGAATTAAAATGAAAACACAAAATTAAATGAAAAAGAAATCATAAAACTAAAAACCCTCCAAACCTTATAGTACCGGTTGGTCTTACAAACCGGTACTAAAGGGCTCCAGGTCCCCGGAGCTGGCTCGTGCCGTGGTAGCCCTTTAGCACCGGTTCGTACGAACCGGTGCTAAAGGGGGGGGCTTTAGTGACCACTAATTAGTGCCGGTTATGTAACCGGCACTATAGGGCCTTACGAACCGGTGCTAATGCCCGGTTCTGCACTAGTGTCAAACTACAAACAGAGCCAGATTTCTTTCAGAACAACATAACTACGGCAGTCCCTTGGGACGGAGATTTCGTGGATGTGGCGCATCTGATCTTCAAAAGACAACCTTGGTCATCAGAGAGTACTGCGTCATTCCATTCCAGCGGAACATCTTTCACGCATTTCCAGGCTCCGAGGGAGAAAATAATCTAGTAATAGTACAACCTGCCAGCACAAGAAGAACACCGTTTGTGCAGCTGTTATGTCGCTGCTAGAAGGAGGGCGCAAGAGGGCCGGCCGGGGACCTTTCTACCCACGGCCGGGCAAGAGGGAAGGGATTTCCTTCTTAATTCTTGCTTGCTTAGATTGATACATCTCCTATATAGAGAGGTTTACTTGACTCCCAAGCAAGGCTTACTTGACCCCTAAGCAAGCGACCATTATCTCTAATTAACCCTAAGACTAATGGGCCCATTCGGCCCATTACGTACTCTAACACTACACCCCACCTGAACATGCAGCTTGTCCTCGAGCTGCAGCCTAACCAATTTATAACCATGACTCGACGCAACACAAACCTAACACCTAAAAACAAGCCTTTTACATCTCGACTTGTTTTATTATTCTCAACCTGAAATGGACTGGGACGCTTTATTTTGGACCCCTTAACAAAAGGTGGACACCATCCGCACGCCGGACGCAGCACGTACAGCCACCGGATCCCATGGACACCACCGACAAAAGGAGTGCATGTGTATGACCACCTGGAAGTGGTCGCAAGAGTGACCAGCAGAGGCGCCCTCACGGCGGCAGGTGGCGGAATGCAGTGGTGCTATGCGGTGCGCTGCTGTCGGTGACACCATGCCTTCTCCCTGTCGGACGGCTGTTGGTTTGCACCGCACAGGGAAGAGTGGATGGCTTGCGATGGAGAATGACGAGGAGGGGTGCGCCCCTCCAATCGCCGATGTCGCAGACTTTGAGGTCGCTGCCCGCGGGGAAAACAGCATGCCCGCCGCCCGTAGGGGAAACCGCATGCCCAAGATCCCCGACGCAGCGGATGAGATCGAGGACCTTTGCGCATCGAAGGGCAACTTGGAGGAGCGGCAGCTGCAGACCACGCATCTCCCGCACATGCCGACGTGCTAGGAGGCCGCGCGCAGCAGCCTGCAGCCTCACCGCCGCCGACATGTGGCGGGTAGCGATCCAAGATGGAAACGGTGATGGCGACGGCGGGGACTGGACTTGGTGAAGCGGGACTCCCGCCGGTGCGATCGATGCGGGACCGGAGCTGACCGGCGGTGGCAGCTGCAGCTGCAGCGGCTGCTACGGTGGCGCACCGGGTAGCGGAAACGGCTGCTGCGGCAGAGCGCTGGGTGCGGCGGAGGCCGCCAGGAGCGGCGGCTGCCACTGCAGCCAGGGCTGGGCGGTGGTGGCAATGGATGGTAGATGCAGCGCCGCCGCAGGGGCCTCGGCGAAGCGCGGGCGAAGGCCTGGTCGGTGGCTGCCACGTTAGCCACGGCGCTGGGCGTGATGGGCGCCGAGGCGCGGTGGGAGCCGGCGCCGGTCATCGGGCGGCGGCGGCGACGGTGGCAGCTGCGGTGGGGCTGCAAAGATCCCAACGAACGCCGCGGAGGCCCCTGGATGCGGCGAGTACCACGGCAGGGCCGGCGGCCCGATGGCGGCGGTCGGCGGCAGGGGCGGCGGCTGCCCGTAGGGCTGGCCAGGTACAGCCGGATCCCCTGGACGGCTGTGACGAGGTCGTTGAGAACCCAGGTGATCTCCTTCGGGGTGTAGGCGGCGGCCGGTGGTGCGGTGGAGGGCGGCGGCATCTGGGTGTGGCGGCGCCGGATGATGCGACCAGCGGCGCAGACGGGAAGGGCAGCAGTGCGGTGTAGATGGCCAGCGGCGCGGTGGTGACGGTCGGCAATGGAAGCAGCGGGGTGGGCGGCAGCGAAGACATAATCGGAACTGAGCTACCTGATACCAAATTGTTATGGCGCTGCTAGAAGGAGGGCGCAAGAGGGCCGTCTGGGAGCCTTTCTACCCACTGCCAGGCAAGAGGGAAGGGATTTCCTTCTTAATTCTTGCTTGCTTAGATTAATACATCTCCTCTTTTTATATAGAGAGGTTTACTTGACTCCCAAGCAAGGCTTATTTGACCCCTAAGCAAGCGAACCTTATCTCTAATTAACCCTAAGACTAATGGGCCCATTAGGCTCATTATGTACTCTAACAGCAGCGCATCCCAACAGCCATGAAGCAGATGGAACAAAATATGTCGTGCAGACTGACAACCATATAATATATTATAATGTAATGTAAAACTGTTAAGAAAAGAAAAGATGAAGCACGAGCATGGAAAAATTCCTGAATGCACTAAGCCTCGTTCACATTCACCTGTGAATGTGATTGTTCTCTTCCTGCCAACTACTGCTAAACACCCTCTCTTCTAGCCACAAAATTGTCTTTGCTTATCTTGAATAATACATAAGTGAAAACAGGATAGTAAATTTGGAACGAATTACGCATAGCTACTCTGTCCTTTGCCATTATGTATCATTGATATGCTGGTATGCATGGTATCAAACTTCCTAAACAATGCTACTATGTATCAATGCAATGCTGGTATGCAATAGCGCTGGTACAATTCGTTACCTTCAAATATAACCTCAGCATGAGTTGAAGCTTTTTTGTAGTTTAGTAACTTCTTCAGTCCATCCTCTTTAGACACTGCCAATTCCACAACATGACTGAGACTAATGGATAATATGCGAAGAAGCCTTGCTTTAGAGAGAATAACCTCTATGAAGGACATTTCATTTGAAAACAAGCGGATACCAATCATATCCACAAACTGAAGGTTGGCACACATGCCATCAGTAAACTGTGCATTTTGAAACTCTCCATTTGCCTCAAATTTCTTCCCCATGCCATAAATATAAACAACCTTAACAAATATAGGTAAACAGTCATTCATTGGAAGCAATAATGACGGCCTTCATGTAATGTAAATATAGATGATCTGTAGCACTAAACATTACCTGTATTTTGAGGCTTTCAAGGCTTGGAGCATTCCTTAGAAAACAAAAGGTTGACAAAATGGAGGGGAGTTTACAGAAATGTGTCAGCAGTGTCAAGCTCTTTAAGTTGATAAAGGTGCATGGAAGTGACTCTAGAATATTGTCCCCATTTAACTGAAACAGACAAAAGAGAATCGTAAAAAATGAAACTCAACGCATATACAGAATCATTGAACAAATATTACAGTCAATTAAACTCAAAGCATATTGAGAATCGTTGATGCTACGATCCCGTAGCACTTCCCTGCGTCTCGCGGGGGTGTGGAACTCGAACCAGGAAAATATCTCAGAGAGAAAGGCTTGGAGAAGGGGAAAGAGCAGAGAGGAAAGCTTCAGATAAGGGGTAGTGTTTACAAAGTCAATTTGATACCTCTCACTAACGCACACGCTGTCTATATGTACTACTATTACAAGCCACATGGGCCAAGCCGGTCCGCTAAGCGCGCGCGCGCGCACACACACACACACACACACACACACAAATGGGACGGGTCCAGGTTATAGCAGTTGAACAAATATTACATTATTTACTCATGTAAGTAAAGTCACATCCACAGCTCACAAAGGCTTGAACCCAGTTCTAGAAGAACTATAGGGGTTTAGGATGTTACAATTTATAGAGGCTCTCAACCCACTAGAAACAAAAAAGTCAGTTCAAGTAAACTAGTAATTTTTCTAGGAAATCACTACAGGATTACAAATATATACAACTCTGTGGCTACAGAAAGAACATTATGAGGAGGTAATTTCCATGTTACATTCCAAACAAGGTGGTTTATCATTAAGTTGGGGTTTGGGACACAACACCACTTTGAGTTTGGATCCTGATTGTCCCTAGCTGATCAAATGCTTGACAAAAACCATATCATTGCAAAATATCATGAATTAACAAGCAGATGAGATCGACAAAGTCCACCAATGCACTAGGAGGATGAGGCACAACACTTCATGACCTAGTCCTCGATGTTTTCTAAAGGAAATTTAGTGACGGAAATGATGAATCCCGTACGTTAAGGATTTGCCCATGGAAAATCGAACATTTTTATCGTAACTTTAGTCGACGCGATGATGACAAGTTTAGTTGACAAGCATCCTTTAATTATGTCTCTGAGTAAAAGGGCAGCCCGGTGCATGTAGCTCCCGCTTGCGCAGGGTCGGGGAGGGGTCCGACCACTTTGGGTCTATAGTACGCAGCCTTTCCCTACATTTGTGTAAGAGGCTGTTTCCAGGTAAGGAAGGGTAAGCAGAGAGGGTGTACCGGTTGATGATAAGTAGATATCCGAAGCTCGGTAAGGCTGGCAAGGCTGGAGAGAAATTTGGAGAAATCGTGATTCCGCAAATATTCACATATATCAATGACGGCAGAATCCAGGCGTGGAAGATCCCCAAGATCCCAACCATAATCATCAGCCGAATGAATATGGAGGTGAAAGGATCGAGATGGACCTAGAGGGGGGGGTGAATAGGTACAATTACAAATTCTAATTATTCCTTAGCAATTTTAGGCAATGATGCGGAATATGAAGGTGAGCCTAACAATTGCAAGAGAGTACTAAGTACTAAGCAAGTAACACAAGTACACAAGTAAGCAACCTCAATATGATGTAAGTAAGTGCAAAGAGACAAGTAACCACAAGTAGAGAGTTAGGGTTAGGAATAACCGCAACTCCGGGAGACGAGGATGTATGCCGATGTTCACTTCCTTGGAGGGAAGCTAGTCACCGTTAGAGAGGTGGATGTTACCACGAAGGCACACCAACGCCACGAAGGCTCACCCTATTCTCCCTTTGAGACAACACCACGGAGGTGTTTCTCAACCACTAATGGTAGACCTTGGGGTGATCTCCAAACCCTTACAAACTTTCCGGGGGTAATCACAAAGGTTGATTCCTCTCCAAAAGACTCCTACCGCCTAGGCGTCTCCAACCTCCAAGAGTAATAAGAACGTTGGGGAAAAGCTCAAGACTTGCTCAAATCACAAATTCCTTTGGTGCAAAGAAGGGGAAGGAGTGGATCTATCACTTGATCGGAGAACTTCTCTCAAAGGCTCCTAAATCACTTGGGGATCTAGGTTTTGATGTAGGTGATTTAGAGAGAGAGAGTGAAGAGTGTTCTTGGCAAGCTCAAAGTGAAATGGTCAACCTATCCCGTGGAAGGGAAAGGAATATATATAGTGGATGTGAAAAGGTGACCGTTTGGGACACATAAGTGCACATGATAGGTCGGACGTGCGGACAACATCGGACGTCCGGTGGTACAAATAAGTCTGGACGTCCGACAGTCATCGGACGTCTGGCCACTGTGAATCTGTGAGCTACGTACCAGTACACAGGACACGGACGTCCGAGACGGGCCGGACATCTGGAGCCCGGACGACCGGAGAGTTCGGAAATCCATAAATACGGTTCTGTTAAAGGAACACCGGACGACCGGAGGGAGCCGGACGTCCAGACATCTGAGAGAGACCGGACGTCCGTAGAGCATCGGACGTCCGGAGACAAAAAAAATAGGAGCTGTGTATTTTGAGCAAGTCTTTCACTAGATCCAACGATCCCCTCTTAATAGTGCGGGATCCCTATACTCAAGAACAAACCATAAACGAAGTCCATGTCTTGTATCTTCATTGTTGAGTTATACGCTTTTTGTCCCTAGTCATGATCCATACACACGGTCTTTGGGACATAATCCTGAGATATACTTGATAAACATGATTAGACCCTAACATACATGTTGTCATCAACATCAAAATATGATTAAGGGCATGATTGCACTTTCAATCTACCCCTTTTTGGTAGTTGATGACAACATATATGCACACACATAAAAATAGTAATCATAAGGATTTGTTGTGGAGCTCAATAATCAAGAATAATCAAGGAACGAGCTCCCCCTCAATATGATACCATAGAGACTAAACATGAAGAGGGCTCCCCCTCAAAATGATACCAATGCAATTAAATCTCATACACAAGATACTCAAGAAGTAAATACTCAAGAAGTAAGCTCAATATAGACTTATAACTCATAGTCATAGCATAGGACATAAGTTTCGACAATCCCATACATAAGTTCATACAAGCTAATCCACAATCATAGCAATGAGTTCGATTACATGCATAGAGCTTCTCATACATGCATAGAGCCTACTCCCCCTTGGCATCAAATATCCAAAAATTAAGAAAACAAGGGGGAAACAAAACAGCATCAGAGATCATCCTCATCATCATCATCATCATCATGAGCACCACTGCCACCCGCCTCGTCAAAGAAATCAGCCCACTCAGGACCTAAAGGGAAACCAAAATCAGACGGAGGCTCGTCGGGAAGGCGTTCATCGTCACTCACATCATACACTCTGGAGTCTCTCAAACGATCATTCAGAGCGTTCTTGGAAGTGACCATGCGAGTGACAACATCGTGATGTTGGGAGCAATGAAAGGTGAACATCTTCATCATTGCAGAGTGAGCCTTCCCAAGAAAGCGAGCAATGCGCCCAAAGGGTGCAGAACTGGAAAGGCAACGAGCAGTATGAGATGGAACACTAGCTGCGGTGCGAAGAGCAGTAGAAGTAGGAGGAGGAACATGATCAGCCGCCATGTGAGATGGAATGACCCATCGCTCATGCACGTGAGTGCGGACAATGGGAAAAGGATCTACGCTCTCGATAAAAGCCTGAATAAAGGGGGCATGAGGAAAAGCCCTCTTGTGCTGGAAGCTAGCAAGGCGGATCTCATGCCATAGAAAGTGTGGAACATTTATCTTCCCTTTGGGAGATGCAAAGAGGCGATGCATGAGATCAATGCAATAGCTGCTGCAAGAGCCTTTGTCACCCATCTTGGGATAGATGGTGCATATGACACACTGATATATGATGTTGAAAGGGAAGCGCCAAATGGAGACTTGGTTCAGACCCTTTTGTTTTTCAATGTCAGACAAAGTTGGTATAGGTTTAAGAAGATCCGCACAGACCTCAATGCCCTTGGGCCTATGGTCGGGATCATCCTTGTGGATTTTGAATCCGGTGTCATGAAATCCAAGGGCAGTGACAAATTGAGCATCAGATGTTGTGAGTGCGGTGTCTGAGGTCATCCATGTGACAGTGTTATCCAGACCAAAATAACATGTGGCATAGAATTGATGAATAGCAGCATGATTGAAATCATGTTGAAATGCAAATGGAGCAGCTAGATTGGATGACTCAATGAGCTCAATGGCTCCTAGATATTTCTCCGGATGAATGCAAATATGCTCTAAATCAATGCAGACATGGAGTGACAAGCCTTTAGGAATGACAATAGTGGTAAAGATGTCGGCTTGGACATTAGTGCGAAAATGACTATCCTGAGAATCCCTAACAACAGTAAACTGATTAGCATCGCGACGCAATTTAAGATAAAAACCGGTGGGAACCACGTTGAAACGCTTAATATGGTGGCCGAGTGGTAATGGAGGCTCAAGTGAGATATGACGAGCATCACCGTGGGGTTGCACCGGAGGAGGAGGAGGCTCAAAGGTTGGACGACGAGTGCCCGTCTTGGGTGCAGAGACGCGAACACCAACAAATGGGGCCGGTTCCACCTCCTCAAGTTCATCCTCAAAGTCCGACCCTTCCGAGGAGGAGTCGCTAGACGAGCTGGGTGGACGGGCGGCACGCTTCCGAGGACGAGCCTGCTCCTGGGAGTCATCGGAGCCACCACGACGAGACGAACGAGCCGGCCCACCGGTGACTTGCTTGCGAGCGGAGTGCTTGGTTCGAGGCATCATGACCTAGGGGAGAAGGAAGACTCAAATCAATACCCCACCATAGATCGAGGAATCGATGTATGAGGGAGAAATGATATGGCCTACCTTGAAGTGAGGAACACGGAGGAAGCTGGTGACCGAAACAAATCAAGCAACAGGCTGAGAGTGGGTGTCGGGGCTTGAGCGAAGACGAGCTAGACAGAGGGACCGCAGCGAGGGACAAGGCCATGTTGCTGATCCCGAGCAGAGAGGGTCTCCGGCGAGGGGCACGGCGGCGTGTGGCCGCGGCGAGAAACCACAGGACTGGAGTGGCGGTGGTGGGGAACAGGGAGGAAGTGGATGAGGGTAGCAGTTCCGAAAACCTACCGCGCACTATATATAGTAGCTGGTGAAAATGGCCGGATGACCGGAGCCTACGGACGACCGAAGTCGAATAGGAGTCCGGACGACCGGGGCCTGAGCCAGGGAAAAAAAATATGACAGAGATGATTTTACGGACGACCGAACGCCTCGGACGTCCGGGGCCAAGAGACCAGAAAGTATTTTATGGACGTCCTGAGAGGCCGGACGACCGGGCTAAGTTCAACAGAGAAGAATTTACGGACGTCCGGAGGCTTACGGACGTCCGGCGTTCCGGCGCCAAGGCCAGCGAAGGAGACCAGAGAGAATTCTATGGACGCCCGATAAACCACAGACGTTCGACGCCAGAATTGTCAAGAGGTCAACGTGCAAGTGTATGTGCTGCTGATCAGGATGAGGAGAAGACGATTACCGTCCATAGTAAGAATTTCTTATTAAGTAACTAGTACCCTATCTCAATCAATAATAACCATATACTACTCCAATATTGTTCTAATGATACGAGTGATGGCTACTGCCACCATGTATGAGTAGACGTGACATGACACGGAAAGATTTGAACTTTGAGTGCATAATCACTACTCCATCATGGAAAGCACCATATTTAGATGTTATGGTAGCTTTGAGAGTGTTTGTTCTTTTTATGCATTTCATAGGATGAGGATACTCATGAGTTGAGTGTCTCCCCCTACATATATGCCTACATCAAGAAAAGACATTAATTTTATGCATGAATGGGTACTAGATTTCACATAATATTGTCAAGCTCCAAGATACCAAGTTCACGCCTAAGTCGACAAAACCTTGCTTCATCCAATGGTTTGGTGAAAATATCCGCCAGTTGCAAATCTATACCAATGTGATCAATGTGAATATCACCCTTCTCAACATGATCTCTCAAGAAGTGATACCTAATATCAATGTGCTTGGTGCAGAGATGATCCTTGGGGTTCTCAGCAATGTTGATGGCACTTTCATTATCACATAGAAGAGGCACATGTTTGTAGGTGATACCGTAATCCTTCAAAGTTAGCCTCATCCATAATAACTGAGTTGCACAACTGGCGGCAGCAATGTATTTCGCTTCTGCGTTAGAGAGGGCAATACAATTTTGTTTCTTCGAAGACCAACTTACCAAGGAGCGTCCAAGAAACTAACAAGCACCGGATGTGGACTTACGATCCACTTTGTCTCCAGCCCAATCCGCATCCGTGTACCCAATGAGATCAAACTTAGCATCCTTGGGGTACCATAGACCCAACTTTGGGGTGTGAACAAGGTATCTAAGAATATGCTTAACCGCCTTATGATGAATTTCCCTAGGGGAAGCTTGAAATCTAGCACACATGCATACACTAAACATAATGTCTGGTCTAGATGCACAAAGATAAAGCAACGAACCAATCATAGAGTGGTATTTAGATGGGTCGAAGGGGATACCGTTTGTGTCATCAGTGAGTGTTATTTTGGTTGGCATGGGTGTCTTGCATGGAATAGCATCAGACATACCAAACTTCTCTAGGATATCCTTGAGGTATTTTGCTTGAGACAAGAAAATTCCTTCTTGAAATTGTTGAATTTGAAATCCGAGGAAGAACTTCAAATCCGCATTGAGTGACATTTCAAAATTCTTGGTCATTGAAGCCACAAACTTCTTGCACAAATGAATGTTAGGAGAACCAAAAATGATATCATCTACATAGATTTGGCATAAGATCAAATCACCCTTATCCCTCTTAGTAAAAAGAGTGGGATCGATCACCCCTCTCACAAAACCATCATCAAGTAGAAACTTCTTTAAATGATCATACCAAGCACGAGGTGCTTGTTTGAGGCCATACAAAGCCTTATGAAGTTTGTACACATAGTCTTTGTGATCGGGATCAACGAACCCAGGTGGTTGTGACACATATACTTCTTCTTGTAGAGGACCGTTAAGGAAAGCACTCTTCACATCCATTTGATGTAATGTAAAACCATTGAAAGCGGCATAAGCAAGTAAGATGCGAATGGATTCAAGACATGCAACTGGGGCAAAGGTCTCACCAAAGTCCAAACCTTCAACTTGTGAGTACCCTTGCGCCATTAACCTTGCCTTGTTGCGGATGATTACACCATTCTCATCTTGTTTGTTCTTGAAAATCCATTTTGTTCCAATGACGTTGTGCTCGGTAGGTGGCCTCTTCACTAATGACCACACTTGGTTGCGTTCAAAACTGTTCAACTCTTCTTGCATAGCAACGAGCCAATCGTTGTCCATCAATGCATCTTATACCTTGAGGGGCTCAACACTAGACACAAACGAGAAGTGAGCACAAAAGTTTGTCAAATGTTTACGAGTGACTCTACCTTCCGATATGCCAGTGAGAATTTTGTTAACATCAACACGACCGGCCACTCAAGGCATGATGGAGGTAAGGGTTTCACGAGGTTCAACTTCATGTCCATCATACATGTCCTAAACATATGGATCATTAATGTGTGTAGGAAGATCTTCTTGTTCATATTGCATTTGTTGAGGTTCATCATCAATGATTGGACTTTCTTGTTCTTGCCCTTGATGATGATCTTGTTCTTGAAGATTATCATGAAGAGAAACTTGATCATCTTCTTCTACTTGGGCTAAGGGCATCGGTTGAGCAATAGGAACTTGTGAAGGTATGGGTGTTGAAGTAGTTTGATGATGTGTGAGACTTACATCTTCTTCTTCATCATCATGAGGTTCTTGTTCCATAGGAAGAAGTGCACCAACACCCATTGTCGTGGATTTGTCACGGCAGATGTCCTAGCGTAAGGACTTAGTCGTGGAGCCATCGCTACGGGTTTACTTGCAGGGGTTAAAGCGGACACAAAGACACGAGGGTTTATACTAGTTCGGCCCCTTCGATGAAGGTAAAAGCCTACGTCTAGTTGTGATGGAATTGATGTAGTCTCGATGGCTAGGGAGCAAATAAGCTTCGCCTAGGCTCGAGTTGTGGTTGTCTATCCTTGAACCGCCGCCGGGTCGTCCCCTTATATATACGAGTGACGCCCGTCGGTTCGTAGAGTCCCAACCGGTTCATATTCGTATCCCGGCTGGTATCTCTCTATTCCTAACTTACAATACAAGTCATACATCTGGCCGGTTTACGGCTACAAGCTCTAAACCGAATATAGGCCTTGGGCCTTTCTCTGATTACACCACTAGCAGAGCTAACCCGGCCCAAGCTGGCCGGTTTACACCTAGCGGTAATATCCCCAACATTAGGCCCCAGATTGATTTGAACTGGTTCATGTCAATCCTTCACAAAGCCTATATCTTGGACATCTTCTTTTGCTTAACAAACCGCCACGTCGTCGTTGCTTCTGATCACTGTAAACCGGCATGACATCGTTGCTTCGGTCATCAGAACCGCATGACATCGTTGCTTCTGGTCACTGTAAACCGGCATGACGTCATCTTGAAGTTTATCCTTTATAACGCCTTCCTTAATAGCAGTCCCTGGATTCACGCGCTTGACCTAGCTTTACTGCCTTATAAATAGGACCGAAGGGTCATTCTTTTTCCTCCCTTCGTTTCCTCTTCGTCTTCCTCGCGCCGCTGCCCTTGGAGCTCCGCCATCGTCATCAGCTTCTACTTCATCCTAGGCCGCTGCATCAACCTGGACGTACCAGAACACTGCGGCCTTTCTCCGCATCTCCTCTGTTCTCGGTAAGCTTCTTCCCCTTCTTCAATCTGTTTCTGCATTTAGATCTGTTTCTAGGGTTCGAGCTTCATACCATGTTCTTCGTGCGTTTTCTTTTTAGCCTTGAACCATGCTATGAATCTTGTTCTGTACCAATGACGACTCCTGCGTATCCGCTGTACTTTCTCATTTTTAATCTCACAGATCTTCTGCACATATAAATATGCCTTATGGTCCACTTGTTTACTCCCGCGAAATATTTCCTATTTTCTGAAAGCCCGCGTTTGATTCGTAGCAATCATGAGATCTTGTGAAACTTGTTTCTGTACACTGTCCATGACTTCCATTATCTTCAAGGCCAAGATTAGGCGGTTTAACTCACCATAATAAAGGCTGCTAAACCGGCATAGGTACACCATTAGTCCCCTTGTTGAACCGCCAGAACGTATCTGATATCATATCATAATGAACTGATTTATAGAAATCGCCTCCGGTTTATCATAACTTGAATCAATCACTCTGTGATAAGCACTTTCTTAAACCGGATCCTTCTCCTTGTAGATCTTATCATGGCCAAACAGGTGTCTGAATGCAATCTGGTCCTTCCCGCGTCTCCGAGACACGCTTGAATGAACTGGTATCAATTGGCGCTTTAGATGACCAAAACACAATCCATTGGAGGGTTCACGAGAGGAATGTCCTCCCACACCTCGGAAGGGAAGTCGTAGTTTTCATGGATCATCGGCCCGGGTTTCAAACCGCCCGGTCAAAATTTTACCGGACGTGATGGCCAATTTTCAGCTCCGTCCCCAAGACATTGGCCCCAACTCCGCTACCAACCTGTGCCACTTTCAAGTCTTTGTCCAAGCATATCTGCAAGAGGAACCTTCGTTGAACTGTTCAGAGATCTCTTCCACCTAAACCGTCGACCGAATTCACCGACGGCCCCAATACGTAATTAGGCGGTATGGCTATCCGTAAGAGGAAGGAGATCACCTATCCCCACGCCAAACTCCACACTCACCCCAAAGAATGGAATGCGACTTGGTTCTATCTGCAAAGATACTTCTCCGAAGGTGAAAATCCTTTACCGCTTTTCGTCGAGGCGGCTAAGCAATACTCATCCTTTCCTCAAAGATTGACTGCCAAAGAGAGAAGCAAATATGCCCCACAACTGTCCAAACTCCGAGCCTTTATGGCCAACGGTTTGATCGATTGATCTTGCACGCTGCTGGTTATCTTGGGGCATACTGCTTTTGAGCCGGCGTTCGGTTTGATGTGCCAATATACCGCAGCGTCGATGACCCTCCGACACACCAAACTGAACTGTGCAAGATGAAGTTACGGATTCAAGAAGGAAAATGTTGAATGAACCGGAGCATCTCTGTGCTCAAACCGGCTTAGCTCCTTACTGCACCACCAACGCACCACCTGCGGTAAGTCTCTGACTATGTCATCATAAAAACCCGTTGTTACTTTCATGTGTCCAACTCTCAATTATTTCTGATCCAGGGCGATAATCCGTTTTGGAGCAAGAAACTCTCTCACGACAAAGCAGACAAAGCTGGGCGGACAAATCGGCCCAAAACAAAAGTTGTCAAGAAGTCCGCCCACAAGAGGAAGACTACTGCTTCGCCTGATCCGGCCATTGACGATGATGTGGGTAATCCGGAACTTGATTCTCTTGGCTTGCTTTTTACAGGTCTTATTGATGACGATGCTTGTCAGGATGACGCTCAAGCCAAAGAACGCAGGATTTGCTGAGGTAACCATTCTCTCTTCCAATTCAACAAATTTGCCTTCTCCAAAATTTCGCCGGGCAATCCGGAAAGTTAACTTTTCTCATCCTCTTGCTTACTTGGATCCCAAACTTGTTATGAAGACACAGCAACAGGAAGCTCGCCGCACAACCCGGCATAGCGGACAGGTAGTTACCTCTGCCGGTTTACCCAATAGCCCGGTTCAAAAGCGCCGCACCGAGGTTTCCGACCCTTTTATTGCTTTAAATTCCAAAGCGGGTTTCTTCCGTCAACCTCTTAATCCGTTCGACTCCGATTATCAGGTTACTTCCCATTCATCCTCGGTCGAATCTTCTGCCACTCAGCTACCGCCATTGAAAATAGCCGTCGGGTAAGTCCATACAGCCATATGCTTTCTGATACTTTCTGTAATGGATATGCTTTTTCCTGACTTTTGTCTCTTTAGAACCAAACCGAAACCCAGCAAGAAGGCCCGCTTGGACAAAACAGTTGAAGAAGCTGCCGCTTCAGATCATGAACGAGTGCCGGATCTCGGAACCGTTGCCTCTGAAGATATTCCTAATGACCCTCCGGTTCAAGAGGAGGTTATCCCTGAAGAGAGGCCTGTGAATACTTCAATATTTGTTGATCCGCCTGCCAGTACTGTCCGGTTTGAGAAGCCTCGCAGTCCTACTGAAACAGCTGTGCCCACACAATCCGTCGAATCGAAAGATGACGACGTTGTGATTACTAGAACGCGCCACTCTGAGCCGGGGAATCCTGCAATTTTAACCCGGCATACTGTGAAAGAGGACTCTTCCACTTTTAACAAAGGAAAATGGGATGTGGAGCTGGAAACATATGCCGCTTTGAGCGCCCAAGACCTTCATTCCGGATATCTGAACTGGCTTTACAGTAGCCGTGATTATGAAGCTGGCTTGGTGAAACTAATGAGAGACAAGTTTGAGGTAACACTCCTTTCCTTATTACCAGTATAGTAGTCCTTGTAGCCCCCAAGGGCCGGTTTGTAATCTTTGATCAAACTGGGACTTGATAATTTTCTTTGATAGATTTTGCAATCTTCCCTCATAACCACCAGGGCCGGTTTAACGATGCATACTTAAACCGGTACTCCAAAAAACTTCCTGACAACACTTTAGTAGAATCAAATAACCATTAGCCCCCAAGTGCCGAGTTGAATACTCGTATTGAGCTTGGGACTTTGCCATGTATTAGCAGTAGAAAGATTGAAGGTACATTAGCCCCCAAGTGTCAAGCATATAACTGTGTTGTGTGGTTGAGACTTTAACTTGAATTGTTGGCTGATCATACTATCAATGCGCAGGCTGAGGTGACAATCAAGGATGATCGGATTGCCGATTTACAGGCGGCTTTGAAAACCCAGCAGGCCGAAACAGAGAAGGCAAAGAAAGAGTTAACCAGTGCCTTGACCGCTGCCGAACAGGTGAAGGAAAGCATGAAGAAAGAACAGGCAGCCTGGGCCACTGAAAAGGCCAATTTGCTCAAACGGGGAGAAAATGCTGAAGCTGCCCTTAAACCGGTGGTGGACGATCTGACAGCCGTGAAGCGGCAAGTACATTCCATGACTGCAGCCATCTTCGGTAAGCTCCCTGTGATATGTTATTCTTGCTGCATCTTTAATCCGGTTTAAAACTATCCTGTTATTGTATGCAGGCACACGCGTTGGGCACTTGGGAAATGACGTGCGGAAGAAACTGAAGGCTGTATACACTTTAGTTGAGCAGTTATATACCGGAGCCCAGCGCATTATCACCACAATGTCACATAACAATCCAGCGCCGTCCCTGATTCAAGATACTCTGAACCGGCTATCCATCCTTCCTTCCCGGATTGAAGAGGTGAAGAAATCTGCTGCACGAACCGGAGCTATCAACGCCTTGATCCGAGCCAAGGCATGGGTACCGGATTTTGATCCCGTGGAAGCAGCTCAAGGCTATCCCAGCGTGAAAGAAGATGGCTCGGACTTCAGCGAAGAGGACTTGCGGGCGATAAACCGTGCGGTACGCCCGCTGGCTTGTCAATTGGCCGAAGAAGCCGATTTGGAGCACTACCAAGCCCAATATAATGAGCAGAACAAACGTGTGTCCGCCCCAACCTTTGAACCGGAAAACTTGATCCCTCCAATCCGTAAGCATACTTACGCACCTGACATTGAACCGTCGTCTTTGATTCACGAAGAGGCTGTTTTCCAAGCGCTAATGGGAATCGACTGGATTACTGTGGATTTCCAGCCGATGGGTAGAGATGAAGATGCTGAAGCGGCGGAAGATGAAGAACAGTCTTGAACCGGTAGCCGGTTTAAACAACTGTCGTGGGCTGTTTACCCAAAGAACAATGATCTCATTTGGGCACTGTGTTGCCTTGTAATAGCCTTAGTTAAAACTTGCTGCCTGGATATGCCTTCGTGCATAGATGAAACTTTTGTTTGATTCATACTCCCTGCAACCGAAAAGTTGAACCTCGGCGGCGGTGACACCGCCAGCCGGTTTATGGCATCCAATATATATACGTATCAAAAATCAATTAGTATGTGATACAAATACCTGCTGTATCTGGGCATGAAGCTGGCGTAGCCAATCTTGAAGCGGAGGCCTTAAAAACCATGACCGTCTGGGGAGACAATAACTCCCATATAGTCGTGCTGAATCAGCACAAGTCCCCGTGTTACTCCATGAGGATGAACCGTAAGAAGGTAAACCGGGCAGATAAAAACTTCGGTGTAATACCAAACCGTGTCCTGTCGGTTTATTATTGACAGCTAAACCGGATAAAAATATTCGTCGGGTTGAAAAACGCAACAAAAATCGAATACCAACGATGTGAAAATATGGCAACAAAGGCAATAACTCTTTGCAAAAGTAAAGCTTCATGGAGCTGGTCGATGGCATTACCATGGTCGACGCAACCAAGCCCCAAGGCGAAGCGATGGTGCTAGTCGGCCAGTCCCCAAAGACTCTTGGCGAGTACGCCGCCAAGTGGCATGACATTGGTTCGGGTTCACCAAGCCCCCAAATGACGCTGGCCCTATTGGCCGACCAAGAGGCGTGACTGGTTCAGACGTGACCGTGTCCCCAAATGATCTGTGGCTTTCGCCTATCAAGAGGTGTTGCATTGGTTCGACACGACCAAGCCCCCAAGTGATAAATATAATCACAAGGGTAAACCGGAGGCCGCTTTAAAAATGTAAACACTCCATGTAACCACACATGAGAAGAAAGACAGAGACCCCGCTTTAGCTGAGGCTCCGATTTTTATTATATCGAAGATAATATATACATTGTCATGCTATGTACATAGACTGAGCCGATGACTCAAGTGTAGTAAGGTCGAAGATGAGCTATATTCCACGGCCTATTGGTCTCCTCCTCTGATGTACGTGAGTCTTTACGCTCTCGAATATCAACCAGATAGTAGGAACCGTTGTGTAGATTCTTCTTGACCACAAAGGGTCCTTCCCAAGGCGAGGATAACTTGTGCATATTTGTGCGGTCTTGATGAGACGAAGCACCAAATCTCCTTCTGAAAGGCTCGGTCTTAACCGGCGGCTGTGATAACGACGAAGATCTTGTTGGTAAATCGCCGAATGAGCGGCTGCCGATCACGCCCTCATCTAATAGGTCCAAAGCGTCTGTCGCGCCACCTCGTTGTCCGCTTCAACATAAGCCGCTACGAGGCGAATCGTGTCTGATATCACTGGGGAGAACTGCCTCTGCTCCATAAACCATGAAGAAAGGTGTATATCCAGTAGATCGATTTGGCGTAGTATTGATACTCCATAGCACCGATGGGAGCTCTTCAACCCAGCATCCTGGTGTTCTCTGTAACGGAACCAGAAGTCGGGGTTTGATGCCTCGTAAGATTTCTTGATTAGCACGTTCTGCCTGCCCGTTGGATCGGGATGTGCTCTCGACGACACGTCAAGCTCGATATGCTCACGCTCACGTAACTCTTTCATAGCCCCTTGGACAGATTAGTGCCATTGTCGAGAATGATACTGTGTGGAAAGCCAAACCGAAAATCACCTTTTGATGAACTGCACCGTTGTTGCCGCATCACACTTGGCGATGTGTTCCGCTTCAACCCACTTGGTGAACTTGTCCACCGCCACCAACAGTGGGTCTTCTTATCTTTGGATCGCTTAAAGGGTCCAACCATATCCAGCCCCAGTGTCGAAAACGCCACGTTATTGGGATCATCCTCGGTTCTTGAGCGGTATATGAGCACGCCTTGAAAACTTCGACATCCATCACACCGCTTAACCAAATCCTCCGCATCGGCATGGGCAACAACCAAGAAAATCCATGACGGAACGCCGCCACCGTGGACTTTGAACCGCGTGATGTCCACAATCCCCTTCATGGATTTCCTTTAAAATTTCACAGCCTTCCTCAGGAGAAACACAGCGCTGAAACGCCCCTGACACACTGCAATGATGTAACTCACCATTAAGAATCGTCATAGATTTGGAGCGCCGGGTTATCTGTCTGGCCAGAACCTCATCGTCTGGCAACTCCCCTCGAGTCATATACGCAAGGTAAGGAATCGTCCAATCCGGAACAACATGTAATGCTGCCACCAACTGAGCCTCCGGGAATAGCCAAATCCGCTTCACCAGGGAGCTGAACCGACGGGTTGTGCAAGACGTCCAGAAAGACATTAGGTGGGACCGGTTTACGCTGAGAACCCAACCGGCTTAAAGCGTCTGCCGCTTCGTTCTTCCGGCGATCCACATGATCCACTTGATAGCCCTTGAAGCAACCTGCGATATTATCCACTTCCCGACGATATGCGGCCATGAGGGGGTCCTTAGAATCCCAAGTGCCAGATACTTGCTGAGCCACCAGGTCCGAGTCACCAAAGCACTTAACCCGGCTTAAGTTCATCTCCTTAGCCATCCGGAGACCATGGAGCAAGGCTTCGTACTCAGCTGCATTATTAGTACAAGGGAACATTAAACGGAGAACGTAACAAAACTTATCACCTCGTGGGGAAGTTAAAACGACTCCAGCCCCCGAGCCTTCCAATTGCCTGGATCCGTCAAAATGAATAGTCCAGTATGTGTGATCCGGCTTCTCCTCTGGTGCTTGTAACTCTGTCCAGTCATTAATGAAATCAACAAGTGCTTGTGACTTCACTGCTGTGCGCGGTGTATACTTTAGCCCATGCGGCCCAAGCTCAATGGCCCATTTTGCAATCCGCCGATCGCCTCCGGTTACGTATGATGTCACCCAAAGGAGCTGAACTAACCACTGTAATAGGATGCCCTTGGAAATATTGTTTCAGTTTCCGGCTGGCCATAAAAACACCATAGACTAGCTTCTGCCAATGCGGATATCTCTGCTTGGACTCAATAAGCACCTCATCGATATAATAAACCGCCGTTGAACCGGATATTCCTTTCCCGCCTCCTTGCGCTTACCACAATGGCTACGCCATCGCCCGAGCATTGGCTGCCACATGTAACAACAGCGGTTCCTTGTCAACCGAGCCGCAAGAACAAGCGGGTTGGCCAATTGCCGCTTTAGATCCTCAAAGCTTCGTCGAACTGGACTCGCATAAAATTATCTGTCTTCCTCAAAGATCTGGTATAAGGGAATGGCCTTCTCTCCGAGGCGGCTGATAAACCGGCTCAACGCAGCAATCCGGCCCGCCAGACGCTGAACATCGTTGATACACTTTGGTTTAGCCAAGGAAGTGATGGCTTTAATTTTCTCCGGATTAGCTTCAATTCCTCTGTTAGACACCAGGAACCCCAATAACTTGCCAGCCGGAACACCAAAAACGCACTTGGCCGGATTAAGCATCATCTTATAAATGCGCAAGTTGTCGAAGGTTTCCTTCAAATCTTCCACCAGTGTCTCCTTTTGTCTTGATTTCACCACAATGTCATCTACATAAGCATGCACATTGCGGCCAATCTGCGTATGCAAGCAATTCTATACACACCGCTGATAAGTAGCCTGGGCACTCTTGAGCCCAAAAGGCATAGATACATAGCAGAAGGCTCCAAAGGGAGTTATGAACGCCGTCTTCTCCTGGTCCTTAACCGCCATTTTGATCTGATGATATCCAGAGTATGCGTCCAAAAAACTTAAACGCTCACATCCTGCCGTGGCATCAATAATCTGATCAATGCGGGGGAGAGCAAAAGGATCCGCTGGACAAGCCTTGTTAAGATCTGTGTAGTCCACACACATACGCCAGGTGCCATTTTTCTTAAGGACCAGCACCGGATTAGCAAGCCACTCTGGATGAAACACCTCAATGATAAAACCAGCCGCCAGAAGCCTGGCTACTTCTTCCCCAATGGCCTTGCGCCTCTCTTCATTAAACCGGCGGAGGAACTGTTTCACCGGTTTATACTTAGGATCCACATTAAGTGTGTGCTCAGCGAGTTCCCTCGGTACACCGGCATGTCGATGGCTTCCATGCAAAGATATCCGGTTCTCACGGATGAACTCGATGAGCGCTTTCCTATTTGGGATCCAGTTGGCACCGACAAGGAACTGCCCGGACGAATCGCTTTAACGAAGTCAACAAGCTTGGTCTCACCGCCGATTTAAACTTCAGGTCCGATTCATGCTCAGAGTGGGTTTCTTCAAAGGGGTCATATCTGCCGGATCAACATTGTCCTTATAGAATTTCAACTCCTCCGTGGCACAGACCGCCTCTGCATAAGCTGCATCTCCTTCCTCACATTCCAAAGCGACTCGGCGGCTTCCGTGCACCGTTATCGTCCCTTTGTAACCCGACATTTTGAGCTGTAAGTAAATATAACAAGGTCGTGCCATGAACTTAGCATAAGCTGGTCGTCCAAACAAGGCATGATATGGGCTCCGGATTTTTACCACCTCAAAAGTTAACTTTTCAGACCGGGAATCGTGTTCGTCTCCAAAGGCCACATCTAGGGCTATCTTACCAACAGGATAAGCAGATTTGCCTGGTACTACACCATGGAACACCGTATTGGACGGTCTGAGATCCTTGTCTGTGAGACCCATGCGACGGAAAGTTTCATAGTACAATATATTGATACTGCTTCCTCCATCCATAAGCACCTTAGTAAACTTATAGCCCCCAACCTGAGGATCTACCACCAATGCCAGCTGACCCGGATTATCAACCCGGGGGGATGGTCCTCTCTGCTCCATACGATAGGCTGCTCGACCAACAAGAAATACCGCGGCAAAGCCGGTTCAACAGAGTTCTCGCCCGCTTGTGAAGCTTTCGATCCCACTTGTCCAAACTAGTTGTGAAAACATGATATCGCCCACCATTCAACTGCTTTGGTTGGCTCGATAGCTCGATGCCTGCTGCTGCTGCCGCCACTCTGGTCATCCCGGCTATGGTGATTGCCTTGACTAGGCCCTGAACCGAAGCTCCGTCTGACCCGCCCATGGAAACCGGATCTGAACCGCCTCGACCCTGGTCATACCGAACGCGTTGGAGTTCTTGAACTCCTGCATAATATAACAGATC
The DNA here is from genome assembly GCA_021437245.1 of Aegilops speltoides. Lineage (NCBI taxonomy): Eukaryota > Viridiplantae > Streptophyta > Magnoliopsida > Poales > Poaceae > Aegilops > Aegilops speltoides. The sequence continues at coordinate 385,060,605 of CM038145.1, read as the reverse complement.
TTTCCAGAGATGGTTCGACGGGACTCTTCGTCCCATGCTTGGGGCAAGGCTGATTCAACAAATAATTCAAACGGCTTGTATTAGGATTTGGACCCCGATTCGCCTTGCCTCTGCGCCGCGGGCCTCTGTCCTGCGCATTAGTGTTGGCTACGAAATCCGGATTGCCATCAGCCTTGCGCTTGCCCCCGTTTCCATGACCCGCCGGTTTGAAATTCTGCCCCTTGGAGTTGCCGTTCTTCTTTCCCTTCCCTGCTTCATCATCGTCCGCTTCAGGATCCTTGGTACTGTCTGAATCGGCATATTTTACCAAAGCGGCCATGAGGGTTCCCATATCATTGCAGAACCGCTTCATACGTCCCAGCTTCAATTTCAAAGGCTCAAACCGGCAGTTGCCTTCTAATGTTATGATCGCCGAGTCAGCATTGATCCGGTCAGAGGAGTGCAAAATCTCAGACACACGGCGTACCCAACGGGTTGTTGACTCCCCTTCTTCCTGAACACAAACCGCCAGGTCTACTATGGACTTGGGCTGCTTACATGTATCCTTGAAATTCTGGATAAAATGGGCCCGTAACTGACCCCATGAACTGATAGAATTGGGCGGCAAGCTTTTCAACCAAGTACGGGCTGTGCCCTCCATCATCATGGTGAAATACTTTGCACATGCGGCTTCATCAACATCTAGCATCTCCATGGCCATCTCATAACTTTCAACCCACGCCTCAGGGGACAGATCTGCAGTGTAATTCGGCACCTTGCGCGGGCCCTTAAAATCCTTAGGCAAACGCACATTGCATAAGGCGGGGACTAAACAGGGCACCCCCATAGCCGATGCGACTCCTGGCCCGGTGAAGGTGGTAGGGCGAACCGGTGTGTGTTGATCCGCACCATCCTGTGCTGCTAACTCGGCCTCCCTACGTGCCCGGGCCCGATCCACTACCTCCTGAGCATCACGAATACCACCTGTCTGGTGATTGCCTCGGGCCGCTTCACGGTCACGCGCGTTGCTTGATATAGCCGGTTCATCCATGCGCCTGCTGTAACTCCGGCTTGGGCGGGCTGTAGAGTGAATCCGATCACGGCTGTATGAATATGCCTCCTGCGTATGTCGGTGCAGTCCGGAGGAGTTCCTTAACCCGCGTGTCTCAACTGCTTGTGGGGAATCTCCTTCGACTGGGATCGCCTCCAATCGTGCAGCGGCTGCAACAAGGTTGTCCATGGGATTAGAATAATGACCCGGGGGCGTCTGTACCGGCGGGGGAACCACCATGTTCTGCTGTGGAGGCTCCATCAGGCGCGGTTGGACCGTCGCTCCTGCTCCTGGTGCCTCAATCCGGTTTACTTCCCTGTGCTGGGGCGGGTTACTGGGTCCGGCTCCCGGGGTCTGAAAGAGATTTCTAGGGTCAAATCCTGACGGCAGGCGCGATCTATACTTCCGCCTTAGCACCTCCTGCGACGCACTCTGGTCGAGCATGAGTTTGTAAGCTTGTGCATCTAAAGCGGCCCGCTCTGCGGCCATACGCTCCTTTTCCGCCGCTAGATCCGCTTTAGCTTGCGTGATCTGCTCTTTCACCTTTGCAATTTCTGCATTATGAGCCTCCTGATCAGCTGGGCTGTCCTCCGCCATAAGCGCCGCTAGTGCATCGAACAGATCAGATAGAATTTGAACCGGCGGGCGCACCGGGCCTCCTGCCCCTGCTGCTGAACCGGAAAGCATTGCTGCTGTGGTTGAAGAGAGGTTTGCTGCTGCGCAGATCGCCATGAATACACCAACCGGTTTAACTTCGCTTGGGGGCCCGAATATCATCACCGTCGGACCCGCCCCGATCATATCATCCTGCAGCTGGTACAATGACTCGGTCTCTCTGTTGAAGATTCATCGCCCGAATAAACAACGGTCTCACTACCGTGTTCTGAACCGGCGTCGTACTCCCCTCCATGGGTAACTCCAACGAAGACATGCTTCACGGCCGGTTTAACTGGGTGGGTTGCACGCTACGAGCCGCTTCGATGAGGTCGGTGCGATGTCCGCTCAGCCCCGCTCCCGATCTTGCCAATGAAAACGTATGCCGCCAAAGGGACCCGTATCCATACTCGATCGAATCGGCCTCGGGACCCCATTCGGCGTCGCCGATGTAGATCCGACGCGGCGACTCTTGGTCATCCGCCCACGACGTAGCCTTCGAGTCCTTTGAGCTTGCCCTCCAAGATCGTCAAACCATCGTGCGATAGCCCCACGGTGGGCGCCAAGCGTCGTGGATTTGTCACGGCGGATGTCCTAGCGTAAGGACTTAGTCGTGGAGCCATCGCTACGGGTTTACTTGCGGGGTTAAAGCGGACACAAAGACACGAGGGTTTATACTAGTTCGCCCTTCGATGAAGGTAAAAGCCTACGTCTAGTTGTGATGGAATTGATGTAGTCTCGATGGCTAGGGAGCAAATAAGCTTCGCCTAGGCTCGAGTTGTGGTTGTCTATCCTTGAACCGCCGCCGGGTCGTCCCCTTATATATACGAGTGACGCCCGTCGGTTCGTAGAGTCCCAACCGGTTCATATTCGTATCCCGGCTGGTATCTCTCTATTCCTAACTTACAATACAAGTCATACATCTGGCCGGTTTACGGCTACAAGCTCTAAACCGACTATAGGCCTTGGGCCTTTCTCTGATTACACCACTAGCAGAGCTAACCCGGCCCAAGCCGGCCGGTTTACACCTAGCGGTAATATCCCCAACACCCATGGTCAAAATATCTTGAGAGGAATCTTCTTCACCTGCATCACTTAGATCAAGTTGCTCCCCATGGGAGCCATTAAATTCATCAAACACCACGTCACAAGTTTCTACAACACATCCATTGGATTTGTTGTAGACTCTATAGGCGTGAGAGTTTGATCCATAGCCAACAAATATGCCCTCGATCATTTTGGATTGAAATTTTCCTAACCGTTCTCTTTTGTTAAGGATGAAACATTTGCACCCAAATACACGGAAGTACTTGACATTTGGCTTGTTCCTAGTTAGAAGCTCATATGGAGTCTTTTCCAATATAGTGCGGAGGAAAAGCCAGTTTGATGCATGGCATGCGGTGTTGACAGCTTCGGCCCAAAAACTATGCGGTGACTTGTATTCATCCAACATGGATCTTGCCATCTCTACAAGTGTACGGTTTTTCCTTTCGGCTACACCATTTTGCTGAGGAGTGTATGGAGCTGAGTATTGATGCTCAATCCCTTCATCACTAAGGAATTCTTCCAAGGTATAGTTCTTGAATTCCGAGCCATTGTCACTTCTTATTGCTAAGATTTCTCTGTCAAATTTCCGTTGTGCTTGCTTGGAAAAATCAATGAAGGTGATCTTCGTCTCATCCTTGGACTTGAGGAAGAACACCCATGTATATCTTGAGTAATCATCAACAATGACAAGTCCATACTTTTTCCCACCAAGACTATCCCATGACGGAGGCCCAAAGAGATCCACATGAAGGAGCTCCAGGGACCTTGAAGTAGACACAATGTTCTTGGGTGGGTGCTTTGATTGATGTTTCTTCCTGGCTATGCATGCACTACACACACGATCTTTCGCAAAAGAGACATTGGTTAGTCCAAGGATGTGATTCCCTTTTAAGAGATCTTAAAGATTTCTCATTCCGACATGGGCTAGCCGGCGATGCCATAGCCACCCCTTGTCGGCCTTGGCCATTAGACAAGTTCCATGGAATGTGCTCTCTTTCGAGAAATCAACCGTGTAAAGGTTGCCATCCAACCCTCCAACAAAGGCCACTTCAATAGTATCTCTCTTAAAGACTTTCACATCCGTTAGTCCAAAGAGTGTATCATAACCAACAGATGCCAATTGGCGAACAAAAAGTAAATGGTATTTAAGGGATTGGACAAGCATGACATTTGCAAGAGAAATGTCATTTGTGATAGCCACCTTGCCCAACCCGAGTACCTGTCCTTTTGAACCTCCACCAAACATAATGCTCATGAAAGGTTGAATAGCTTCCATGAAATCGTAGAGCAATTTGCTATCTCTGGTCATGTGATTTGTACATCCACTATCAATCACCCATTTTACTCCACCGGAGAAGTCAACCTACACCCAATTAAGACTTGGTTAGAGGTACCCATTTTGCAATGGGACCTCTCAAGTTAGTCAGAAGGGTCTTAGGGACCCAAATAGCATAGAACCGGAATGCATTTCGAGGACCAATAAATTTTGCATAAACTTCTCCGTCCTTGGTCTTACGAAGTACATAGGATGGAGGCATGAACTCTTTAGGCTTGTTGAGAGTGGGCATGCCCCTTGTGGCCTTCCCACTCACAACCTTACCTTTCTCCTTGTGCCCTTCTCGTACAAATGTTTCCTTTAGAGGGGTTGTGCACTTTTGAGAGGACGTCTTCTTCTTGGTTGTGCTTGGGTTAAACCCAGGTCCCTCTTTGGCAAACACCTCATTGTGTTGAATCAATATCTCATCAAGATTCTTTTGCCCTTGAGCACATGTCATGAGACCTTTCTCGATTTGAGCCTTGAGAAAGCGATTTTCCTCAAGAATAGATGCTAGATCACTACTAGAGTTAGTAGTACAAGCATCAACATTGATAATAGGAGAAGAGTAAGCCTTGGCTAGAGTCTCAAGATAAGTAAGTTTGAGCGTTTCAAAACTCTTTGTAAGAACGGTGAGCTCTCCTTCCTTAGTCTTGAGAGACACAGATAGAAGCTCACAATCCTTAGAGAGAGAAGCATGAGACTTCACAAGCTTACTTTTATCATTTATCAACTCTTCGCAAGAGTCAATAGCCTTTTTCAAGGAGGCATGATCATTAGTATGAACATCAATATTTGCACCAATTTTTAAGCATAGTTCATCATTTCGTGCTTCCTCATATTGGACTTTCCGCTCAAGGATTTCACATTTTTCCTTTTCCTCGGTGACGAGGGTTTCGAGTTCCTTAATGGTGATTGAGGGAGTCCTGGACTAGGGGGTGTCCGGACAGCCGGACTATCATCGTCCGCCGGATTCCAAGACTACAAAGATACAAGATTGAAGACTCCGTCCCGTGTCCGGATGGGACTTTCCTTGGCGTGGAAGGCAAACTTTGTTGGGGAACGCAGTAATTTCAAAAAAATTCCTACGCACATGCAAGATCATGGTGATGGCATAGCAACGAGAGGGGAGAGTGTATGTTCACGTACCCTCGTAGACCATAAGCGGAAGCGTTAGCACAACGCGGTTGATGTAGTCCTACGTCTTCACGATCCGACCGATCCAAGCACCGAACGTACGGAGCCTCCGAGTTCAGCACACGTTCAGCTCGATGACGTCCCTCGAACTCCGATCCAGCCGAGTGTCGAGGAGAGTTCCACGAGACGACGGCGTGGTGACGATCTTGATGTTCTACCGGCGCAGGGCTTCGCCTAAGCTTCGCGACGATATGACCGAGGTGGAATATGGTGGAAGGAGGCACCGCACACGGCTAAGGAACGATCTGTAGATCAACTTGTGTGTCTATGGGGTGCCCCTACCCCCGTATATAAAGGAGTGGAGGAGGGGAGGGCCGGCCCTCTACTATGGCGCGCCCTAGGGGAGTCCTACTCCCACCGGGAGTAGGATTCCCCCTTTCCTAGTAGAACTAGGAACCCTTCCATGTATTAGGAGTAGGAGAGAAGGAAAGGGAAGAGAGAAGGAGAAGGAAGGAAGGTGCGCCCCCCTCCCTAGTCCAATTCGGACTAGTCCAAGGGGAGGGCGGCGGCCACCCTTTTGGCCCTTTTTTCTCCTTTCCCGTATGGCCCATTAAGGCCCAATACGAATTCCGTAACTCTCGGTACTCCCAAAATACCTGAATCACTCGGAACCTTTCCGAACTCCGAATATAGTCGTCCAATATATCGATCTCTACGTCTCGACCATTTCGAGACTCCTCGTCATGTCCCCGATCTCATCCGGACTCGAACTCCTTCGTACACCAAAACTCATAAACTCATAATATAACCATCATCGAAACCTTAGCGTGCGGACCCTACGGGTTCGAGAACTATGTAGACATGACCTAGAACTATTCTCGGTCAATAACCAATAGCGGGACCTGGATGCCCATATTGGCTCCTACATATTCTACGAAGATCTTTATCGGTCAAACCGCATAACAACATCGTTGTTCCCTTTGTCATCGGTATGTTACTTGCCCGAGATTCGATCGTCGGTCCAATACCTAGTTCAATATCGTCACCGCAAGCCTCTTTACTCGCTTACGTAATGCATCATCCCGTAACCAACTCATTGGTTACATTGCTTGCAAGGCTTATAATGATGTGCATTACCGAGAGGGCCCAGAGATACCTCTCCAACAATCGGAGTGACAAAACCTAATCTCGAAATCGCCAACTCAACATGTACCTTCGGAGACACCTGTAGTACTCCTTTATAATCACCCGATTCGTTGTGACGTTTGGTAGTACCAAAGTGTTCCTCCGTAAACGGAGTTGCATAATCTCATAGTTACGAGGAACATGTATAAGTTATGAAGAAAGCAATAGCAACATACTAAACGATCAAGTGCTAAGCTAACGGAATGGGTCAAGTCAATCACATCATTCTCATAATGATGTGATCCCGTTAATCAAATGACAACTCTTTTGTCCATGGCTAGGAAACATAACCATCTCTGATAAATGAGCTAGTCAAGTAGAGGCATACTAGTGACACTATGTTTGTCTATGTATTCACACATGTATTATGTTTCCGGTTAATACAATTCTAGCATGAATAATAAACATTTATCATGAAATAAGGAAATAAATAATAACTTTATTATTGCCTCTAGGGCATATTTCCTTCAGTCTCCCACTTGCACTAGAGTCAATAATCTAGTTCACATCGTCATGTGATTTAACACCAATATTCATATCTGTATATGATTGACACCCATAGTTCACATCATCATGTGACCAACACCCAAAGGGTTTACTTGAGTCAATAATCTAGTTCACATCGCTATGTGATTAACACCCAAAGAGTACTAAGGTGTGATCATGTTTTGCTCGTGAGAGAAGCTTAGTCAACGGGTCTGTCACATTCAGAGCCGTATGTATTTTGCAAATATTCTATGTCTACAATGCTCTGCACGGAGCTACTCTAGCTAATCGCTCCCACTTTCAATATGTATCCAGATTGAGACTTAGAGTCATCTGGATCAGTGTAAAAGTTTGCACTGATGTAACTTTTACAATAAACTCTTTTATCACCTCCATAATCGAGAAACATCTCCTTAGTCCTTACTAAGGATATTCTTGACCAATGTCCAGTGATCTACTCCTAGTTCACTATTGTACTCCCTTGCCAAATTCAGAGCAAGGTATACAATAGGTTTGGTACATAGCATAGCATACTTTATAGAACCTATGACTGAGGCATAGGGAATGACTTTTCATTCTCTTTCTATTTTCTACTGTGGTCGGGATTTGAGTCTTAATCAATTTCATACCTTTGCAACACAGGCAAGAACTCTTTCTTTGACTGTTCCATTTTGAACTATTTCAAAATCTTGCCAAGGTATGTACTCATTGAAAATCTTATCAAGCGTCTTGATCTATCTCAATAGATCCTGATGCTCAATATGTAAGTAGCTTTTCTTGAGGTCTTTTCCTTTTAAAGAACTCCTTTAAAACACTCCTTTATGCTTTGCGTAAAAATTCTACATCATTTCGATCAACAATATGTCACTCACATATACTAATCGGAAAGGCTGTAGTGCTCCCACTCACTTTATTATAAATACAGGCTTCATCGTAAGTCCATATAAAACTATATGCTTTGATCAACTTATCAAAGCGTATATTCCAACTCCGAGATGCTTGCACCAGTCCATAGATGGATCGCTGGAGCTTGCACATTTTGTTAGCACCTTTAGGATTGACAAAACCTTCTGGTTGCATCATATACAACTCTTCTTTAATAAATCCATTAAGGAATGCAGTTTTGACATCCATTTGCTAGATTTCATAAAATGTGGCAATTGCTAACATGATTCAGACAGACTTAAGCATCGATACGAGTGAGAATATCTCATCGTATTCAACACCTTGAACTTGTTGAAAACCTTTCGCAACAAGTCGAGCTTGGTAGATAGTAATACTACTATCAGTGTCCGTCTTCCTCTTGAAGATCCATTTATGGCTTGCTGATCATCGAGCAAGTCAATCAAAGTCTATACTTTGTTCTCATACATGGATCATATCTCAGATTTTATGGCCTCGAGCCATTTCGCGAAATCTGGGCTCATCATCGCTTCCTCATAGTTCATAGGTTCATCATGGTCTAGTAACATGACTTCCAGAACATGATTACTACACCACTCTGGTGTGGATCTTACTCTGAAGACCTCGAGGTTACAGTAGTAACTTGATCTGAAGTTTCATGATCAATATCATTAGCTTCCTCACTAATTGGTGTATTTGTCACAGGAACTGATTTCTGTGATGAACTACTTTCTAATAAGGGAGCAGGTACAGTTACCTCATCAAGTTCTACTTTCCTCCCACTCACTTCTTTCGAGAGAAACTCCTTCTCTGGAAAGGATCCATTTTAGCAACGAATGATTTGCCTTTGGATCTGTGATAGAAGGTGTACCCAACAACTTCCTTTGGGTATTCTATGAAGACGCACTTCTCCGATTTGGGTTTGAGCTTATCAGGATGAAACTTTTTCACATAAGCATCGCAGATCCAAACTTTAAGAAACGACAACTTGGGTTTCTTGCTAAACCACAGTTCATATGCTGTCGTCTCAACGGATTTAGATGGTGCCCTTTTAACGTGAATGCAGCTATCTCTAATGCATAACCCCAAAACAATATTGGTAAATTAGTAAGAGACATCATAGATCGCACCATATCCAATAAAGTGCGGTTACGACGTTCGGACACACCATAACGTTGTGGTGTTCCAGGTGGCGTGAGCTGTGAAACTATTCCACATTGTTTTAATTGAAGACCAAACTCGTAACTCAAATATTCGTCTCCGCGATCAGATCGCAGAAACTTTATTTTCTTGTTACGATGATTTTTCCACTTCACTCTGAAATTCTTTGAACCTTTCAATTATTTCAGACTTATGTTTCATCAAGTAGATATACCCATATCTGCTCAAATCATCTTGTGAAGGTCAGAAAATAACGATACTTTCCACGAGCATCAATACTCATTGGATCGCATACATCTGTATGTATTATTTCCAACAAGTTAGTAGCTCGTTCCATTGTTCCGGAGAACGGAGTTTTAGTCATCTTGCCCAAAAGGCACGGTTCGCAAGCATCAAATGATTCATAACCAAGTGATTCCAAAATCCATCTTTATGGAGTTTCTTCATGCGCTTACACGATATGACCCAAGCGGCGATTACCACAAATAAGTTGCACTATCATTATCAACTTTGCATCTTTTGGTATCAATATTATGAATATGTGTATCACTACGATCGAGATCCAACAAACTATTTTCATTGGGTGTATGACCATTGAAGGTTTTATTCATGTAAACAGAATAACAATTATTCTTTAACTTCAAATGAATAACCGTATCGCAATAAACATGATCAAATCATATTCATGCTCAACGCAAACACCAAATAACATTTATTTAGGTTTAACACTAATCCCGAAAGTATAGGGAGTGTGCGATGATGATCATATCAATCTTGGAACTACTTCCAACACTCATCGTCACTTCCCTTCAACTAGTCTCTGTTTATTTTGTAACTCCTGTTTCGAGTTACTAATCTTAGCAACCGAACAAGTATCAAATACTCAGGGAATACTATAAACACTATCAAGGCACACATTAATAACCTGTATATCAAATATACCCTTGTTCACTTTCCCATCCTTCTTATCTACCAAATATTCAGGGCATTTCCGCTTCCAGTGACTATTTCCTTTGCAGTGTAAGCACTTAGTTTCAGGCTATGGTCCAGCTTTGGGCTTCTTCGCAGGAGTGACAACTTGCTTGTCTTTCCACTTGAAGTTCCCTTTCTTTCCCTTTGTCCTTTTCTTGAAACTAGTGGTCTTGTCAATCATCAACACTTGATGCTCTTTCTTGATTTCTACCTTCGTTGATTTCAACATCACGAAGAACTCGGGAACCGTTTTCGTCATCCCTTGCATATTATAGTTCATCACGAAGTTCTACTAACTTGGTGATGGTGACTAGAGAATTCTGTCAATCACTATCTTATCTGGAAGATTAACTCCCACTTGATTCAAGCGATTGAAGAACCAGACAATCTGAGCACATGCTCACTAGTTGAGCGATTCTCCTCCATCTTTTAGCTATAGAACTTGTTGGAGACTTCATATCTCTCAACTCGGGTATTTGCTGGAAATATTAACTTCAACTCCTGGAACATCTCATATGGTCCATGACGTTAAAAATGTCTTTGAAGTCCCGATTCTAAGCCGTTAAGCATGGTGCACTAAACTATCAAGTAGTCATCATATTGAGCTAGCCAAACGTTCATAACGTCGCATCCTCGCAATAGGTTTGTCACCTAGCGGTGCATCAAGGACATAATTCTTCTGTGCAGCAATGAGGATAAACCTCAGATCACGGATCCAATCCGCATCACTGCTACTAACATCTTTCAACACAGTTTTCTCTTGGAACATATCAAAATAAACATATGAAAGCAATAACGCGAGCTATTGATCTACAACATAATTTGCAAAATACTACCAGGACTAAGTTCATGATAAATTTAAGTTTAATTAATCATATTACTTAAGAACTCCCACTTAGACAGACATCTCTCTAGTCATCTAGGTGATCACGTGATCCAAATCAACTAAACCATGTCCGATCATCACGTGAGATGGAGTAGTTTCAATGGTGAACATCACTATGTTGATCATATCTACTATATGATTCACGCTCGACCTTTTGGTCTCCGTGTTTCGAGGCCATATCTGTATATGCTAGGCTCGTCAAGTATAACCTGAGTATTCCGCGTGTGCAACTGTTTTGCACCCGTTGTATTTGAACGTAAAGCCTATCACACTCGATCATCACGTGGTGTCTCAGCACGAAGAACTTTCGCAACGGTGCATACTCAGGGAGAACACTTCTTGATAATTAGTGAGAGATCATCTTAAAATGCTACCATCAATCAAAACATAATAAGATGTATAACAGATAAACATCATATGCAATCAAAATATGTGACATGATATGGCCATGATCATCTTGCGCCTTTGATCTCCATCTCCAAAGTACTGTCATGATCTTTATCATCACCGGCACGACACCATGATCTTCATCATCTTGATCTATATCAATGTGTCGTCACATGGTCGTCTCGCCAACTATTGCTCTTGCAACTATTGCTATCGCATAGCGATAAAGTAAAACAAATATTTGGCACTTGCATCTTTATGCAACAAAGAGACAACCATAGGGCTTCTGCCAGTTTCCGATAACTTCAACAAAACATGATCATCTCATACAATAAAATATAGCATCACGTCTTCACCATATCACATCACAACATGCCCTGCAAAAACAAGTTAGACGTCCTCTACTTTGTTGTTGCAAATTTTACGTGGCTGCTACAGGCTTAGCAAGAACCGTTCTTACCTACGCATCAAAACCACAATGATAGTTTGTCAAATAGACTCCGTTTTAACCTTCACAAGGACGGGCGTAGCCACTCTCGTTCAACTAAAGTTGGAGAAACAGACACCGCTAGTCACACATGTGCAAAGCACGGCGGTAAAACCAGTCTCGCGTAAGCGTCTGGCGTAATGTCGGTCCGGCCGCTTCATCCAACAATACCGCTGAACCAAAGTATGACATGCTGGTAGGAAGTATGACTTATATCGTCCACAACTCACTTGTGTTCTACTCGTGCATATAACATCAACGCATAAAATCTAGGCTCGGATGCCACTGTTGGGGAACGCAGTAATTTCAAAAAAAATCCTACGCACATGCAAGATCATGGTGATGGCATAGCAACGAGAGGGGAGAGTGTATGTCCACGTACCCTCGTAGACCGTAAGCGGAAGCGTTAGCACAACGTGGTTGATGTAGTTGTACGTCTTCACAATCCGACCGATCCAAGCACCGAACGTACGGAGCCTCCGAGTTCAGCACACGTTCAGCTCGATGACGTCCCTCGAACTCCGATCCAGCCGAGTGTCGAGGGAGAGTTCCACGAGACGACAGCGTGGTGACGATCTTGATGTTCTACCGGCGCAGGGCTTCGCCTAAGCTTCGCGACGATATGACCGAGGTGGAATATGGTGGAAGGGGGCACCGCACACGGCTAAGGAACGATCCGTAGATCAACTTGTGTGTCTATGGGGTGCCCCCTACCCCCGTATATAAAGGAGTGGAGGAGGGGAGGGTTGGCCCTCTACTATGGCGCGCCCTAGGGGATTCCTACTCCCACCGGGAGTAGGATTCCCCTTTTCCTAGTAGAATAAGGAACCCTTCCATGTATTAGGAGTAGGAGAGAAGGAAAGGAAGAGAGAAGGAGAAGGAAGGAAGGTGCGCCCCCTCCTAGTCAATTCGGACTAGTCAAAGGGAGGCGGCCACCCCACAGCCCTTTTTTCTCCTTTCCCGTATGGCCCATTAAGGCCCAATACGAATTCCGTAACTCTCCCAGACTCGAAAAATACCGAATCACTCGGAACCTTTCCGAACTCGAATATAGTCGTCCAATATATCGATCCTTACGTCTCGACCATTTCGAGACTCCTCGTCATGTCCCCGATCTCATCCGGGACTCCGAACTCCTTCGTACATCAAAACTCATAAACTCATAATATAACTGCCATCGAAACCTTAAGCGTGCGGACCCTACGGGTTCGAGAACTATGTAGACATGACCTAGAACTATTCTCGGTCAATAACCAATAGCGGGACCTGGATGCCCATATTGGCTCCTACATATTCTCGAAGATCTTTATCGGTCAAACCGCATAACAACATCGTTGTTCCCTTTGTCATCGGTATGTTACTTGCCCGAGATTCGATCGTCGGTATCCAATACCTAGTTCAATCTCGTCACCCGCAAGTCTCTATACTCGTTCTGTAATGCATCATCCCGTAACCAACTCATTGGTTACATTGCTTGCAAGGCTTATAATGATGTGCATTACCGAGAGGGCCCAGAGATACCTCTCCGACAATCGGAGTGACAAAACCTAATCTCGAAATCGCCAACTCAACATGTACCTTCGGAGACACCTGTAGTACTCCTTTATAATCACCCGATTCGTTGTGACGTTTGGTAGTACCAAGTGTTCCTTCGTAAACGGAGTTGCATAATCTCATAGTTACGAGGAACATGTATAAGTTATGAAGAAAGCAATAGCAACATACTAAACGATCAAGTGCTAAGCTAACGGAATGGGTCAAGTCAATCACATCATTCTCATAATGATGTGATCCCGTTAATCAAATGACAACTCTTTTGTCCATGGCTAGGAAACATAACCATCTCTGATAAATGAGCTAGTCAAGTAGAGGCATACTAGTGACACTATGTTTGTCTATGTATTCACACATGTATTATGTTTCCGGTTAATACAATTCTAGCATGAATAATAAACATTTATCATGAAATAAGGAAATAAGTAATAACTTTATTATTGCCTCTAGGGCATATTTCCTTCAAGCTTGGCGATACGGATATGTAGATCTCCTACCATTGTAACCGACTCTGTGTAACCCTAGCCTCCTCCGGTGTCTATATAAACCGGTGGGCTTTAGTCCGTAGGACGCAACATACATTACAACAGTCATACCATAGGCTAGCTTTAGGGTTTAGCCTCCTTGATCTCGTGGTAGATCCACTCTTGTACTACCCATATCATCAATATTAATCAAGCAGGACGTAGGGTTTTACCTCCATCGAGAGGGCCCGAACCTGGGTAAAAACATCGTGTCCCTTGTCTCCTGTTACCATCCGCCTAGACGCACAGTTCGGGACCCCCTACCCGAGATCTGCCAGTTTTGACACCGACATTGGTGCTTTCATTGAGAGTTCCTCTGTATCGTCACCGATAGGCTTGATGGCATCTTCAATCAACAACGCCGTCCAGGGTGAGACTTTTCTCCCCGGACAGATCTTCGTATTCGGCGGCTTCGCACTGCGGGCTAATTCCCTTGGCCATCTGGAGCAGATCGAAAGCTACGCCCCTGGCCGTCAGGTCAGATTCGGAAGCCTAAACTTCACAGCCGATGTCCGCGGAGACTTGATCTTCGACGGAACCGAGCCGCAGCCAAGCGCGCCGCACTGTTACAATGGGCATGATCTAGCTCTGCCGCCGAATAGTGCCTTGGTGGCCGCACATGAATCCGCTTCGGCCATTAGTCCGGAGCCGATCGCCCGGATCAAGGATCGGTGGATAGACGCCACCTTGGGGGCTCCAACTTCCACGGCGATAGAGCCGAACATTGATCTTGTCCCCCGCGAAACTCGTGATTTTGAGGTGCCGGACTCCTTGTCGGACTCTGAACCTCCCGCGCCCCTACCAATCGATTCGGATTGGGCGCCTGTTGGGGATATTACCACTAGGTGTAAACCGGACATCTTGGGCCGAGTTAACTCTGTTACTGGTACAAGTAGAGAAAGGCCCAAGGCCTATAGTCGGTTTAGAGCTTGTAGCCGTAAACCGGCCTGATGTATAACTTGTATTGTAAGTTAGGAATAGAGAGATACCAACGGGATACAGTATGAACGGTTGGGACTCTATGAACCGACAGGCGTCACTCGTATATGAGGGGCGACCGGCGGCAATTCAAGGAGAGACAACCACAACTCGAGCCTAAGGCGAAGCTTGTTTGCTCCTAGCCATCGAGACCACATCAATTCCATCACAACTAGGCGTAGGCTTTTACCTTCATCGAAGGGGCGAACTAGTATAAACCCTTGTGTCTTTGTGTCCGCTTTAACCCCTTCAAGTAAACCCGTAGCGATGGCTCCACGACTAAGTCCTTACGCTAGGACATCTGCCGTGACAAATCCACGACAGTTGGCGCCCACCGTGGGACTATCGCACGATGGTTTGACGATTTTGGAGGGCAAGCTTAAAGGACTCGAAGGCTACGTCGTGGGCCGGATGACCAAGAGTCGTCGCGGCCGGATCTACATCGACGACGCCGGATGGGGTCCCGAGGCCGATTCAATCGAGCACGGATACGGGTCCCCTCGGGCGCATACACGTTTTCATCGGCAAGATCGGGGAGCCTGGGCCTGAGCCGGACATCTGCACCGACCTCATCGAGACGGCTCAGCGTGCGCGACCTGCCCAGGTTAAACCGGCTGTGAAGCATGTCTTCGTTGGAGTCATCCACGAAGGAGAGTACGACGCCGGTTCAGAACACGGTAGTGAGACCGTCGTTTATTCCGGCGATGAATCTTCAACAGGAGAGACCGAGTCATTGTACCAGCTGCAGGGCGATATGATCAGGGGCTGTTCCGACGGCGATAGTATTCCGGACCCCCCAAGCCAGTTCAACCGGGTTGGAATATTCATGGCGATGCAGCAAATAACCACTCTTCAACCGCAGCAGCGATGCTTTCCGTTCAGCGGCGGCGGCAGCGAGGGCAGAGGCCGTCGCGCCCGCCAGTTCAAGTTCTGTCGATCTATTTGATGCACTAGCAGCGCTTATGGCGAGGACAATCCGGCGGATCAGAGGCTCATAATGCAGAAATTGCAAAGGTGAGAGAGCAGATCACGCAAGCCAAAGCGGATCTAGCGTCAGAGAAGGAGCGCATGGCCGCAGAGCGAGCCGCTTTGGACGCACAGGCTTACAAACTCATGCTTGACCAGAGTGCATCACAGGAGGTGTTGAAGCGGAAGTATAGATCGCGCCTGCCATTAGGATTTGATCCTAGAAATCTCTTTCAGACCCCGGGAGCCGTACCCAGTAACCCACCCCAGCACAGGGAGGTAAACCGGATTGAGGCACCAGGAGCAGGAGCAACGGTCCAACCACGCCTGATGGAGCCTCCGCAGCAGAACACGGTGGTTCCTCCGCCGGTACAGACACCCCCAGGTCATTATTCTAATCCTATGGACAACCTTGTTGCGGCCGCCGCACGATTGGAGGCAATCCCAATCGAAGGAGATTCCCCACAAGCAGTTGAGACACGCCGGGTTAAGGAGCTTCTCCGGACTGCGCTGATCCAGCAGGAGGCGTATTCGCATGCTGGCGTGATCGGATTCACTCGCCCGTCCCAAGCCGGAGCTACAAAGAAAGCGATGGATGAACCAGCCATATCAAGCAACGCGCGGGACCGTGAAGCGGCCCGAGGCAATCACCAGACAGGTGGCATTCGTGATGCTCAGGAGGTGGTGGATCGGGCCCGGGCACGCAGGGAGGCCGAATTAGCAGCACGGGATGATGCGGGTCAACACACACCGATTCGCCCTACCACCTTCGCCTGGCCAGGAGTCGCATCCGCTTTAGGGGTGCCCTGTTTAATCCCCGCTTTACGCAATGTGCGTCTGCCTAAAGATTTTAAGGGCCCACGCAAGGTGCCGAATTACACCGCAGATCTGTCCCCTGAAGCGTGGGTTGAAAGTTATGAGATGGCCATGGAGATGCTAGATGTTGACGAGACCGCGTGTGCAAAGTATTTCACCATGATGCTGGAAGGCGCGGCCCGTACTTGGTTGAAGAGCTTACCGCCCAATTCTATCAGCTCATGGGCCCAGTTACGGGCCCGGTTTATTCAGAACTTCAAGGATACGTGTAAGCAGCCAAAGTCCATAGTAGACCTGGCGGCTTGTGTCCAGGAGGAAGGGGAGTCAACAACCCGTTGGGTACGCCGTGTTTCCGAGATTTTGCACTCCTCTGACCGGATCAACGCTGACTCTGCGATCTTAACATTAGAAGGCAACTGCCGGTTTGAGCCTTTAAAATTAAAATTGGGGCGTATGAAGCGGTTCTATAATGACATGGGAACCCTCATGGCCGCTTTGGTGAAGTATGCTGATTCAGACAGTACCAAGGATCCTGAAGCCGATGATGATGAAGCAGGGAAGGGAAAGAAGAACGGCAACTCCAAGGGGCAGCAGTACAAACCGGTGGGTCATGGAAACGGAGGCAAGCGCAAGGCCGATGGCAACCCGGTTCGTAGCCAACACTAATGCGCAGATGCAGGGCGCGGCGCAGAGGCAAGGCGAATCGGGCCAAAATCCTAATACGAGCCGTTTGAATTACTTATTGAATCAACCCTGCCCCAAGCACGGACGAAGGAGTCCCCATCGAACCATCTCTCGAAAGATGTTATATTATGCAGAGTTCAAAAACTCAATGCTTTCGGTATGACCAGGGTCGGTGGCGGTTCAGATCCGGTTTCCACGGGCGGGTCAGGATGGCGCTCGTTCGTGGCTTAATCAAGGCGATCACAATAGTCGAGAATAATCGGGGTGGCGGCAGCAGCAATGAACAACCGTCGGGTTATCGAGCCAACCAAAGCGGTTGAATAATGGGCGAGATCATGTTTTCACAACTAGTTTGGACAAGCGTGATCGGAAGCTTCACAAGCGAGCAGTAAACTCTGTTGAACCGGCCTTGCCGCGTTATTTACGCTGGTCGGAGCAGCCTATAGTGTGGAGCAGAGAGGACCATCCCCCCCGGGTTGATAATCCGGGCCAGCTGGCATTGGTAGTAGACCCTCAGGTGGGGGGCTATAAGTTCACTAAGGTGCTTATGGATGGAGGAAGCAGTATTAATATATTATACTATGAAACTTTCCGTCGCATGGGTCTAACAGACAAGGATCTCAGACCGTCCAATACGGTGTTCCATGGCATAGTACCAGGCAAATCTGCTTATCCTGTTGGTAAGATAGCCCTGGATGTGGCTTTTGGAGATGAGCACGATTCCCGGTCTGAAAAACTAACTTTTGAAGTGGTGAAAATCCGGAGTCCATATCATGCCTTGTTTGGGCGGCCAGCTTATGCTAAGTTCATGGCACGACCTTGTTATATCTACTTGCAACTCAAAATGTCGGGTTACAAAGGAACGATAACGGTGCATGGGAGCCGCCGAGTTGCTTTGGAATGTGAGGAAGGTGATGCAACTTATGCAGAGGCGGTCTGTGCCACGGAGGAGTTGAAGTTCTATAAGGACAACGTTGATCCGGCAGATATGACCCCTTTTAAGAAGCCAACTACAGAACACGAATCGGATCTGAAGTTTAAATCGGCAGCTGAGACTAAGCTTGTTGACTTCGTGCCAGGCGACTCGTCCAAGCAGTTCACTGTCAGTACCAACCTGGATCCCAAATAGGAAAGCGCGCTCATCGAGTTCATCCGTGAGAACCGGGATATCTTTGCATGGAAGCCATCTGACATGCCAGGTGTACCGAGGGAACTCGCTGAGCACACACTTAATGTGGATCCTAAGTATAAACCGGTGAAACAGTTCCTCCGCCGGTTTAACGAAGAAAGGCGCAAAGCCATTGGAGAGGAAGTGGCCAGGCTTTTGGCGGCTGGCTTTATCATTGAGGTGTTTCATCCAGAGTGGCTTGCTAATCCGGTGCTGGTCCTTAAGAAAAATGGCACCTGGCGTATGTGTGTGGACTACACAGATCTTAACAAAGCCTGTCCAGCAGATCCTTTTGCCCTCCCCCGCATTGATCAGATTATTGATGCCACGGCAGGATGTGAGCGTTTAAGTTTTTTGGATGCGTACTCTGGATATCATCAGATAAAAATGGCGGTTAAGGACCAGGAGACAACAGCGTTCATAACACCCTTTGGAGCCTTCTGCTATGTTTCTATGCTTTTTGGGCTCAAAAGCGCCCAGGCTACTTATCAGCGGTGTGTACAGAATTGCCTGCATACCCAGATCGGCCGCAATGTACATGCTTACGTGGATGATATTGTGGTGAAATCAAGACAAAAGGAGACACTGTGGATTTATTTGAAGAAACCTTCGACAACTTATGCATTTATAAGATGATGCTTAATCCGCCAAGTGCGTTTTGGTGTTCCGGCGAGCAAGTTATTGGGGTTTCGTGTCTAACAGAGGAATTGAGGCTAATCCGGAGAAAATTAAAGCTATTACTTCCTTGGCTAAACCGGTGTATCAATGACGTTCAGCGTCGGGCGGGCGAATCGCTGCGTTGAGCGGTTTATCGGCCGCCTCGGAGAAGGCCATCCCTTATACCGAGATCTTTGAGGAAAATGAGATAATTTAAATGCGAGTCCGGCTGCTTGTGAAGCATTTGAGGATCTAAAGCGGCAATTGGCCAATCCGCTTTGTTCTTGCGGCTCCGGTTGACAAGGAGCCATTTGTTGTTATATGTGGCAGCCAATGCTCGGCGATAAGTGTGGCTATCGTGGTGGAGCGCAAGGAAGCGAGCAAGGAATATCCGGTTCAGCGGCGGTTTATTATATCGATGAAGTGCTTATTGAGTCCAAGCAACGGTATCCGCATTGGCGAAGCTAGTCTATGGTGTTT
Source organism: Aegilops speltoides (assembly GCA_021437245.1). NCBI lineage: Eukaryota > Viridiplantae > Streptophyta > Magnoliopsida > Poales > Poaceae > Aegilops > Aegilops speltoides. The sequence goes on along the minus strand of CM038145.1, from coordinate 385,041,128 downwards.
TCATGGCGATCGAAATCTGAGCGATATTCCAAGGGCACCCTATCACGATGGTTAGTTCAGCTCCTTTGGGTGATATCATCTGAGCAACGGAGGCGACCGGCCGGATTGCAAAATGGGCCATCGAGCTTGGGCCGCACGGACTAAAGTATATACCACGCACAGCAGTGAAGTCACAAGCACTTGTTGATTTCATTAATGACTGGACAGAGTTACAAGCGCCAGAGGAGAAGCCGGATCACACATATTGGACTATTCATTTCGACGGATCGAGGCGGTTGGAAGGCTCGGGGCGGAGTCGTTTAACTTCCCCACGAGGTGATAAGTTTTGTTCGTTCTCCGTTTAATGTTCCCTTGTACTAATAATGCAGCTGAGTACGAAGCCTTGCTCCATGGCCTCCGGATGGCTAAGGAGATGAACTTAAGCCGGGTTAAGTGCTTTGGTGACTCGGACCTGGTAGCTCAGCAAGTATCTGGCACTTGGGATTCTAAGGACCCGCTTATGGCCGCATATCGTCGAGAAGTGGATAATATCGCAGGTTGCTTCAAGGGTTATCAAGTGGATCATGTGGATCGCCGGAAGAACGGCGGCGGACGCTTTAAGCGGTTGGGTTCTCGGCGTAAACCGTCCCGCCTAATGTCTTTTTGGACGTCTTGCACAACCCGTCAGTCCAGCTCCCTGGTGAAGCGGATTTGGCTATTCCTGATCCGGAGGCTCAGTTGGTGGCAGCATTACATGCTATTCCGGATTGGACGGTTCCTTTTCTTGCGTATATGACTCGAGGGGAGTTGCCAGAAGATGAGATTCTGGCCAGACAGATAATCCGGCGCTCCAAATCTATGACGATTCTTAATGGTGAGTTGCATCATTGCAGTGTATCAGGGGCGTTTCAACGTTGTGTTTCCCCTGAGGAAGGCTGTGAAATCTTAGGAGAAACCAATGAAGGGGATTGTGGACATCACGCCGGCTCAAAGTCCCTGGTGGCAAAGGCGTTCCGTCACGGATTTTACTGGTTGACTGCACACGCTGATGCGGAGGACTTGGTTAAACGGTGTGATGGATGTCAGAAATTTTCTAGGCGTGCTCATGTACCGGCGCAAGAATTGAGAATGATCCCAATATCGTGGCCGTTTGCAACTTGGGGGCTAGATATGGTCGGACCATTTAAACGATCCAAGGATAAGAAGACCCACCTGTTGGTGGCAGTGGACAAATTCACCAAGTGGGTTGAAGCGAACTGTCGGCCAAGTGTGATGCGGCAACAGCGGTGCGCTTCATCAAAAGGTGATTTTCGGTTTGGCTTTCCACACAAGATCATTCGATAATGGTACTAATTTATCCAAGGGTGCTATGAAAGAATTCTGTGAACGTGAGCACATCCGGCTTGACGTATCATCAGTGGCTCACCCCCAGTCCAACGGGCAGGCAGAACGCGCTAATCAAGAGATCTTACGAGGCATCAAACCCCGACTTCTGGTTCCGTTATAGAGAACACCAGGGTGCTGGGTTGAAGAGCTACCATCGGTGCTATGGAGTATCAATACTACGCCAAACCGGTCCACCGGGTATACACCGTTTTTCATGGTCTACGAAGCAGAGGCCGTTCTCCCTAGTGATATCCGGCACGATTCGCCCCGTGTAGCGGCTTATGTTGAAGCGGATAACGAGACGGCACGGCAGGACGCTTTGGACCTATTGGATGAGGAACGTGATATGGTAGCTGCTCGTTCGGCGATTTACCAGCAAGATCTTCGTTGTTATCACAGTCGCCGGGTTAAAACCAGGGCCTTTCAAGAAGGAGATTTGGTGCTTCGCCTCATCCAAGACCAGACAGATATGCACAAGTTATCCCCACCTTGGGAAGGACCTTTTGTGGTCAGTAAAAATCTACACAACGGATCATACTATCTGATTGATATTCGAGGCGTCAAGACTCACGTACATCGAGGAGGAGACCAACAGCCGTGGAATATAGCTCATCTTGACCTTACTACACTTGAGTCATCGGCTCGGTTTATGTACATATCATGACAATGTATATATTATCTTTGATATAATAAAACCGAGCCTCGGCTAAAGCGGGTCTCTGTCTTTTTATCATGCGTGGTTACATGGAGTGCTTCATTTTTAAAGCGCCTCCGGTTTACCCTTGAAATTTATTTTTATCACTTGGGGGCTTGGTCGTGTCCGAACCAATGCAACACCTCTTGATAGGCGAAAAGCCACCAGATCATTGGGGACACGGTCACGTCTGAATCAGTCACGCCTCTTGGTCGGCCAATAGGGCGAGAGTCATTTGGGGGCTTGGTGAACCAGAACCAATGTCATGCCACTTGGCGGCGTACTCACCAAGAGTCTTTTGGGGACCTGGCCGACTGGCACCATCGCTACGCCTTCGGGGGGCTTGGTTGCGTCTGACCATGGTAATGCCATCTGACCAGCTCAATGAAGCTTTTCTTTTGCAAAGAGTTATTGTCTTTGTTGCCATATTTTCACATAATTGGTATTCGATTTTTTGTTGTTGCGTTTTTAAACCGACAAACATTTTTATCCGGTATAGCCGTCAATTACAAATTGACAGAACACGGTTTAATATTACGCCGGAGTTTTATTTGCCCGGTTTACCTTCTTCCTGTTAATCATCATTGAATAACAAGGGGGCTTGTGCTGATTCAGCACGATTTATATGGGAGTTATTTTTTCCCCGCTTTACAGACGGTCATGGTTTTTACAAAGCCTCCGCTTCAAGTTTGGCTGCGCCAGCTTCATGCCCAGACACGGCAGGTATTTGTATCACATATTTATTGGAATTCTGATATATCTATTTGAATACCATAAACCGGCTGGTGGTATCACCGCCACCAAGGTTCGACTTTTTCCGTTGCGAAATACGAATCAAGCAAAAGTTTCACTACTTATGCGAAGGCATATTCAAGCACAAAAGTTTTAACTAAAGTTATTACAAGGCAGCACGGTGCCCAAGTGAGATCATTGTTCTTTGGGTATATCGCCAACGACTGCATTTTAAACTGGCCATCGGTTCAAGACTATTCTTCATCCTCCGCCGCTTCAGCCTCCTCGTCTCTACCCATTGGCTGGAAATCCACGATGGTCGATCGATTCCCATTAGCGCTTGGAAGACAGCTTCTTCATGGATTAGAAAGCGGTTCAATATCGAGGAGCATAAGTATGCTTATGGATTGGAGGATCAGGTTTTCCGCTTCAAAAGTTAGGCGGAACACTCGCTTGTTTTGATCATTGTATTGTGCTTGATAATGCTCCAAGTCGGCTTCTTGCCAACCGACAAGCTAGCGGGCGTCTTGCACGGTTTATTGCCGTAAATCCTCTTCACTGAAATCGAGCCATCTTCTTTCACACCGATAGACTTGAGCTGCTTCCACGGGATCAAAGTCTGGTACCCATGCCTTGGCTCGGATCAAAGGCGTTGATAGCTCCGGTTCACAAGCAGAGATTTTTTCACCTCTTCAATCCGGGCGGGAAGAATGGACAGCGGTTCGAGTATCTTGAATCAGGGAAGGTGCTGGATTGTTATGTGACACTGTGGTGATGATGCGCTGGGCTCCGGTATATAACTGTTCTACTAAAGTGTAGACAACCTTCAGTTTCTTCCGCACATCATTTCCTAAGTGCCCAACGCGTGTGCCTACAAACAGTAAATGGTTAGTTCTAAACCGGAGTAATGATACAGCAGGTGCAACATGTCACAACTGTTCAAAAGAAGCTTACCAAATATCGCAGCAGTCATAGAATGCACTTGCCGCTTTACGGCTGTCAGATCATCTACCACCGGTTTAAGGGCAGCTTCAGCATTTTCTGCCCGTTTGATCAAATTGGCCTTCTCAGTGGCCCAGTCCGCCCGTTCTTTCTTCAAACTTTCCTTCACTTGTTCAGCAGCGTTCAAAGCACTGGTTAACTCTTTCTTGGCCTTCTCTGTTTCGGCCTGCTGGGTTTTCAAAGCCGCTTGTAAATCGGCAATTTGGTCATCTTTGATTTTCACCTCAGCCTGTGAATTGACACTATGTTCAGCCAGAAGTTCAAGGAAGTCAAAGTCCCAACCACACAACATAGTTATATGCTTGACACTTGGGGGCTAATGTACCTTCGATTTTTATAATGATACTAGATGGCAAAGTCCCAAGCTCAATACAAGTATTCAACTCGGCACTTGGGGGCTAGTGGCTATTTGATTTACCAATGTTTCTTCAGGCAGTTTTTATTGAAGTACCGGTTTAAATATGCAGCGTTAAACCGGCCCTTGTGGTTATCTTGTAGATTTCAAAAATTGATTAAGAAATATAGTCAAGTCCCGGTTTGATCAAGATTACAAACCGGCCCTTGGGGGCTACAAGGACTGATATACTGGCGGTAAGAAAAGAAGTGAGTTACCTCAAACTTGTCCCTCATTAATTTGACCAGGCCAGCTTCATGGTCTCGGCTAGTATAAAGCCGGTTTAAATAGCCAGAATGAAGGTCTTGGGCGCTTAAAGCAGCATATGTTTCCAGTTTGACATCCCACTTTCCTTTATTTAACATGGAAAAATCCTCTTTCACAGTGTGCCGGGTTAAGGTTGCGAGATTCCCGTTCGAGCGACCCATACCAAGAATCACAACGTCATCATCTTCGACTCGACGGATTGTGTGGCACGGCTGTTTTAGTAATAGGACTGCGAGGTTTCTCAAACCGGACGGTGCTGGCAGGTGGATCAGCGAGATTGAAATATTGACAGCCTCTCTTCAGAATAACCTCCTCTTGAACCGGAGGTCATTGGGAATATCTTGAGGCAAAATTTTCAAGATCCGCGCTCTCTCATGATCTGGCGGCAGCTTCTTCACTGTTTTGTCCAGCGGGCCTTCTTGCTGGGTTTTGGTTTGGTTACGAAGAGACAAAGAATCGGGAAAATGCATATCCATTACGTAATATATCGAAAGCATATGGCGGTTTGACTTACCCGCCGCTATTTTCAACGGTGGTAGCTGAGTGGTGAGGATTAGCGGAGAGGATGAATGGGAAGTAACCGATAATCGGTCGGACGGATTAAGAGGTTGTGGAAGAAACCCGCTTTGGAATTTAAAGTAATAAAAAGGTCGGAAACCTCGGAGCGGCGCTTTCGAACCGGGCAGTTTGGTAAACCGGCAGAGGTAACTACCTGACCACTGTGCCGGGTGGTGCGGCGAGCTTCATGTTGTTGTGTCTTCATACGAAATTGGGGATCCAAATAAGCAAGAGGGTGAGAAAAATTAACTTTCCGGCTTGCCTGGCGAAATTTTGGTAAAGGCAAATTTGCTGAATCGGAAGAGAGAATAGTTACCTCAGCAAATCCTGCGTTCTTCAAAGATCATCATCGACAAGCATCATCATCAATAAGGTGTGTAAAAAGCAAGCCAAGAGAATCAAGTTCCGGATTACCCACATCATCGTCAATGGCCGGGTCAGATGAAGCAGTGGTCTTTCTCTTATGAGCTGGTTTCTTGACAACTTTTGTTTTGGGCCTGGTTGGCCGCCCTGTTTTCTCCGCTTTGTCTTGGGAAAGTTTTTTGCTCCAAAACGGATTATCACCCTGGATCAGAAGTAATTAAATGTTAGACACATGAAGCAGTAACAAGTTTAATGATGAAGCAACTAGAAACTTACCGCAGGTGGTTTGTTGGTGGTGCAATAAGGAGCTAGACCGGTTTGAGCGCAGAGGTGCTCCGGTTCATTCAGCATCCTTTTCACCGAGTCCGTAACTTCATCATCAGAAAGTTCGAGTTTTGTGTGTCGGAGTGGGTCGTCGACGCTGCCAGTATACTGACACATCAAACTGGAACGCCGGCTCAAAGGCAGTATGCCCCAGGATAACCAGCAGCGTGCAAGATCAATTCCAGTCAAACCGTTGGCCATAAAGGCCCGGAGCTTGGACAGTTGCGGAGCATACTTGCTTCTATCTTTGGCGCTTAGTCTTTGAGGAAACGGATGAGTGTTGCTTAGCCGCTCTGGACGAAATCCAGGTAAGGGATTTTCATCTTCAGGAGAAGTGTCCTTGCAATAAAACCAAGTCGCATTCCACTCTTTGGGGTGAGTATGGAGTTTGACGTGGGGATAGGTGATCTCCTTCCTCTTCTGAATAGCCATGCCACCCAACTCCGTATTGGGGCCGTCGGTGAATTCAGTACGACGGATTAGATGGAAGAGATCTCTAAACAGTTCAACAGAAGGCTCCTCTTGCAGATATACTTCAGATAGTACTTGAAAGTGGCATAAATTTGTGACGGAGTTGGGGCCAATGTCCTGGGGACGGAGCTGAAAATTGGCCAACACGTCTCGGTAGAATTTGGAACCGGGCGGTTTGAAGCCCCGGGCCAGGTGATCTGCAAAGACCACAACTTCTCCTTCTTGGGGTGTGGGAGGACATTCCTCTCCAGGGACCCTCCAGTGGACTGTATCTTTGGAATCTAAAGCGCCAATCGAGACCAGGTCATTTAGCTGTGACTCGGTGACGCGAGAAGGAACCCAGTTGCATTCATACACTTGCTTGGCCATGATAAGATCTACAAAAGTAATTGATCCGGTTCAAGAGCGTGCTTGTTACAAAGTGATTGATCTAAGTTATCATAAATCGGAGGCAGTGTCTATAAATCGGTTTCTTGTGATATGATATCAGATGGGCTCTGGCGGTTCAACAAGGGGACTAATGGTGTATCTATGCCGGTTTAGCAGCTTTTTCTTATGGTGAGTTAAACCGCCTAATCTAGGCCTTGGAAATAATTGAAGCTATGGATAGTTTGCAGAAACAAGTTTCACAAGATCCCATGATAGCTACGGATCAAACACAGGTCTACAGAAAACAGAAAATATTTCACGGAGGTAAAGCAGAAACGGAAGTGGACTATGTGGCAGATATATATGCACAAGATCCATGGGCTTAAGATGAGAAAGTACAGCGGACGCGTAGGATTCGCTATTAGTACAATACAGATTCACAGTGTGGTTCGAAGTTAAATGGATAGACGGAAACGCACGAAGAACACGATATGAAGCTGGAACCTTAAAAACAGATCTAAGCCGAGAAGGGAAGAAGCTTACCGAGCGGAGAAGGCGAAAAGGAAGCCGCAGATTCAGTGCGATCAGGTCGATGCAGCGCCCGGATTTGCGAAGCGAAGGTCGGCGGCGATGGTAGAGCTCGGGAGCAGCGGCGCGAGGAAGACGAAGAAGGGGAGACGAAGGGAGGAAAGAAATGACCCTTCGGTCTTATTTATAAGGCAGCCAAGCTAGGTCAAGCGCGTGAATCCAGGAACTGCTATTAAAGAAGGCGTTATAAAGGATAAAATTTCAATATGACGTCATGCGGTTTACTGATGACCGAAATAACGATTTACATGGCGGTTTACCAGATAATAGAAGATGTCCAAGATACGAGCTTTGTGAAGGATTGACAAGAACTGTTTCAAATCAATCTGGGGCCTAATGTTGGGGATATTACCACTAGGTGTAAACCGGCCATCTTGGGCCGAGTTAACTCTGTTAGTGGTACAAGTAGAGAAAGGCCCAAGGCCTATAGTCGGTTTAGAGCTTGTAGCCGTAAACCGGCCTGATGTATAACTTGTATTGTAAGTTAGGAATAGAGAGATACCAACCGGGATACAGTATGAACGGTTGGGACTCTATGAACCGACAGGCGTCACTGTGTATATAAGGGGCGACCGGCGGCAGTTCAAGGAGAGACAACCACAACTCGAGCCTAGGCGAAGCTTGTTTGCTCCCTAGCCATCGAGACCACATCAATTCCATCACAACTAGACGTAGGCTTTTACCTTCATCGAAGGGGCCGCACTAGTATAAACCCTTGTGTCTTTGTGTCCGCTTTAACCCCTTCAAGTAAACCCGTAGCGATGGCTCCACGACTAAGTCCTTACGCTAGGACATCTGCCGTGACAAATCCACGACAGCGCCGGTTATGGAATTCACCGCCGCGGACATCTTACAACACTCGCCCTTTGGCGACATCCTAAATTCGCTAAAGTATCTCTCGTTATCGGGAGAGTCCTAGCCGGACTATGGCCAGGATGGTTGGGGTACGGACAACGAAGAAATTTAGAGCCCACCCACCATCCACTTTGTAGCCACTGTCGACGATCTAACCGACATGCTAGACTACGACTCCGACGACATCGACGCTATGGACGACGATGCCGGAGACGAACAGGAACAGCGCCTACAGGGCACTGGAAGACCACCTCGTCATATGACATATATATGGTGGACACCCCAAAAGACGGGACGGCGAAGAAGCGGCGGAGGCGGACTCTTTAGAAGCAGCTCAAATGCCGGCGTCGGGCGCCACTCTAAATCCCGCCACAAGAAGAATGGAGATTCCGCACGGAGATAATAATACCCCGAGAGTGCCGAAGACAATCCCCTCGGCAAGATTCAGCGCAGGAGGATGCGAAGCAAGCCCTCACGAAGGCGGCGGACGAAGAGGTTGAGGATCATAACTACATGCCTCCCTCCAAGACGAAGCAAGCCTCAGCGATGACGAATTCGTCGTACTCGAGGATCCCGTCGAACAAGAGCGTTTCAAGCGCAGGCTTATCGCCACACAAATAGCCTAAAGAAAAGCAGCAACAGCTTCAAGCTGATCAGACTGTTGGCGATCGATGGACCGAGGTCCTCGCGGCCGAAGAGTATAAACTCGAACGCCCCTCCAAAAGTTACCCAAGATGCAAGCTGCTCCCCCGATTAGAGGAGGAAGCATACATACATCAATCACCAGCGCACGATATGGCTGACCGACCACCCCGTGGTCGTGACAGAGAGGCATCCAGGCCCCCAGCCAAGACCGTACCCCGGCATCGCTCCAAAAGTACGAAGCCAAGAGGGAACGCGCCGGACTTGCGAGACATACTGGAGGACAAAGCAAGGCAATCCAGATCCATTTATGGATCACGTGGGCGCCCCACGACCCATGACAAATACCGTCACGCCGGATACAATAACCCCGGCCGGGCCGAACACAGCAGACAGCGCTCTCTCGAGCTGCGTCGTGATATTGCTCAATCTGAGGCGCCAAGACACCCGCTATGCTTCATCGACGAAGTAATGGACCATCAAATCCCGAAGGGTTTAAACCCGTAAACATCGAATCCTCGATGGCACAACAGACCCAGCGGTTTGGATCAAGATTATCTTCTCCACATCCATATGGCCCGGGCGGCAATCTCCATGCCATCAAGCATCCCACTCAAGCTTAAAGGACCAGCTCGGCATTGGCTAAATAGCTTGCCCGCAGAGTCAATTGGGTCTTTGGGAAGACACGGACGCCGCATTCCTCGACAACTTCCGAGAACGCGTGTGTGCGACCACCGAGCGCTGATGACCTAAACCACATTATTCAGCAGCCAGACGAATCGGCCATACAATTCTGGACACGGTTCTTGACAAAGAAAAACCAAATCGTGGACTGTCCGGATGCAGATGCCCTTGCAGCCTTCAAACATAACATCCGGGATGAATGGCTAGCCTGGCACCTGGGGCAGGAAAAGCCGAAATCTATGGCAGCCCTCACATCATTAATGACCCGCTTCTGTGCGGGAGAGGACAGCTGGCTAGCCCGCAGCAACAATCTCCGTAAAAATTCTGGCAGTCCGGATACTAAGGACAACAACGGCAGGTCACGTCGAAACAAAAACAAACGCCGCGTGCTTGGCGATGATAAGGAGGATCGGCGGTCAACGCCGGATTCGAGGCTCTAAACCGGTCGTGGAAGAAGCCATTCAAAAGAACCACTCGGGTCCGTCAATTTGGACCGAATACTCGATCGCTTATTCTAGATACATGGCACCCCTGAAAAACCAGCCAATCACACTAATAGAGATTGCTGGGTGTTCAAGCAAGCAGGCAAGTTAATTGCCGAAAACAATGACAAGGGGCTAAACAACGACGACGAGGAAGAGACCCGACCGCCCGAACAATAGAGGATGAAGGGTTTTCCCCACAAGTGCGGACGGTGAACATGATTTACGCGACCCATATACCCAAGAGGGAGAGGAAACGCGCTAAGGGGCGTCTATGCGATGGAGCGATCGCCCTAAGTTCAATCCATGGTCCTCTGTCCAATCACTTTCGATCGAAGAGACCATCCGACCAGCATCGCCATGGCGGATTCGCGCGTGGTTTTAGACCCAATCGCCGATGGATTTCACCTCACGAGAGTCTGATGGGCGGCGGTAGTAGCTGAACCTGCTTTATCGGGATACGGTCGCAAAATGGGCATAGACCCTCAAGGATTAAACCTACAAAGACGACCTTTAAAGGTGTCATACCAGGTGTGGAAGCCAACTGCACAGGCTCCTTAACACTGGAAGTGGTCTTCGGATCCCCGGATATTTTCCGGAGCGAGGAGTAACCTTCGACATAGTCCCGTTTTGCAGCGGCTATCACGCTTTGCTCGGACGGACCGCGTTTGCAAAATTCAACGCGGTGCCGCATTATGCATAGCTCAAGCTCAAAATGCCAGGCCCTCGTGGAGTCATCACGGTCAACGGGAATACGGAACGCTCCCTCCGAACGGAGGAACATCATTCCTCATCATTCCAAATCATCTAACTTCCCGGACGGTCACCCATCCTCTCACTACTCCAGCCTGAGCACGCTTAACCTGCTGGTTCTATTCTCCCTCGTTTCCAAGTCTCGCACTTGTTGTTTTCGACAATAGTAAGATGTCAATCCTATTAACCTCAGGAATTTAGCTTGAGCATGAAGTCACACATTTCACTGTTTGTGTTTGAAACTATTGTTCTCTAAAAAATTAGTAACACTAATATTTCTTGAATAATTAGTTTGACCATAGTTTGACCAGATTTGACCACAGTTTGACCATAGTTTGACCAGATTTGACCAAAATTCAAAAAAACTAAAATAATTATTTAGTAACACTAATATTCTTGAATAATTAGTTTGACCATAGTTTGACCAGATTTAACAAAAATTAAAAAAAACTGATTTTTTTCAATGTTTTTGCCTCTAGATCTTAAAAGCCCTGTAACTTTTTTCTGTTAGGCTTTTGAGGATTTTGAAAACGTTTAACGGGGTTCCCCCCGTTAAATTCGGATGTAACTTTTCGAGTAGATGCTTTTTCATATAAAAAACTTTTTCATCCGATGTTCGTATGCAAAAGTTATGGCCATTTTACAATTTTTCAGAGAGATTTTGCAAATAAAGTCGAAATTCATATTTGTAAATTTTCCCAACAACTAGACCACATATCACATGGGAAACTTATTTTCTTTTATTTTTTGACATTTTATCATTTTCTTTTATTTTTTAAACTGAAAAGGCGGTCCACTAGGGGGGTAGATTTTGACAAATAGGCCATACCCGCTCTTCGCTATGATGAGACGATTAGCGATGGCGCGGGTTTTAACCCTCGCTACTACTAAGTTGATAGCGATGGCGGGTTAGTAGTAGCGAGGTTAAAACCCGCCATCGCTATCAACTTAGCAACAGCGAGGTTAAAACCCTCGCTACTACTATGGCATATCCCGGGGCACGGTAGAGACCGCTTAGTAGTAGCGAGGTTACAAACCCGCTGCTGCTGCTATCAACTTAGTAGTAGCGAGGTTTAAAACCTGCGCTGCTAGTAAATAGCGATGCGAGGTTTTTAACCGTCATTCTTTGCTAAGATTCTGTATAGCCTTTTCCTAGTAGTGACCTTGTGGAGTTCGACCACCTGCTTCACCGGGTCGCTTGGGGGCACCGGATGGCCGGCCTCGAAGATCTTGAGACTAGAAGACCTTCTCCGTCGAGCTCCCTCCTCGCCACGATAGAATCTTGGGCATCGGGCGCACTCGCGGCAGATCTGCAAACGCCTCGAGAGCTCCAAATGCGGGTAAGTGTCAGGTAGTTTACATTAACATGCCTGCTTTGCATGAAAAATGCCTTACCCGCCGCTATCTTCTTTATATCCTCAACCTCCTGAAGGGTTTTATGGGCCTCGGCCTTGGCGGACTTGGCACTTTCGAGAGCCGAGGCAAGCTCGGACTCTCGAGTCTTGGAGTCACGCTCCAAACCCTCATGCTTTTCCATGAGAGCCTGGAGCTCTTGCCGAACTTCCGCCACCCATGCCTCTTGCTTCTCTCGCTCTGCTTTCGTTCATGGCAAGCCTTGCGTTCGGCCACGGACACAGCCTCCTTCAGGGCTGCCACCTCGTTAGTGGCCCCTGCAATACCCATATTATCCTTGTTAACTTTATTGCAACCAAAACCCTTTTTTATAAGTTAACTATTCAAAGTGGTGTTATTCACCTTCTTTGTCCTCGAGCTGCTTCTTCGCATGGCCGAGCTCTCGCCATGACCGCTCGAGATCCTGCTTTAGCACATCGACCTCCGCCGTTAGTGCGGTAGAGGTCAGTAGCGCAGCCTGCAAACCCATATTGACATATTTTAAGCAACCTGCGTATATCTTGTTAGATCCTCGGTCCGGCTTTTCTTTCCAACACACGGCCCGAGCATCGAAAACTCTTGTCTATGCGGTATCACATTAAATAACTTTAACTTCTTACCTCAAAGCATGTTAAAAGGCTGCTGCGAGGCTTGGTCAGCCCGCTCTTAGCAAGCTGAACCTTTCAATCACCGCACTCATGATAGTGCGGTGTTCTTCTCGATGGAAGCGCCTTTAAGCGCCTCCAACAAGTTATCCGGCGCCTCCGATTGGGCGGAGGTGCGCCGGTGTCCTGATCTTGCCCTTCCTTGAAGGGCCGCGACGCTGGACTCTGGAACCACTGCGGGTTCCGATGTAGAGTCCAGCACAAAGTCCGGGAGGCAGCCTGACGGCGCCTCCGGAGCCTCCTCCCGATGGGTCCCTCTCTGGGATCCCACCTCGGCGTCTTCGCCACGGGGGGTAGTTGCGGTCGGAAGTGAATCCACATCCGACGGGGCCAATGACCCGCTTGATGAAGTGGGGAAATCATCATCAGCCGGACTACGGACAGAATGCGGCGTTAGAAGGACACTACGTGGCACAAAAGAAATTGCATATCAAGGATCTGGATACTTACGATCTTGCCGGACGCCTTGGACCGTCCGTATTGCCCTTGGAGGCCACTCATCCTCGCCAACGGAGGTGTTGGCGAAACTGTCCGGGGGGATAGTCCTCCCCCTCTTGGACCCTTCGGCCTCCCCTATTGGGGAAGCCTTCCTCTTCTTCTCTCCCTCCTCCGGGAGAGAGTCCTCCTCCTCCTCCTCGTCTTCGGGGGAGGAGTCCGCCTCGTCGTCGGACACCTGATTCCGGGAGCTCTTTCGAGTCCCCGCGGCCACCTTCTTGGCCTTCTTCTCCGGCACCACATGCGGTGCCGGAACCAGCAGCCCTGCTAAGCAGGCGTCCCACTGGTCTTCGGCATGGGAGCCGGGCTGATAAGCTGCTCGGCCTTCTCCATCCATTCCTGTCAAAGGAAATGAAAGAATGAAACCCTCTTAGAATCAATTCGATTACTACAAAGTGTCCCGTAATGGGGTTGAATCACTCACCTCGTCAGTTGGATGCTGCGAGCTAAATCCGCGATCTTCCGTCGCGGATGCAGGGGCTTTGGCACCCTTAAACAGCACCCTCTAGGCGCCTTCGTATGTCGTATCGAAGAGCCCGCTCAGCACCTGGTGCTGTTCCGGATTAAACTCCCACAGATTGAATGCCCGTTCTTGGCATGGGAGAATCCGGCGGATGAGCATGACTTGGACCACGTCAACGAGCCTGAGCTTATTGCTCACCAGCTTCTGGATGCAGGCTCGGAGTCCCGTCACCTCATTCGGATTGCCCCACAGCAAGCCCTTCTCTTTCTAGGAGGTGAGCTGCGTGGGGGCCAGATCTAAACTTCGGGGCCGCCGCCCATGTGGGCTTCTTGCGGCTCGGTGATATAGAACCACCCGATTGCCACCCCTTGACGGAGTCCATGAAGGTCCTTCGAGCCAGCGGACGTTGGGTAATTTACCCAACATGGCGCCTCCGCATTCGCTTGCGTGCCCTTCACAACCTTGACTTGCGTTGAAGGTCTTGAGCCACAGGCGAAGTGGGGCGGATGCGAGAGGAAGGCCTTGCACACGATGATGAACGCCGAGATGTTGAGGATGAAGTTAGGCGCCAGATCGTGGAAATCCAGGCCATAATAAAACATGAGCCCCCAGACGAATGGATGGAGTGGAAAGCCCAGTCCGCGGAGGAAGTGGGGAAGGAAGATGACCCTCTCGTGAGGCCCAGGGGTAGGGATGAGCTGCCCCTCGTCGGGCAGCCGATCTGTGATATCGCGGAAAGGTATCCGGCTGCGCAGCTTGGTGATGTGCTCCTCCTTAATGGTGGAGGCCAACCATTTGCCTCCTGCTCCGGACATATTCGGAGAAGGACGAGGCGAGATGCGCAAGCTTGGGCGTTGGAGCTTGAGTGCGCGGAGATGGATAAGCAAAGGAGGAAGAAGGCGTAGGTGAGAAGGTAAATCCTTATCCCTTATATATAGGCGGACGAAACTGTGCGTCCCCCACCGGCCTAGTAAAACTCGCTTATCTCCCAAACGCCACCATCAATGGCGCGGTTGGGTTACCCACGTCCGTATTGATGAGAATCCCGGAATAAGGGGAACACGATCTCTGCTTTGACAAGATGTGCCAAGGGAACCGCTTCGCTAAACGTGCTGAGGTGGTATAAAGTAAAAAACGATTCAAACAGTGGCTTGGTAGCGGTGTGATGTCACACCGCATAATACGTCAGCAGATTGGACTGGTGTACATTTTATTCTCTCTACGGTGGAATGTGGAATATATTTTGCAGAGCTGGACACTATCCTGGTGTTCATGATCTTCTCTGGATTATTCAAGGGAGGAACCCGCCTTGCAATGCCGAACATTATGCGTGCGGACTAATCGTCATTGAAGCCTGGTTCGAGGGCTCTTGAGGAGTCTGGACTAGGGGTGTCCGGACAATCGGACTATCATCGTCCGCGGATTCCAAGACTACGAAGATACAAGATTGAAGATCTGTGTCCGTGTCCGGATGGGACTTTCCTTGGCGTGGAAGGCAAGCTTGGCGTCTGGATATGTAGATCTCCTACCATTGTAACCGACTACATGTAACCCTAGCCTCCTCCGGTGTCTATATAAACCGGAGGGCTTTAGTCCGTAGGACGCAACATACATTACAACAATCATACCATAGGCTAGCTTTAGGGTTTAGCCTCCTTGATCTCGTGGTAGATCCACTCTTGTACTACCCATATCATCAATAGGAAACAAGCAGGACGTAGGGTTTTACCTCCATCGAGAGGGCCCGAACCTGGGTAAAAACGTCGTGTCCCTTGTCTCATGTTACCATCCGCCTAGACGCACAGTTCGGGACCCCCTACCCGAGATCCGCCGGTTTTGACACCGACTGTGATGGTGTGCTTACTCACCATCTCCATAAGCATGCGAAACATAGTGATCTTCTTTCCTTTGAGGGAACACATGAACTTCTTAAGTTTAGCAAGCATAGGATCATCTAGATTATCATCCTCATAGCTATCCTTCGCATCAAGATACTCATCACTAGGAGTAGAAGGAGTGAAAAGAGGAGGAGTTGATCGTGGAGTTACCTTGACCTTGTCAGGAGAGCTTTGGTCCTCTCCATCTTCTATCACGACCTTTGCCATTAGACATTTGTGAGCGTTGCCCTTGTAATCCTTCCTGTAGTTGTAGGTGACCACATCACCACTCTTGTTTACTAACCTCAAGGTGTTTTGAGAGTCTTGAGCAACTCCAGAAACACCACTAACACCATCCGGGTCGGATTCTTCTTGAGCAACCATTGCTTTCCCATCTCTCTTCTTGAGCTTGGAGTTCAACGGATTTGGCAACTTCTTCTTAGGAAAGGTCTTGAGAAACCTTGGTTTATCTTCTCTCTTCTCATAAGGGCACTCATTGGAGAAGTGGTTGGTTTCCTCACAGTTGTAGCATTTTCTTACTTTCTTCTTTTGAAATCTTCCCTTGAATTTTCCCGCGCTAAACTTCTTGACAAAGAGAGCGATGTCTTCATATGAAGGACCCTCATCGGATTCAATATCATCACCATCTTCATCATCATCATCTTCTTCCTCTTCCTCACTTTGCTCATCTTCACATACAAGCTTGGCCTTCAATGCGAGATTGATCTTTGATGATGGGGTACCATGCATGGCAAGATGTTTTGTGGCATTTGCCTTTGACTCTTCAAATAGTTGGAAGGTGGATATGATATCATCTGTAGTCATTTCCTTGAAGGTATGGTGTTGTCTTATGTCCCACACCATTTGATGATGATATGGGGAGAGAGCATGAAGTAACTTATCCACAAGGAATCGCTTAGTCATGTTGAATCCATCTTGTGTCTTGTCAAACTCACATGACTCAATGTTGGCAGTGAGTGTCATGAGGCGCTCATGGAGTTGATTGGGGTTTCACCTTTCTCCATACAAAAACTTTGCAATTGCCCCTTGGCAATTTCATATTGAGCACTCCGGAGGGTAGAGGTGCCAGTCTTGGATCTTATCATAGTTCCTTGGCACTTGTGATGTGTATGATGAAGGAAATATGTCCTAGAGGCAATAATAAAGTTATTATTTATTTCCTCATATCATGATAAATGTTTATTATTCATGCTAGAATTGTATTAACCGGAAACATGATACATGTGTGAATACATAGACAAACATAGTGTCACTAGTATGCCTCTACTTGTACTAGCTCATTGATCAAAGATGGTTATGTTTCCTAACCATAGACATGTGTTGTCATTTGATTAATGGGATCACATCATTAGGAGAATGATGTGATTGACTTGACCCATTCCGTTAGCTTAGCACTTGATCGTTTAGTATTTTGCTATTGCTTTCTTCATGACTTATACAAAGTTCCTGCAACTATGAGATTATGCAACTCCCGTTTACCGGAGGAACACTTTGTGTGCTACCAAACGTCACAACGTAACTGGGTGATTGTAAAGGTGCTCTACAGGTGTCTCCAAAGGTACATGTTGAGTTGGCATAATTCGAGATTAGGTTTTGTCACTCCGATTGTCGGAGAGGTATCTCTGGGCCCTTTCGGTAATAATCATCACCTAAGCCTTGCAAGCATTGTAACTAATGAGTTAGTTATGAAATGATGTATTACGGAACAAGTAAAGAGACTTGCCGGTAACGAGATTGAACTAGGTATTGGATACCGATGATCGAATCTCAGGCAAGTAACATACCGATGACAAAGGGAACAATGTATGTTGTTATGCGGTTTGACCGATAAAGATCTTCGTAGAATATGTATGAACCAATATGAACATCCAGGTTCCACTATTGGTTATTGACCGAGAATAGTTCTAGGTCATGTCTACATAGTTCTCGAACCCGTAGGGTCCGTGCGCTTAACGTTCCGATGACAGTTTTATTATGAGTTTATAAGTTTTGATGTACCGAAGGTTGTTCGGAGTCCCGAATGTGATCACGGACATGACTAGGAGTCTCGATATGGTTGAGACATAAAGATTGATATATTGGACGGATATATTTGGACACCGGAAAGGTTCCGGATGAGATTGGGACTATACCAGAGTTCCGGTAGGTTACCGGAACCCCACGGTAAGTATATGGGCCTTATTGGGCCTTAGTGGAAGGGAGGAGAAGGAGCAAGGAGGCGCCCCCAAGCCCAATCCGGGTGGGAGGGGTGGCCCCTTTCCTTCTTCCCTCCCTCTCTTCCTTCCCTCTCCTACTCCTAATAGGAAGGAGGGGCAAACCTACTTAGAGTAGGTTTCCCCCTCTAGGGCGCGCCTCCCCTTGGCGGCCCCTCCTCCTCTCCCCCTTTATATACGGAGGAGGGGGGCACCCCATAGACACACAAGTTGATCTACGGATCATTCCTTAGCCGTGTGTGGTGCCCCCCTCCACCATAATCCACCTCGGTCATATCGTCGCGGAGTTTAGGCGAAGCCCTGCGCCGGTAGAACATCATCATCGTCACCACGCCGTCGTGCTGACGAAACTCATCCCCGACGCTTCGCTGGATTGGAGCCTGAAGGACGTCATCGAGCTGGACGTGTGCTGAACACGGAGGTACCGTATGTTCGGTGCTTGGATCGGTCGATTCGTGAAGATGTACGACTACATCAACCGCGTTGTCGTAACGCTTCCGCTTAACGGTCTACGAGGGTACGTAGACAACACTCTCCCCTCTCGTTGCTATACCATCACCATAATCTTACGTGTGCGTAGGAATTTTTTAGAAATTACTACGTTCCCCAACAGTGGCATCCGAGCCTAGGTTTATTCGTTGATGTTATATGCACGAGTAGAACACAAGTGAGTTGTGGGCGATACAAGTCATCTTGCCTACCAAAGATGTCATACTTTGGTTGGCGGTATTGTTGGATGAAGCGGCCGGACCGACATTACGCGTGACGCTTCGCGAGACTAGTTTTACCGCCGTGCTTTGCACACAGGTGACTAGCGGGTGTCAGTTTCTCCAACTTTAGTTGAACCGAGTGTGGCTACGCCTGGTCCTTGCGAAGGTTAAAACAGCACCAACTTGATGAACTATCGTTGTGGTTTTGATGCGTAGGTAAGAACGGTTCTTGCTCAGCCCGTAGTAGCCACGTAAAACTTGCAACAACAAAGTAGAGGACGTCTAACTTGTTTTTGCAGGGCATGTTGTGATGTGATATGGCCAAGACGTGATGCTATATTTTATTGTATGAGATGATCATGTTTTGTAACCGGTTATCGGCAATGGCGAGAGCCATATGGTTGTCGGTTTATTGTATGAAATGCAAGCATACATAATTGCTTTACTTTATCACTAAGCGGTAGCGATAGTCGTAGAAGCAATAGATGGCGTAAACGACAACGATGCTACAATGGAGATCAAGGTGTCGCGCCGGTGACGATGGTAATCACAACGGTGCTTCGGAGATGGAGATCACAAGCACAAGATGTTGATGGCCATATCATATCACTTATATTGATTGCATGTGATGTTTATCCTTTATGCATCTTATCTTGCTTTGATTGACGGTAGCATTTTAAGATGATCTCTCACTAAAAATTATCAAGAAATGTTCTCCCTGAGTATGCACCGTTGCCAAAGTTTGTCGTGCCCAGACACCACGTGATGATCGGGTGTGATAAGCTCTACATCCATCTACAACGGGTGCAAGCCAGTTTTTGCACACGCAGAATACTCAGGTTAAACTTGACGAGCCTAGCATATGCAGATATGGCCTCGAAACACGGAGACCAAAAGGTCGAGCGTGAATCATATAGTAGATATGATCAACATAAAGATGTTCACCATTGAAAACTACTCCATCTCACGTGATGATCGGTTATGGTTTAGTTGATTTGGATCACGTGATCACTCAAATGACTAGAGAGATGTCTGTCTAAGTGGGAGTTCTTAAGTAATATGATTGATTGAACTTAAATTTATCATGAACTTAGTACCTGATAGTATTTTGCTTGTCTATGTTTGTTGTAGATAGATGGCTCGTGTTGTTGTTCCGTTGAATTTTAATGCGTTCCTTGAGAAAGCAAAGTTGAAAGATGATGGTAGCAACTACACGGACTGGGTCCGTAACTTGAGGATTATCCTCATTGCTGCATAGAAGAATTACGTCCTGGAAGCACCGCTGGGTGCCAGGCCTGCTGCAGGAGCAACACCAGATGTTGTGAACGTCTGGTAGAGCAAAGCTGATGACTACTCTATAGTTTAGTGTGCCATGCTTTACGGCTTAGAACCGGGTCTTCAACGACGTTTTAAACGTCATGTAGCATATGAGATGTTCCAGGAGTTGAAGTTAATATTTCAAGCAAATGCCCGGATTGAGAGATATGAAGTCTCCAATAAGTTCTACAGCTGCAAGATGGAGGAGAACAGTTCTGACAGTGAGCATATACTCAAAATGTCTGGGTATAATAATCACTTGATTCAACTGGGAGTTAATCTTCCGGATGATAGCGTCATTGACAGAATTCTCCAATCACTGCCACCAAGCTATAAGAGCTTTGTGATGAACTATAATATGCAAGGGATGACCAAGACAATTCCCGAGCTCTTCGCAATGCTAAAGGCTGCGGAGGTAGAAATCAAGAAGGAGCATCAAGTGTTGATGGTCAACAAGACCACTAGTTTCAATAAAAGGGCAAAGGGAAGAAGAAGGAACTTCAAGAAGAACAGCAAGCAAGTTGCTTGCTCAAGAGAAGAAACCCAAGTCTGGACCTAAGCCTGAAAATGAGTGCTTCTCCGCAAGCGGTGGTCATTGAAGCGGAACTGCCCCAAGTATTTGGCGGATAAGAAGGATGGCAAAGTGAACAAAGGTATATGTGATATACATGTTATTGATTTGTACCTAACTAGAGCTCGTAGTAGCACCTGGGTATTTGATACTGGTTTTGTTGCTAATATTTGCAACTCGAAACAGGGACTACAGAATAAGCGAGCACTGGCCAAGGATGAGGTGACGATGCGCGTGGGAAACGGTTCCAAAGTCGATGTGATCGCGGTCGGCACGCTACCTCTACCTTCCGGATTAGTTTTAGACCTGAATAATTGTTATTTGGTGCCAGCGTTGAGCATGAACATTATATGTGGATCTTGTTTGATGCGAGACGGTTATTCATTTAAATCAGAGAATAATGGTTGTTCTATTTATATGAGTAATATCTTTTATGGTCATGCACCCTTGAAGAGTGGTCTATTTTTATTGAATCTCGATAGTAGTGATACACATATTCATAATGTTGAAGCCAAAAGATGCAGAGTTGATAATGATAGTGCAACTTATTTGTGGCAATCGCCGTTTAGGTCATATCGATGTAAAGCGCATGAAGAAACTCCATCTTGATGGACTTTTGGAATCACTTGATTATGAATCACTTGGTACTTGCGAACCGTGCCTCATGGGCAAGATGACTAAAGCACCGTTCTCCGGTACTATGGAGAGAGCAACAGATTTGTTGGAAATCATACATACAGATGTATGTGGTCCGATGAATGTTGAAGCTCGTGACGGATATCCTTATTTTCTCACTTTCACAAATGATTTAAGCAGATATGGGTATATCTACTTAATGAAGCATAAGTCTGAAACATTTGAAAAGTTCAAAGAATTTTAGAGTGAAGTGGAAAATCATCATAACAAGAAAATAAAGTTTCTACGATCTGATCGTGGAGGAGAATATTTGAGTTACGAGTTTGGTTTACATTTGAAACAATGCGGAATAGTTTCGCAACTCACGCCACCTGGAACACCACAAAGAAATGGTGTGTCCGAATGTCGTAATCGTACTTTACTAGATATGGTGCGATCTATGATGTCTCTTACTGATATACCGCTATCGTTTTGGGGTTATGCTTTAGAGACGGCTGCATTCACATTAAATATGGCACCATCTAAATCCGTTGAGACGACACCTTATGAACTGTGGATTGGCAAGAAACCAAAGGTGTCGTTTCTTAAAGTTTGGGGCTGCGATGCTTATGTGAAGAAACTTCAACCAGATAAGCTCGAACCCAAATCGGAGAAATGTGTCTTCATAGGATACCCAAAAGAGATCATGGGTACACCTTCATCCGCAGATCCGAAGGCAAGACATCCGTTGCTAAGAATGGATCCTTTCTAGAGAAGGAGTTTCTCTCGAAAGAAGTGAGTGGGAGGAAACTAGAACTTGATGAGGTAATCAGTACTGCTGCTCCCTTATTGGAAAGTAGTTCATCACGAAATCAGTTCTTGTGACAAATACACCAATTAGTGAGGAAGCTAATGATATTGATCATGAAACTTGAGATCAAGTGTCTCATCGAACCTCGTGGGTCTACGAGTAAGATCCGCACTGAGTGGTACGGTAATCCTATTCGGAAGTCATGTTACTTGACCATGATGAACCTACGAACTATGAGGAAGCGATGATGAGCCCAGATTCCGCAAAATGGCTGGAGGCCATGAAATTTGAGATGGGATCCATGTATGAGAACAAAGTATGGACTTTGGTGGACTTGCCCGGTGATCGGCAAGCCATTGAGAATAAATGGATCTTTAAGAAGAAGACTGACGCTGATGGTAATGTAACTGTCTATAAAGCTCGACTTGTTGCGAAAGGTTTTCGACAAGTTCAAGGGGTTGACTACGATGAGACTTTCTCACCCGTAGTGATGCTTAAGTCTGTCCGAATCATGTTAGCGATTGCCGCATTTTATGATTATGAAATTTGGCAGACGGATGTCAAAACTGCATTCCTGAATGGATTTCTGGAAGAAGAGTTGTATATGATGCAACCAGAAGGTTTTGTCGATCCTAAAGGAGCTAACAAAGTGTGCAAGCTCCAGCGATCAATCTATGGTCCGTGCAAGCCTCTCGAGTTGGAATAAGCGCTTTGATAGTGTGATCAAAGCATATGGTTTTATATGAGACTTTTGGAGAAGCCAAGATTTACAAGAAAGTGAGTGGGAGCTCTGTAGCATTTCTAATATTATATGTGGATGACATATTGTTGATTGGAAATGATATAGAATTTCTGGATAGCATAAAAGGATACTTGAATAAAAGTTTTTCAATGAAAGACCTTGGTGAAGTTGCTTACATATTGGGCATTAAGATCTATAGAGATAGATCAAGACGCTTGATTGGACTTTCACAAAGCACGTACCTTGATAAAGTGTTGAAAAGGTTCAATATGGATCAGGCGAAGAAAGGGTTCTTGCACAGACACAAGGTATAAAGTTGAGTCAGACTCAACGCCCGACCACTGTAGAAGATAGAGAGAAAATGAAAGGAGTTCCCTATGCTTCAGCCATAGGCTCTATCATGTATGCAATGCTGTGTACCAGACCTGATGTGTTCCTTGCTATTAGTTTGGCAGGGAGGTACCAAAGTAATCCAGGAGTGGGTCACTGGACAGCGGTCAAGAACATCCTGAAATACCTGAAAAGGACTAAGGATATGTTTCTCGTATATGGAGGTGACAAAGAGCTAGTCGTAAATGGTTACGTCGATGCAAGCTTTGACACTGATCCGGACAATTCTAAATCGCAAACCGGATACGTATTTTTATTAAACGGTGGAGTTGTAAGTTGGTGCAGTTCTAAACAAAGCGTCGTGGCGGGATCTACATGTGAAGCGGAGTACATAGCTGCTTCGGAAGCAGCAAATGAAGGAGTCTGGATGAAGGAGTTCATTTCCGATCTAAGTGTTATACCTAGTGCATCGAGACCAATGAAGATCTTACGTGACAATCTTGGTGCAATTGCCTTGGCAAAGGAATCCAGATTTCACAAGAGGACCAAGCACATCAAGAGACGCTTCAATTCCATTCGGACCAAGTCCAAGTGGGAGACATAGAAATTTGCAAGATACATACGGATCTGAATGTTGCGAGACCGTTGACTAAGCCTCTCTCACGAGCAAAACATGATCAGCACCAAGACTCCATGGGTGTTAGAATCATTACTATGTAATCTAGATTATTGACTCTAGTGCAAGTGGGAGACTGAAGGAAATATGCCCTAGAGGCAATAATAAAGTTATTATTTATTTCCTCATATCATGATAAATGTTTATTATTCATGCTAGAATTGTATTAACCGGAAACACGATACATGTGTGAATACATAGACAAACATAGTGTCACTAGTATGCCTCTACTTGTACTAGCTCATTTATCAAAGATGGTTATGTTTCCTAACCATAGACATGTGTTGTCATTTGATTAATGGGATCACATCATTAGGAGAATGATGTGATTGACTTGACCCATTTCGTTAGCTTAGCACTTGATCATTTAGTATGTTGCTATTGCTTTCTTCATGACTTATACAAAGTTCCTGCAACTATGAGATTATGCAACTCCCGTTTACCGGAGGAACACTTTGTGTGCTACCAAACGTCACAGCGTAACTGGGTGACTATAAAGGTGCTCTACAAGTGTCTCCAAAGGTACATGTTGAGTTGGCATAATTTGAGATTAGGTTTTGTCACTCCGATTGTCGGAGAGGTATCTCTGGGCCCTCTCGGTTATAATCATCACCTAAGCATTGCAAGCATTGTAACTAATGAGTTAGTTATGAAATGATGTATTACGGAACGAGTAAAGAGACTTGCCGGTAACGAGATTGAACTAGGTATTGGATACCGACGATCGAATCTCGGGCAAGTAACATACCGATGACAAAGGGAACAACGTATGTTGTTATGCGGTTTGACCGATAAAGATCTTCGTATAATATGTAGGAACCAATATGAACATCCAGGTTCCGCTATTGGTTATTGACCAAGAATAGTTCTAGGTCATGTCTACATAGTTCTCGAACCCGTAGGGTCCGCACACTTAACGTTACGATGACAGTTTTATTATGAGTTTATAAGTTTTGATGTACCGAAGGTTGTTTGGAGTCCCGGATGTGATCACGGACATGACGAGGAGTCTCGAAATGGTCGAGACATAAAGATTGATATATTGGACGGATATATTTGGACACCGGAAAGGTTCTGGATGAGATTGGGACTATCTGGGAGTTAGGAGGTTACCGGAACCCCACGGTAAGTATATGGGCCTTATTGGGCCTTAGTGGAAGGGAGGGAGAAGGAGCAAAGGAGGGGCCCCCAAGCCCAATCTGAATTGGGATGGGGGCCGCCCCCCCCCCCTTTCCTTCTTCCCTCCCCTCTCTTCCTTCCCTCTCCTACTCCTAGTAGGAAAGGGAGGGGGCAAACCTACTTAGAGTAGGTTTCCCCCTCCTAGGGCGCACCTCCCCCTTGGCCGGCCCCCTCCTCCTCTCCCCCTTTATATACGGAGGAGGGGGCACCCCATAGACACACAAGTTGATCTACAGATCGTTCCTTAGCCGTGTGCGGTGCCCCCCTCAACCATAATCCACCTCGATCATATCGTCGTGGAGTTTAGGCGAAGCCCTGCGCCGGTAGAACATCATCATCGTCACCATGCCATCGTGCTGACAGAACTCATCCCCGACGCTTCGCTTGATTGGAGCCCGGAGGACGTCATCGAGCTAGACGTGTGTTGAACACGGAGGTGCCGTACGTTCGTTGCTTGGATCGGTCGATTCGTGAAGACGTACGACTACATCAACCGTGTTGTCATAACGCTTCCGCTTAACGGTCTACGAGGGTACGTAGACAACACTCTCCCCTCTCGTTGCTATACCATCACCATGATCTTGCGTGTGCGTAGGAAATTTTTTGAAATTGCTACGTTCCCCAACATATGAATGGTCTCCTTTGCTTTTCATCCATACCTCTCCTTATACACATGATTGTAGTGTCATTGAGATTCTTGTCATAAATTTCTCTTGGTGTAGGGTTCTTTGGATCAACTACATGATAGCCATACTCCAAGATCTCCAGCATCTCATCGTTTCCATATCGAAGATGATCTTGCATAGCAACTCTCCACAAAGCAAAATCAGAAGTGGCAGTAAGTAAAGGATGTTTGCCTTGAGGATTATATCTTGGTTTCTCAACCTGAGGTCTTGCATAAAGCCAAGGAACACTGGTGTGTTCATTGCTAGGAGGTTGTTGACCAAGTGACGGAGTAGGCACAGTTGGCCTCGAAGTTGCACCACCCGAGAGTGGTGCAAGCATTGTGGACAACGTGGCTAATCTCAGTTGGACCAAGGCCTCAAGAGAAGCCTCATGCTCCTCTTTTTGCTTAGCAAGGGCCCGTTCCAGATCCTCAGATGTAAAGGACTTGACTTCAGAAGAAGCCTCGCCTTTATCCATAGGATCTGCAACCAGGGGAGTCCCATCCAGGTTCATCTTGCTCTAGGGCGGTTAAGCCACAAGAATAGAGCACGAGGCTCTGATACCAATTGAAAGGATCGAGATGGACCTAGAGGGCGGGGGGTGAATAGGTACAATTACAAATTCTAATTATTCCTTAGCAATTTTAGGCAATGATGCGGAATATGAAGGTGAGCCTAACAATTACAAGTGAGTACTAAGTACTAACCAAGTAACACAAGTACACAAGTAAGCAACCTCAATATGATGTAAGTAAGTGCAAAGAGACAAGTAACCACAAGTAGAGAGTTAGAGTTAGGAATAACCGCAACTCCGGGAGACGAGGATGTATGCCGATGTTCACTTCCTTGGAGGGAAGCTAGTCACCATTAGAGAGGTGGATGTTGGGGAACGTTGCAGAAAATTAAAAAATTTCCTACGGTTTCACCAAGATCCATCTATGAGTTCATATAAGCAACGAGTGAAAGGAGAGATGCATCTACATACCACTTTGTAGATCGCGTGCGGAAGCGTTCAAAAGAACGGGGTTGAGGTAGTCGTTCTCGTCGTGATCCTATCACCGGAGATCCTAGCGCCGAACGGACGGCACCTCCGCGTTCAACACACGTACGGTCAGCGTGACGTCTCCTCTGTCTTGATCCAGCAAGGGGGAAGGAGAGGTTGATGATGATCCAGCAGCACGACGGCGTGGTGGTGGATGCAGCAGAACTCCGGCAGGGCTTCGCCAAGCAACTGTGGGAGGAGGAAGAGGTGTAGCAGGGGGAGGGAGGCGCCAAGACTCAGGGGTGCGGCTGCCCCTCCCTCCCCTCCCTTTATATAGGCCCCCAGGGGGGCACCGGCCCCTGGAGATCTGACCTCCCAGGGGGGCGGCCAGGGGGGTGGAGTGCTTCCCAAGGCAAGTGCCCCCCCCCCACCCTAGGGTTTCACCCTAGGCGCAGGGGGTGGGCCAAGGGGGCGCACCAGCCCACTATGGGCTGGTTCCCCTCCCCACTTCAGCCCATGGGTCCCTCCGGGATGGGTGGCCCCATCCAGTGGACCCCCAGAACACTTCCGGTGGTCCCGGTACAATACCGGGTGACCCCGAAACTTTCCCGATAGCCGAAACAGCACTTCCTATATATAATTCTTTACCTCCGGACCATTCCGAAACTCCTCGTGACGTCCGGGATCTCATCTGGGACTCCGAACAACATTCGGTTTCCTGCATACTCATATTCATACAACCCTAGCGTCACCGAACCTTAAGTGTGTAGACCCTACGGGTTCGGGAGACACGTAGACATGACCGAGACGGCTCTCGACCAATAACCAACAGCGGGATCTGGATACCCATGTTGGCTCCCACATGCTCCTCAATGATCTCATCGGATGAACCACGATGTCGAGGATTCAAACAACCCCGTATTCAATTCCCTTTGTCAATTGGTACGTTACTTGCCCGAGACTCGATCGTCGGTATCCCAATACCTCGTTCAGTCTCATTACCGGCAAGTCACTTTACTCGAACCGCAGTGCATGATCCCGTGACCAAACACTTGGTCACTTTGAGCTCATTATGATGATGCATTACCGAGTGGGCCCAGAGATACCTCTCCGTCATACGGAGTGACAAATCCCAATCTCGATCCGTGTCAACCCAATAGACACTTTCGGAGATACCTGTAGTGCACCTTTATAGTCACCCAGTTACATTGTGACGTTTGGTACACCCAAAGCACTCCTACGGTATCCGGGAGTTACACGATCTCATGGTCTAAGGAAAGGATACTTGACATTGGAAAAGCTCTAGCAAACGAACTACACGATCTTGTGCTATGCTTAGGATTGGGTCTTGTCCATCACATCATTCTCCTAATGATGTGATCCCGTTATCAACGACATCTAATGTCCATAGCCAGGAAACCATGACTATCTGTTGATCAACGAGCTAGTCAACTAGAGGCTTACTAGGGACATGTTATGGTCTATGTATTCACACGTGTATTACGATTTCCGGATAATACAGTTATAGCATGAATAAAGACAATTATCATGAATAAGGAAATATAATAATAACCTTTTATTATTGCCTCTAGGGCATATTTCCAATCGTCTCCCACTTGCACTAGAGTCAATAATCTAGTTACATTGTGATGAATCGAACACCCATAGAGTTCTGGTGTTGATCATGTTTTGCTCGCGAGAGAGGTTTAGTCAAAGGATCTGCGACATTCAGATCCGTATGTACTTTGCAAATATCTATGTCTCCATCTTGAACATTTTCACGGATGGAGTTGAAGCGACGCTTGATGTGCCTGGTCTTCTTGTGAAACCTGGGCTCCTTGGCAAGGGCAATAGCTCCAGTGTTGTCAAAGAAAAGTTTGATCGGCCCCAACGCATTGGGTATGACTCCTAGGTCGGTGATGAACTCCTTCACCCAAATTGCTTCATGCGCTGCCTCCGAGGCTGCCATGTACTCCGCTTCACATGTAGATCCCGCCACAATGCTCTACTTGCAGCTGCACCAACTTACTGCTCCACCATTCAACATATACATGTATCCGGTTTGTGACTTAGAGTCATCCAGATCTGTGTCGAAGCTAGCGTCGACGTAACCCTTTACGACGAGCTCTTTGTCACCTCCATAAACGAAAACATGTCCTTTGTCCTTTTCGGTGCTTCAGATATTCTGACCGCTGTCCAGTGTTCCTTGCGGGATTACTTTGGTACCTTCCTACCAAACTTACGGCAAGGTTTACATCAGTCCGTACACAACATGGCATACATAATAGATCCTATGGCTGAAGCATAGGGATGACACTCATCTCTTCTTTATCTTTTGCCGTGGTCGGGCATTGAGCCGAGCTCAATCTCACACCTTGCAATGAGGCAAGAACCCTTTCTTGGACTGATCCATTTTGAACTTCTTCAAAATCTTATCAAGGTATGTGCTTTATGAAGACCTATGAGGCGCCTCGATCTATCCTCATAGATCTTGATGCCTAATATGTAAGCAGCTTCTCCAAGGTCCTTCATTGAAAAACACTTATTCAAGTAGGCCTTAATGTTGTCCAAAAGTTCTATATCATTTCCCATCAAGAGTATGTCATCTACATATAATATGAGAAATGCTACAGAGCTCCCACTCACTTTCTTGTAAACGCAGGCTTCTCCATAAGTCTGCATAAACCCAAATGCTTTGATCATCTCATCAAAGCGAATGTTCCAACTCCAAGATGCTTGCACCAGCCCATAAATGGATCACTGGAGCTTGCATACTTTGTTAGCATTCTTAGGGTCGACAAAACCTTCCGGCTGCATCATATACAGCTCTTCCTTAAGATGTCCGTTAAGGAATGCCATTTTGACGTCCCTCTGCCATATCTCATAATCATAGTATGCGACAATTGCTAACATGATTCGGACGGACTTCAGCTTTGCTACAGGAGAGAATGTCTCATCGTAGTCAATCCCTTGAACTTGTCGATAACCCTTAGCGACAAGTCGAGCTTTATAGATGGTAACATTACCATCCACATCCGTCTTCTTCTTAAAGATCCATTTGTTTTCTATCGCTCGCCGATCATTGGGCAAGTCTGTCAAAGTCCATACTTTGTTTTCATACATGGATTCTATCTCGGATTTCATGGCTTTAAGCCAATTGTTGGAATCTGGGCCCGCCATCACTTCTTCATAGTTCGAAGGTTCACCGTTGTCTAACAACATGATTTCCAAGACAGGGTTACCGTACCACTCTGGTGCGGAACGTGTCCTTGTGGACCTACAAAGTTCAGTAGCAACTTGATCCGAAGTACCTTGATCATCATCATTATTTTCCTCTCCAGTTGGTGTAGGCATCACAGGAACATTTTCCTAAGCTGCACTACTTTCCTGTTCAAGAGGTAGTACTTCGTCAAGCTCTACTTTCCTCCCACTTAATTCTTTCGAGAGAAACTCCTTTTCCAGAAAGGATCCGTTCTTGGCAACAAAGATCTTGCCCTCGGATCTTAAGTAGAAAGTATACCCAATGGTTTCCTAAGGGTATCCTATGAAGACGATTTTTCCGACTTGGGTTCGAGCTTTTCAGTTGAAGTTTCTTGACACAAGCATCGCATCCCCAAACTTTTAGAAACGATACTTAGGTTTCTTCCCAAACCATAATTCATACGGTGTCGTCTCAACGGATTTAGACGGTGCCCTATTTAAAGTGAATGTAGCTGTCTCTAGAGCGATCCCCAAAATGATAGCGTAAATCGGTAAGAGACATCATAGACCGCACCATATCCAATAGAGTGCGATTCGACGTTTGGACACACCGTTCTTACCGAGGTGTTCGAGCGGCGTGAGTTGTGAAACGATTCCACATTTCCTTAAGTGTGTACCAAATTCGTGACTTAAATATTCTCCTCCACGATCGATCGTAGAAACTTTATCTTTCGGTCACGTTGATTCTCTACCTCATTCTGAAATTCCTTGAACTTTTCAAAGGTCTCGGACTTGTGTTTCATTAAGTAGACATACCCATATCTACTCAAGTCATCGGTGAGAGTGAGAACATAACGATATCCTCCATGAGCCTCAACGCCATTGGACCGCATTACATCGGTATGTATGATTTCCAACAAGTTGGTTGCTTGCTCCATTGTTCCAGAGAACGGAGTCTTGGTCATTTTGCCCATGAGGCATGGTTCGCATGTGTCAAACGATTCATAATCGAGAGACTCTAAAAGTCCATCAAGATGGATCTTCTTCATGCGCTTGACACCAATGTGACCAAGGCGGCGATTACCACAAGTATGTGGGACTATCGTTATCAACTTTACATCTTTCGGTATTCACACTATGAATATGTGTAACATTACACTCGAGATTCATTAAGAATAAACCATTGACCATCGGGGCATGACCATAAAACATATCTCTCATATAAATAGAACAACCATTATTCTCGGATTTAAATGAGTAGCCATCTCGTATCAAACGAGATCCAGATACAATGTTTATGCTCAAACTTGGCACTAAATAACAATTATTAAGGTTTAAAACTAATCCCGTAGGTAAATGTAGAGGTAGCGTGCCGACGGCAATCACATCGACCTTGGAACCATTCCCGACGCTCATCGTCACCTCGTCCTTCGCCAGTCTCCGCTTATTCCGCAGCTCCTGCTGTGAGTTACAAATATGAGCAACGGCACCGGTATCAAATACCCAGGAGTTACTACGAGTATTGGTAAGGTACACATCAATTACATGTATATCAAATATACCTTTGGTGTTGTCGGCCTTCTTGTCCGCTAAGTATTTGGGGCAGATCTGCTTCCAGTGACCCTTCCCTTTGCAATAAAAGCACTCAGTCTTAGGCTTGGGTCCATTCTTTGACTTCTTCCCGGCAACTGGCTTACCGGGTGCAGCAACATCCTTGCCTCTTTCTTGAAGTTCTTCTTGCCCTTGCCCTTCTTGAACTTAGTGGTTTTATTGACCATCAACACTTGATGTTCCTTCTTGATTTCTACCTCTGCTGACTTCAGCATTGAAAATACTTCAAGAATGGTTTTCACCATCCCTTGCATATTGTAGTTCATCACAAAGCTCTTGTAGCTTGGTGGGAGCGACTGAAGGATTTTGTCAATGACCGCCTCGTCCGGGAGGTTAATGTCTAGCTGGGACAGGCGGTTGTGCAACCCAGACATTTTGAGTATGTGCTCACTGACAGAACTATTTTCCTCCATCTTACAACTATAGAACTTGTCGGAGACTTCATATCTCTCGACCCGGGCATGAGCTTGGAAAACTAGTTTCAGCTCCTCGAACATATCATATGCTCCGTGTTGCTCAAAACGCTTTTTGAGCCCCGGTTCTAAGCTATAAAGCATGCCACACTGAACGAGGGAGTAATCATCAGCGTGAGACTGCCAAGCGTTTATAACGTCTTGGTTCTCTGGGACGGGTGCATCACCTAGCGGTCCTTCTAGGACATATTGTTTCCTGGCAGCTATGAGGATGATCCTCAGGTTCCGGACCCAGTCCGTATAGTTGTTGCCATCATCTTTCAGCTTGGTTTTCTCTAGGAACGCGTTGAAGTTCATGTTGACATGAGGGGCAGCCATTTGATCTACAAGACATATTTGCAAAGTTTTTAGACTAAGCTCATGATAATTAAGTTCATCTAATCAAATTATTATAATGAACTCCCACTCAGATTAGACATCCCTCTAGTCATCTAAGTGTTACACGATCCGAGTCGACTAGGCCGTGTCCGATCATCACATGAGACGGACTAGTCATCGTCGGTGAACATCTCTATGTTGATCGTATCTTCCATATGACTCATGTTCGACCTTTCGGTCTATGTGTTCCGAGGCCATGTCTGTACATGCTAGGCTCGTCAAGTTAACCCTAAGTGTTTTGCATGTGTAAAACTGTCTTACACCCGTTGTATGTGAACGTAAGAATCTATCACACCCGATCATCACGTGGTGCTTCGAAACGATGAACTTTAGCAACGGCGCACAGTTAGGGGAGAACACTTTCTTGAAATTGTTATAAGGGATCATCTTATTTACTACCATTGTTCTAAGTAAACAAGATGCATAAACATAATAAACATCACATGCAATTATATAGTAGTGACATGATATGGCCAATATCATATAGCTCCATTGATCTCCATCTTCGGGGCTCCATGATCATCTTGTCACCGGCATGACACCATGATCTCCATCATCATGATCTCCATCATCGTGTCTTCATGAAGTTGTCACGCCAACGACTACTTCTACTTCTATGGCTAACGCATTTAGCAATAAAGTAAAGTAATTTACATGGCGTTCTTCAATGACACGCAGGTCATACAAAAATAAAGACAACTCCTATGGCTCCTGCCGGTTGTCATACTAATCGACATGCAAGTCGTGATTCCTATTACAAGAACATGATCTCATACATCACAATATATCATTCATCATTCATCACAACTTTTGGCCATATCACATCACAAGACACTTGCTGCAAAAACAAGTTAGACGTCCTCTAATTGTTGTTGCAAGTTTTACGTGGCTTCTATAGGTGATCTAGCAAGAACGTTTTCTTACCTACGTTAAAACCACAACGTGATTTTTCAACTTCTATTTACCCTTCATAAGGACCCTTTTCGTCGAATCCACTCCAACTAAAGTGGGAGAGACAGACACCTGCTAGCCACCTTATGCAACTTGTGCATGTCAGTCGGTGGAACCTGTCTCACATAAGCGTACGTGTAAGGTCGGTCCGGGCCGCTTCATCCCACAATACCGCTGAAGCAAAATAAGACTAGTAGCGGCAAGAAAGTTGACAACATCTACGCCCACAACAAATTGTGTTCTACTCGTGCAATAGAGAACTACGTATAGACCTAGCTCATGATGCCACTGTTGGGGAACGTTGCAGAAAATTAAAAATTTTCCTACGGTTTCACCAAGATCCATCTATGAGTTCATCTAAGCAACGAGTGAAACGAGAGATGCATCTACATACCACTTTGTAGATCGCGTGCGGAAGCGTTCAAAAGAACGGGGTTGAGGTAGTCGTTCTCGTCGTGATCGTATCGCCGGAGATCCTAGCGCCGAACGGACGGCACTTCCGCGTTCAACACATGTACGGCCAGCGTGACGTCTCCTCTGTCTTGATCCAGCAAGGGGGAAGGAGAGGTTGATGATGATCCAGCAGCACGACGGCGTGGTGGTGGATGTAGCAGAACTCCGGCAGGGCTTCACCAAGCAACTGTGGGAGGAGGAAGAGGTGTAGCAGGGGGAGGGAGGCGCCAAGACTCAGGGGTGTGGCTGCCCCTCCCTCCCCTCCCTTTATATAGGCCCCCAGGGGGGCGCCGGCCCCTGGAGATCTGATCTCCCGGGGGGGCGGCGGCCAGGGGGGTGGAGTGCCCCCCAAGGCAAGTGGGGCGCCCCCCCCCCTAGGGTTTCAACCCTAGGCGCAGGGGTGGGCCAAGGGGGGCGCACCAGCCCACTATGGGCTGGTTCCCCTCCCCACTTCAGCCCATGGGGCCCTCCGGGATGGGTGGCCCCATCCGGTGGACCCCCGGGACACTTCCGGTGGTCCCGGTACAATACCGGGTGACCCCAAAACTTTCCCGATGGCCGAAACATCACTTCCTATATATAATTCTTTACCTCCGGACCATTCCGAAACTCGTTGTGACGTCCGGGATCTCATCCGGGACTCTGAACAACATTCGGTTTGCTGCATACTCATATTCATACAACCCTAGCGTCACCGAACCTTAAGTGTGTAGACCCTACGGGTTCGGGAGACACGTAGACATGACCGAGACGGCTCTCGGGCAATAACCAACAGCGAGATCTGGATACCCATGTTGGCTCCCACATGCTCCTCGATAATCTTATCGGATGAACCACGATGTCGAGGATTCAAACAACCCCGTATTCAATTCCCTGTGTCAATCGGTACGTTACTTGCCCGAGACTCGATCGTCGGTATCCCAATACCTTGTTCAGTCTCGTTACCGGCAAGTCACTTTACTCGAACCGCAATGCATGATCCCGTGACCAAACACTTGGTCACTTTGAGCTCATTATGATGATGCATTACCGAGTGGGCCTAGAGATACCTCTCCGTCATACGGAGTGACAAATCCCAGTCTCGATCCGTGTCAACCCAACAGACACTTTCGGAGATACCTGTAGTGCACCTTTATAGTCACCCAGTTACGTTGTGACGTTTGGTACACCCAAAGCACTCCTACGGTATCCGGGAGTTACACGATCTCATGGTCTAAGGAAAGGATATTTGACATTGGAAAAGCTCTAGCAAACGAACTACACGATCTTGTGATATGCTTAGGATTGGGTCTTGTCCATCACATCATTCTCCTAATGATGTGATCCCGTTATCAACGACATCTAATGTCCATAGCCAGGAAATCATGACTATCTATTGATCAACGAGCTAGTCAACTAGAGGCTTACTAGGGACATGTTCTGGTCTATGTATTCACACGTGTATTACGATTTTCGGATAATACAGTTATAGCATGAATAAAGACAATTATCATGAATAAGAAAATATAATAATAACCTTTAATTATTGCCTCTAGGGCATATTTCCAACAGTGGATGTTACCACGAAGGCACACCAACGCCACAAAGGCTCACCCTATTCTCCCTTTGAGACAACACCACGGAGGCATTTCTCAACCACTAATGGAAGACCTTGGGGTGATCTCCAAACCCTTACAAACTTTCCGGGGGTAATCACAAGGGTTGATTCCTCTCCGAAAGACTCCTACCACCTAGGAGTCTCCAACCTCCAAGAGTAATAAGAACGTTGGGGAAAAGCTCAAGACTTGCTCAAATCACAAATTCCTTTGGTGCAAAGAAGGGGAAGGAGTGGATCTATCACTTGATCGGAGAACTTCTCTCAAAGGCTCCTAAATCACTTGGGGATCTAGGTTTTGATGTAGGTGAGTGAGAGAGAGAGAGTGAAGAGTGTTCTTGGCAAGCTCAAAGTGAAATGGTCAACCTATCCCGTGGAAGGGAAAAGGAATATATATATAGTGGATGTGAAAAGGTGACTGTTTGGGACACATAAGTGCACAGGATAGGTCGGACGTCCGGACAACATCGGACGTCCAGTGGTACAAATAATCCGGACGTCCGACAGTCATCGGACGTCGGGCCACTATGAATATGTGAGCTACGTACCAGTACACAGGACACGGACGTCCGAGACGGGCCGGACATCCGGAGCCCGGACGACCGGAGAGTCCAGAAATCCGTAAATACAGTTCTGTTAAAGGAACACCGGACGACCGGAGGGAGCTGATAAGTCCATTTTGCATCATGCTTTTATGTCGATATTTATTGCATTATGGGTTGTTATTTCACGTTATGTCACAATACTTATGGCTATTCTCTATTATTTTACAAGGTTTACATGAAGAGGGAGAATGTCGGCAGCTGGAATTCTGGGCTGGAAAAGGAGCAAACATTGAAGGACTATTCTGCGCAACTCCAAAAGTCCTGAAACTCCGCGGAATACCTTAAAATAAATAAAGAAAAATCGTCGCCAAAGATGAAGGCCAGGGGGCCCACACCCTGCTCACGAGGGTGGGGGGCGCCCCCCCCCCCTGGTAGCTCTCCGACGTCCATCTTCTTCCATATGAAGTCTTTCGATGAGAAAAAAATAAGAGAGAACCTTTCGGGACGAGACTTCGCCGCCACGAGGCGGAACCTTGGCGAAACCAATCTAGGGCTCCGGCA
The DNA here is from genome assembly GCA_021437245.1 of Aegilops speltoides. Classification (NCBI taxonomy): domain Eukaryota; kingdom Viridiplantae; phylum Streptophyta; class Magnoliopsida; order Poales; family Poaceae; genus Aegilops; species Aegilops speltoides. Next base: position 385,005,094 of record CM038145.1, on the reverse strand, counting down.
GAGCTGTTCTACCGGGGACAATTCCCTCCGAGAGGGGGAAATCATCACCATCGTCATCACCAATGCTCCTCTCATCGGGAGAGGGCAATCTCCATCAACATGTTCACCTGCACCATGTCATCTCCAAACCCTAGTTCATCTCTTGTATCCAATTCTTGTCTCCAAGTCCGGGATTGGTGCTAGTAGGTTGCTAGTAGTGTTGATTACTCCTTGTAGTTGATGCTAGTTGGTTTATTTGGTGGAAGATTATATGTTCAGATCCTTTATGCACAATATTACCCCTCTGATTATGAACATGAATATGCTTTGTGAGTAGTTACGTTTGTTCCTGAGGACAAGGGAGAAGTCTTGCTATTAGTAGTCATGTGAATTTGGTATTCGTTCGATATTTTGATAAGATGTATGTTGTCTAACCTCTAGTGGTGTTATGTGAACGTTGACTACATAACACTTTACCATTATTTGGGCCTAGAGGAAGGCATTGGGAAGTAATAAGTAGATGATGGGTTGCTAGAGTGATAGAAGCTTGAACCCTAGTTTATGCGTTGCTTCGTAAGGGGCTGATTTGGATCCATATGTTTCATGCTATGGTTAGGTTTACCTTAATACTTTTGTTGTAGTTGCGGATGCTTGCAATAGAGGTTAATCATAAGTGGGATGCTTGTCCAAGTAAGGGCAGTACCCAAGCACCGGTCCACCCACATATCAAATTATCAAAGTACCGAACGCGAATCATATGAGCGTGATGAAAACTAGCTTGACGATATTCCCATGTGTCCTCGGGAGCGCTTTTCCTATTATAAGAGTTTGTCCAGGCTTGTCCTTTGCTACAAAAAGGATTGGGCCACCTTGCTGCACTTTATTTACTTTTGTTACTTGTTGCTCGTTACCATTTATCTTATCACAAAATTATCTATTACCACTTATTTCAGTACTTGCAGAGAATACCTTGCTGAAAACCGCTTATCATTTCCTTCTGCTCCTCGTTGGGTTCGACACTCTTACTTATCGAAAGGACTACGATAGATCCCCTATACTTGTGGGTCGTCAAGACTCTTTTCTGGCGCCGTTGACGGGGAGTGAAGCGCCTTTGGTAGGTGGAATTTGGTAAGGAAAAATTTATTTAGTGTGCTGAAATTTTCTGTTACTTGTTACCATGGAAAGTAATTGCTTGAGGGGCTTGTTTGGGGTATCTTCACCCCGTCCAGTTGAGCCAAGAGTTGCTCCTCAACCTACTGAACCTACTGAATCTATTGAAAATGAAACTGCTTTTCAGATCCCTTCGGGTATGATGGAAAAACTGCTACCTAACACTTTCGCAGGAGATGGAACAAAGCATCCTGACGAACATCTACGCTTTGTGGATGATATTTAGGGACTATTTAAGCTTGCAGGTATACCCGATGATGCCGTTAAGAGGAAGGCTTTCCCTTTATCTTTGGAGGGAGACGCATTGACATGGTATAGGCTATGTGATGATACGAGATCGTGGAACTATAAAAGATTGAAATTGGAATTTCATCAAAAGTATTACCCTATGCATCTTGTTCATCGTGATCGCAATTATATATATAATTTTTGGCCTCGCGAAGGAGAAAGCATCGCTCAAGCTTGGGGGAGGCTTAAATCAATGTTATATTCATGCCCCAATCATGAGCTCTCAAAATTGACAATTCTCCAGAATTTTTATGCTCGGCTTTCTGATAATAATCGCACCATGCTCGATACTTCTTGTGCTGGCTCTTTTATGATGAAGTCTATTGAATTTGGATGGAATTTATTGGATAGAATTAAACACAACTCTGAAGATTGGGACCTCGACGAAGGTAAGGAGCTAGGTATGATACCTAAGTTTGATTGTGTTAAATCTTTTATGGATACCGACATTTTCCGTAAGTTTAGCACTAAATATGGACTTGACTCTGAGATAGTGGCTTCTTTCTGTGAATCTTTGCTACTTTTGTTGATCTCCCCAAGGAGAAGTGGTTTAAATATCATCCTCCCATAGAAGTAAAAGTAGCTGCACCTATTAAAGTTGAAGAAAAGATTGTCACTTATAATGATCCTATTGTTCCTACTTCTTATGTTGAGAAACCTCCTTTCCCTGTTAGAATGAAGGATCATGCTAAAGCTCCAACTGTTGTTCGTAAAAGCAATACTAGGACTTATACACCTCCTGAGCAAGTCAAAGTAGAACCCAATATTGCTATTGTTAAAGATCTCTTGTCTGATAATATTGATGGGCATGTTATTCAATTCACTGGTGAAACTGCTAGAATTGCTAAACCCTGTGATAGAGATAAACATAGACCTGTGGTAGGCGTGCCTGTTATTTCTGTTAAAATAGGAGATCATTGTTATCATGGTTTGTGTGATATGGGTGGTAGTGCTAGTGTTATACCCATTGACCTATACAAAGAAATTATGCATGATATTGCACCTGCTGAGTTAGAAGATATTGATGTTACAATTAAACTTGCCAATAGAGATACTATATCTCCAATGAGAATTGTTAGAGATGTTGAAGTCTTGTGTGGGAAAACCAAATATCCCGCTGATTTTTTTGTTCTTCGTTCTCCACAAGATAGCTTTTGTCCCATTATATTTGGTAGACCCTTCTTGCGTATCGTTAATGCTAAGATAGATTGCAAAAAGAATGTTGTTACTGTTGGCTTGGATGATATGGTTCATGAGTTTAATTTTTCTAAATTTAGTAAACAACATCTTGAGGAAGAATTTCCTAGTAATGATGAAATTATTGGTCTTGCTTCTATTGCTGTACCTCCTAGTGATCCTTTAGAACACTATTTGCTAGACCATGAAAATGATATGTTCATGAATGAAAGAAGGGAAATAGATGAAGTATTCTTTAAACAAGAACCTATTCTGCAACACAATTTGCCTGTTGAAATCCTAGGGGATCCTCCTCCACCCAAGTGTGATCCCGTATTTGAACTTAAACCGTTGCCTGATAATCTTAAATATGCTTATCTTGATGAAAAGAAAATATATCCTGTTATTATTAGCGCTAACCTTTCAGAGCATGAAGAAGAAAGATTATTGAAAACTCTGAATAAGCATCATGCCGCTATTGGATACACTCCAGATGATCTTAAGGGCATCGGTCCCACTCTATGTCAACATAAAATAAATTTGGAAGCTGATGCCAAACCAGTTTGTGATCCTCAACGTCGTTTGAATCCTAAAATGAAAGAAGTGGTAAGAAAAGAAATACTCAAGCTTCTAGAGGCAGGTATAATTTATCCCGTCGCTGATAGTTAGTGGGTAAGTCCTGTCCATTGTGTCCCTAAGAAGGGAGGTATTATTGTTATCCCTAATGATAAAGATGAATTGATTCCGCAAAGAATTATCACAGGTTATAGGATGGTAATAGATTTCCGCAAATTAAATAAGGCTACTAAGAAAGATCATTACCCCTTACCTTTTATTGATCAAATGCTAGAAAGACTATGCAAACATACACATTATTGCTTTCTAGATGGTTATTCTGGTTTTTCTCAAATACCTGTGTCGGCTAAAGATCAATCAAAGACTACGTTTACATGCCCTTTTGGTACTTTTTCTTATAGACATATGCCTTTTGGTTTATGTAATGCACCTGCTACCTTTCAAAGATGCATGATGGCTATATTCTCTGACTTCTGTGAGAAAATTTGTGAGGTTTTCATGGACGACTTTTCCATCTATGGTTCCTCTTTTGATGATTGCTTGAGCAATCTTGCTCGAGTTTTGCAGAGATGTGAAGAAACTAATCTTGTCTTGAATTGGGAAAAGTGCCACTTTATGGTTAATGAAGGTATTATCTTGGGGCACAAAGTTTCTGAAAGGGGTATTGAAGTTGATAAAGCCAAGGTTGATGCTATTGAAAAGATGCCATGTCCCAAGGACATCAAAGGTATAAGAAGTTTCCTTGGTCACGCCGGATTTTATAGGAGGTTCATCAAGGACTTCTCAAAAATCTCTCGGCCTCTGACTAATTTATTGCAAAAAGATGTACCATTTGTCTTTGATGATGATTGTGTAGAAGCATTTGAAATACTTAAGAAAGCATTAGTCTCTGCACCTGTTGTTCAGCCACCTGATTGGAATTTACCCTTTGAATGTGTGATGCTAGTGATTATACTGTAGGTGCTATTCTAGGGCAAAGAGTTGATAAGAAATTGAATGTTATCCATTATGCTAGTAAGACTCTAGACAATGCTCAAAGAAATTATGCTACTACCGAAAAGGAACTTTTAGCGGTTGTATTTGCTTGTGATAAATTCAGACCCTATATTGTTGATTCTAGAGTAACTATTCATACAGATCATGCTTCTATTAAATATCTTATGGAAAAGAAAGATGCAAAACCTAGACTCATTAGATGGGTTCTCTTACTTCAAGAATTTGATTTACATATTGTTGATAGAAAAGGAGCTGAGAACCCTGTGGAAGACAACTTGTCTAGGCTAGAGAATGTTCTTGATGACCCACTACCTATTGATGATAGCTTTCCTCATGAGCAATTAAATGTTATAAGTACTTCTCGTAGCACTCCTTGGTATGCTGATTATGCTAATTATATTGTTGCTAAATTCATACCTCCTAGCTTCACATACCAACAAAAGAAAAAGTTTTTCTATGACTTGCGACATTACTTTTGGGATGACCCACATCTTTATTAAGAAGGAGTAGATGGTGTTATTAGAAGTTGTGTACCTGAGCATGAACAGGAACAGATCCTACGCAAGTGTCACTCCGAAGCTTACAGAGGACATCACGGTGGAGATAGAACTGCACATAAGGTACTGCAATCTGGGTTTTATTGGCCTACTCTCTTCAAGGATGCCCATAAGTTTGTTTTGTCTTGTGATGAATGTCAAAGAATTGGTAATATCAGTAGACGTCAAGAAATGCCTATGAATTATTCACTTGTTATTGAGCCATTTGATGTTTGGGGCTTTGATTATATGGGACCTTTTCCTGCCTCTAATGGTTACACTCATATTCTAGTTGTTGTTGATTATGTTACTAAGTGGGTAGAAGCTATTCCAACTAGTAGTGCTGATCATAACACTTCTATTAAAATGCTTAAGGAAGTTATTTTTCCGAGGTTTGGAGTCCCTAGATACTTAATGACTGATGGCGGTTCACACTTTATTCATGGTGCTTTCCGTAAGATGCTTGCTAAATACGACGTTAATCATAGAATTGCATCTCCATATCACCCGCAGTCTAGTGGTCAGGTAGAATTGAGCAATAGAGAGCTCAAATTAATTTTGCAAAAGACCGTCAATAGGTCTAGAAAGAATTGGTCCAAAAAACTGAATGATGCATTATGGGCCTATAGAACTGCATATAAAAATCCTATGGGTATGCCTCCGTATAAAATGGTTTATGGAAAAGCATGTCATTTACCTCTCAAACTAGAACATAAGGCATATTGGGCTATTAAGGAGCTCAACTATGATTTCAAACTTGCCGGTGAGAAGAGGTTATTTGATATTAGCTCACTTGATGAATGGAGAACCCAAGCTTATGAAGATGCCAAGTTGTTTAAAGAAAAGGTTAAAAGATGGCATGACAAAAGGACACAAAAGCGTGAGTTTAATGTAGGTGATTATGTATTGCTATACAACTCTTGTTTAAGATTTTTTGCAGGAAAACTTCTCTCCAAATGGGAAGGTCCTTACGTTATCGAGGAGGTCTATCGTTCCGGTGCCATAAAATCAACAACTTCACAGCACAAATCCAAGGTGGTAAACGGTCAAAGGATCAAACACTATATTTCGTAATCCCATAAATGTTGAAACTAATATTATTGAAACTGTAACCCGGAGGAATACATAAGGACACTTTCCGAACGCGTTCAGACTCAAAAGGAATAGGTATGTGGTACGGTAAGTAAACCGACTCCAAAACAATTTTTAAGGCAATATTTCTCCGTTTTGGAATATTTAGAAAAATAGAAAAATAAGTAGCAGTCCGGGGAGGACACGAGGCCTCCACGAGGGTGGAGGGCGCGCCCTACCTCCCTGGGCGCGCCCCCTACCTCGTGAGCACCTCGTGTGCCGTCCGGACTCCGTTTCCTTGCACGATACGTATTTTGGTCGGTAAAAATTCATTATATATACTCCCGAAGGTTTTGACTCTCGTATCACACAAATATCCTCTGTTTTTGTTTTGAGTTGTTGCTGCTGCAGATTAGGGCAAGATGTATTCTCAAGATTCGGAGGGAGAGAGCTACATGGCTGATTATATTGCAAATCCAAAAGTATATGGGGATGCGGAGCATTATGGCTGGACCACGGAGGAAGAAGAAGACTACGATCCCAAGAGGAAGGAGGAAACGAGCTCCGACGAAGAGGACTATCCCCTACCTCAACCTGGACAGCAAGGCAGCACTATGCAAAAAGATAATGAAACTTGAGCTCGAGAATGAGGATCTAAGGGAGGAAAATTTTAGCCTCAGACGCAAGCTGGAGAAGAACAATGCAACACCTCCATCACCTCCGAGGAAATAATCACATGGGTATGGGCACTCCCCTCGGCAACTGCCAAGCTTGGGGAGGTGACCTGGTATCGTATCACCATCACAACTCCTATCTTTACCGTTTTTCTTAGTTCGATCCTATTAGTAGTATCTTGATTTAGTAGAATAAAGTCATGTCATGATCTAGTTTTGAGTTTTGCTTTATGATCCTTCTTTGTAATCGAGTCCGTGAGCTATATAATAAAGATTAGTGTTGAGTCAAGGGCTTGAGTATTTTGCCATGATCTTGGGTGATTAGAAGAAAAAGAATAAAAAGAATCAAGAGTTCATATTGATCTTATTAAAGGTAATGACTTCACATAGAAAGAGTATGATGATTTAAAGTTGTTGGGAGTTGGCAAATATAGCTTTGGTCATCATTGCAATTAATAGGAAGTAATAAGGAAAGAGAGGTTTCACATATAGATATATTATCATTGACATCTCTTATGATTGGGAGCACTCATTAAAATATGACATGCTAAAGAGTTGATGTTGGACAAGGAAGACAACATAATGAGTTATGTTCTCTTACATCTGAGATAAAGTATGTTGTCATGGTTCCTCTACCGTGTTGAGTTTGCATTTCCCCCTCATGCTAGCCAATCTTCAACACTAAGTAGAAATACTACTTGTGCTTCCAAATACCCTTAAACCAGTTTTGCCATGAGAGTCCACCATATCTACCTATGGATTGAGTAAGATCCTTCAAGTAAGTTGTCATCGGTGCAAGCAATAAAAATTACTCTCTAAATATGCATGACTTATTAGTGCAGAGAAATAAGCTTTGTACGAACTTGTTGTGGACGCAATAAAAGCGACGGACTGCATAATAAAGGTTCACATGCAAGGGGCAATATAAAGTGACGTTCTTTTGCATTAAGATTTTGTGCATCAACCCTAAATGCGCATGACAACCTCTGCTTCCCTCTGTGAAGGGCCTATATTTTATTATTATCCTCTACCTTATGCAAGAGTCATGGTGATCTTCACCCTTCCTTTTTCATTTTATCCTTTGGCAAGCTCAGCATGTTGGAAAGAACATGATATATATATATATCTAATTGGATGTGGGGGAGCGTGAATTATTATCGACATTACCCTTGAGGTAAAAAGTTGTGGCGCAAAACTATAAGCCCCTATCTTTCTTTGTGTCCGATTAAAACTCCGTAACCACAAGTATCGCGTGAGTGTTAGCAGTTATGAAGGACTAAGTGATAGTTGAGTATGTGGACTTGCTTTTAAACTCTGACATAGACTCTTTCCGATGTTATGATAAATTGCAATTGCTTCAATGACTGAGATTATAATTGTTGGTGCCCAATAAAGTTTCTGATTCATATTTTGGCTTTGTGAAAAGATCATCACTAGAACATAAGTAATCATATGACAAAGTTTTTATATGTTTCTGTTTTGAAGTAATCATGATGCCTTCATGTCCGTATTTTATTTTATCGACGCCTCTACCTCTAAACATGAGGACATATTTATTGTTATCGTCTTTTTGCTTGAGGACAAGCGAGGTCTAAGCTTGGGGGAGTTGATACGTCCATTTTGCATCATGCTTTTATGTCGATATTTATTGCATTATGGGTTGTTATTTCACGTTATGTCACAATACTTAAGGCTATTCTCCCTTATTTTACAAGGTTTACATGAAGAGGGAGAATGCCAGCAGCTGGAATTCTGGGCTGGAAAAGGAGCACATATTGAAGAACTATTCTGCGCAACTCCAAAAGTCCTGAAACTCCATGGAAAAATACCTTAAAATAAATAAAGAAAAATCATCGCCAAAGATGAAGGCCAGGGGGCCCACACCCTGCTCCCGAGGGTGGGGGACGCCCCCCTGGGCGCGCCCCCCACCTCGTGGGCCCCCTGGTGGCTTTCCGACGTCCATCTTCTCCCATATGAAGTCTTTCGATGAGAAAAAAATAAGAGAGAACCTTTCGGGACGAGACTCTGCCGCCACGAGGCGGAACCTTGGCGGAACCAATCTAGGGCTCCGGCAGAGCTGTTCTGCCGGGGACAATTCCCTCCAGGAGGGGGGAATCATCACCATCGTCATCACCAACGCTCCTCTCATCGGGAGAGGGCAATCTCCATCAACATCTTCACCAGCACCATCTCATCTCCAAACCCTAGTTCATCTCTTGTATCCAATTCTTGTCTCCAAGTCCGAGATTGGTGCTAGTAGGTTGCTAGTAGTGTTGATTACTCCTTGTAGTTGATGCTAGTTGGTTTATTTGGTGAAAGATTATATGTTCAGATCCTTTATGCACAATATTACCCCTCTGATTATGAACATCAATATGCTTTGTGAGTAGTTACGTTTGTTCTTGAGGACAAGGGAGAAGTCTTGCTATTAGTAGTCATGTGAATTTGGTATTCGTTCGATATTTTGATAAGATGTATGTTGTCTAACCTCAAGTGGTGTTATGTGAACGTCGACTACATAACACTTTACCATTATTTGGGCCTAGAGGAAGGCATTGGGAAGTAATAAGTAGATGATGGGTTGCTAGAGTGACAGAAGCTTAAACCCTAGTTTATGCGTTGCTTCGTAAGGGGCTGATTTGGATCCATATGTTTCATGCTATGGTTAGGTTTACCTTAATACTTTTGTTGTAGTTGCGGATGCTTGCAATAGAGGTTAATCATAAGTGGGATGCTTGTCCAAGTAAGGGCGGTACCCAAGCACCAGTCCACCCACATATCAAATTATCAAAGTACCGAACGCGAATCATATGAGCGTGATGAAAACTAGCTTGACGATATTCCCATGTGTCCTCGGGAGCGCTTTTCCTATTATAAGAGTTTGTCCAGGCTTGTCCTTTGCTACAAAAAGGATTGGGCCACCTTGGTGCACTTTATTTACTTTTGTTACTTGTTGCTTGTTACCATTTATCTTAGCACAAAACTATCTGTTACCACTTATTTCAGTACTTGCAGAGAATACCTTGCTGAAAACCGGTTATCATTTCCTTCTGCTCCTCGTTGGGTTCGACACTCTTACTTATCGAAAGGACTACGATAGATCCCCTATACTTGTGGGTCATCAGGAGCCGGACGTCCGGACATCTGAGAGAGACCGGACGTCCGTAGAGCACCGGACGTCCGGAGACAAAAAAATAGGAGTTGTGTATTTGGAGCAAGTCTTTCACTAGATCCAACGATCCCCTCTTAATAGTGCGGGATCCCTATACTCAAGAACAAACCATAAATGAAGTCCATGTCTTGTTTCTTCATTCTTGAGTTATACGCTTTTTGTCCCTAGTGATGATCCATACACACGGTCTTTGGGACATAATCCTGAGATATACTTGATAAACATGATTAGGCCCTAACGTACATGTTGTCATCAACATCAAAATCAAAATATGATTAAGGGCATGATTGCACTTTCAGGAGGAACCGCAGATTAGGCCCCTGAATCATCCACTTTTTGAAGTCACCAGAGATGTCCACATGCCGAAGTGTCAGCTCCTCGAGCAGCGGTGAGGTTGCAATTGCAATGATCTCCTCTAGTTGGTACTGGCCATTTTCCAGCAGGTCGACCCTACGCAGACTAATGTTCCTCAGCTCCGGCAAACCTTTGAATCCCCGGGTAGCAGCGGGATGGCGCAGTACGAGAGATGGAGGGAGGTGAGCCGGCCGCAGGTGAAGACAGAGGAGGGGAGGGTCAGGGAACCGGAGATGTCGAGGATCTCAACGGCCTGGCGGGAGAGGACGAGGAGCCAGTCATGGATGCGGCTGGACTCGTCGATGAAGGCGCGGAAGAGCCAGACGCGGCCGGGGCAGCGAAGAAGGATGCTGTCGATGGCCCTCTCGTGCTCGAGGCCGTCCTCGAAGTCGAGAACCAACCATGCAAGAGCCTCCCATTGGCGTTGCCACGCGCGGGAGAGCGCCGATGTGCGGACGGCGTCACGGGGGCCGACGCGGCTGAGGATGTCATCGAGGACGTCCGTTGGCAGGGAGATCAGGGAGTCCGCCTCCGCCACGGCAAACTCAGTCGCCGGATGCGGCCTGTAGGAGCGGCGCGGCGGCGGCATTGCTCCGGTGACCGACATTGGGGGAGCTGCATGCGCCTGGGAGAGCGGGGGCAAAATCAAGGACCAGAGGCGCTCGGCAGTGAGTTAATTGCTGGAAACCATCACATTTGTGGCTAGGATACTCCAAAACTACCGCTTTAGTCAAAAATCACGAAAGACCGCCACTTCTGCCCCAAGTGGATAACAAATCGCACTAATTCGAAATTGAGCGCGTCTAACAGCAAACCTGACGGGTGGGACCGTTGGTGTGGCAAAGACTAATCCTAGTCGATCTTTGACCAGCTGAGGTGGACGGGGGTCCCACCTGTCAGCTCTCCTCTCCTTCTCTTGTCTCCTCTCCTCCTTCCTTCCAACAGGAGCCGTGGAGGAATAGCAGCGGTGGCTGGCCCTGCTAGCTCCGACGAGGCCGAACCCCCGCGCCCCAGCATGCTCCGGCGTGACCGAGCCCCCTCTCCCCCACCCCCCACCCCTCCCATGCCCGCTCCGGTGAGGCCGAACCTCGCGTGCCCGTGCCCCCGCCGCTTCATGAGGCCAAGCCCTGCGTGCCTGCGTTCTTCCTCCTGCGGCGAGGCCGAGCCCCAGACGCGACGCTGCCTGCCAGCTCCGGCGAGGCCGAGCCCCCGCGCGCCCGCTCCATCAAGGTCGAGGCATAGCCCGCCCGCCCTCCCTGACATGTGTGTCGGGTGGTCAGTCACCGCGACGACGCCTTGCGGCGTGGATCCGGCAGCTGGTGCCGGCGGGAGCTTGTAGGCCGACGCCGGAGGAAGGTCGAGCGCAAGGGAGGCGACACTTCAAGCGTGGGGGAGGCTGGCAGGCGCGGGGTGGGCTTGATCCTCGCGTCGAGATCCGGGCACTCAGCCACGGGATGAGGCGGGCGCGGGACGGGGCTTGCCGAAGAGGCAAGCGCGAAGCGGCGACGCTTGCCGGAGGTCACCCCTCCTTCAGCTCGGCCTCAGCCGTTGGTGGAGCTGGTTAGAAGGGGAGGGAGTGAGTAATTTGAGGAAGGAGGTGTGAGGCGGACAAGTGAGATCCCCGTCCACCTCAGCAGTCGAACTTTGACTAGGGCTAGTCTTCGCCACATCAGCCCAGACTGATGGGTCCCACCTGTCAGTTTTGCTGTTAGACACGACTCAATATTAAATCAGTGCGATTTGTTATCCACTTGGCGCAGAAGTGGTGGTCTTTTGTGATTTTCGGCAAAAGCGGTAGTTTTGGAGTACCCTAGCCACAAATGTGGTGGTTTTGAGCAATTAACTCCTCGGCAGGGCTATATGTCTCTGGTACCGATTCCTAATAGGAATCGCTCAAGGACGACGACTAGCGGGCCGGCCCATTAGCACGGTTGCTCGCTGTATGCTGTAGGTTTGCTCCAGTGTCGGTTTTTTTTTCGTTTTCGTTTTCTTTTGTTTTTTCACCGGGTTTTTCTGTATTTATTTTTTATTCATTTACTCTGGGGTTCTTTGTTTCCTTATTGATTTTTGTGGTTTCTTTCTTTGTACTATGGTTTTCTTTGTTTCCCTCTTTTTTTGCTTTACTTTTTGATTCTTTGTCGGATTTTATCCTTATTATTTTGTTCAACACATATCTACTTTTTTCTCAATACACCATGTACATTAGAGCACACCAGAAAAACAATTCTGACACACGTTGTCCATTTTTCAAATACATGTTGCACATTTTTAAAAAACTTTTTTAAACACTTTTCCAAATACACGGTAACATCTTCCAAGTACACTTTTGAACATTTCTTAATGACAATAATTGTATTTTAAAACAACACAAACATTTTTTCCAATTGTATGAACATTTTTAAAATTTTCGTGTCTATTTTTTTAAAAAAACATGATTATTTTAAAATAAATATCATGTACATTTTTTGTCGAAACAATTTTTTTTTACATTTTGTACACATTTTATTTTCAAAATTTTTCATACATTTGCTTGAAACACGGCAACATTTTTTCGTTGGCACAAACATTGTTTTGAAAGTCCATCAACATTCTATTTAAACTGTGGTAACAATTTTTTATACTATGTTATTTTTTTAAAATTGTGGTTTTAAATTAATTAATTAATTTTTTAAAAACATATATGCATTTAAAACATAAAAAATTCCCACAACTCCATCGTGAGTAACAACGCCCCCGGCTTGCCCGGAGGCGGCGGGAGAGGCTGGGGGAGGGGGACGACCGACAACGCCAATTATGATGGAAAAATGTTTGATCGTCTATTCATGTCGTACTCTAAATATGCTCTTAGCATGAGGAAGGATTTCAGATATCCGCATTAGAGTCCATGAAGGGCCTGCAAGCAGAACCGATGTCTTTTGTTGCAAGATGGATGGATACTTCTTTCAGGCGTGAGTATTGAACGAAAAAGCAGCTACCACATTCCAACCAACCCCTGAAGCATCAATCCTCTTCTTTCTTCAAACATTTTCACTGGGGCATTTCTTCGAGCAGTTTGTATGCGTGGTCGTCGCCAGCGCCGGCGGTGGGCAAGCTGGCCCCTGACTGAGCTATCCTCCGCGCGGCTGGCCGAGCTAGCCATGGTTGCCGCCGCGCGAGCTTTCATGCCTCGGCCACACAGCTCTCACCTTGCCCCGGCCCGTACTGCCGATATAAACGAACAACTTTACCGAAACGTTGACATTCCACGAAGGAACGGAAATCATCACTCTGCTGTGATGTCCCTTTGATTAGTTGATCCTTGTGTAGGATCATATCAGTGGATTGTTATTTTCGGCTGAATCGAGCGGTGGGAATTTTAGTAGTATGCTTCTGCCCCTTTGAACTTGTGCACATTTGTAGGTCTAAGGAATTTGCTTTTGCTGATTACTACACAGGGAATATTTCTCTAGATTGGGGCGTGAACCATCCAGAGGTGCAGGTGCAGCCGTGCAAGAAGATGCCAGGGACAGGTAACTATGAGCAGTTATGCTGCACCGGTGCTCAAGTGACACACAGAGAATGCAAAAAAAAAAATCCAGGTAAGAAATTATGAGCTGTTGAACACCGGTGCATAAATGTTTTTTTTAGAGATGAGTCATAAACCCCTTGGTCCATACAGTTGGCTCCCTTGACACCATTGTCACGCACGTAATGCGTACGCGCGCGAATTATTCTTGGGTTGGTTCCCTTCCCTCATCAACGGTAGTACGCAGCATTCTGTTTGTACGAAAAAAGATAATGATCCTTGGTGAAGCCAAGCCAAGCCACCTAGCTAGGGCGTCGTCCAGGCCAACAACCACGAGGACGAGGTAAGGTGAGACATCATTGCTCACACACCTCACCAGTAAGGGCATCGCATCGCATCACCAAGGGTGAGAGGAAGAAGAAACCCAGCAGCAGCCTCTTTCCGTCCAACCCTGCTCGTACCACAGCCAGTAATGGGGTCGGTGCGGCCTGCACTGCGCGGCAGCCGGCAGCAGGTATGGTAATGGACTAATGGTGGTTGCTTGCACGTATCCGGGATCGCTAATGCATGGTAGCTTTCAGAAAGGGTGGCAAGGAGATGAAGAGAATTCCCACCATCAACTCCAGATGCTAAACTTTTCTGTGCTAAAACACGCCATATGCATATGGTAGGTGTCTGCACATACACAACGGCAAGATCGACCCATGGTTGTTCAACCCGTCGTCGATCGGCCTCAGTTTACTACTGCCACTGGTTTGGACGACCAGCTTAGGCTTAGTTTATTAGGATGATGGATCAGTTTTTTTTTTTTTTGATTTTTTTTGAACGGGGTGATGGATCAGATCGATCATCGATGCTCTCTACTCACGTGGAAAAATAATACTATTCAGTACTAGTACTGCCGCCTGCTTCAAGCAAACTATCTGACGCTGCATGTGCCATCATTTTTAAATTTTTAAATTTAAGTCGCCACGAGATACCCCAAGTGGCAGCACACCCCGAGACCTGCGTCCGGGCTCACCGGGATCGTCTCTGGGTCACACGTTCTTCCGTTCGTTAAACGTTATCGGCGCAGATAATTTCAATAGTTTCCTGTGCCTCCCCAGCCAGACAACCACCATCATGGCACTCCATCGCCACCTAATGCTGGATTGGATCGGAAGCAACGAGTGTAACAGCCTGCCCAGCCCCGTAACCGCACGCTCACGCGCGCCATGATACGCCTCTCCTGATAGCAATCATGTACTACCTCGTGATGGATGTTGCAGCTAACGCAGGCCGAATGATGGCGCCACGGTCCAGCCGCATGTAGTAGTTTTCGGGAACGTGTACGAGGGGTGGTATATGGATGAAACGGCTGGAAATCAAATACAGTACAAAATACATCATGAAGGAATGTCTCTTTGTTACCGTACACTCTTTTTTCTAGAAAAAGTGTACACAGTTTCTTTGGCATCGCCTGCTCTGCAACTTTTTTTTTTGAAACAAGGCAAAAGACTTGCCAATTTCATTAATTAAGAAGAAGGTTTAGACAAAAGCCGCAAAGCGGCAAAATATAATACTACTCTCGCGACATTATTGCACTCATGTTGCGAAAATAGTGGTCGGTGAAGCCGTGTTGCGAAAAACTCTTGCGTTTCGCTCCTTCCAAATTTCCCGCATGACAAGCATCAGAACAGAGCCAATTGCTTTCTTGATATGCCCTCCCATGTTGATAGTCTTCAGCCACCAATCTTGAACCGTGTCATTGTGGAGCCAAGTCAGCGGTGAAGAATTTGCATTCCGGGGGAGCCCAATTCCTCCAGATTATGGGAGAGGCTGAGCTGAGAGCTTGGCCCTCGAACTGCGCCGTGTACGCCGTAGCCGCCGAATAGTCGCCACTGGAAGTGAATTTCCAAGATATAGTGTCCTTCCTATCATGATTGAGAGCAACACTGAAAGTGCGTTATATCGACTAGAGGGGGGGTGAATAGGCGATTTTTATGAATTCTTCACTGAGGAATTTGCCGGTGAGGAAATTCCTTTAGCGAAGAACTACTAGCAGCAGAATAAGTACTCAGAAGTAAGCATAACAGAATACAAGCATGGTCATCATGATGAAATGAAGACTAGCACAGAGTACAGAAAGCGTAATCACAGGATAACACAAGATGAAGACAAACAAAGTGAAGAAATTGAACTGAGGAAATTGAGAAAGTCTTCAGTCAAAGTCTTCAAACACAGATATGAACAACACTCAACACAGTAATGAGGAAATGGAAGGGTTGAGGAAATAGAACCAGTTAGGTTGGTGAAGACAATGATTTGGTAGACCAGTTCCAACTGTTGTCTCAGTTGTATGTCTGGTTGGAGCGGCTGAGTATTTAAACTCGAGTACACGCAGTCCCGGACACCCAGTCACTAAGCACGCAGCTCAGGACACCCAGTCCTCACCGTATTCTCCTTGAACTAAGGCCACGCAGACCTCGTCCAATCACTCGTGGTAAGTCTTCAGGCGACTTCCAAACCTTCACAGACTTGGTCACTCGGCGATCCACAATTCCTCTTGAATGCTCTAGACCATGACGCCTAACCGTCTGGAAGAAGCACAGTCTTCAAAGGTAACAAGCGTCGGATCCACGCAGGATCAATTTCTTCAGTGATGCTCAATCACTTTGGGTTTGTAGGGGTTTGGTTTTGGGTTTTCCTCACTTGATGATTTTCACTCAAAGTCCTCGGAGGATGGGTTGCTCTCAAATGACAAGTGTCAAGTTCTCTCGGAGCAGCCAACCAGCTAGTGGTTGTAGGGGGCGGTTATTTAAAGCCTAGGGAGCAGCCCGACATGATAAGACATAAATGCTCTTCAATGATATGACCGTTTAGGTGGATAGGACATTTTGGGACAGTGGCGCCAAGAAGACAAAGAACGGTCGGAAATTTGACTCTCAAATTCCTCGGGGCTATCATGTTCCTCATCGTAGGTAATTCAGACTGGCGAATTCCTAACTCCTCAATCATAACAAATTCATCAACGACGGAAGAACTTCGCTCTCTATCATCAAGAAAGTGACCGAACTGTATGAGATTTCCAAAGGCTTCACTCGAAGGGATTAGTAGGTATAGGATTTTGAGTTGAGCATCACATGGAAATTTTTCCTTAGTATTTCCTCGACCCCCCTTAATAGTACGGTGTTTCCTATGACTCAAGAAAGAGAAAATGAAACTACGAAAACAAAAGTCTTCACGCTTCATGTTTCTCAAATGAATACCAAGTCTTCAGGGTCACACCAATTTCTTCACTTTCAAAGTCTTCAGAAAGTCTTCAGAATATCAAAGTCTTCACTCAAGAACTTCATTTTAGGGTCGACTTTCTCTGTAAATATCAAACTCCTCATAGACTTATAGACCTGTGTACACTCATAAACGCATTAGTCCCTTAACCTATAAGTCTTCAATACACCAAAATCACTAAGGGGCACTAGATGCACTTACAATCTCCCCCTTTTTGGTGATTGATGACAACATAGGTTAAGTTTTCAACGGGGATAAACATATGAAGTGTAAATACTGATATTGAGGAATTTGATTGCAAGATATAGAAGAACTCCCCCTGAAGATGTGCATAGTGAGGAATTTGCTTTTGAGGCAATGCACATTTGAAGAGTTGAATCATGGAGATCTCCCCCTATATTTTGTAATTCATACACGCGTTTGATATATAATATGAAGAATTTGAAATGCATGATGAAATATGGTGCCTGATGTAATTCAGCATTCGTGCAATAATATTAACGAGGGATAAGCATGCAGAATAGCACATCAAAAGTATCAGAGCACAGTGCATCAAAAGTATCAGAGCACCATCCAAAAGTATCAGAGCACCATCGGGTTTAAGATTACAACTCGATCCAATAAAAGTTTCGGAAGAACGAGAGTTGTAACTTCGAAAAAAAACACCCTTTATATAGACCCGCTTGAAGACTAACTCAGATTTCTCCCCCTTTGTCATCAATTGACCAAAAGGATTGAAACTGAGGACTAACGCCCCTGAAGAATTTCAAGTCAATGGAGGAGCGCCAGCGTTGTCGGGGTTGTTTGTTGTAGCAGGGCCTGCCGCAGTGTCGTCCAAATCTTCATATTCATCAGTGTCACACGATGAAGAATAAGAGCTGGCCACCAGTGGAGGAACTTTGACCCTCTTAAATTTCTTCGGAGGAGGTGCAGACCAGTCAAATTCTTCCTTGAGACCCATAGTCTTCGCTTCAATAGCTATAGACATGAGTGAGGACAGCCAGTGCGGTTGAAGGTTTCATGAAGGTAGTATTGGTTCTTCTTCACTGCATTGTGTGTTGAGGTCATATTGTGAAGAATGGCACCAAACTGACGCTTTACCCATTTGTGATTGCGATCAACCTTCTGATGAAAATTGGGAGTAACTCACGGTCAGTCATAACCCTGGGTGTTGTGGCTTGAGGATTTTGCTTGGCTGAGGTATTTGCGGCAGAGTCATGTGTGGCAGAGTCGTCATTGGTAGAGTAAGATGTAGCCAGGCGAAATTGACCATCCAATGGACGAATGCCTTCATCGATTACAGCAGCTGCCTTGCCTTTATCATCAGATGATGAAACTGTCCGTTTGAGGACTTCAATGGGAGGCAAGTAGCTACCGTGGTTCAGAGTGTCAGCTTTGTAATTCAGTGAAGATCTTGCCCTGATGAATCTCATAATCCAAGGCGCATAGGGCTTCAGTTCGAATGGTGACATAGCAACATTTGCCAGAGTCCTCATGCAGAAAT
Source organism: Aegilops speltoides (assembly GCA_021437245.1). NCBI lineage: Eukaryota > Viridiplantae > Streptophyta > Magnoliopsida > Poales > Poaceae > Aegilops > Aegilops speltoides. Next base: position 384,986,823 of record CM038145.1, on the reverse strand, counting down.
CATGAAAGTTGACGGGAACGCCATGAATGATATTGAAAAGCATATTCTTCATGATGCCAACGACTTCTTCATCATTTGAGTCATGGCCTTTGATAGGACTCATTGTCTTCGTCAGAATTCGATAGACAGTCCGAGGCACATAGAGTAATTCCTTGACGAGGAATTTGGTTCTTGGGGCCTGCCCTGGCTTCAACGGCTTCATGAGCACTTGCATATAGTGATTTGTCAGTTCAGAGTCATTGTAGATGCAACGTGCACTGTCATGGGGAGGATCGAGAGGAAGGCACGAAGCAATTCAGTTGCCGGTGCCTTGTAGTGAGTGTTTTCGGTCATGCAATCCAACACCCATGAGTTGACATCTTCAACGTCTCCGGTGATATGCAGTGTAGCGTAGAACTGAAGAATGAGTTCTTCATTCCAATCACGTATGTCGGTCAGAAATTGAGTAATCTGCATTGTGAATAACACCGAGGACCTGCTCAAGCATGGCGTAGATTCCATATCCACGTGAGGAATATGTTCATGATCGAAGATTTTGTCTTTGTCAAACAGCACTAAGGAATAGAAGTTGGCTTGACTAGCAGTCCGTAAACGCCTCTTCCTTATGCGGCAGAGTCATAGGGGTTGTAGTCGATGAAGAATACATGCTCGAAAAGAAGTCTTCACCTTGAACTTCGCTTGCTTGAGAACGGATTCTTTGGCTTTGGCAGAGGGGTGTCAGTGAGTTGCAGTACCACCTCAGGAATCGCGAGCTCAGGTTCTTCAGGCTGAGGAATTTCTGGTTCCTCTTCTTGTGTAACCTGAGGATCAGCAATAGCAGGTTCTTCAGCACTAGTGGCTGGAATTTCTTCATGAACAGAGGGAGTGGGTTGAGTTTCTTCAGAGCCCATTTGAACTGTTGTTATCGGGGACTGAGGAATCTATTGGATAGGTGTGAATAAAGGAGTATTGGGTTGCTAACTTTCCCAAAAGTCATCATTCATCACAGGTGTGGTGCATCCTATATCCACATCTTCATCTTCAATTTCCTCAACACCAGCCTCTTCAGCTGTGAACTGAGACATAGGTGAGGAAATGACTGTCGTTGAAGGGATTGCGTCCACTTCAATTTCTTCATCAATCTGCTCTGACGAAGCAGCAGAATGATTTTCTTCATCAGATCCGCTTGGGATCTTATAGTCTTCTCCATAAGGAACAATTTCCTTTGATGACATGGAGGAAATTGGAATGACATCAATTGGATTTTCAAATGAGCTGGTCATTGGCTTCATTTTCTTTGCAGCCGAAGAATTTGACGCAGCTGATGCCTTCCTTTTATTCACTGCAGCTCGCTCTGCAGCCTTGGTTTTCTTCACATCAAAGGCAGATGGAAGAATTGGAGTTGGTGTAGGCGCGGGAGGAGCTGAGGAATCTGGTTGATTTTCTTCAGGCGCAACTGATGCAGTTGCCCTAATCTCTTCAGTTTCTTGCCAATCCGCATAGTAGGCATCAAAGTCTTTGTTGAGGGCTTGAATTTCAGACTGAGCCTTGAGAAGTTCCTCAGGTGTCATTCTGACAACATTTTTATTCAAGAGCTTCTCCTTTCTGTATTGAGCTTTCTTGATCTCTCTTGCTTTTTCAAACTTCCATTTCTCTTGAGTGATGAAATGGGTCATCATGTGACTTTGACCAGGAGTCAGAGGAAAATCAGGCATTGGGGTGTTTGGATCCTTGTGCCAGAGATCAATGTAATCGAGGATTTTCCTTGGATCCAAAAGCAGAGGCACAGTTGTGCCTTTGGCTCTAGAGGCCTTCACTTGCCTGTCTCTGATGATTTCTGCAAGTTCATCATCAGAAGCTTCATCATCAAAGGGCACATGAAACGCGACATGTTTCTTCTTTGGACTTGGCCGAGGACCGCGTCCAGCTGTTGCTTCAGTCTTCAACAGTGTGGGGCATGATGAGGACATTGGTGCAGCTGAGGAACTTGCTGAGACACCAGAGGCAATCGAGAAACCCGTAGTCCTTTGACATGTAGCCAGATGCACAGGAGCTGAGGACTTTGAAGGAGCTGCTGAGGACTTTGGTGGAGTAGTAGCAGTGTGAGGAATTTGCCGTGAGGGCATTGCTGAGGAACTTGGCCGTGAGGCCGCTGTTGGTGAAGCACTTGGCTTATGAGCAGGCTTCTTTGGCATAGATTTCCTCGGTTTGACCGAGGCCTCAGTAGCAGCAGCAGTGGCAGAATCCTCATTGAATTTCCTCACTGCCTCCTTGGCTTGTCTTGCCAATTTTGCTTGGCGCTTAGCCCATTCTTCAGGAAAGTCCTCACCACGCTTGATGCTGGTGGGGTCAGCTACTTGGCCAGGTGACAATGGAGCTCTTGGGCATGGAGGATTTAAAGCAAATTTCTTCATGTACTTTGGAGTCACATATCTGCACTCCCTCCATTCTCTTGCCCATCTTCTTTCAATCCTCTGAATGCGCACCTTACGCTGATTTTTGTTTTCTTTGCCGAATTTGGCTTCATCAGGTGTGCAATAGTCCTTATAAATGTCATCAGGGATCTCGAAAGCAGTCATGACCTCAGGCTTCTTTTCTCCTTTCTGCGGTTTCTTACCGTCTGCCATATTCTTCAGATGAGGAACTTGAACAATTGAACACTCTGAAGAAGTATGCAATTTTTCTTCGAGGAACGCTACAAATGAGTTAAGTTGATGAGAACCTAGTGATTTAGCAGCAGACATGAGTACCTGTGAACAGAGTATAGGTGCGAGGAATTTGGAGAGGTCATATGCGTTCTCAGAAGGTTTCTCGAAAAGAACAAGTTTTGTGGAATTTGACCAGATGAACCTTGAGGAATTTCACTAAGCGTTCTTGTCTTAGGTTCCAGAGTTGTACGGATCAAAAATCCACACAATTAGGGAATCTTGAAGAAAATGATTTCTTAGAGAAACAGTTCAAGATCATATGATGTGTGAGGTGTTCATATGTGTGTAGATTTGAAGAATAAACACCTTTGAAGATTTTCAGGAAAGCTTGAGAATCAAAGTGAGTAATAAAAGTAACTTTTAATTACCAGAAGTGAAGAACACGACGAACTGAGAAGAACAGATGTGAAGTTCGTCAGGTTAGATCTCCCACGCCCTAACTTGGCAGAGGGAGACAGCTACGACGGCGGCGGAGTGAAGATTTTGTAGAGAAAATTTGAATCAAAGAGGGCAGTAAAAGTAACTTTTAATTACCCTGATTGAAGAACACGACGAACTGAGAAGTGTAGATTTGAAGCTCGTCAGTTCAGATCTTCCACGCCCTAACTTGGTGGAGGAAGACAGCTACGGTGGCGGCGGAGTGAAGATTTCCGTGGTCGGCGTGAGTATGACGGCGACGAGGTCGAGGCAGTGAAGCTCTTCCTCACCGACGACGATGGAGTAGCGGCGGCTCTAGGGTTTGAGAAGCTCGAGCGAGAGAGAGTGCGGTCGAGCGGAGTAAAGGAAGTGAGGAACGGTGAGGGGGTATTTATAGTCGCAGTGAAAAACTGTTCCCCGAAGATTTAGGACGAACGTGCCCCTGGCCCTTCTCATTCGCTTGACATGTGTCACCCACATACTGAAAAGTGGAGATCGTGTTAGATCGTGGGTGAATAGATAAGTCTATCGTGGGAAACGGGACGGTTTGAGCGGCAAAACCGAAAATTTGGATAAGATCAGTTTTAAAGTTTCGTTCGCAATTTCTTCAGCTGACAAGACACAGTGAAGATTTTGAACGAGTTTCAAATAGAAAGCACATGAAGAATTTGTGAATAGATTGGATTGAGTATAGCATAGAGGGGGTAGGGTCCGATCACATTCACTTAGCAGAAAATGCAACTTGAAGAAATATCCATAAGTGAATGTTTGAGAGGACATAAACCCATATATATATATATATATATATATATATATATATATATATATATATATATATATAGTCAATGAAGAAAAACGGCGGAAACAGTGAAGATTTTGCAAAGTTAAAGAATTTGACAAACTGAAGAATTGTCGTAGGGTTCTGAGAATCAAATTCTTCATTAATTTCTTCACACTTAGAGTGTTATTCTTCATTGATTGAAGAAAAACATTTCTTCATGTGTTGCACATCTAAGTCATCAATTTTGCATAAGTGTTAGGATGTGTGTCCTTTTCAAAGAACATTCGAAGATTCTAAGATATTTAGCTCACATCGCAACTTGCTAAATCTCTTCTCATCCAAGGGCTTAGTGAAGATATCAGCTAGCTGTTCTTGATCTTCACGTGCTTTCGATGGAGATGTCGCCTTCAACACATGATCACGAAGAAAATGATGACGAATCTGAATGTGCTTTGTCTTCGAGTGCTGAACTGGGTTGTGAGAAATCTTGATGGCACTCTCATTGTCGCAGACGAGAGGCACATTCTTCACGTTGACGCCATAGTTCTTGAGTGTTTGCTTCATCCAAAGCAGTTGAGCACAGCAAGAGCCAGCAGCAATGTATTCAGCTTCAGATGAGAGCGGTGATCAGATTCTGCTTTCTTCGAGGACCAACGGACCAAAGATCGTCAGGAAATGACAAGTGCCGATGTTGACTTGCGGTCCACACGATCACCAAAGATAGTCGAGTCGAATATCCAATGAGATCAAAAGCAGAGCCCTTGGGGTACCATAATCCTAGTGTTGGTGTGTGAGCTAGATATCGAAGAATATGCTTCACAGCCTTATGGTGTGATTCCTTCGGTGCAGCTTGAAATCGGGCACACATGCAAACACTAAGCATTATATCCGCCCAGATGCACATAAGTACAATAAATAACCAATCATGGAGTGGTATACCTTGTGATCAAGTCGGTACCATTTTCATCGATTGCATAGATGGCCATTTGTGGGCATAGGAATTTTGACGCCTTTGCAATCTTGCATGCCGAATTTCCTCAAGACATCTTTGAGGTATTTCTCCGAGATATGAATATGCCATTCTTGCCGACAAATTTGAAGACCTAAGAATAATTTCAACTCTCCCATCATAGACATTTGATATTCTTCACTCATCATATAGGCAAATTCATCACTATAACGTTGGTCGGTCAGCCAAAGATAATATCATCAACATATATTTGGCACACAAACAGTTCACCATCATAAGATTTAGTAAAGAGAGTAGGGTCGAGTGAACGGTTGTGAAGCCATTCTTCACGAAGAATTCCTTCAATGTATCATACCACGCTTGAGGGGCTTGCTTGAGGCCATAGAGGGCCTTATTAAGTCTCAAGACTTTGTCGAGATTCTTTGGATCTTCAAAACACGGGGTTGAGCAACATATACTTCTTCCTCAAGCTTACCATTGGGGAATGCACTTTTCACATCCATTTGATATAAGATGATATCATGATGGTTAGCATAAGCAAGTAATATCTAATAGCCTCAAGTCTAGCAACAGTGCAAAAGTTTCATCGAAATCAATTCCTTCAACTGTGTGTAGCCTTGAGCTACAAGTCGTGCCTTATTCCTCACCACAAGGCCATTTTCATCTTGCTTGTTGCGGTAGATCCACTTTGTGCCAATGATATTATGCTTGCGAGGATCAGGCGATTGACCAGTTCCCTGACATTGTTGAGCTCGAATCGATGTAATTCTTCTTGCATAGCCTGAATCCACTCGGCTCGAAATGCTTCATCTACCTTAGTGGGCTCTGTGATAGAGACAAAAGCATAGTGCCCACAAAAGTTAGATAAATGTGAAGCTTTTGGCGTGTGAGAGGACTGGTACTCTAATGTCATCGATGATCTTCTCCACTTGCACTTCTTTTGCAACGCGAGGATGAGCTGGTTGTCGCCGAGGAATTTGATCAAGATTTTCTTGACACCATTTTCTTCAGCATTTTATTCAGGTGCATCAGCTCGACGTTCTTCATGAACTGGAATGAATTCTTCAGCAAATTCTTTAGTAGGAATAACATCCTCAGTTGCCTTGAACTTGATAGAATCCTCAGGTGCTGGTTCATCTAACACAGAAGGTAGGTGCTCTCTTTGCGAGCCATTAGTTTCATCGAACCGCACATCTACAGTGTCAACAATCTTGTGAAGAACAATGTTGAAGACTCTGTAGGTGTGCGAGTCCTTTCCGTAACCAAGCATAAAACCTTCATGTGCTTTCGGTGCAAATTTAGAGTTGTGGTGAGGATCTCTAATCCAACATTTTGCAATCAAGACTTTGAAATAACTCACATTGGGTTTCTTGTCGTTGAGGAGTTCATAGGCCGTCTTTTGAAGAATTTGTGAAGATATACTCTGATGATGTGGCACGCAAGATCAATTGCATCAATCCAAAAATCTTTGAGGCGTTTTGTATTCATCAAGCATAGTGTGAGCCATCTCAACAAGAATTCGTTCTTGCGCTCCTAACGCCATTTTGCTTTGAGGAGTATAGGGAGCGGATAACTCATGAGTAATACCAAGTTCATCAAGATAGGCATCAAGACCGGAATTCTTGAACTCAGTTCCATTGTCACTTCTGATGTGCTTGATCTTCACACCAAAGTTGGTTGAAGCCCTCGTGGAAAATCGTTTGAAGACTTCATGCACTTCATGTTTGTAAGTAACAATGTGTACCCATGTATATCGAGAGTAATCATCAACAATGACAAAACCATATAGAGATGCATCATTAGTGACTGCTGAGTAATGATTAGGTCCCAAGAGGTCCACGTGAAGCAATTCGAATGGACGAGTAGTGGTCATGATAGTCTTCATTGGATGCTTGGCCTTGGTCATTTTTCCAGCTTCACAGGCTCCGCATAAGTGATCCTTGAGGAATTTGACATTCTCAATGCCAAGGGCATGCTTCTTCTTCCCAAGCGTGTGCAAATTCCTCATGCCTGCGTGACCAAGTCGTCGATGCCATAGCCAGCCTTCTGAAGCATTTGCATGTAGATACACGGCTGGTTGTGGTCCTGTAGAGAAATCAACAATATACAAATCTCCTCTCCTAAAGCCTTCGAAGACTTTGGAATTGTCAGCTTCCATAATCACAACACAGCGATACTTGCCAAAGACAACAACCATATCAAGATCACAAAGCATCGAGACTAACATGAGGTTGTATCCTAAGGACTCAACAAGCATGACTTTGTCCATGTGTTTATCCTTAGAGATTGCAACCTTACCAAGACCCAATACGACTTTTGCCTTTGTCAAGAAAGATGATATGCTTGAGATGTGGCGGTGATTAGGAGCATCCATCAATAGATTCTTGTCACCACCATGTGATTCGTACATCCACTATCAAGGACCCATTCAGTAGTTTTGGGTTGATCATCCTGCAGATGAATTAGTGTAACTTACAATCTCATATGCTTCATCGATGAAGAATATGATATCAAGTTCATCGATGAATTTCATCAATCGATGAAATGATATAGTAGTAGGAGGGCGTGTGAAATGAAAGTTCATTTCATCATGATTCGCTGCGTCCTTTCGAGCAATTTCACAGTCCCAAAAAATTCTTCAGACGTTAAAGCACGTCTGGAGACCTAACCCTACAGAAGAGATTAGTTCTTTTTCTTCACCAGCCACATCTGAAGGGGTGGCAAAGAGTTCATCACTCTGCGAGCACCATACGAGAATGGGGGCATAGAGGCCAAACCATTTCGTTTCACATAAGAGGGGTTAGGGTAAGTATATGAATAAGCAGAGAAATTCTTCGAGGACTTATGAACATAATGGTTTGAAGAATAATGCACATATTCATAGCCCTTAGCTCTACCCTGCGAGACAGAGTTGTTAGCAGGATGATAATCATATGAGGACTTTGATCCTTTTGAGGAATTTGATCCATGTGAGCAATTTGGTCCGTATGAGGACTTGGATCCATATGAAGAATTTGGTCCATATGAAGAATTTGATCTGAGTTTCCTGTTCTTCACAGGTGGTGTCATGAGGACATTCACCTGAAGACTTTCAAGGCACTTCTTGGGAACCCAGATTTTCTTCATAGGAGAACCATTCCTGCAGTTAGTGCCAACATATCTTGCAAACACTTCACCATTCTGATTTTTGAACAGTTTATAGTTGGAGTCGAATGACTCATCAGAAGAATGAGGAGATTCACATGTAAAGCCAGATAAGTTAGATGGATCAACTGGAGGTCCCTTTGCAGACAACCCATGAGGTTTTGGGGTCTTGCTCGGGTTTCCAATATGTTCCATCAAGCATTGAGTTTCCTCTCAAAGGCGATACCCTCTTTCCTAGGGTTTTGTTGAGGATCTGCTTTTAAGCACATCACAAAGAGTCGATGCCCTTTGAGGCTTTTGTACATGCTGTCATGTACAATTCCTTCAACCCTGCATTGTCGGTGATACTAGCAATGTCCTCGGATGAGGAATTAGTGATAGCAGAGGCGATGAAGAATTTGTAACAGTTGAAGCATTTGAACATTCAGGTGAAGAATTAGCAGATTCACGTTCAATGCACTTTAAGCATGGAGGAACAAATTCTTCTTGAGAAGCGCTGATTTGTTGAGCTAGTAATGAATCACGCTCCTTCTGAAGATCTTCATAACACACCCTTAGCTTTTCAAGATCTTCCTTTCTTTGAAGAGATTCAGAAGAAAGCTTCTCAAGGTCTTGCTTTCCTTGAATAAATTCATAAGAAAGTTTCTCATGATCAGATAAGAGAGTGTTATGATGACTTTGAAGGTTATCAAACCTAGACTGAAGTCTCTGAAGATTTTCAGTCAGGGCTTTGGTGCGATCCATTTCTTCACCCAACATATCATCACTTTTGTCTAGCATGTTTTGAACCTTTTCAAAAGCCCTTTGTTGTTTTACAGCAATCTTAGCAAGTTTAGAGTAGCTGGGCTTGAGATCCTCATCAGATTCATTTTCACTAGATTCAGAGGAGTTGTATTTGAGTACCTTTGCACCTTTCACCATGAAGCAATAGGTGGGAGCGTAGTCATCATTATCTTCATCAGGCTTGTCGGTGGAGTCAGTTTCTTCAGTGTTGAAGATGGACTTGCTAACGAAAGCAGTAGCGAAGGCCAGACTACCACACTAGATTCAGATTCTTCAGACGCCTCCTCTTCCTCATTTTCCTCAGATTCAGCTTCAGAGTCCATTTCCTTGCTAATGAATGCCCGAGCCTTCTTGGAGCTACTCTTCTTGTGAGATGAAGACTTCGAGGATTTTGATGACGAAGATTTTGACGATTTCTTCTTCTTGTTCGCATCATCAGAACTATAATCCTTGTATTTCTTCTTCTTCATTTCCTTTCCCTACTGAGGACAATCTTGAATATAGTGACCAGGTTTCTTGCATTTGTGGCATAGCCTTCTCTTATAGTCACTAGATGAGGAATCACTGCTTCTTGAGGATTTTCCAAAGCGACCACGTCTTGAGAACTTCTGGAATTTCTTCACGAGCGATGCTAGCTCTGGCTCAATTCTTGAGATCACCAAGGCTACTACCAGAGTCCTCACATTCAGAATCAGACATAGCCTTGGCCTTGAGGCACGTGGTTTGCCATAGCTTGAACCATAGAGATCTCTCTTTTAGCAAGTCGAACTCGTGAGTATTTAGCCTTCGAGGATATCGGCGGGATCAAGAGACTTGTAGTCAGCCCGTTCTTGTATCATCACCCCAGAGTATCAAATGAGGAATCAGCGATCTTAACAGCTTCTTCACCACTTCATGGTCGAGTGATGTCGATGGCACCGAGGGCTTGAAGCTCATTTGAGATGTCGATGAGGCGATCAAAGGTTTGTTGGACATTTTCATTGTCGAGTCTTTTGAAGCGGTTGAAGACATTCCGAAGAACATCAACTCGAGAGTCACGCTGAGTTGAGACTCCTTCATTCACTTTGGACAGCCTATCCCAGATAAGCTTAGCAGTTTCCAAATCACTCACTCTTCCATACTGTCCTTTGCTCGATGGCCACATATGATATTCTTCGGCGTGAGAATCGAGTTGCTTGAATCTCTTCACATCTCATAGCGTTCAAAGAGGATGAGACGGAGGGAACACCATTTTCCACAACATACCGAGATCGTTGTCAATTGCCTCAAGATGCATTCGCATCTTGTTCTTCCATAGAGGTAGTCCGTCCCATCAAAGATAGGACACCCAGCGAGACCTTGGTCATACTGCGGTCGACATAACTAAAACTCGGCGGTTAAACCAAAATCACACGAACAAGGAGTACCTTGCTCGATACCAATTGAAAGTCGTTATATCGACTAGAGGGGGTGAATAGGCGATTTTTATGAATTCTTCACTGAGGAATTTGCCGGTGAGGAAATTCCTTTAGTGAAGAACTACTAGCAGCGGACTAAGTACTCAGAAGTAAGCATAACGGAATACAAGCATGGTCATCATGATGAAATGAAGACTAGCACAGAGTCTGAAAAGCGTAATCACAGGATAACACAAGATGAAGACAAACAGTGAAGAAATTGAGCGAGGAAATTGAGAAAGTCTTGATCAAAGTCTTCAAACACGAGATATGAACAACACTCAACACGATAATGAGGAAATGGAAGGGTTGAGGAAATAGAACCGATTAGGTTGGTGAAGACAATGATTTGGTAGACCAGTTCAAGCTCTTTGTCTCGGTTATGCGTCTGGTTGGAGCGGTTGAGTATTTAAACTCGAGGACACACATCCGGACACCCGATCCTTGAGCATGCAGCTCGGGACACCCGATCCTCACCGTATTCTCCTTGAACTAAGGCCACGCACCTCGTCCAATCACTCGTGGTAACTCTTCAGGTGACTTCCAAACCTTCACAGACTTGGTCACTCGGCGATCCACAATTCCTCTTGGATGCTCTAGACCATGACGCCTAACCGTCTGGAAGAAGCATAGTCTTCAAAGGTAACAAGCGTCGGATCCACGCAGGATCAATTTCTTCAGTGATGCTCAATCACTTTGGGTTTGTAGGGGTTTAGTTTTGGGTTTTCCTCACTTGATGATTTTCACTCAAAGTCCTCGGAGGATGGGTTGCTCTCAAATGACAAGTGTCAAGTTCTCTCGGAGCAGCCAACCAGCTAGTGGTTGTAGGGGGCGGCTATTTATAGCCTAGGGAACAGCCCGACATGATAAGACATAAATGCCCTTCAATGATATGACCGTTTAGGTGGATAGGATATTTTGGGACAGGTGGCGCGAACCTGACAACGGTCGGAAATTTGACTCTCAAATTCCTCGGGGCTATCATGTTCCTCCTTTGTGTAGGTAATTCGCCTGGCGAATTCCTAACTCCTCGATCATAACAAATTCATCGGCGACCGAAGAACTTCGTCTCCTCATCCTTGAAGAAAGTGGCTGAAGCTGTATGAGATTTCAAAGGCTTCACTCGAAGGGATTGGTAGGTGTAGGATTTTGAGTTGAGCATCACATGGAAATTTTTCCTTAGTATTTCCTCGACCCCTTTAACGATGACGGTGTTTCCTATGACTCAAGAAAGAGAAAATGAAACTACGAAAACAAAATTCTTCACGCTTCATGTTCCTCAAATGAATACCAAGTCTTCAAGGTCACACCAATTTCTTCACTTTCAAAGTCTTCAAAAGTCTTGAAATATCAAAGTCTTGATCGAAGAACTTCATTTTTAGGGGTCGACTTTCTCTGTAAATATCAAACTCCTCGTAGACTTATAGACCTGTGTACACTCACAAACCATTAGTCCCTTAACCTATACGTCTTCAATACACCAAAATCACTAAGGGGCACTAGATGCACTTACAAACACCATCAATCATCTCCCACATAACCACAAACTCCTGGGTGTGTGGCAAAGTCAGTCCCTGAGTTGTGTTCAATTTGCTGGATCCAGAAGTTGTTGTCAAGGGCCTTGTTAACCAAACATGCCTTGTTCTTGGACACTTCAAAGATCTTTGGTGCGATGTCTTTAGGCGGGAGACCATTTAGCCATCGGGATTCCCAGAATTTAGCGTTTTTTCCATCCCCGATAGTCACTATTGTGGAAGCCGAGAACAAATCTCTGTCACTGTTTGAACAGGGTGTTTCCATCCCCATCCAAGTCTTAGGAGGGTCTGCCCATTCAAACCAAAGCCAGCGAAGACGAAGGGCGGTCGCAAACTTCTCGAGATTAAGCACACCCAAGCCGCCAAAAATCTTAGGCTTGCAAACAAGCTCCCAATTAACCTTGCACTTTCCACCCGACACCTTATCACAACCAGCCCAAAGCTAGGCACGTCGCAGACTTTCAATCCTTTTCCTGACCTGAGCGGGCAGCTCCAGCAGCGTGAAATGGTAGATTGCAATGGCCGTGAGGACCGCTTTGACCAAGACAATGCGCCCGGGGGTGGCAACATGCATAGCCGACCAAGGCGGCAGTTTGCTCGCAATCTTGTCCTCGAGGTATTGAAAATGTATGCACTTAAGTCTAGTCACCGACAATGGAAGGCCAAGGTATCGCAAGGGGAAAGAGGTCTGAACCGCCGGGAAGGCTTGAAGAATGTCGTCAAGGTCAATGTTGGCACAACAAATGGGCGCGACTGGGTGAACCAACCTGTGGTTGGATGATTAGAGGGACAGTGGTATCCTTAGTCTACCAGGGTTCAAGTCCTGGTTCTCGCACTTATTCATGGATTTATTTCAGGATTTCCGGCGATTAAAACGATATGCCGGCTCAGACTCTCGAAGGTGCTCATAGAGATAGGTGTGCTTGTGTGCGTTCATAGGGGTGAGTGTATGCGCGTATGTATGAGCGCTTCCGTTTGTACTGTGTTAAAAACTATTTTATGGTGGGCCCTCTGCCATTGCCAGAGCGGGGTGCCTCCCCCCAAGAAAAGTCTAGGGTTCCCCTACCTCCGGCCAGCGCCGCCGTTGGTCCGCCTCGCTCCCGGTGGTCTTAGGGCCATGGCGGCGCGGCGGATCTCGGCCCTTGCCGACGGGAGGGCTATGTTTTCAGTTGTTTCTTCACGTTTTCTTAGGGTTTGTGTCCTGCTCAGAAAGATGAGACAACGACGGCTCCCTGAAGATGGAATAAAATTCTCCCCGTCTAGCCCCCGTCTCGATGGTGTGTCTAGCATCATCGGTGGGCGTGTGGAGATTTGTCTCCGGCGGATCTGTCCTTGGTGGATTTGCTTGAATCCGGTCATAGTTCGTCTACGTTGATGTGTTTTCAGGTTGGATCCTTCCGATCTACGCTACTCTTCATCGAAGACGGTTGTAAGTGCATATAGTGCCCCTTAGTGATTTTGGTATACTGAAGACTTATAGGTTAAGGGACTAATGTGTTTATGAGTGTACACAGGTCTATAAGTCTATGAGGAGTTTGATATTTACAGTGAAAGTCGATCCCTAAAAATGAATATCTTCGACTGAAGATTTTGGTATTCCTGCAGACTTTCATGAAGACTTTGAAAGTGAAGAAATTGGTGTGTCCGTGAAGACTTGATATTCATGCGAGGAATATGAAGCTTGAAAACTTTCGCTTTCATAGTTTTGTTTTTCTTTCTTGAGTCATAGGAAACACCGTCTTCGTTAAAGGGGTCGAGGAAGTACTAAGGAAAAATTTCCATGTGATGCTCAACTCAAAATCCTACACCTACCAATCCCTTCGAGTGAAGCCATTGGAAATCTCATATAGTTCAGTCAATTTCTTCAGTGACAGAGATGAAGTTCTTCTGGTCGTTGAGGAATTTGTTCTGACTGAGGAGTTAGGAATTCACCAGTCCGGATTGCCTACACAGTGAGGAACATGATAGCCCTGAGGAATTTGAGGGTCAAATTTCGGACCATTACTGTGCTACGCGCCAGCTGTCCCAAAATATCTTATCCACCTAACGGTCATATCATTGAAGGGCATTTATGTCTTATCATGTCGGGCTGCTCCCTAGGCTATAAATAGCCGCCCCCTACAACCACTAGTTGGTTGGCTACTCCGAGAGAAACTGACACTTGTCATTTGAGAGCAACCCATCCTCCGAGGACTTTGAGCGAAAATCATCGAGTGAGGAAAATCCAAACCCAAACACCCACAAACCCAAAGTGATTGAGCATGACTGAAGAAATTGATCCTGCGTGGATCCGATGCTTGTTACCTTTGAAGACTGTGCTTCTTCCAGACGGTTAGGCGTCATGGTCTAGAGCATCCAAGAGGAATTGTGGATCGCCGAGTAACCGAAGTCTGTGAAGGTTTGGAAGTCGCCTGAAGACTTACCACGAGTGTTTGGACGAGGTATGTGTGACCTTAGTTCAAGGAGAATACGGTGAGGACTTGGTGTCCTGAGCTGCGTGCTCGGCGACTGGGTGTCCGGACTGTGTGTCCTCGAGTTTAAATACTCACCGCTCCAACCAGACGCATAACCGAGACAAAGCTTGAACTGGTCTACCAAATCATTGTCTTCACCAACCTTACTCATTCTATTTCCTCAACTCTTTCATTTCCTCATTACTGTGTTGAGTGATTGTTCATATCTGTGTTTGAAGACTTTGACTGAAGACTTTCTCAATTTTCTCAGTTCAATTTCTTCAGTCAGTTTGTCTTCATCTTGTGTTATCCTGTGTTTACGCTTTCTGTACTCTGTGTTTGTCTTCATTTCATCATGATGACCATGTGTGTATTCTGTCATGCTTACTTCTGAGTACTTATTGCGCCGCAAGTAGTTCTTCGCTAAGGAGTTTCCTCACCGGCAATTCCTCAGTGAAGAATTCATAAAAATCGCCTATTCACCCCCCTCTAGTCGATATAATGCACTTTCAATTGGTATCAGAGCAAGGTACTCCCTTGTTCTGTGTGATTTTGGTTTAACCACCTGGAGTTCTAGTTATGTCGACTGCAGGATTGAGGAACGTTTCCTGCCCCATCTTTGATGGTCATGAGTATCCTCGGTGGAAGGCCATGATGAAGAAGCGACTCATGGCTATGGACAGCAAACTGTGGACCGTCACCGAGATCGGTCTTACCGATCTATGCAAGATGGCTGAGGCTGATGACATTCGCAAGTACACTCTGCTTAACCTCACAGCAAAGGATGTCATCTGCTCTAGTCTGTCCCGAAATCAGTTCAGGAACGTCATGCATCTCAATCACTCGAAGCTAATCTAGGACCGTCTCTCTGAGGTCTATGAAGGTCATCGGACTCGTCATGATCCTTGGTTTGAGGATTACAAGGAATCTCACAATGCGATGACATTCAAACCAGATTCATCATCGTCTACCCCCTGCCTTATGGCAAATGGTGCTGAGGTAACCGAATCCTACCTATCCGAATCTAGTGATGATGAATCTGGCGATGAATTTGGACGTAGCTATGTCAAACTTGCTTCCCTTGCCCATAAACAACAAAGAGCCTTGGAAAAAGTTCACTACATGCTAAATAAGAGCGATGATATGTTGGGTGAAGAAATGGATCAGTCAAAAGCCTTGGCTGAAAGTCTTCAGGGACTCCATTCCAAGTTTGACGACCTTCAAGGTCATCATAACGCTCTCTTATCTGATCACGAGAAGCTTTCTCTTGAACTTCTTCAAAGAAAGCAAGATCTTGAGAAGCTAAGAGTGAGTTATGAAGATCTTCAGAAGGAGCGCGATTCATTACTTGCTCTACAAATCAGCGCCACTCAGGAAGAATTTGATCCTCCATGCTTAAAGTGCATTGAACGTGAATCTACTAATTCTTCACCTGAATGTTCAAATGCTTCAAATGTTAAAAATTCTTCACCTGTCTCTGCTATCACTAATTCCTCATCTGAGGACATTACTAGTATCACTGACGATGCAGGGCTGAAGGAATTGTACATGACAGGCATGTACAAAAGCCTCAAAGGGCATCGACTCTTTGTGATGTGCTTAAAAGCAGATCCTCAACGGAAACCCTAGGAAAGAGGGTATTGCCTTTGAGAGGAAACTCAATGCGATGGAACATATTGGAAGCTTTGAGCGGTACCCCAAAACCTCATGGGTTCTTTGCAAAGGACCTCCAGTTGATCCATCTATCCTATCTGCTTTTCATGCGAATCTCCTCATTCTTCCGATGAGTCATTTGACTCAACTATAAACTGTTCAAAAATCGAAATGGTGAAGTATTTGCTAGATATGTTGGCACTAATCTGCAGAGCGGTTCCCCTATGAAGAAAATCTGGGTTCCCAAAAGTTATGTTGAAAGTCTTCAGGTGAATGTCCTCATGACACCACCAGTGAAGAATAGGAGCCCCAGATCAAACTCTTCATATGGACCAAATTATTCATATGGATCCAAGTCCTCATACGGACCAAATTCCTCACATGGATCAAATTCCTCAAAAGGATCAAAGTCCTCATATGAATATCATCGTGCTAACAACTCTGTTTTGCAGGGTAGAGCTAAAGGCTATGAATATGTGCATTATTCTTCAAATCATTATGTTCATAAGTCCTCGAAGAACTTCTCTGCTTATTCATATGCTTACCCTAACTCCTCTTATGTGAAACGAAGTGGACTGGCGTCCATGCCACCTTTCTCATATGGTGCTCGCAGAGTGATGAATTCTTTGCCACCCCTCCAGATGCGAGTGGTGAAGAAAAAGAACTAATCTCTTATGTAGGGTCAGGTCTCCAGACGTGATTTAACGTTTGAAGAATTTGCTGGGGGCCTGACAAAATGCCTGAAAGGACGCAGGCTAATCATGATGAAATGAACTTTAATTTCACACGTCCTCACACTGCTTATCTGTGCTATTGCTTGATGAAATTGAACTGATCATACTGATGTCATATTCTTCACTGATGAAGTATATGAGTTTGTAAGCTGCACTAATTCATCTGCAGGATTATCAACCCAAAGCAAATGAGTGGGTCCTCGATAGTGGATGTACAAATCACATGACTGGTGATAAGAATCTATTGATGGATGCTCCCTTAACACCGTCACATCTGAAGCATATCATCTTCGCTGACAAAGACAAAAGTCAGGTATTGGGTCTAGGTAAGGTTGCGATCTCTAAGGATCGACACATGGACAAAGTCATGCTTGTCGAGTCCTTAGGATACAACCTCATGTCTGTCTCAATGCTTTGTGATCTTGATATGGTTGTTGTCTTTGGCAAGTATCATTGTGTTGTGATCATGGAAGCTGACAATTCCAAAGTCTTCGAAGGCTTTAGGAGAGGAGACTTGTACATTGTTGATTTCTCTACAGGGCCACAACCTGTCGTGTGCTTACTTGCAAAAGCTTCAGAAGGCTGGCTATGGCATCGACGACTTGGTCATGCTGGCATGAGGAATTTGCACACACTCGCGAAGAAGAAGCATGTCATTGGCATTGAGAATGTCAAATTCCTCAAGGATCACTTGTGCGGAGCCTGTGAAGCTAGGAAGATGACTAAGGCCAAGCATCCAACGAAGACTATCATGACCACCACTCAACCATTTGAATTGCTTCACATGGATCTCCTCGATTCTAATCATTATTCTGCTGTGACTAATGATGCATCTCTATATAGCTTTGTTATTGTTGATGATTACTCTCGTTACACATGGGTACACATTGTTACTTACAAACATGAAGTGCAGGAAGTCTTCAAACGATTTTCCTCGAGGGCTTCAACCAACTTTGGTGTGAAGATCAAGCACATCAGGAGTGACAATGGAACTGAGTTCAAGAATTCCGGTCTTAATGACTATCTTGATGAACTTGGTATTACTCATGAGTTATCTGCTCCTTATACTCCTCAGCAAAATGGCGTCGTGGAGCGCAAGAACAGAACTCTTGTTGAGATGGCACGCACTATGCTTGATGAATACAAAACGCCTCATTGTTTTTGGATTGATGCAATTGATACTGCGTGCCACATCATCAACAGAGTATATCTTCACAAATTCTTCAAAAAGACGGCCTATGAACTCCTCACTGACAAGAAACCCAATATGAGTTATTTCAAAGTCTTCGGTGCAAAATGTTAGATTAGAGATCCTCACCACAACTCTAAATTTGCACCGAAAGCACATGAAGGTTTTATGCTTGGTTACGGAAAGGACTCGCACACCTACAAAGTCTTCAACATTGTTCTCCACAAGATTGTTGACACTGTAGATGTGCGGTTCAATGAAACTAATGGCTCGCAAAGAGAGCACCTACCTTCTGTGTTAGATGAACCAGCACCTGAGGATTCTATCATGTTCAAGGCAACTGAGGATGTTATTCCTACTAAAGAATTTGCTGAAGAATTCATTCCAGTTCATGAAGAACGTCGAGCTGATGCACCTGAAGAAAATGCTGAAGAAAATGGTGCTGAAGAAAATGCTGATCAAATTCCTCAGCGACAACCAGCTCATCCTCGCGTTGCAAAATAAGTGCAAGTTGAAAAGATCATCGATGACATTGAAGCATCAGGTCCTCTCACACGCTCAAAAGCTTCACATTTATCTAACTTTTGTGGGCACTATGCTTTTGTCTCTATCACAGAGCCCACTAAGGTACATGAAGCATTTCTGGAGCCTGAGTGGATTCAGGCCATGCAAGAAGAATTACATCAGTTCGAGCTCAACAATGTCTGGGAACTGGTCAAATGTCCAGATCCTCGCAAGCATAATATCATTGGCACAAAGTGGATCTACCGCAACAAGCAAGATGAAAATGGCCTTGTGGTGAGGAATAAGGCACGACTTGTAGCTCAAGGCTACACACAGGTTGAAGGAATTGATTTCGATGAAACTTTTGCACCTATTGCTAGACTTGAGGCTATTCGCATATTACTTGCTTATGCTAACCATCATAATATCACTTTATATCAAATGGATGTGAAAAGTGCATTCCTCAATGGTAAGCTTGAGGAAGAAGTATATGTTGCTCAACCCCCAGGTTTTGAAGATCCAAAGAATCCTGACAAAGTCTTCAGACTCAACAAGGCCCTCTATGGCCTCAAGCAGGCCCCTCGGGCGTGGTATGATACTTTGAAGGAATTCTTCATGAAGAATGGCTTCACACCCGGTTCACTCGACCCTACTCTCTTTACTAAATCTTATGATGGTCAACTGTTTGTGTGCCAAATATACGTTGATGATATTATCTTTGGTTGTACTGACCAACATTATAGTGATGAATTTGCCTATATGATGAGTGAAGAATATCAAATGTCTATGATGGGAGAGTTGAAATTCTTCTTAGGTCTTCAAATTCATCAACAGCACAATGACATATTCATATGTCAGGAGAAATACCTCAAGGATGTTCCGAGGAAATTCGGCATGCAAGATTGCAAAGGAGTCAAAATTCCTATGCCCACAAATGGCCATCTATGCACTGATGAAAATGCTATTGACTTCGATCACAAGGTATACCGCTCCATGATTGGTTCTTTATTGTACTTATGTGCATCTAGGCCATATATAATGCTTAGTATTTGCATGTGTGACCGATTTCAAGCTTCACCGAAGGAATCACACCATAAGGCTGTGAAGCATATTCTTCGATATCTAGCTCACACACCAACACTAGGATTATGGTACCCCAAGGGCTCTACTTTTGATCTCATTGGATATTCTCACTCTGACTATGTTGGTGATCGTGTGGACCGCAAGTCAACATCTGGTACTTGTCATTTCCTCGGACGATCTCTGGTCTGTTGGTCCTCGAAGAAACAGAACTACGTATCACTGTCTACTGCGGAAGCTGAGTACATTGCTGTTGGTGCTTGTTGTGCTCAATTGCTGTGGATGAAGCAAACTCTCAAGGACTACGGCATCAACATGAAGAATGTGCCTCTCTACTGTGACAATGAGAGTGCCATCAAGATTGCTCACAACCCAGTTCAGCACTCAAAGACAAAGCACATTCAGATCCGTCATCATTTTGTTCGTGATCATGTGTTGAAGGGCGACATTTCTATTGAGCATGTGAAGACTGAAGAACAGCTAGCTGATATCTTCACAAAGCCCTTGGATGAGAAGAAATTTAGCAAGTTGCGATGTGAGCTAAATATTTTAGAGTCTTCGAATGTTCTTTGAAAAGGACACACATCCTAACACTTATGCAAAATTGATGACTTAGATGTGCAACACATGAAGAAATGTTTTTCTTCAATCAATGAAGAATAACACTCTAAGTGTGAAGAAATTAATGAAGAATTTGATTCTCAGAACCCTACGACAATTGTACGCGGTGTCTGGAATCATCATTCTTATACGGTGGGTCACGCCACCACCAAAGTTGAAAATCTTCAATTTGAGTTTTTCCTCGTTTTTGAAATTCTTCAGTTTGTCAAATTCTTTAACTTTGCAAAATCTTCACTGTTTCCGCCGTTTTTCTTCATTGACTATATATATATATATGGGTTTATGTCCTCTACAGCATTCACTTATGGATATTTCTTCAAGTTGCATTTTCTGCTAAGTGAATGTGATCGGACCCTACCCCCTCTATGCTATACTCAATCCAATCTATTCATAAATTCTTCATGTGCTTTCTATTTGAAACTCGTTCAAAATCTTCACTGTGTCTTGTCAGCTGAAGAAATTGCGAACGAAACTTTAAAACTGATCTTATCCAAATTTTCGGTTTTGCCGCTCAAACCGTCCCGTTTCCCACGATAGACTTATCTATTCACCCACGATCTAACACGATCTCTACTTTTCAGTATGTGGGTGACACATGTCAAGCGAATGAGAAGGGCCAGGGGCACGTTAGTCCTAAATCTTGGGCTAACAGTTTTTCATCGCGACTATAAATACCCCTCACCGTTCCTCACTTCCTTTACTCCGCCGACCGCACTCTCTCTCGCTCGACCTTCTCAAACCCTAGAGCCGCCGCTACTCCATCGTCGTCGGTGAGGAAGAGCTTCACTGCCTCGACCTCGTCACCGTCGTACTCACGCCGATCATGAAATCTTCACTCCGCCGCCAGTGTGCTGTCTTCCTCCACCAAGTTAGAGCGTGGAAGATCTGAATCGACGAGCTTCAAATCTACACTTCTCGGTTAAATCGTGTTCTTCAATCAGGGGTAATTAAAAGTTACTTTTACTGCCCTCTTTGATTCAAATTTTCTCTACAAAATCTTCACTCTGCCGCCGCCGTAGCTGTCTCCCTCTGCCAAGTTAGGGCGTGGGAGATCTAACCTGACGAACTTCACATCTGTTCTTCTCGGTTAAATCGTGTTCTTCACTACAGTAATTAAAAGTTACTTTTATTACTCACTTTGATTCTCAAGCTTTCACGAAAATCTTCAAAGGTGTTTATTCTTCAAATCTACACACATATGAACACCTCACACATCATATGATCTTGAACTGTTTCTCTAAGCAATCATTTTCTTCAAGATTCCCTAATTGTGTGGATTTTTGATCCGTACAACTCTGGAACCTAAGACAAGAACGCTTAGTGAAATTCCTCAAGGTTCATCTGGTCAAATTCCACAAAACTTGTTCTTTTCGAAAAACCTTCTGAGAACGCATATGACCTCTCCAAATTCCTCGCACCTATACTCTGTTCACAGGTACTCATGTCTGCTGCTGAATCACTAGGTTCTCATCAACTTAACTCATTTGCAGCGTTCCTCGAAGAAAAATTGCATACTTCTTCAGAGTGTTCAATTGTTCAAGTTCCTCATCTGAAGAATATGGCAGACGGTAAGAAACCGCAGAAAGGAGGAAAGAAGTCTGAGGTCATGACTGCTTTCGAGATCCCTGATGACATTTATAAGGACTATTGCACACCTGATGAAGCCAAATTCGGCAAAGAAAACAAAAAACAGCGTAAGGTGCGCATTCAGAGGATTGAAAGAAGATGGGCAAGAGAATGGAGGAGTGCAGATATGTGACTCCAAAGTACATGAAGAAATTTGCTTTAAATCCTCCATGCCCAAGAGCTCCATTGGCACTGCCAAGTAGTGACCCCACCAACATCAAGCGTGGTGAGGACTTTCTGAAGAATGGGCTAAGCGCCAAGCAAAATTGGCAAGACAAGCCAAGGAGGCGGTGAGGAAATTCAATGAGGATTCCGCCATCGCTGCTGCATCGAGGCCTCGGTCAAACCGAGGAAATCTATGCCAAAGAAGCCTGCGCTCATAAGCCAAGTGCTTCACTCAACAGCGCCTCACGGCCAAGTTCTCAACAATGCCCTCACGGCAAATTCCTCACATCTTCTCGCTCCACCAAAGTCCTCAGCAGCTCCTTCAAAGTCCTCGGCTCCTGTGCATCCGCTACATGTCAAAGGACTACGGGTTTCTCGATTGCCTCTGGTGACTCAGCAAGTTCCTCACCGCACCAATGTCCTCATCAGCCCCACACCGTTGAAGATCAAGCAACAATGGGCGCGGTCCTCGGCCAAGTCCAAAGAAGAAACAGGTCGCGTTTCATGTGCCCTCTGATGATGAAGCTTCTGATGATGAACTTGCAGAAATCATCAGAGACAAGCAAGTGAAGGCCGCTAGAGCCAAAGGCACAACTGTGCCTCTGCTTTTGGATCCAAGGAAAATCCTCGATTACATTGATCTTTGGCACAAGGATCCAAACACCCAATGCCTGATTTTCCTCTGACTCCTGGTCAAAGTCACATGATGACCCATTTCATCACTCAAGAGAAATGGAAGTTTGAAAAAGCAAGAGAGATCAAGAAAGCTCAATACAGAAAGGAGAAGCTCCTGAATAAAAATGTTGTCAGAATGACACCTGAGGAACTTCTCAAGGCTCAGTCTGAAATTCAAGCCCTCAGCAAAGACTTTGATGCCTACTATGCTGATTGGCAAGAAACTGAAGAGATTAGGGCAACTGCATCAGTTGCGCCTGAAGAAAATCAACCAGATTCCTCAGCTCCTCCCGCGCCTACACCAACTCCAATTCTTCCATCTGCCTTTGATGTGAAGAAAACCAAGGCTGCAGAGCGAGCTGCAGTGAAGAAAAGTAAGGCATCAGCTGCGTCAAATTCTTCGGCTGCTGAATCACCAGGTTCTCATCAACTTAACTCATTTGCAGCGTTCCTCGAAGAAAAGTTGCATACTTCTTCAGAGAATTCGATTGTTCAAATTCCTCAACTGAAGAATATGGCAGAAGGTAAGGAACCACAGAAAGGAGGAAAGAAGCCTGAGGTCATGACTGCTTTTGAGATCCCCGATGACATTTATAAGGATTACTGTACACCTGATGAGGCCAAGTTCAGAAAGGAGAACAAAAATCAGCGCAAAGTGCGCATACAGAGGATTGAAAGGAGATGGGCAAGAGAATGGAGGAATACGGATATGTAACTCCAAAGTATATGAAGAAATTCGCTCTAAATCCTCCATGCCCAAGAGCTCCATTGGCACCTGGCCAAGAAGCTGACCCCACCAGCATCAAGCGTGGTGAGGATTTTCCTGAAGAATGGGCCAAGCGCCACGCCAAGTTGGCTAGACAAGCCAAAGAAGCAGTGAGGAAATTCAATGAAGACTCTGCTACTGTTGCTGCCACTGAGGCCTCTGTCAGGCCTAGAAAATCAATGGCAAAGAAGCCCGCTCACAAGCCAAGTGCTTCACCAACTGTGCCCTCACAGCCAAGTTCCTCAACAATGCCCTCACGGCCAGAATCTTCAAAGCCCTCACGGCCAGATTCTTCAAAGCCCTCATGGCCAGTTCCTCATGCTGCTCCTGCTCCTCCAAAGTCCTCAGCTCCTCCCCCAAAGTCCTCAGTTGCTCCGACAAAGTCCTCAACACCTATACATTTGGCCACATGCCAAAGGACTGCAGGCATCTCCATTGCCTCTGGTGTCTCAGCAAGTTTCTCAGCTGCACCAAATTCTTCATCAGGCCCCACTCTGCTGAAGACCAAGGCCAATGCTGGACGAGGTCCTCGGCCTAGTCCGAAGAAGAAACAAGTTGCCTTCCATGTGCCATCTGACGATGAAGCTGATTATGATGAACTTGCAGAAATCATCAGAGACAGGCAAGAAAGGGCCGCTAGAGCCAAAGGCACAAATGTGCCACTGCTTTTGGATCCAAAGGTGATCCTCGACTACATTGATCTCTGGCACAAGGACCCAAACACTCCTATGCCTGATTTTCATTTGACTCCTGGCCAAAGTCACGTGCTGACCCATTTCATCAATGAAGAAAAATGGAAATTTGAGAAGGCCAGGCAGATCAAGAAGGCTCAGTTCAGGAAAGAGAAGTTCCTGAGGAACAACGTTGTCACAATGACAACTGATGAACTCCTCAAGATCTAGTCTGAAATCAAAGCCCTCAGCAATGATTTCAATGCTTATCATGCTGATTGGCAAGGAGCCAAAGTCAGGTTCGTTAAACTGACTAAGAAGTTCACCAATGTTGCAGCCCCATCGCAACAAGAAATTCCTCAAGATGAAGCTTCTGTTCAGCAAACTAAAAAACATGCCAGCACCGCTGATGATTTTCCAGCTGCTGATGAAAATGCTAGTTCCAGGGTTGATGACTCCATTCCAGCCGCTGAAGACATTGCCAGGGCATCCATGAAGGAAATATGCCCTAGAGGCAATAATAAAGTTATTATTTATTTCCTTATATCATGATAAATGTTTATTATTCATGCTAGAATTGTATTAATCAGAAACATAATACATGTGTGAATACATAGACAAACAGAGTGTCACTAGTATGCCTCTACTTGACTAGCTTGTTAATCAAAGATGGTTATGTTTCCTAACCATGAACAAGGAGTTGTTATTTGATTAACAAGGTCACATCATTAGTTGAATGATCTGATTGACATGACCCATTCCATTAGCTTAGCACCGATCGTTTAGTATGTTGCTATTGCTTTTATCCATGACTTATACATGTTCCTATAACTATGAGATTATGCAACTCCGTTTACGGAGGAACACTTTGGTACTACCAAACGTCACAACGTAATCGGGTGATTATAAAGGAGTACTACAGTGTCTCCAAAGGCGGATGTTGGGTTGGCGTATTTCGAGATTAGGATTTGTCACTCCGATTGTCGGAGAGGTATCTCTGGGCCCTCTCGGTAATGCACATCACTTAAGCCTTGCAAGCATTACAACTAATGAGTTAGTTGTGAGATGATGTATTACTGAACGAGTAAAGAGACTTGCGTAACGAGATTGAACTAGGTATTGGATACCGACGATCGAATCTCGGGCAAGTAACATACCGATGACAAAGGGAACAACGATGTTGTTATGCGGTCGACCGATAAAGATCTTCGTAGAATATGTAGGAACCAATATGGGCATCCAGGTTCCGCTATTGGTTATTGACCGAGACGTGTCTCGGTCATGTCTACATTGTTCTCGAACCGTAGGGTCCGCACGCTTAAGGTTTCGATGATGCTTATATTATGAGTTTAGGAGTTTTGATGTACCGAAGGAGTTCGGAGTCCCGGATGAGATCGGGGACATGACGAGGAGTCTCGAAATGGTCGAGACGTAAAGATCGATATATTGGACGACTATATTCGGAGTTCGGAAAGGTTCCGAGTCATTCGGGTATTTATCGGAGTACCGGAGAGTTACGGGAATTTGCCGGGGAGAAGTATTGGGCCTTATGGGCCATACGGGAAAGAGAGAGGGGCTGCCCTAGGCAGGCCGCGCGCCCCCACTTGCCCTAGTCCGACTGGGCTGGGGAGGGCCGCACCTCCTTCCTTCCTTCTCTCTTCCTCTTCCTAGTCTCCTACTCCTAATACATGGAAGGATCCTAGTTGGACTAGGAAGGGGGAATCCTACTCCGGTGGGAGTAGGACTCCCCTATGGCGCCTCCTCCCTAGGCCGGCCTCCTCCTCCTCCCTCCTTTATATCACGAGGCGGGGGCACCCTAGGACACACAAGTTGATCCTTGAGATCGTTCCTTAGCCGTGTCGCGGTGCCCCCTCCACCATAATCCACCTCGGTCATATTGTTGCGGTGCTTAGGCGAAGCCTGCGTCGATAGAACATCAAGATCGTCACCACGCCGTCGTCTTGACGGAACTCTCTCCCGGAGCTTTGCTGGATCGGAGCCGAGGAGCGCCACCGAGCTGTACGTGTGTCAAGAACTCGGGGCGCCGGAGTAACGGCGCTGGATCGGTTGGATCACGAGGAGAACGTCGACTACTTCCTCTACGTTGTGATCGCTTCCGCCGGGTCTCGAGGGTACGTGACAACACTCTCGCCTCTCGTTGCTATGCATCACCATGATCTGGCGTGTGCGTAGGAAATTTTTGAAATTACTACGTTCCCCAACAGTGGCATCCGAGCCTAGGTTTTTATGGTTTGATGTTTTGCACGAGTAGAACACAAGTGAGTTGTGGACGATACAAGTCATACGCCTACCAGATGTCATACTTTGGTTCGGCGGTATTGTTGGATGAAGCGCCCGGACCGACATTACGCCAGACGCTTACGCGAGACTGGTTCTACCGCCGTGCTTTGCACAAAGGTGGCTAGCGGGTGTCGATTTCTCAACTTTAGTTGAACCGAGTGTATACGCCCGTCCTTGAGAAGGTTAAAACGAGTCTATTTGACGAAATATCGTTGTGGTTTTGATGCGTGGGTGAGATTGGTTCTTGCTTCACCCGTAGCAGCCACGTAAAATTTGCAACAACAAAGTAGAGGATGTCTAACTTGTTTTTGCAGGGCATGTTGTGATGTGATATGGCCAAGACGTGATGCTATATTTTATTGTATGAGATGATCATGTTTTGTAACCTAAGTTATCGGCAACTGGCAGGAGCCATATGGTTGTCGCTTTATTGTATGAAATGCAACGCATACTGTAATTGCTTTACTTTATCACTAAGCGGTAGCGATAGTCGAGAAGCAATAGATGGCGAAACGACAACGATGCTACGATGGAGATCAAGGTGTCGCGCCGGTGACGATGGTGATCACGACGGTGCTTCGGAGATGGAGATCACAAGCACAAGATGATGATGGCCATATCATATCACTTATATTGATTGCATGTGATGTTTATCCTTTATGCATCTTATCTTGCTTTGATTGACGGTAGCATTTTAAGATGATCTCTCACTAAAATTATCAAGAAGTGTTCTCCACGAGTATGCACCGTTGCCAAAGTTCGTCGTGCCTGACACCACGTGATGATCGGGTGTGATAAGCTCTCGTCCATCTACAACGGTGCAAGCCAGTTTTGCACACGCTGAATACTCAAGTTAAACTTGACGAGCCTAGCATATGCAGATATGGCCTCGGAACACGAGACCGAAGGTCGGCGTGAATCATATAGTAGATATGATCAACATAAGATGTTCACCATTGAAAACTACTCCATCTCACGTGATGATCGGTTATGGTTTAGTTGATTTGGATCACGTGATCACTTAGATGACTAGAGAGATGTCTGTCTAAGTGGGAGTTCTTAAGTAATATGATTAATTGAACTTAAATTTATCATGAACTTAGTCTGGTAGTATTTTGCAAATTATGTTGTAGATCAATAGCTCGCGTTGTTGCTTTCATATGTTTATTTTCATATGTTCCTAGAGAAAATTGTGTTGAAAAATGTTAGTAGCAATGATGCGGATTGGATCCGTGATCGAGGTTTATCCTCACCGCTGCATGTAAGAATTATGTCCTTGATGCACCGCTAGGTGACAGACCTATTGCAGGAGCGGATGCGACGTTATGAGCGTTTGGCTAGCTCAATATGATGACTACTTGATAGTTTAAGTGCACCATGCTTAACGGCTTAGAATCGGGACTTCAAAGACGTTTTGAACGTCATGGACCATATGAGATGTTCCAGAGTTGAAGTTAATATTTCAAGCGAATACCGAGTTGAGAGATATGAAGTCTCCAACAAGTTCGTAGCTAAAAGATGGAGGAGAATCTCTCAACTAGTGAGCATGTGCTCAGATTATGCAGGTACTACAATCGCTTGAATCAAGTGGGAGTTAATCTTCCGATAAGATAGTGATTGACAGAATTCTCTAGTCACCATCACCAAGTTAGTAGAACTTCGTGATGAACTATAGTATGCAAGGGATGATGAAAATGATTCCCAGTTTTTCATGATGATGAAATCGATGAAGGTAGAAATCAAGAAAGAACATCAAGTGTTGATGGTTAACAAGACCACTAGTTTCAAGAAAAGGGCAAAGGGATAGAAGGGAACTTCAAGAAGAACGGCAAGCAAGTTGTTGCTCAAGTGAAGAAGCCCAAGTCTGGACCTAAGCACGAGACTAAGTGCTTCTACTTGCAAAGGGACTGATTCTTTGAAGCGTAACTACCCCAAGTATTTGGCGGATAAGAAGGATGGCAAAGTAAACAAAGCTATATTTGATATACATGTTATTGATGTGTACTTTACTAGTGTTTATAGCAACCCCTCGGTATTTGGTACTGGTTCAGTTGCTAAGAGTAGTAACTCGAAACGGAGTTGCCAAATAAACCAGAAACTAGTTAAGGGTGAAGTGACGATGTGTGTTGAAAGTAGTTTCAAGATTGATATGATCATCATCGCACACTCTCTATACTTTCGGGATTAGTGTTGAACCTGAATAAATGTTATTTGGTGTTTGCGTTGAGCATGAATATGATTTGATCATGTTTTTTGCAATACGGTTATTCATTTAAGTAAGAGAATAAACTGTTATTCTGGTTACATGAATAAAACCTTATATGGTTACACACCAATGAAAATGGTTCATTGGATCTTGATCGTAGTGATACACATATTCATAATATTGAAACCAAAAGATGCAAAGTTAATAATGATAGTGCAACTTATTTGTGGCACTGCCGTTTAGGTCATATTGGTGTAAAGCGCATGAAGAAACTCCATGCTGATGGGATTTTGGAATCACTTGATTATGAATCACTTGATGCTTGCGAACCATGCCTCATGGGCAAGATGACTAAAACTCCGTTCTCCGGAAAAGTGGAGCGAGCAACTGACTTATTGAAAATAATACATACTGATGTATGCGATCCAATGAGTGTTAAGGCTCGCGGCGGGTATCGTTATTTTCTGACCTTCACAGATGATTTGAGCAGATATGGGTATATCTACTTGATAAAACATAAGTCTGAAATAGTTGAAAGGTTCAAAGAATTTCAGAGTGAAGTGGAAAAATCATCGTGACAAGAAAATAAGGTTTCTACAATCTGATCGCAGAGACAAATATTTGAGTTAAGAGTTTGGTCTTCAATTAAAACAATGTGGAATAGTTTCACAAATTCATGCCACCTGGAACACCACATCATAATGGTGTGTCCGAACGTCATAACCGTACTTTATTGGATATAGTACAATCTATGATGTTTCTTATCGATTTACCAATATTGTTTTGGGATCATGCATTAGAGACAGCTGCATTCACGTTAAATAGGGCACCATCTAAATCCGTTGAGACGACACTATATGAACTGTGGTTTAGCAAGAAACCAAAGTTGTCATTTCTTAATGTTTGGGGCTGCGATGCTTATGTGAAAAAGTTTCATCCTGATAAGCTCAAACCCAAATCGGAGAAGTGCGTCTTCATAGAATACCCAAAGGAAATTGTTGGGTACACCTTCTATCACAGATCCGAAGGCAAAAACATTCGTTGCTAATAAATGGATCCTTTCTAGAGAAGGAGTTTCTCTCGAAAGAAGTGAGTGGGAGGAAAGTAGAACTTGATAAGGTAATTGTACCTTCTCCCTTATTGGAGAGTAGTTTATAACAGAAACCGGTTTCTGCGACATCTACACCAAATAGTGAGGAAGTTGATGATGTTGATCATGAAACTTCAGATCAAGTTACTACCGAATCTCGTAGGTAAACCAGAGTGAGATCTACACCAGAGTGGTACGGTAATCCTGTTCTGGAAGTCATGTTACTAGACCATGATGAACCTACGAACTATGAGGAAGCGATGATGAGCCCAGATTCCACGAAATGGCTTGAGGCCATGAAATCTGAGATATGATCCATGTATGAGAACAAAGTGTAGACTTTGATTGACTTGCCCGATGATCGGTGAGTCATTAAGAATAAATGGATCTTCAAGAGGAAGACGGACGTTGATAGTAGTGTTACTATCTACAAAGCTAGACTTGTCGAAAAAGGTTTTTGACAAAGTTCAAGGTGTTGAATACGATGAGATTTTCTTACTCGTATCGATGCTTAAAAGTCTGTCCGAATCATGTTAGCAATTGCCGCATTTTATGAAATCTGGCAAATGGATAAACAAAACTGCATTCCTTGATGGAGTTATTAAAGAAGAGTTGTATGTGATGCAACCAAGAGGTTTTGTCGATCCTAAAGGTGTTAACAAAATGTGCATCTATGGACTGGTGCAAGCATCTCGAAGATGGAATATACGCTTTGATAAGTTGATCAAAGCATATAGTTTATCTGAGACTTACAATGAAGCTTCAGTATTTACTAGAAAGTGAGTGGGAGCACTACAACATTTCGATAAGTATATGTGAATGACATATTATAGATCGGAAATAATGTAGAATTATACGCAAAGCATAAAGGAGTGTTTGAAAGGAGGTTTTTCAAAGAAAGACCTCGGTGAAGCTACTTACATATTGAGCATCAATATCTATAGAGATAGATCAAGGCGCTTGATAAGTTTTTTCAATGAGTACATACCTTGACAAGATTTTGAAGTAGTTCAAAATGGAGCAGTCAAAGAAAGAGTTCTTGTGCGTGTTAAAAGGTGTGAAATTGAGTAAGACTCAAAACCCGACCACGGCGGAAGATAGAAAAAGAATGAAAAGTCATTCCCTATGCCTTGGCCATAGGTTCTATAAAGTATGCCATGCTGTGTACCAGATCTATTGTATACCCTACATTTGAGTTTGGCAAGGAGTACAATAGTGATCTAGGAGTAGATCATTTGGACATTGGTCAAAATTATCCTTAGTGGAATAAGGATATGTTTCTCGATTGTGGAGGTGAAAAAGGTTAGGTAAGTAAAGGGTTACGTCGATGCAAGTTTTGACACCAATCTGGATGACCCTAAGTCTCGATCTAGATACATATTGAAAGTGGGAGCAATTAGCTAGAGTAGCTCCGTGCAGAGCATTGTAGACACAGAAAATTGCAAAATACATAACAGATCTGAATGTGGAAGACCCGTTGACTAATATTCTCTCACAAGCAAAACATGATCACACCTTTGGGTGTAAATTGAGTACTCTTTGGGTGTAAATCACATAGCGATGTGAACTAGATTACTGAATCTAGTAAACCCTTTGGGTGTTGGTCACATGGCGATGTGAACTATAGGTGTTAATCACATGATGATGTGAACTATCAATGTTAATCACATGGTGATGTGATCTAGATTATTGACTCTAGTGCAAGTGGGAGACTGAAGGAAATATGCCCTAGAGGCAATAATAAAGTTATTATTTATTTCCTTATATCATGATAAATGTTTATTATTCATGCTAGAATTGTATTAATCAGAAACATAATACGTGTGTGAATACATAGACAAACAGAGTGTCACTAGTATGCCTCTACTTGACTAGCTTGTTAATCAAAGATGGTTATGTTTCCTAACCATGAACAAGGAGTTGTTATTTGATTAACAAGGTCACATCATTAGTTGAATGATCTGATTGACATGACCCATTCCATTAGCTTAGCACCCGATCGTTTAGTATGTTGCTATTGCTTTTATCCATGACTTATACATGTTCCTATAACTATGAGATTATGCAACTCCCGTTTACCGGAGGAACACTTTGGGTACTACCAAACGTCACAATGTAACTGGGTGATTATAAAGGAGTACTACAGGTGTCTCCAAAGGCAGATGTTGGATTGGCATATTTCGAGATTAGGATTTGTCACTCCGATTGTCGGAGAGGTATCTCTGGGCCCTCTCGGTAATGCACATCACTTAAGCCTTGCAAGCATTACAACTAATGAGTTAGTTGTGAGATGATGTATTACGGAACGAGTAAAGAGACTTGCCGGTAACGAGATTGAACTAGGTATTGGATACCGACGATCGAATCTCGGGCAAGTAACATACCGATGACAAAGGGAACAATGTATGTTGTTATGCGGTCGACCGATAAAGATCTTCGTAGAATATGTAGGAACCAATATGGGCATCCAGGTTCCGCTATTGGTTATTGACCGAGGCGTGTCTCGGTCATGTCTACATTGTTCTCGAACCGTAGGGTCCGCACGCTTAAGGTTTCGATGATGCTTATATTATGAGTTTATGAGTTTTGATGTACCGAAGGAGTTCGAGTCCCGGATGAGATCGGGGACATGACGAGGAGTCTCGAAATGGTCGAGACGTAAAGATCGATATATTGGACGACTATATTCGGAGTTCGGAAAGATTCCGAGTCATTCGGGTATTTATCGGAGTACCGGAGAGTTACGGGAATTCGCCGGGGAGAAGTATTGGGGCCATACGGGAAAGAGAGAGGGGCTGCCCTTGGCAGGCCGTGCGCCCTTGCCCTAGTCCGAATTATTGGGGAGGGCCGCACCCTCCTTCCTTCCTTCTCTCTTCCCTTCCTAGTCTCCTACTCCTAATACATGGAAGGATCCTAGTTGGACTAGGAAGGGGAATCCTACTCCCGGTGGGAGTAGGACTCCCCTATGGCGCCTCCTCCTAGGCCGGCCTCCTCCTCCCTCCCTCCTTTATATCTGGGGGCAGGGGCACCCTAGGACACACAAGTTGATCCTTGAGATCGTTCCTTAGCCGTGTCGGTGCCCCCTCCACCATAATCCACCTCGGTCATATTGTTGCGGTGCTTAGGCGAAGCCTGCGTCGATAGAACATCAAGATCGTCACCACGCCGTCGTCTTGTGGAACTCTCTCCCGGAGCTTTGCTGGATCGGAGCCGAGGAGCGTCACCGAGCTGTCGTGTGTCAAGAACTTCGGGCGCCGAATAACTTGCGCTGGATCGGTTGGATCACGAGGAGAACGTCGACTACTTCCTCTACGTTGTGATCGCTTCGCTTGGTCTCACGAGTGCGTAGACAACACTCTCCCTCTCGTTGCTATGCATCACCATGATCTGGCGTGTGCGTAGGAAATTTTTTGAAATTACTACGTTCCCCAACAATCCACTAGTGGTGCGCCTAAAGAAAATGAAGAAGTCAGGGCAACTGCATCAGTTGCGCCTGAGGAAATTCAAACAGATTCCTCAGCTCCTCCTGCGCCTACCCCAACTCCTACCCTTCCATCTGCATCAGATGTGAGGAAGACCAAGGCTGCAGAGAAAGCTGCAGTGAACAAAAGGAAAGCATCATCTGCTTTAGATTCTTCAGCTTCGAAGAAAATGAAGACTATGACCAGCTCACTTGAGAATCCCACTGATGCTGTTCCGATTTCCACCATACCATCAAAGGACCTTGTTCCTTATGGTGAAGAATATGTGATCCCTAGCGGATCTGATGAAGAAAATCATGTTGCTGCT
Organism: Aegilops speltoides; assembly: GCA_021437245.1. NCBI lineage: Eukaryota > Viridiplantae > Streptophyta > Magnoliopsida > Poales > Poaceae > Aegilops > Aegilops speltoides. The sequence goes on along the minus strand of CM038145.1, from coordinate 384,953,547 downwards.
TCTTCAGAGCAGATTGATGAAGAAATTGAAGTGGATGTGATCCCTTCAACACATGTTGCTTCCTCGCCCATGCCTCAGTTCATAGCTGAAGAGGCTGGCGTTGAAGAAATTGAAGATGAAGACGTGGATATTGGATGCACTACACCTGTGATGAATGATGACTTTTGGGAAAGTCAGCATCCTAATTCTCCACACTTCACCCCACTACAGCAAATACCTCAGTCCCCTGCACCAACCGTTCAAATGGGCTCTGAAGAAACTCATCCCACCTCGTCTGTGCATGAAGAAATTCCAGCCACTAGTGCTGAAGAAACTGCTGTTGCTGATACCTTGAACATGCAGACTGCCACTGAAGAGGAACCAGAAATTCCTCAGCCTGAAGAACCGGAGATTGTGATTCCTGAGGTTGTGATGCAACTCACTGACACTCCTGTGCCCAAGCCAAAGGATCCATTCTCAAAGAAGCAAAAGTTCAAGGCTGCTGATTTCTTCAACGAGCATGTGTTCTTCACTGACTATAATCCATATGATTCTGCTCGCATAAGGAAGAGGCGTTTCTGGACTGCTAGTCAAGCCAACTTTTATTCCTCTGTGCTATTCGACAAAGACAAAGTCTTCGATCATGCACACATTCCTCACGTGGACATGGAATCTCTGCCGTGCTTCGAGCCAGTCCTCAGTGTTCTTCACGATGCTGGATTGCTGAATTTCTGCACTGACATCTGTGATTGGAATGAAGAACTCCTTCTTCAATTCTTTGCAACGCTGCACATCACAAGAAATTCTGAAGATGTGAACACTTGGGTGCTGGACTAGATGTCAGAAAATACTCACTATAAGGCACCAGCAACTGAATTGCTTTGTGCCCTCCCACTCAGTCCTCCCCTTGATGGTGCCTGTTGCATCTATAATGAACCTGAGCTTACAGATCATTACATGCAAGTGCTGATGAAGCCTTTGAAGCCAGGGCAGGCCCCACGAACCAAATTCCTCGTCAAGGAATTCTTGTATGTGCCTCGGATGTCTATCGCATTCTGACGAAGACAATGAGTCCTATCAAAGGCCACGACTCAAATGATGAAGAAGTCGTTGGCATCATGAAGAATATGCTTTTCAATATCATTCATGGCATTCCCGTCAACTTCCATGATTTCTTCATGAGGACTCTGGCAAATATTGCTATGTCACCATTTGAGTGAAGCCTTATGCACCATGGATTATGAAATTCATCAGACAAGGTCTTCACTCAACTACAAGGCTGATACTACGAACCATGGCGGTTTCTTGCCTCCAATTGAAGTCCTCAAACAGACATTTTCCTCAGCTGATGACAAAGGCAAGGCAACTGCTGTGATAGATGAAGGCATTCGTCCATTGGATGGTCAATTTCACAAGGCTGCATCCTACTCCACCAATGATGACTCGCCACACATGATTACGCATATCAGCTCGCCAAGCAAATTCCTCAAGCCACAGCTCCCAGGGTGATGACTGATCGTGAGTTACTCCTCAGTCTTCATTAGAAAGTTGATCGCTATCATAAATGGGTCAAGCGTGAGTTTGGTTCCATTCTTTACAACATGACCTCAACCCACAATGCCATGAAGAAAAACCTATACTACCTCCATGAAACCTTCAACCATACCTGGGCTGTTCTATCTCATATCTACAGCGCCGAAGATCTGAAGAGCATGGGTCTCAAGCAAGAATTTGACTGGTCTGCACCTCCACCAAAGAAATTCAAGAAGGTCAAGGTTCCTTCCTTGGTGGTCAGCTCCTATTCTTCATCGCGCGACACTGATGAAAATGAAGACTTGGACGACACTGCGGCAGGCCCTACTACGACAAACGACCCCGACAACATTGGCGCTCCTCCATCAACTTGATATTCTTCGGGGGCGTTAGTCCTCAGTTTCGATCCTTTTGGTCATTCGATGACAAAGGGGGAGAAATCGGAGTTAGTCTTCAAGCAGGTCTATTATATGGGCTTTTTTTGTTAAGTTACAACTCTCGCTCTTCTAAAACTTTTATTGGATCGAGTTGTAATCTTAAACCCGATGGTGCTCTGATACTTTTGATGCACTGTGCTCTGATACTTTTGATGCACTGTGCTCTGATGCTTTTGATGCGTTATTCTGCATGCCTGTTCCTCGTTAATATTATTGCACGCATGCTGAATTTCTTCAGGCACCATATTTCATCTTGCATTTCAAATTCTTCATATTATATGTCAAATGCATGTATGAATTACAAGATATAGGGGGAGATCTCCATGATTCAACTCTTCAAGTGTGCATTGCTTCAAAAGCAAATTCCTTACTATGCACATCTTCAGGGGGAGTTCTTCTATATCTTGCAATCAAATTCCTCAATATCAGTACTTACACTTCATATGTTTATCCCCGTTGTAAACTTAACCTATATTGTCATCAATCACCAAAAAGGGGGAGATTGTAAGTGCATCTAGTGCCCCTGAGTGATTTTGGTGTATTGAAGACTTATAGGTTAAGGGACTAATGTGTTTATGAGTGTACACAGGTCTATAAGTCTATGAGGAGTTTGATATTTACAGTGAAAGTCGACCCCTAAAAATGAATATCTTCGACTGAAGATTTTGGTATTCCTGAAGACTTTCATGAAGACTTTGAAAGTGAAGAAATTGGTGTGTCCGTGAAGACTTGATATTCATGCGAGGAATATGAAGCTTGAAGACTTTCGTTTTCATAGTTTTGTTTTTCTCTTTCTTGAGTCATAGGAAACACCGTACTGTTAAAGGGATCGAGGAAATACTAAGGAAAAATTTCCATGTGATGCTCAACTCAAAATCCTACACCTACCAATCCCTTGAGTGAAGCCATTGGAAATCTCATACTGATTCACCAATTTCTTGATGTGATGAGGTGAAGTTCTTACATTATTTGAGAATTTGTTTTGACCGAGGAGTTAGGAATTCGCCAAATCGCGGATTGCCTACGATGAGGAACATGATAGCCCCGAGGAATTTGAGAGTCAAATTTCCGACCGTTCTTTGTCTCTGGCCACCTGTCCCAAAATATCTTATCCACCTAACGGTCATATCATTGAAGGGCATTTATGTTTTATCATGTCGGGCTGCTCCTAGGCTATAAATAGCCGCCCCTACAACCACTAGCTGGTTGGTGCTCAGGAAAACCGACACTTGTCATTTGAGAGCAACCCATCCTCCGAGGACTTTGAGCGAAATCATCGAGTGAGGAAAATCCAAACCCAAACACCCACAAACCCAAAGTGATTGAGCATCATCAAGAGATTGATCTGCGTGGATCCGACGCTTGTTACCTTTGAAGATCGGCTTCTTCCAGACGGTTAGGCGTCATGGTCTAGATCATCCAAGCGGAATTGTGGATCGCCGAGTGACCGAAGTCTGTGAAGGTTTGGAAGTCACCTGAAGACTTACCACGAGTGTTTGAACGAGGTCTGTGTGACCTTAGTTCAAGGAGAATACGGTGAGGACTTGGTGTCTGAGCTGCGTGCTTTCGGATCGGGTGTCCGGACTGTGTCCTCGAGTTTAAATACTCAGCCGCTCCAACCAGACGTACAACTTAGACAGCAGTTGGAACTGGTCTACCAAATCATTGTATTCACCAACCTTACTCATTCTATTTCCTCAACTCTTTCATTTCCTCATTACTGTGTTGAGTGATTGTTCATATCTGTGTTTGAAGACTTTGACTGAGGACTTTCTCAATTTCCTCTGTTCAATTTCTTCAGTCTGTTTGTCTTCATCTTGTGTTATCCCGTGTTTACGCTTTCTGTACTCTGTGTTTGTCTTCATTTCATCATGACGACCATGTGTGTATTCTGTCATGCTTACTTCTGAGTACTTATTCCGCTGCAAGTAGTTCTTCGCTAAGGAATTTGCTCACCGGCAATTCCTCAGTGAAGAATTCATAAAAATCGCCTATTCACCCCCCTCTAGTCGATATAACACACTTTCAACGGTTACTGCTTTGCCGCGCTGGTCCTATCGGGTCTTAGCACGACAACTTCCCGACTGTCTATTACAACAAGTTTATCTACGCTACTCTTCATCGAAGGCGGTTACTGCTCTGCTGCACTGGTCCTATCGGGCCTTAGCACGACAACTTCCCGACTGTCTACTACAACAAGTTTTGCTCGGCTCCGGCGAGGGAGGGGCAATGACGACGGCGCACCTTCGGCTCGTTTCAGTACTTATAGTCCTCGCCAGGTGGTCTACGTATCTGGATGTAATTTATATTATTTCTACTGTACTGCCATGATTGAAGATGAATAGATCAAAAGTTTTCTCGCAAAAAAGAACTATTTTATGGTGAATGCAGATTACACATCACACACCTCATTGGGAGTTGGCTATTAAACGTGGGACCACTCTGTCCCTCGGGAGATGACGCTAGCTGCGGATTGTGGTGACTATTGAAAGACCTTTGTGAGAGTTTCTCTCTCCAAATCCATTGGCTTCGGTTTGTGTCTCGTACTGTCGACATTGCAGGATGCAGGCGAAAGACTCCTTGGTGGTGGTGGGATGCAATCTATGGACAATGGTTTAACGCACAGAGTATGGTTGTGCAGAGGCGGAGATGAAATTTCAAACGCATCACATGTAACTATTTGGGATTGCGAAAAAACGGTGGCGATAACACATGATTGACTTTGATTTGGTGGTGCTTGTTGAGTACCCTGCGTCGAGCTCCAGGAAGAAAACTGTAGGACTAACTTGATTTTGTTATACTTGGCAAGATCGATGTTTTTGCGTTGTTACCTTGTTGGCATTGCTCGGATATGCTTGGACTTGTATTTTAAAGCGATAATCTAGAATTTGGCCTTTGATGGTTGGATCCAGTAACGGCGACGCTTGAGCGTCATTCCCTTCCTAAAAGTGTTAGTGCTGAAGAACTTCATTGTCCTTGTGATGTTAAGAGATGGTCGGTGCAGATATGGTCGTTGATGTAGTTTGTCGGTCGTTGCTCTGATTGCGTGACGTCTTTTTTTTCATGGTTTAGACATAGCTTTTGGTTTCGTATGATTTTGCTATTTGCCAGCATGTTTGTTTGTGGGTGTTGATGTTGGATGTGTGCATTCTAGCCTATGTGAAGGTCGAGTGTGTACTTGATGCTTCATTTTGTGTGAAATAAAATCAACCCTTTGTCGAGAAAACAATGCCGTTGCTTTGTGTCGTGTCGATTTAATACAATGGGTAGTTCACAATGATATAGGAGTAATTGCTAAAACACATGACACGCAAATTCATAACGCTGCTAATCTTTTTTCAGAAAGATGTGCTGTTTTTTGTGTGTTTACACTATAGGGCACGCTTTCGTTTTTCCATCTATTGGCGTGTCATGTACTGTGCTTAGGTACACGTACACACACGCCGGATTCGTCACCGGTCGTTACCGGACGAGGTCCCCTGTCGGTGCTCGACCACTCACCCGACGCGGTCCCCCGTCCATCACCCCCCACCACCCTCCCACGCCCCCACTGCCAGCAGCGGCCCACGCACCCGACCGAACCCTCCCGGCCCCGCCGCCAGCCACCCAGACGCCCCACCCCCCTCCTCCCCGACCGTGCACCCAGCCGTTCGCTCCCCAGTCCCTGCCACCCCACCCCAGCGCACCAACCCGCCCCGTCCCCATCCGCCGCGCGGCGAGCGAGCCCAGCCTAGTTAACTGCAGCTCCAGCAGCGGCAACGCCCTCCCCTCCCGCGCGGACGCACGCCACCCCGAGAGCAACCCGCCGTCTCTCTCTCTCTCTCTCCGACGCGCGCGAGCAGCCGGAGGAGGTGCTGAGGGGGCGGCGAATGCGATAGGAGGAAGGGAAGGAGGGAGGGCGAGATGGGGTCGAGGACCAAGGGGTGCTGCGGGTGGCTGATCGTGGCGCTGGTGCTGGCGCTCGTCGCCACGGCGGCCGTGGTGGCCATCATGAAGCGCAAGCCGGGCGGGGGCGGAGGGGGCCGGAGCCGCCCGCCCAAGCCGCTCCCCGTCCCGGGCCCGCCCGGGGACATCGACTCCAAGTACGGCGACGCGCTCGGGGTCGCGCTCCAGTTCTTCCAGGTCCAGAAGGGTGAGTGCGAGTAATGCCATGCCTGCTCACAGATTCCATGCCGCGCTTCTAGCCTCGAAGCATTCCCCATTTTTCGTCCCGACCTCTGCAGCCTCTGCTTCGCTTAGATTCAGTCATACGCCATCTCCGCGACGGTAGGCGGACAAGTCAATTGTCTCTTCGTCACTGGTGTCTTTTTGGCAGACTATAAGCTGGCGAATTGCGTGCTGGCTGTTGCCTCCGAAATTGGTGTCCGTCTAGATTTTCTTTGCTAATTTCAGTGGCCATTTCCTGATGGTTTCGACTTCTTTCTCGGTGGAGAGCCCTCCCCACTTACTATGAACAGCTGTATACCTTCTTTTTTCAGTTGATGTTGCTGGCAATGCGGGCTGCCTCGCAGATTCCACTGGAATTTTCTCATCCAGCTGTGAAATCAGTTGCTTCTGATGTCAGTGCTGCTCCTTTAGCTATTCGAAATTGCTACTCTGGCAATCCCATACTCTGATGCTGTGCCGGGGATGTCGGCTGAGCAAAATCACCAATCTTTGCTGCTTCAGTACCTCTGATCCATCCTAGAAAATCTTGTTGATTTCTGTTCTGTTCTGCAGCGGGGAAGTTGGTGGACAACCAGATCCCGTGGCGGGGGGACTCTGCGCTCAACGATGGGAAAGAAGCCAAGCTGGATCTCTCCAAGGGGCTGTACGACGCCGGGGATCATATGAAGTTCACCTTCCCCATGGCCTTCACGGCGACCGTGCTCGCGTGGTCCGTGCTCGAGTACGGGGATCAGATGACCGCCGCCAAGCAACTAGACCCAGCGCTTGACGCGCTCCGGTGGGTCACCGATTTCCTCATCGCGGCACATCCTACTGACAACGTGTTCTACATTCAGGTTAGAAATGTTCTGTACTTGTTTGCCTGTAGGTAAATGGTTTGAGGCATATTTTTGGAGTTAGGATGACTGTTTGGTTAATGGGATTTAATTGTGGGGATATTTTCATTGGATCTATCTAATGGCAGTTCAGTAGAGGTGAGAGTTCGGTAGGTAGGAAAACAAGAGTCCAGGTGAGATGTCATGTTCATGACACCTAATGTTTAGGAGCCACTTAGTTGTCTGCTTCATACGTTCAAAATGACACATTTGTTGTGATCCTTGGCAAACCAAATGTTCCTTTCCTTCCCGTCCTTGCGTTTTTCTTTTTGTCTTTATAGCTGCATTCCTTCATTATGTGGTAGACATATGTTTTTAAAGCTAAATCTCAGTTGTACTTTATCCAGTTAACCTTAAAACCATATAAAGTTAAGAGGCCCTTGATTAGGGGATCTCAAGTGTTTCAGTCAACTGAGTTTAGTCAGAGATACTGGACAGGGTGTAAACTGCATGTCATGCTGAAGCATAGAATACAATAAGTATTAAACAATCTCTTCCCTGAAGAATAATGCTTTGTATCCTACAGCCTGTAGGCTATAAGGTAAATCATTCAGCTTAAGCGACAATTCAGTGAAATCAGATCTCATTAATAAATTAGGCAACTGAATCACTTCATTCCTGTTTCTCCATCTAACAAGGAGCCATCATTTGGGTAGCCAATTTCAGCTTCAGGCGTTGATAAATTCTTGTAACTTCAGAACAGCAAGGGATGCATCATTGTCTTTTAGTTTAACCACTGAACCAGCATTTGAAAAATTGTTACCTTGTAGGTTGGTGATCCTGATCTAGATCACGACTGCTGGCAAAGGCCAGAAACAATGACTGAGAAAAGACCGCTCACACAGATTAACCCAAAGAACCCCGGGTCAGATATCGCTGCTGAGGCAGCAGCAGCCATGGCGGCAGCATCAATGGTTTTCAAATCCAGTGACACCACATATTCTGATTCACTTCTTCAACATGCCCAGAAGTTATTTACTTTTGCTGATACTTATAAAGGCATCGCCAGCGACACCTATCCAAAGCTTCAGAAGTACTATAATTCTACTGGCTATGTTGATGAGCTCCTCTGGGCAGCGAGTTGGCTCTATCATGCTACAGGAGATCAGACGTATCTCAGTTATGTGACTGTGCAGAACGGGAAAGATTATGCTGATTGGGGAAGGCCAACATGGTTCAGCTGGGATGACAAGCTCCCAGGGACACAGGTTTGCATGAACTAAACCATGTGAATTATTACCTCAGCATGGTTTCTTTAGAATTCTCTCTTTCTTACAAGGATAAGTACCTTAAGTGCTCTTGTCTATTCTGTGCAGATCCTTTTGTCAAGAGTAAATTTCTTTGGATCCAAAGAGATATCTAATGCTGAAAACAGTGGACTCAAAATGTACAGAGACACTGCTGAGGCTGTCATTTGCGGGCTTCTACCAGATTCTCCGTCAGCCACTGGTAGTAGGACTAGCGGTATGTTGAAATTTCTGTTGGTTTGATTTGGCTCTATGAGTCCATGTAGGGTTGTTTTATGCATTATGCACTATGAGTGCACTTCATGTTCGCTATCGGCATAGAGAATGTCATAACATGTTTATTGTAATATGTATTACACTTGTGCTTAGTTTCACTGTATCATGGTATTCCCATTGCAGGAGGGCTGGTGTGGATAAGTGGGTGGAATTCTCTGCAGCATGGCATAAATGCAGCATTCCTTGCTGTTGTTTACAGCGACTACATGCTGACATCACAAACAGCTGCAGTGGAGTGCAGTGGAAAGTATTTTAGTCCGACAGATATTCGCAATTTCGCTATATCACAGGTGAACTAAGTAAAAACTTGCAAACTACAATTCCGGCAAGCCATATCTTTATCTCTAGTTTTCAGTAAACCATCTTGCTGTTGACGTTAATTGCGCGTTTCATCATGACCCATGGGCACATTAGGGACGCGGCGTCTGTCTTTCTTTCATCATGTGTACTGAAGGGTGTATGTATCTGATTTATTATGCCATGTCATTTTGTCAGGCAAATTACGTGTTGGGTGACAACCCAATGAAGCTTAGCTACCTGGTGGGATATGGGAGCAGCTATCCGCAGCAGGTACACCATAGGGGCGCATCCATTCCCGCGGATGCGAAAACGGGCTGCAAGGGATTCGAGTACCTCCATTCGTCCAGCCCGAACCCGAATGTCGCCACGGGAGCCGTTGTTGGCGGGCCATTTCAGAATGACTCTTTTGTGGACTTGCGCGACAATGCGGTGCAGACAGAGTCCAGCACTTACAACAGCGGCACCTTCGTCGGTCTGCTCGCGGGCCTGGTCACCACCTCGTCCATCGCAAAGACATTCACCTAGAGCTCTTTCTCAAGCAACGACAATGGTGGCTTTTATCAACCCGGGAAGCATATACAACTAGAGGAATTTTAATTTTTTTTGCTCGAGTGACGGTAATGCGCAACCCAGTGAGACCTGTTGCAGATTTGTTCATTGGCCGTCTCTTATTAGGGGGTGATTAGCAGTAGTCATTAGTGCCACATTACTCTTTCTTGTATAATATATGGTGATTTTCACCGTGTGCTCAACTCCTATCTGGTTTGCTGGTGTACCTGCTGTAGCAATGGGTATTGTATTTGTAGGGCAGATTTCATTTGTTCATTGTGAGGTGGTTTTTGGTAGCTGCGATGATTAATCTGTGTAATGGCTTGCCAAAGCAACATGCATATATTCACATGTATGCGCAAGTCTTTTATAGTACAATATGTTCCATGCACACAGGGAACACCTGTCGAGTGTGCAGGTAAAAAAAGCCATAGTTCATCATGATCCATAGTTCATCATGATCTATAGTGTAAGGCATGTGATTAGTGTTGGAAATTCCACATGGTCCACATGGAAGCACGGTGGGAAGATAAAGAAATGCATCCCTGGGCTTCTCTGTGACTCTGTGATTGCCACGAAAAGTGAGTTGTGACCCTTGCTAATCATCATCTCACTGCTTTTAAGCCAGGGAACCTCCCTCGTTTTCAAAATTTCATGCTTTATGGAATTAAAGAGTGAATCCTAGACCCACAACAAAAGAAAACTAAAAGTTTTTTTTACTAGACTTAAGCTCCATTGAACTACTTTTCTTTCCAACCATGCAGAAGAACTATTCATATAAGTATTTTTAGAGATTTCACTACAAACTACATATGGATGTATATAGGCGTATTTTAGGCGTATCTCTAAAAAGACTTATATTTAGAAATGGAGGGAGTACATGTGGTCAATATAGAAGGAAGAAAAAAAACATTAGATAGTACGTGAAAACTTGCAGTTGCGGCTCCATTTAAAAACCTATAGTTGTGATTCAAATTGAAAACTTTTGCCACATGAAAAATTGGCTAAAATAAACTCTTAGAAACAACATTTCTGCCGAAGGAGAGACTTGGCTTTTGATGTCATAAACCAGAAACAAAAAAAGTAAGCATAATAAAAGAGTGAGGAATAAAACAATAACTATTACAATTTATAGGTTGCCAATTGCTCACAAAAAGTAAGAAACAGGGTAATTTCTGAATGGATGAAAGAAGAGAGGTGCTCATAGGGATAGGGCGTGCGGGCGTATGTTCATATGGGTGAGTGTATATACCGAGCTTTACAATGCGGTTGGATCAATCAAAGAAAATCAGCTTCGCTTCATCTCGTCGGAAGATATTTGCCATTGTCGACCGGGCTAACAAACACAGAGTGCTATGAGTTCGATAACCCCATTGGTGATGAGCAACAATGTCGGGGGTAACAAAACAAGACTATTTTCTTCGATCTAAGTCAATAAAAAAAAGTTCTTCAATGATTCTTCCCATACTAGCGAGGGGAGGCGGTGCCCCCAATGAAGACCCATCACTGGTATCATCGAAGCCATAACTTCTGGTGGTGGGCATATTGTTCCTTTTATAAGTTTTATTATTAAATAATACTCCAACTGTCATTAGGTGCGGTGATTGGTTCATGATTAATTAGAATCCAACAAATTTATGCACTTGGTCTGTCAGGCTGACGTCAAGGTCAGCTTTGAGTTTGAGGCACCGAGCGGACTGGAGACACTGGCCACAGCACTGGCCAATGATGCCCAAAAGCTGTGTGGTGCCACACCAATCCGTGTGGACATATTGTTCCCATATTGGATCGACCCATCAATGTAAATACTTTTGTAACCAACTAACTTGTGCACGTCGAAGTGAGCATTGAGTTTGAGGTACCGAGCATGGAGGGAGGGAAGACACTAACCAAGCGCTAGCCAAGAGGTTCCAACTGTACTCATGTGATTAGATTGCCTAACCAAATACATTTGACCAACATATTGTTGCCTTCTAGAAACTTAACTTGTGTATGCACTTGGTCTGTCAGGCTGACGTCGAGGTGAGCTTTGAGGTACCGAGCTCGGAGGGAGCAGAGGCACTGGGCTCGGCGTTGGCCAACGATGCCCAGAAGCTGTGCAGCGTGAGGGTTGCGAACTTGCAAGGTGGCGTGGGCCTCTTCAGCCTGTGGGTGCTCGCCTCGTCTAAGCTGGAGGAGAGAACATTGATCTTCCTCCGAGTGTTCAAGTCCACGCACAACACCAACAACACTAAGCCGGTGGTCCTTATGTGTTTCGACCCCACCAGGTAATGGCATCTTCCGATTCTCATTTGTCCTTAAATTCATCATCTCACACATTTAACATACACAAATTAGCTATAATTGATTTGATGTTGGGTTTGTTTGTTAGGTGCAGGTCATCTATGAACCAGAACCTGTACAAGCTGACCTTTGCAGCTTTTGTTGACACTGACATCGCAAAGGGCAAGATATCCGTGAGAAGCCTGGTATGCTACCATTCAACATGTCCTCGTACTATACAAGTTCAGAAAGTGTTGTTTCTTGCTTTCTTCTCTCCATTTTACTTCGTAGATTGATGGGTCGCTCGTTCGAGAGCTTTGGGGAAGGAGGGAGGACCTACAGCCTCTCTTTGGTCTCTCTCATGCTTTCCCACGGCGATGAGGCATGTATTCACATCTTCAACAATGGAAATGCGGACATCAAGGTGTCACAACTCGAAGGGAACACTATTTTCCTAGTCCAAGCTTGCTAACCATAACAAATTCTTCGCAAATGTGCTAAACCCGGGGGGCGGTGCCCCCCTCCTATTTCTATTATTGCAAGTAGCAACTCACGGTATGAGAAATGAAGAAACTGTCACTTAGTTTCCAAAATATAATCCTCTCTTTGTTTTGTCGTAGTAAAGAGTGAATTTTAGGCCATGTAAAAATAAATTGTTCCTGAATTAAAGCGTGGCATTCCTTGTTGAGGTACCGAGCTTGGAGATAGCAGCGGCACCGGACTCAATGCCGGCTAACGATGCCCAGAAGCTGTGCAGTGTGAGGGGCGCGGACTTGCAAGGTGGCATTGACCCCTTGGGCCTATGGGTGCTCACCCCGTCCAATCTGGAGGAGAGAACGCTGATCTTCTTCCGGGCGTTCAAGGCCACCCGCAACATCAACAACACCAAGCCAGTGGTCCTTATGTGTTTCGACCCCACTAGGTAATGGCATCGCAAAGGGTAAGATATCCCAGAGAAGCCTGATATGCTACCATTCAACATGTCCTCGTGCTATACAAGTTCAGACAGTGTTGTTTCTTGCCTTCTTCTCTCCATTTTCCTTCGTAGATTGACGGGTTGGTCGTTGAGAGCTTTGGGGAAGGAGGGAGGACCTGCAACCTCTCTTGGGTCTCTCCGACGCTTGCCCGCGGCGATAAGGCGCACATTCACATCTTCAACAACGGAAAGGCGAACATCAAGGTGTCGCAACTCGAAGGGAACACTACTTTCCTAGTCCAAGCCCGCTCACCAAAACAAATTATTCGCAAATGTGCTAAACCCGGGGGGCGGTGCCCCCCTCCTATTTCTATTCTATTTCTATTGTTGCAAGTAGCAACTCACGATGCAGGAAATGAAGAAACCATCACTTATTTTCTGAAATAAGATTCTCTCTTTGTTTTATGGAACTAAAGAGGGAATATTACTTAGGCCATGTAAAAAAAAATATTCTCGAATTTAAGATTGGCATTCCTTGTTGAACTATAGTTTGTCATTTCTACCCGGGAAAAAAGAGCTATTTCTGTCCTAATCTTACAGGTTGGCAATTCTGTCATGGCGCACCTGGGAACTCATATGCCACCTCAACTAGAAACACGTATGAGTTCAAACTTGAATTTGCTCCAAATCTTCACAAAAAAGGAAGAATTTGCAAATTATTGAAACCTGCATTTTGTCATCTCTGTATGCTCAACAACCATAGCAACACCATGATTCTACGTAGTACCTTTTTTCTCATAATATTTGAAGACACCTGATCCATGTAGCTTCACACTAACATGCATGTATGCACTGCTGCCATGTTTTTTGAACTGTGTATATAGTCGTCGTTTTTATATATGTTGTTATAGTTTAGTCAAACCAAAAGATTTTCATTTGTACCGTGATCACCAAAGTATTTGGGTGATATTTTTAGGCCATCCCGAGGAAGGTTTCACTCAACCGAAGCGGGAGGCAGCTGAGATAGTGGCCAGTCGAGGAGGTCAAGACGCTCAGGGGGGACATTCAGACAGGTTGGTCAAGTGGCAAGAACATGTAAAGATCGGGTTACAAACATCACATGTATCTCTTTTTTGAGTCCATCTGTTTCTACTCCGTGAATTTCGCTACCTTTGTCATGTGCTCTAATCTCAACTCATCGTCATACATTTTGCTCCGTTAACTAAAAAGAATAAGATCCATTAACTAAAAAGGATAAGATTCATCGTCATGTGCATATTGGCCATGCATGTAGGCCTCGAATGTTCCAACTGAACTGATGTGATTGGATTGATAAAAGAACTTCAAAGGATTCTGCCCAGGCTAGGGGGGGGGGGCGGTGACCCCCCTATATGCGAGCAGCCCCGCAGCTGGTACCGGAGCTATGCATGACTCCAAGCGGTGTGGACATTTTGCCTCTTCCAAACTGGAGGAAAGAATGACGGTCTTCTTCCGGGTGTTCAAGGCCACACGCAACATCAATAACACCAAGCTAGTCAGTCGTCCTTGTGTTGTTCCGACCCCACCAGGGAATGTCATCTTCTGATTCTCATTTGTCCTTAAATTCATAATCCCACGCATGTAACATACACAAATTAGCTAGTGTTGATTTGACGTTGGGCTTCTTTGTTCGGTGTAGGTCGTCTCTGAACCAGAACATATACAAGCCGACCTTTGCAGGTTTTGTTGATGCTAACATCACAAACGGCAAGATATCCCAGAGAAGCTTTGTATGCTACCATTCAACATGTCCTCGTGCTATACAAGGTAAAAAAAGAAAGTGTTGTTTCTTACTTTCTACTCTCCATTTTCCTTCGTAGATTGACAGGTCGGTCGTCGAGAGCTTTGGGGAAGGAGGGAGGACCTGCATCTTCTCTTGGGTCTCTCCGGCGCTTGCCCGCAGTGATGAGGCGCGCATCCACATCTTCAACAACGGAAAAATAGACATCAAGGTGTCACAACTTGGAGGGAACACTATTTTCCTAGTCCAAGCCCGCTCACCAAAACAAATTATTCGCAAATGTGCTCAACTCAGGGGGCGGTGCCCCCTCCTATTTCTATTGTTGCAAGTAGCAACTCACGGTGCAGGAAATGAAGAAACCATAACTTATTTTCTAAAATATAAATTCTCTCATTTTTTATGGAACTAAAGACCGAATCTTACTTAGGCCGTGTAAAAGTAAATCATTCCTGAATTTAAGCTTGGCATTCCACATTGAACTATAGTTGGTCATTTCTACCCAGGAAAAAAGAGCTATTTCTGTCCTAATCTTACAGGTTGGCCATTCTGTCATGGCGTACCTGGGAACTCATATGCCACCTCAACTGCAAACACGTGGAAGGTGGTGTGGGCCCCTTCGGCCTGTGGGTGCTCGCCTCGTCCAAGTTGGAGTCCAGAGGAGAGAACGTTGGTATTGTTCCGAGTGTTCAACGTCACGCACAACATTAACTACACCAAGCTGGTGGTGCTTATGTGTTCCGACCCCACGAGGTAATGACATCTTCTGATTCTCATTTGTCCCTAAATTCATCATCTCACGCATTTAGCATACATAAATTAGCTAGCGTTGATTTGACTTTGGCCTTCTTTGCGTACAGGGCATCTCAACCATAACCTGTACAAGCCGACCTATGCAGGTTTAGTTGATACTGACATCACAAAGGACGAGATATCCCTGTGAAGCCTGGTATGCTACCGACACTCGCCTGCAGCGATGAGACGTGTATCACGTCTTCAACAATGGAAACGCAGACACGAAGGTGTCGCAACTCAATAGGAACACTATTTTCTTAATCTAGGCTCACTCTCCAAAACAAATTCTTCGCAAATGTGCCAAACCCCGGGGTGGAGGGGGAGGGGGGGCACCGCCTCCCTCCTATTTTGTACTGTTGCAATAGCAACTCACGGCGCGGGAAATGAAGAAACCGCCACTTGATTTCTGAAATATATATTCTATATTTAAGCTTTCGCGTTCCTCGCTGAAGTATAGTTAGTCATTTCTACCAGCAAAAAAAGCCAGTCATTTCTATGCTAATCCTACAGCTTGGCCATTCTGTCATGGCGCACCTGGGCACTCATATGCCACCTCAACGAGAGCCTCCCCCCCGGCTCTCGCGTCGCCCCTCACGGGCGACACGAGAGCGACCTAACCCTAGCCTCACCGTCCTCTCCCTCCCCCTTCCCCGCCCCGCCGCCACCCGAGGCGCTCGCTGGCGCGGCTGCCGGTGAAGGTGGCATCGAGGCTCTGCTGCTCTGCGCTGCAGGGGGCGTTGGATCTCAGGGTAGCGGCCCTGATTGGCGAGGGCGGCGTCGATCTCGTCCGGCGGATGGCGCCGCCGGTGCTGGCCATCCCCACTGGCCGTGTGGGCGGCGGTGGGGCGGTGGAGGCTCGTCACTGCTGCGGAATGCGCCGCTGGCCTCGGCTGGCTGCTTCCCGGTCTCCTCTCCTCTGATGTAGTCCTCCCTCGACCGATCTGGGCGTTGCTCCTCCGGGCCGCCAGATCTGGCTCATGAGGGTGGGTGGTGGCCATCCTAGAACGGGGGAAACCCCTGGTTGACCTCCCGTCGACCCCGACGATGGCGGCGCTCCGGTGTCGATCTCCCTCCTGAGGGCGTGTCGGGCTTCTTTGTCACCTCCTTCCTCCTCTCCCACGATCCCGGGCGAAAGCCTTGGCCTTGCTGGCCGAACGGCGGTGGCGCTGTGGCGTCTCGGTCCTCCTTGGAGGCGTCGTTCAAGGGAGGGCGAGGTTGTGGTCTCGCGGCAAGGTGCTTGGTGGCGGCGGCGGTGCTCTGCTCTCCGGGATGGCGGCTATGGTGGTGACGAGGTGGCCCCCCCCTGCAATCCTTCAGCGGCTCTTCATCTTGTTCGGCTCTGGGCAACCGGCCGGTGGACGGCGCCTGCGTGTTGTGGCACGGTTCAGACGTAGGGGCGATTGGATCTCCCCTCCGGCAAGGCTCGGGGCGGCCAGATCTGGAGCCATGCTTTTCTCCACGCAGCCCGGGTCCTCTCGGCCTCCACTTGTGTAGTCTACTAATTGCAGTTGCTCCGCTGTTCTAGCTTGCGTAGAGTTCTCTGACAGCTTGATCCTGTTTTCGCTGTGGTGGTGCCCTGCTCGCCATTGCTCTGCTTAGCTCTGTAATGTACGTGCACGCCGCCTTTTTCTTTCAGTTTTTCTTCAAGCTTTCGCCTTTGTATTAGCACTGTTGTATCCTAGCCGGTTGATGGCTTCATTAATTTGAAGTCGGACCTTGCGCCTTTTCTCTAAAAAATAAATAAATAAAATATGCTACCTCAACTGCAAACCCGTATGAGTTGAAACCTGAATTTGCTCCAAATTCTTCACAAGAAAAGAAGTAGAATTTGCTCCAAATTCAAGCTACACGAATGGAGGGGGCTCTGTTTTTGGTGTGAAAATTAGGATTCACGCGCCCGTGGCCGTGCTCGTTTTAGCCCATCTATCTATCTGCCGCTTCGGTTGTAACCGCCTCCCCGGAGCCCAATGGCGCGAAACGACGGGGCGGTTGGACGCACGCGCATCCATCTCCACCTCCACCTCCAGCGCAACCGCTTCCCCACACCCCGCACATATTCAAACCACGCCCCCTTCGCCATTGCCCTCTCCCTTCCAGTTCATCCACGATTCCAATCCTCCCCGACCTCGAACGAGACCCGCCACTAATCCTCAAGGTAATCATCACTCCTCGTTTGTTTTGCTGCATATTCGTCCGCACCAATGCTCGATTCCAATGCTTGCTTGCCTCCTCCGATCAAGCTCTGCACGAATCGCATCCAGATTCCATCGCCTTTTCTCCCTTGTTCACCTAAGCTCACTGCGCATCAGATTCATTCGATCAGCATGGTTCATTTCTGATCGGCGACATGAATGGACGATCATTCTCTGTCTCTGCATTATCTTTCCCTCAAGAACGGTAAATCTCTGAATATTGTGTTTTTTGTTGGTTTTGCAGTTTACAGACGATGGCGCTATCACTCATCACCAGATTGCTAACGTGAGTAGCAGCACCCACGTTGCCTTCAAGCCCTTCAATTAATTCGCAAAATTGATGGAAGACATCACCGGCAAAAATCCATTATAATTCTCTTTGCTCTTGCGCGCAGCCTGGCTCTGGGTTACGCGTACCCGGCGTACTCTTGCTACAAGATGCTGGAAGTGCACCCGCCGCAGATCGAGCAATTGCTTTTCTGGTGCCAGTACTGGTATACAAGCGCATTGGCATCGACATGTACCGCATTGTTTTTCCGTGTCATTCTTCTGAAGTTTCTGAACCTCTGTTGCTGTTGCTGTTGCTGCAGGATTCTCGTGGCGACGCTGACGGTCGTGGAGAGGTTCGCGGACTGGATTGTGTCGTGGCTGCCGATGTACGGAGAGGCGAAGCTGCTGCTCGTCCTCTACCTCTGGCACCCCAGCACGCGGGTAAGCAGTCGACCCTGAACACGAGAGATGATCAACATTCAGATACACTTGATTCAGTATGTCTGTATGTGGCCAATCCTGAACCTGAAACTTAATGGTGTTCGGGTTTCAGGGTGCGGGGCACGTGTACGATGGCCTCCTCCGTCCGCTGGTGGCGAGGCACGAGCACGATATCGATCGGGGCCTACTGGAGCTGAGGGCCAGGGCGAGGGACGTGACGGCGTCGCAACTCAAGGCGGCGGCTGCCGTCGGGCAGGCATGGCTCGTCGAGGCTGCCCGGTGTGTTTCGTCGCAGCTGCAGGCCGCGAGATCAGACCGGGCAGGCGCCGCTCATTGACGAGTAGGTAGCTGCATGCCAGCCACAACACTGTTGTCACAGTCGATGTTTATACTCTGAAAAGATGATGTATTTAAGAATACTTGTCGTGGTTTTATTTCAAATTTAAACTAAAACCATGACAAATATTTTGAAACGGGGGGAGAAAAATTATACATGAGTTGTCGCTACAATGCAAGAAACTGTTAATGTTGATAGGCTTTCTCATCCCATGGAGCCCTGGCCCCGTCAATCTTCTCCATGTTGGCCCAGACCCGACGCCGAGTACTTTCCGGCGACGGCGACGACCGACGACGAACGACAACGAAGCAAAGCTGACAGACTCTTGAACAATTCGCTGTTGACCGGTGCACTTGGTCGAAGCGAAACACGTCTGAGACAGAACCACGTACAGGTAGAACAACTAGTAGCTAGCTAATCGATTAACGGATCGATCCACTACTAGCAGTACTTACGCACGGCAAACCTGGCTGATTGCCACAGGAACGTGACGTTCCTGGTGATTTCTTTATTGCCTCACAAGTTGATAAATTACAAGGGGCTGGGTGTACTTATATACACGTACAAACCCAAGCATCAATCCTACTCGGATTACTACTCCTGTCCAGCTCGGACATGTACACGTGCCGTGCATTAAATCGTGTTTAAGTCTAACAATCACCCCCCTAAACACGACGTGGTCGCGTCACAGCTCCGACGCCGATCCTTTTTCGCATCTCCAAGAACTTCTCTATATCCAAAGCCTTGGTTAGGATGTCCGCCAGCTGATCATCGGTGCGATTGTAGTTGACCTCCGTCCTACCTTTTTCCATGCAGTCCTTTATGTAATGATACATCGTATCAATGTGCTTGCTCCTTTCACGACGCACTGGATCCTTGCATAGAAATTCCGTAGACTCACTGTCAACATTGAGCACCATCGATTCCGGATCTCGATCCATGAAATCACCATGTAGCCTTCCTAGCCACACACCTTGATACTCTGCTTCACTTGAAGTCGATGTCACCACTTTATACTTTGGTGATAGCCAGCTTACTATGCTTCCTCCAAGAAAATATGCCACGCCCGAATTACTCTTACGACCGTCGACAATTCCTTCCTTGTCACTACCACTGTAGCCAAGTAGTTTCACCATCTCCTTCTTGCTCAGCTCAAGACGAGGTTCCATTGAAGCGACAATGTGATTGCAATCTTTCATGCCACGGCTTTCAAGTACCTTCCTTGCATATGCCTCGTGGCATACTATGATCCCCTTCGGCCTTTGATGTACCCCGATCCCGAGGTAGTAACTCAAAATACCAAGATCATCCATCTTGAAAAGCTCCTTCATTTGTAGCTTGAACTTTGCAATCACCTCTTCATCTGCTCCAGTAATCAATAAGTCGTCGACGTAGATGCCAAGTAGTAGATGATCCCTTCCTTCACCTCTCTTGTACATCGCATGCTCTAGTGGGGCTTTCTCAAATCCAAGAGAAATCATCGTCTGATCAAGTTTGATGCTCCATGCCCGAGAGCCTTGCCGTAGCTCGTACAAGACTTTGTGTAGCTTTAATACCTTGTGTTCCTCTCCCTCTTTGATGAATCCCGGTGGATGATTCACATACACATCTCTTTCTAACTCGCCATTCAAAAACGCGGGTTGTATATCCATGTGATGTATCTTCCATGATTCCTGAACCGCGAGAGCGATGAGTAGTCTCACCGATTCCATTTTTGCAACGGGAACAAACACTTCTTCGAAGTCCGCACCTTCCTCTTGCACGTACTTTTTGGCTACTAGCCTTGCTTTGTGCTTCACGGACCCTCCGGCATCTTTCTCGATCTTAAATTCCCACTTGAGATCCATGACCTTTTTATTGTTGGGAAGATCCACAAGCTCCCATGCATTGTTATCGTGGATCGACCTCAACTCCTCTTCCATTGCCTGACGCCAACACTCCTTCGTATTTGCGTCCACAAATTTCGCCGGTTCCTCGGTGCTTTCTAGACACCATTGCCCTCCCTTTCACTTTTGCGGGTCAATCGTCCAAGAGTCTTCTCCGAATATGGGTGTAACACGGTTGTAGCAATCACAGTGTAGGTGGCGTTGTCCTCGTCTCTTGTGCCTTGGAGACGACATTATTTGCATGGCTCCTTGTACCTTGAGGAGTAACTCACCGTTTGCTTCGCACATTGCTTTTGGCAAAGCTAGACTTTCATCCCGAATGCAGACGTTACCTTGCCGTTCCCATCTTCTTGCATTATAGTGGCCAAGCATGGCAAAACTGTGCGTACATGCGCTGGTAATGGACCTTGCATATCTCTGGATCACTTGCAGCGTCACTAGGTATAGATGGCCCTAGCTCACCACGTGAGCCACCAAGCCCTCCCTGCTGGACTTGTTTGTAGCCCACCATGCGAGCCTTCTCTTGTGGCTAGGCCACCACACGTAGCTATCTTGAGGCTCCTTGTGCAAAGCACTTTCGCTGCTTTGGGTGCGGCGCCCTTACTCCGCACAAGGGATCCAGCTTTGGTGCTGCGGCGGTGCTTTCGGCCTACTTAGCGAGACACCATGTCGGTGCTATTTTGTGGCCACCTACGGACCTCTGAACAACACAAAGATTACTTCTCCATGGTCCGGCACACACGGCTATTGCTGCATCCGCTCGACAAAGTTGGCACTTACGTCCATATCAACGACATAAGTTTGAAATTACTTCCGCATCTGTAGCTTCGACACGAGTTTCGAATCATGATCATGATGGCAAACTTTTTCTTCCACGAGCGCGACAATTTCTTTAGCCGGCGCTTCGAAGAACTGGATCCTCCTCATCCACGAGTTCATCATCAACATCATGTCACCGTCGTCACCTTCTTTGGGCCATGGCGCTATACGCTTGGTGCTTCCTCGCGATCAGCCTTGAAGTGACCAAGGAGGCCACAGTTATAACACCTCACTTTCACGATGTCAAACTTCCTCCTCGGTGGTGCAGTGCAGCCTCATCGTCGAAGTCGTTGTCCGAGTCGGCGAAGTTCTTTCTCGTCGAACGCTGCTTCCCTTCTTCTTGCTATCGCTTATGGATCCGCCTCGCTTTTCGAGGCGATCCATGCGCCTTTGTGAGCATCACAAGTTCGTCGTTCTTTCCGTCCCCAAGATCTGTACCGCATACGCTCATCGTGAGCCTTGTACCGTCCGACAAGATCGTCGATGGAAAGTCGCGAGATCGGCGACTTTCTTTCGATCGCCGTGATAATTTGCGAGTACGGGGAGGGCAGCGCGCAAGAACCGCCGGACAACCGAGGCCTCCGTGAGATTCTCTCAAGCGCGAATCCGATTGACGAGTAGCCACCGTGAAGCAAACACATCCACGGACTCATCATCGCCCATGACCAAAGTCTCATAGTTCCTTAGGAGAGTTTGAAGATTGGCTTGCTTGACACGGGTGTGTCCCTCGAACATGAGCTTGAGCGTATCCCACACCTCCTTCGCCGTTGCTTTTGCGATTAGGTGCTGGAGGACATCCATCGGCATCACCGAGTAAATCGCCGACGCCGCCTGCCGATCCTTCCGTGCTCGGCTCCTCCTTCTTGAGCAGCGTCGCCTCCGGGATCCACCGCGTCCCATAGCTCGTTGGCACGGAGACCACACTCCATGAGGGCCTTCCAGACCCCGAAGTTCTCGCGATCAAACCGTGGATACGACGAACTCACCGGAGCAGCAATTACTTTAGCTGCACCGGAGTACTCCACCAGTTGCTTGGTCTTCTCGTCCCCCGACATGATCCTCCGTTACTAGAAGATCAACCTTGCTCTGATACCAATTGTTGGCCCAGACCCGACGCCGAGTACTTTCCGGCGGCGGCGACCGACGACGAGCGACAACGAAGCAAAGCCGACAGACTCTTGAACAATTCGCTGTTGACCGGTGCACTTGGTCGGCGAAACACGTCTGAGCGGAACCACGTCTGGTAGAACAACTAGTAGCTAGCTAATCGATTAACGGATCGATCCACTACTAGCGATGCTACGCACGGCAAACTGGCTGATTGCCACAGAGGCGTGGCGTTCTGGTGATTTCTTTATTGCCTCACAAGTTGATAAATTACAAGGGGCTGGGTGTACTTATATACACGTACAAACCCAAGCATCAATCCTACTCGGATTACTACTCCTGTCCAGCTCGGACATGTACACGTGCCGTGCATTAAATCGTGTTTAAGTCTAACACTCCAAGCCTCTCGCCACCGCCGGAGGGCGTTGCCGGGAAGGCCCCCTCGGCGCTGGTGGGAGTCGAGAGGATCTGTCCACAGGGGAGTTCAATCAATGGCGAAACCAGCCTAGAAGGTGATGGCACTGCCACGTTGTAGGAATAATGTTCTCTTCAACCTATCTCCGTTACGTCGGTGTGCCTTTGCGGCAGTGGAGAGCGTGTGGAGGTGTGTTGTCGATGAATCTTCCTGAATCCGATCGGTTTTGATCTGCAGTGGATCTGTTAGCATTAGCGTTCGGGGCCTTTGGAGTATCTACAGGATCTCGTGCATGGCTAAATCGTCCATCTTGTTAGAGATGCACCCATGCCATGTATTAATTCTCATATCTAAATCCATCTGACAACTTTATGGAGCAAGGCTGCACCTACTAGTTCTTTCTCCTACACATAGTGCGTGAACTTTATTTTGAATCTTAAACTTCAAACAACCATACATTTTAAGATAAATACAGGGTAAATAATCTTTATGAACGTGTGTCTTTCTTTTGATGATATCTTCGAAACAAGTTCAATATTTAATATGTTTTGAAAACTTTGAATTTTGAGTTTATTTAAACACTGAAACATGTACGGAATACTACATGATGGTTTTCACGTGGATATATAACTACGTTATGTTCTTGCACAAATTAGTAAGTTTATTAATAACAATGGAAAATAACTTCTGCAAATTGACAAAAAACAAGTGTAAAATCGTATTTTTGTAGTTCCGTCAAGTTTTAAAATTCATGTTTCAAAATGATCAAATAATATTCATGGCTAGTCTTGTTACAAAGATCTCGTTATGAGGAACATAAACATGTAAGAAAAACATGAATCAAAATTTATGTTTGAAAACTACGACAGTTTCAAATTTGAGACTGAGCTTAAAATGCATGGATGAATTGAGGAGAGAGAAAGAATGTAGGTTAGGGAATAGGGTGGTGTGCTCATAATGAAGTTAATGGTGATGGCATGCACGGTATCTCCTGTGCATGGGAGAAAAACCACTCGTGGGTTCTTTGTGACGTCTTGTTCTCCGAGGTAATGATTTGCAACATATTCTGTAACATCCGAGTGCATCCCCAGTCCTCACGCTAAAAACCTTGTCTCACGGAAAAATGTCACTCCAATTAAAATAACTCGAATCAATCACAAGAATGATGAAATACAGCCAAAGATGGGAACGACGCGGCGTCGCCGGCGAAGGTGGCATATTTGGGTGCGGCAATGGAAAATAAAGAGCCAGCAAACGGCTCAGACAACAATTCACATTCCACAACAACTCACATCTGTTGGCCGTCTCAACGAATCGATCGCTATGTTACCTCTGATGGTAGACATAAAAGGATCTTGTAAAACGGGGAGAAAAATTATACATGAGTTGTCGCTACAATGCAAGAAACTGTTAATGTTGATAGGCTTTCTCATCCCATGGAGCCTGCCCCGTCAATCTTCTCCATGTTGGCCCAGACCGGCGCCGAGTACTTTCCGGCGACGGCGGCGACGACGACGACGAACGACAACGAAGCAAAGCTGACAGACTCTTGAACAATTCGCTGTTGACGGTGCACTTGGTGAAGCGAAACACGTCTGAGCGGAACCACGTCTGGTAGAACAACTAGTAGCTAGCTAATCGATTAACGGATCGATCCACTACTAGCAGTACTTACGCACGGCAAACCTGGCTGATTGCCACAGAACGTGGCGTTCTGGTGATTTCTTTATTGCCTCACAAGTTGATAAATTACAAGGGGCTGGGTGTACTTATATACGTACAAACCCAAGCATCAATCCTACTCGGATTACTACTCTGTCCAGCTCGGACATGTACCGTGCCGTGCATTAAATCGTGTTTAAGTCTAACAATCACCCCCCTAAACACGACGTGGTCGCGTCACAGCTCCGACGCCGATCCTTTTTCGCATCTCCAAGAACTTCTCTATATCCAAAGCCTTGGTTAGGATGTCCGCCAGCTGATCATCGGTGCGATTGTAGTTGACCTCCGTCCTACCTTTTTCCATGCAGTCCTTTATGTAATGATACATCGTATCAATGTGCTTGCTCCTTTCACGGCCTTGCGGATCCTTGCATAGAAATTCCGTAGACTCACTGTCAACATTGAGCACCATCGATTCCGGATCTCGATC
The DNA here is from genome assembly GCA_021437245.1 of Aegilops speltoides. Taxonomy (NCBI): domain Eukaryota; kingdom Viridiplantae; phylum Streptophyta; class Magnoliopsida; order Poales; family Poaceae; genus Aegilops; species Aegilops speltoides. The sequence goes on along the minus strand of CM038145.1, from coordinate 384,928,815 downwards.
CATGAAATCACCATGTAGCCTTCCTAGCCACACACCTTGATACTCTGCTTCACTTGAAGTCGATGTCACCACTTTATACTTTGGTGATAGCCAGCTTACTATGCTTCCTCCAAGAAAATATGCCACGCCGAATTACTCTTCGACCGTCGACAATTCCTTCCTTGTCACTACCATCGTAGCCAAGTAGTTTCACCATCTCCTTCTTGCTCAGCTCAAGGCGAGGTTCCATTGAAGCGACAATGTGATTGCAATCTTTCATGCCACGGCTTTCAAGTACCTTCCTTGCATATGCCTCGTGGCATACTATGATCCCTTCGCCTTTGATGTACCCGATCCCGAGGTAGTAACTCAAAATACCAAGATCATCCATCTTGAAAAGCTCCTTCATTTGTAGCTTGAACTTTGCAATCACCTCTTCATCTGCTCCAGTAATCAATAAGTCGTCGACGTAGATGCCAAGTAGTAGATGATCCCTTCCTTCACCTCTCTTGTACATCGCATGCTCTAGTGGGGCTTTCTCAAATCCAAGAGAAATCATCGTCTGATCAAGTTTGATGCTCCATGCCCGAGAGCCTTGCCGTAGCTCGTACAAGACTTTGTGTAGCTTTAATACCTTGTGTTCCTCTCCTCTTTGATGAATCGGTGGATGATTCACATACACATCTCTTTCTAACTCGCCATTCAAAAGCGGGTTGTATATCCATGTGATGTATCTTCCATGATTCTGAACATGAGAGCGATGAGTAGTCTCACCGATTCCATTTTTGCAACGGGAACAAACACTTCTTCGAAGTCCGCACCTTCCTCTTGCACGTACTTTTTGGCTACTAGCCTTGCTTTGTGCTTCACGGACCCTCCGGCATCTTTCTCGATCTTAAATTCCCACTTGAGATCCATGACCTTTTTATTGTTGGGAAGATCCACAAGCTCCCATGCATTGTTATCGTGGATCGACCTCAACTCCTCTTCCATTGCCTGACGCCAACACTCCTTCGTATTTGCGTCCACAAATTTCGCCGGTTCCTCGGTGCTTTCTAGACACCATTGCCCACTCCCTTTCACTTTTGCCGGGTCAATCGTCCGAAGAGTCTTCTCCGAATATGGGTGTAACACGGTTGTAGCAATCACAGTGTAGGTGGCGTTGTCCTCGTCTCTTGTGCCTTGGAGCGACATTATTTGCATGGCTCCTTGTACCTTCGAGGAGTAACTCACCGTTTGCTTCGCACATTGCTTTTGGCAAAGCTAGACTTTCATCCCGAATGCAGACGTTACCTTGCCGTTCCCATCTTCTTGCATTATAGTGGCCAAGCATGGCAAAACTGTGCGTACATCGCTGGTAATGGACCTTGCATATCTCTGGATCACTTGCAGCGTCACTAGGTATAGATGGCCCTAGCTCACCACGTGAGCCACCAAGCCCTCCTGCTGGACTTGTTTGTAGCCCACCATGCGAGCCTTCTCTTGTGGCTAGGCCACCACACGTAGCTATCTTGGAGGCTCCTTGTGCAAGACTTTCTGCTTTGGGTGCGGCGCCCTTACTCCGCACAAGGGATCCAGCTTTGGTGCTGCGGCGGTGCTTTCGGCCTACTTAGCGAGACACCATGTCGGTGCTATTTTTGTGGCCACCTACGGACCTCTGAACAACACAAAGATTACTTCTCCATGGTCCAAACACACACAGCTATTGCTGCATCCGCTCCAACAAAGTTGGCACTTACGTCCATATCAACGACATAAGTTTCGAATTACTTCCGCATCTGTAGCTTCGACCACGAGTTTCGAATCATGATCATGATGGCAAACTTTTTCTTCCACGAGCGCGACAATTTCTTTAGCGGCGCTCGAACTGGATCCTCCTCATCCACGAGTTCGATCATCAACATCATGTCACCGTCGTCACCTTCTTTGGGCCATGGCGTATACGCTTCGGTGCTTCCTCGCGATCAGCCTTGAAGTGACCAAGGAGGCCACAGTTATAACACCTCACTTTCACGATGTCAAACTTCCTCCTCGGTGGTGCGGTGCAGCCTCATCGTCTGAGTCGTTGTCCGAGTCGGCGAAGTTCTTTCTCGTCGACGCTGCTTCCCTTCTTCTTACTCGCTTATGGATCCGCCTCGCTTTTCGAGGCGATCCATGCGCTTTGTGAGCATCACAAGTTAAATCGTTCTTTCCGTCCCCAAGACTGTACCGCATCGCTCATCGTGAGCCTTGTACCGTCCGACAAGATCGTCGATGGAAGAGTCGCGAGATCGGCGCTTTTGCTTTCGATCGCCGTGATAATTTGCAGGTACCGGGGAGGGCAGCGCAAGAACCGCCGGACAACCGAGGCCTCCGTGAGATTCTCTCAAGCGCGAATCCGATTGACGAGTAGCCACCGTGAAGCAAACACATCCACGGACTCATCATCGCCCATGACCAAAGTCTCATAGTTCCTTAGGAGAGTTTGAAGATTGGCTTGCTTGACACGGGTGTGTCCCTCGAACATGAGCTTGGCGTATCCCACACCTCCTTCGCCGTTGCTTTTGCGATTAGGTGCTGGAGGACATCCATCGGCATCACCGGTAAATCGCCGACGCCGCTGCCGATCCTTCGGTGCTCGGCTCCTCCTTCTTGAGCAGCGTCGCCTCCGGGATCCACCGCGTCCCATAGCTCGTTAACACGGAGACCACACTCCATGAGGGCCTTCCGGACCCGAAGTTCTCGCGATCAAACCGTGGATCGACGAACTCACGGAGCAGCAATTACTTTAGCTGCACCGAGTACTCCACCGATTGCTTGGTCTTCTCGTCCCCGACATGATCCTCCGTTACTAGAAGATCAACCTTGCTCGATACCAATTGTTGGCCCGGACCGGCGCCGAGTACTTTCCGGCGGCGGCGACGACGACGACGAACGACAACGAAGCAAAGCGACAGACTCTTGAACAATTCGCTGTTGACGGTGCACTTGGTGAAGCGAAACACGTCTGAGCGGAACCACGTCTGGTAGAACAACTAGTAGCTAGCTAATCGATTAACGGATCGATCCACTACTAGCGATGCTTACGCACGGCAAACCTGGCTGATTGCCACAGAGGCGTGGCGTTCTGGTGATTTCTTTATTGCCTCACAAGTTGATAAATTACAAGGGGCTGGGTGTACTTATATACACGTACAAACCCAAGCATCAATCCTACTCGGATTACTACTCCTGTCCAGCTCGGACATGTACACGTGCCGTGCATTAAATCGTGTTTAAGTCTAACACTCCAAGCCTCTCGCCACCGCCGGAGGGCGTTGCCGGGAAGGCCCCCTCGGCGCTGGTGGGAGTCGAGAGGATCTGTCCACAGGGGAGTTCAATCAATGGCGAAACCAGCCTAGAAGGTGATGGCACTGCCACGTTGTAGGAATAATGTTCTCTTCAACCTATCTCCGTTACGTCGGTGTGCCTTTGCGGCAGTGGAGAGCGTGTGGAGGTGTGTTGTCGATGAATCTTCCTGAATCCGATCGGTTTTGATCTGCAGTGGATCTGTTAGCATTAGCGTTCAGGGCCTTTGGAGTATCTACAGGGATCTCGTGCATGGCTAAATCGTCCATCTTGTTAGAGATGCACCCATGCCATGTATTAATTCTCATATCTAAATCCATCTGACAACTTTATGGAGCAAGGCTGCACCTACTAGTTCTTTCTCCTACACATAGTGCGTGAACTTTATTTTGAATCTTAAACTTCAAACAACCATACATTTTAAGATAAATACAGGGTAAATAATCTTTATGAACGTGTGTCTTTCTTTTGATGATATCTTCGAAACAAGTTCAATATTTAATATGTTTTGAAAACTTTGAATTTTGAGTTTACGAAACACTGAAACATGTACGGAATACTACATGATGGTTTTCACGTGGATATATAACTACGTTATGTTCTTGCACAAATTAGTAAGTTTTAACAATGGAAAATAACTTCTGCAAATTGACAAAAAACAAGTGTAAAATCGTATTTTTTGTAGTTCCGTCAAGTTTTAAAATTCATGTTTCAAAAATGATCAAATAATATTCATGGCTAGTCTTGTTACAAAGATCTCGTTGCGAGGAACATAAACATGTAAGAAAAACATGAATCAAAATTTATGTTTGAAAACTACGACAGTTTCAAATTTGAGACTGAGCTTAAAATGCATGGATGAATTGAGGAGAGAGAAAGAATGTAGGTTAGGGAATAGGGTGGTGTGCTCATAATGAAGTTAATGGTGATGGCATGCACGGTATCTCCTGTGCATGGGAGAAAAACCACTCGTGGGTTCTTTGTGACGTCTTGTTCTCCGAGGTAATGATTTGCAACATATTCTGTAACATCCGAGTGCATCCCCAGTCCTCACGCTAAAAACCTTGTCTCACGGAAAAATGTCACTCCAATTAAAATAACTCGAATCAATCACAAGAATGATGAAATACAGCCAAAGATGGGAACGACGCGGCGTCGCCGGCGAAGGGTGGCATATTTGGGTGCGGCAATGGAAAATAAAGAGCCAGCAAACGGCTCAGACAACAATTCACATTCCACAACAACTCACATCTGTTGGCCGTCACAACGAATCGATCGCTATGTTACCTCTGATGGTAGACATAAAAAGGATACTGTAAGAAACGGGGGGAGAAAAATTATACATGAGTTGTCGCTACAATGCAAGAAACTGTTAATGTTGATAGGCTTTCTCATCCCATGGAGCCCTGGCCCCGTCAATCTTCTCCATGTTGGCCCAGACCCGACGCCGAGTACTTTCCGGCGACGGCGACGACCGACGACGAACGACAACGAAGCAAAGCTGACAGACTCTTGAACAATTCGCTGTTGACGGTGCACTTGGTGAGGTTAAACACGTCTGAGCGGAACCACGTCAGGTAGAACAACTAGTAGCTAGCTAATCGATTAACGGATCGATCCACTACTAGCAGTACTTACGCACGGCAAACCTGGCTGATTGCCACAGAACGTGGCGTTCTGGTGATTTCTTTATTGCCTCACAAGTTGATAAATTACAAGGGGCTGGGTGTACTTATATACGTACAAACCCAAGCATCAATCCTACTCGGATTACTACTCCTGTCCAGCTCGGACATGTACACGTGCCGTGCATTAAATCGTGTTTAAGTCTAACAATCACCCCTAAACACGGCGTGGTCGCGTCACAGCTCCGGCGCCGATCCTTTTCGCATCTCCAAGAACTTCTCTATATCCAAAGCCTTGGTTAGGATGTCCGCCACTGATCATCGGTGCGATTGTAGTTGACCTCCGTCCTACCTTTTTCCATGCAGTCCTTTATGTAATGATACATCGTATCAATGTGCTTGCTCCTTTCACGGCCTTTGGATCCTTGCATAGAAATTCCGTGAGACTCACTTGTCAACATTGAGCACCATCGATTCGGATCTCGATCCATGAAATCACCATGTAGCCTTCCTAGCCACACACCTTGATACTCTGCTTCACTTGAAGTCGATGTCACCACTTTATACTTTGGTGATAGCCAGCTTACTATGCTTCCTCCAAGAAAATATGCCACGCCCGAATTACTCTTACGACCGTCGACAATTCCTTCCTTGTCACTACCACTGTAGCCAAGTAGTTTCACCATCTCCTTCTTGCTCAGCTCAAGACGAGGTTCCATTGAAGCGACAATGTGATTGCAATCTTTCATGCCACGGCTTTCAAGTACCTTCCTTGCATATGCCTCGTGGCATACTATGATCCCCTTCGACCTTTGATGTACCCGATCCCGAGGTAGTAACTCAAAATACCAAGATCATCCATCTTGAAAAGCTCCTTCATTTGTAGCTTGAACTTTGCAATCACCTCTTCATCTGCTCCAGTAATCAATAAGTCGTCGACGTAGATGCCAAGTAGTAGATGATCCCTTCCTTCACCTCTCTTGTACATCGCATGCTCTAGTGGGGCTTTCTCAAATCCAAGAGAAATCATCGTCGATCAAGTTTGATGCTCCATGCCGAGAGCCTTGCCGTAGCTCGTACAAGACTTTGTGTAGCTTTAATACCTTGTGTTCCTCTCCTCTTTGATGAATCGGTGGATGATTCACATACACATCTCTTTCTAACTCGCCATTCAAAAACGCGGGTTGTATATCCATGTGATGTATCTTCCATGATTCCTGAACCGCGAGAGCGATGAGTAGTCTCACCGATTCCATTTTTGCAACGGGAACAAACACTTCTTCGAAGTCCGCACCTTCCTCTTGCACGTACTTTTTGGCTACTAGCCTTGCTTTGTGCTTCACGGACCCTCCGGCATCTTTCTCGATCTTAAATTCCCACTTGAGATCCATGACCTTTTTATTGTTGGGAAGATCCACAAGCTCCCATGCATTGTTATCGTGGATCGACCTCAACTCCTCTTCCATTGCCTGACGCCAACACTCCTTCGTATTTGCGTCCACAAATTTCGCCGGTTCCTCGGTGCTTTCTAGACACCATTGCCCACTCCCTTTCACTTTTGCCGGGTCAATCGTCCGAAGAGTCTTCTCCGAATATGGGTGTAACACGGTTGTAGCAATCTGACAGTGTAGGTGGCGTTGTCCTCGTCTCTTGTGCCTTCGGAGACGACATTATTTGCATGGCTCCTTGTACCTTGAGGAGTAACTCACCGTTTGCCGCACATTGCTTTTGGCAAAGCTAGACTTTCATCCCGAATGCAGACGTTACCTTGCCGTTCCCATCTTCTTGCATTATAGTGGCCAAGCATGGCAAAACTGTACGTACATGCGCTGGTAATGGACCTTGCATATCTCTGGATCACTTGCAGCGTCACTAGGTATAGATGGCCCTAGCTCACCACGTGAGCCACCAAGCCCTCTGCTGGACTTGTTTGTAGCCCACCATGCGAGCCTTCTCTTGTGGCTAGGCCACCACACGTAGCTATCTTGGAGGCTCCTTGTGCAGCACTTCGCTGCTGGGTGCGAGGCGCCTTACTCCGCACAAGGGATCCAGCTTTGGTGCCTGCGGCCGGTGCTTTCGGCCTACTTAGCGAGACACCATGTCCAGTGCTATTTTTGTGGCCACCTACGGACCTCTGAACAACACAAAGATTACTTCTCCATGGTCCAGCACACACAGCTATTGCTGCATCCGCTCCAGCAAAGTTGGCACTTACGTCCATATCACTGACATAAGTTTCAGAATTACTTCCCGCATCTGTAGCTTCGACACGAGTTTCCGAATCATGATCATGATGGCAAACTTTTTCTTCCACGAGCGCGACAATTTCTTTAGCCGGCGCTCGAAGAACTGGATCCTCCTCATCCACGAGTTCAGTCATCAACATCATGTCACCGTCGTCACCTTCTTTGGGCCATGGCGCCTTCGCTTGGTGCTTCCTCGCGATCAGCCTTGAAGTGACCAAGGAGGCCACAGTTATAACACCTCACTTTCACGATGTCAAACTTCCTCCTCGGTGGTGCAGGTGCAGCCTCATCGTCTCGAGTCGTTGTCGAGTCGGCGAAGTTCTTTCTCGTCGAACGCTGCTTCCCTTCTTCTTACTCGCTTATGGATCCGCCTCGCTTTTCGAGGCGATCCATCGCGCCTTGTGAGCATCACAAGTTCGCGTTCTTTCCGTCCCCAAGACTGTACGCATACGCTCATCGTGAGCCTTGTACCGTCCGACAAGATCGTCGATGGAGAGAGTCGCGAGATCGACGCCTTTGCCGATCGCCGTGATAATTTGCAGTACGGGGAGGGCAGCAGCAGAGAACCGCCGGACAACCGAGGCCTCCGTGAGATTCTCTCCAAGCGCGCGAATCCGATTGACGAGAGTAGCCACCCGTGAAGCAAACACATCCACGGACTCATCATCGCCCATGACCAAAGTCTCATAGTTCCTTAGGAGAGTTTGAAGATTGGCTTGCTTGACACGGGTGTGTCCCTCGAACATGAGCTTGAGCGTATCCCACACCTCCTTCGCCGTTGCTTTTGCGATTAGGTGCTGGAGGACATCCATCGGCATCACCGAGTAAATCGCCTCGCCGCTGCCGATCCTTCGGTGCTTGGCTCCTCCTTCTTGAGCAGCGTCGCCTCGGGATCCACCGCGTCCCATAGCTCGTTGGCACGGAGACCACACTCCATGAGGGCCTTCCGGCACCGAAGTTCTCGCGATCAAACCGTGGATCTGACGAACTCACGGAGCAGCAATTACTTTAGCTGCACCGAGTACTCCACCGTTGCTTGGTCTTCTCGTCCCCGACATGATCCTCCGTTACTAGAAGATCAACCTTGCTCGATACCAATTGTTGGCCCGGACCGGCGCCGAGTACTTTCCGGCGGCGGCGGCGACCGACGACGAACGACAACGAAGCAAAGGCGACAGACTCTTGAACAATTCGCTGTTGACCGGTGCACTTGGTGAAGCGAAACACGTCTGAGCGGAACCACGTCAGGTAGAACAACTAGTAGCTAGCTAATCGATTAACGGATCGATCCACTACTAGCGATGCCACGCACGGCAAACTGGCTGATTGCCACAGAACGTGGCGTTCTGGTGATTTCTTTATTGCCTCACAAGTTGATAAATTACAAGGGGCTGGGTGTACTTATATACACGTACAAACCCAAGCATCAATCCTACTCGGATTACTACTCTGTCCAGCTCGGACATGTACACGTGCCGTGCATTAAATCGTGTTTAAGTCTAACACTCCAAGCCTCTCGCCACCGCGGGCGGGCGTTGGGGAGGCCCCTCGGCGCCGGTGGGAGTCGAGAGGATCATCCAGGGGAGTTCAATCAATGGCGAAACCAGCCTAGAAGGTGATGGCACTGCCACGTTGTAGGAATAATGTTCTCTTCAACCTATCTCCGTTACGTCGGTGTGCCTTTGCGGCGATGGAGGCGTGTGGAGGTGTGTTGTCGATGAATCTTCCGAATCCGATCGGTTTTGATCTGCAGTGGATCTGTTAGCATTAGCGTTCGGGGCCTTTGGAGTATCTACAGGGATCTCGTGCATGGCTAAATCGTCCATCTTGTTAGAGATGCACCCATGCCATGTATTAATTCTCATATCTAAATCCATCTGACAACTTTATGGAGCAAGGCTGCACCTACTAGTTCTTTCTCCTACACATAGTGCGTGAACTTTATTTTGAATCTTAAACTTCAAACAACCATACATTTTAAGATAAATACAGGGTAAATAATCTTTATGAACGTGTGTCTTTCTTTTGATGATATCTTCGAAACAAGTTCAATATTTAATATGTTTTGAAAACTTTGAATTTTGAGTTCTGAAACACTTGAAACATGTACGGAATACTACATGATGGTTTTCACGTGGATATATAACTACGTTATGTTCTTGCACAAATTAGTAAGTTTTAACAATGGAAAATAACTTCTGCAAATTGACAAAAACAAGTGTAAAATCGTATTTTTGTAGTTCCGTCAAGTTTTAAAATTCATGTTTCAAAAATGATCAAATAATATTCATGGCTAGTCTTGTTACAAAGATCTCGTTGCGAGGAACATAAACATGTAAGAAAAACATGAATCAAAATTTATGTTTGAAAACTACGACAGTTTCAAATTTGAGACTGAGCTTAAAATGCATGGATGAATTGAGGAGAGAGAAAGAATGTAGGTTAGGGAATAGGGTGGTGTGCTCATAATGAAGTTAATGGTGATGGCATGCACGGTATCTCCTGTGCATGGGAGAAAAACCACTCGTGGGTTCTTTGTGACGTCTTGTTCTCCGAGGTAATGATTTGCAACATATTCTCAGAACATCCGAGTGCATCCCAGTCCTCACGCTAAAAACCTTGTCTCACGGAAAAATGTCACTCCAATTAAAATAACTCGAATCAATCACAAGAATGATGAAATACAGCCAAAGATGGGAACGACGCGGCGTCGCCGGCGAAGGGTGGCATATTTGGGTGCGGCAATGGAAAATAAAGAGCCGACAAGCGGCTCGAATAACAATTCACATTCCACAACAACTCACATCTGTTGGCCGTCACAACGAATCGATCGCTATGTTACCTCTGATGGTAGACATAAAAAGGATACTGTAAGAGTTGTCAATCCATCACATAAACGTGGTGGGAAGGAAGAGTAATGGACTCGCGCACAAGCTGGCATCGTCGGCGAGGAGAACAGAAGACTACTTGATGATTGCAAAGCTTCCCAGTAGCCTCCATCAGCTTATGACTTCTGAATAACTGTAATCTCAATGAGAATGGATTTTTAGATCCCGGGTGCCTAGACACCCCCTTATCCATACCATACATTCACAATATGATGCATTGAGATTTGTGCGCCTCATTGTTGCCAAGGAATCCATTAACAGTTCTGATGCCTCATTAACGCAGGAGTAGGGACAAAAAAAACAAAGAAACCTGGGCCTACCGAAGAGAGAGAGAGAGAGACGTTGGAGGTGACAGAGCTCCCACGTGAACCTGTTGCCTGTCCACCTCTCTATCCTTCATGTCATATACCTTCACATTATTTTATCCTAATACAAAGTTTCTCTCACATACTCACATCATATGCATGCATGCAGAGTATCGCTCTCACAAGGTTTTTCCTGCTCAAGACCCACTGTCTCCAACTTATGTCAGTCATAAGCAATTACGCTGAACAATTTCTTTCACACCGATATCATTCTCACCTATACTAAAAAAGTATCGCTCTCATTTCACAGTCACACATCAGAAAACTCCCTTTTTTTTGTCTCTCTTAACTTCTGAATTCACATGCAGCCGCCTCTCCCTCAAAACTAAAAGTTGTGCTACTCCATTGGAAAAAAAGGTACTACCGCCCACTGTTCCCCTCACGGGTCGGAATCTCTACTGCGGGCCTACTCTGCCTGCTATACACTAGCTAGGTCGGGCCCTGCTTGTCTCGGCAAATTGCCTGGTTAATTAACCTGACACCACATAAGGTAAGCTGCTGGCTCGGCCACGTCACGAATACAAGGGGGTGCCCGGACTCCCGGGTGCTATAGCACCTTTTCGAATCTCAATAGGCAAACCTGAGTTTCATACTCATGGTCCTCAAAAAACAACTCACATCTCAAAATATCTGGCATCTAACCCTGTCTCGCAAAAGAAAAAACGGCACTCTAACGAAAGAAAAAACTCACAAGAATGACGATCCACCTGAAAATCCACTCAGACACGCGACCAGTTTGGCTACTAATCATGTTTCATTTATATGGAGTTCTGCAATTCAGTATTATGCCCTTTTCACATCCTTTGTTCTCCAGAGGTGTAGAAACAATCAAGTGATACCATTAGAAGGGCATGCATTATTTCTTGGTTGCTAATTAACTTGCAGTGACTATTGTAAAGTAAGTAGCTTGAATGAATTAGCTTAAAGGAAATTAAAGGTATATTTGGCTTGCTTAATTTGTATGACTTGCGTTATGGTGTGTCTGACCCATTGTTTGTTCAGATTCCCCTTGGAAATTAGAATACTGCGGGTTCATTTCTATTGCCAAAGAATGTAATATAGTATCGATAAATCAAAATGACTCTTCTTTCATAACTGGTGCAGTCATATACATAATTTTGAGAGTTCCCTCATATAATGATGTTAATTTGTTGACAACAAAATTCGACTACATGTTTTAGTATTAATTGAGATACTCTATACATTATTTTATATACATCATATCAGAATAGGATGATCACAAAAACACCAAATTTGACCAAAATTGTTGGCGAATTAGTTGGTTTTTGCCAAATTTTACATGGTGGTGTCTTTTCTAAACTTGCCAGAGCAGCTTGGCAACACAATGAAATATTCTGTGCAGACAAGATTAGTTATTGTATGGAATCCTGAAAGTGTGTGTTTCATTTTCTCCACTCTCAATTTTTTTGGTCTGATTTTGTTCACTTTATATGATAATACTGAAGAATCTGGTAGATGTTTGAATTTTTCATCTAAAACCTCAAACAGTGCCGTTATAGGTTATTGGCAGCTGCACTTCATGATTTTCTTTTTTAATATATGCATATATTTTGGTCACCGTCTTGCATAAAATTTCTGGTTAATATTCTTCTCGCGGTCAACGCATGCACCACATAAAGGGATCTGATGTCAGGTGAAGTTGTCGAATATTTACATATATCAATATCAAGGTTTGTCCAATATTTATTATTTCAAAAAAAAGTTGTCAAATATTTATTGGTCATGCTGATTTCTGGACCAGCATCATGGTTTTTACTCAACAACGTTCACTTAGCATTTTATATATACAAATACATTACAAACAATTGTGGCAGCGAAGTCACAGATGCAGACGACGACTTTCTTTCTCTTGACTAGTAATCACGCACGTGCACATGCACGTGTACCCCATCAAGGATGCATGTGTACTATCCATAATACGGGAGGATTGAGGCTTCAACAAGCACTGTGGCAAATTGCAAGAGGATTATTTGTAAAGCAACAGGGCAACTGTCCCTGATCTAATTTTCCATGGAATGGAAGGGCATTACCTACCAGTCTTAGAATATACCATAGTGAAGAATACACCTGCAACTGCGTAGCAGTAGCACATGTGTTTGCAACTCTAAAGTTCTGGCCTATCACCCTCTCAATTTCACACGGATCAAGTAAGATAGTAGTTCGGCTCTTGGTGACAGGGCCTATGAAGTAGCTGTAGAAGGGCTCGCGTTGAGGCTGGCAGTACCACAAGACAAGAACGGCAACCTTCCTTCGCTTCGTTAATCGCTCATCGTTTGTGCAAGACATAAAGATTAAAAAGCTTGTAAGGCAACCCATGATACTGGAGTTGGACCTCAATGAAGTTGCTAGACAAGTGACTTCAATGTTAACAAAACATATTTTCTTTATGAATATAGTGAATATGATGAAACTCCGGTAGATTCAGTGAAACACTTTCAGATATGTTGACAATTAAGGTTGATTACTTCTTCATGTGGAACTCCTACGCATGAATATGGTAAATGGAAAAACCTACCTAAAAATGAAAGGTCATATTACTTAATGAGACAATCATCTTTATTTGATAAACACGATTGCGACCTATCAACAAACAAATTATGTGCGACATATTTTTTACCTTGAAGAGATAATTATGTTCTCAGACCAGTGCTCCTCGGGGGACTTGACGTGTCACCCGCATATGGCATCATAAAGATGCTATAATTGTCAGCAAAACCTCTGAATTTTAGTAGATGCCAAGCAATGAAATGAAAACACATGTAGAATGAAAATATCAAAACAAATCATCATGAAGCAACAATACTTCACTTAATGTGTCCAATGGAGGAAATATGACACATATTACTAACAAAAAGCGCCAATACTATAACCAGATGATGCAATAATCATCATAATCTAAGAAGCGGGAACTGCACAAAATGATCAAAATTGCATCATTTACCTATGCATGTATATTCTTCAACCACATAATACGTTGTCACCATGCAATATACATAAAAATTATAATCTAATTTCTTTGTCAGCATGGTACATATTATAATATATTGTGTCTATCATCTTGACACAAAACACTACAATATATGAATAAATATATTGCAAGATTGACATCCTTGTGATCGCTGCTTAAAAAATTGTTGAATTTTTGTACTGTTGTCAACAGGTGCAACTAAGCAGAGAATTATATACAAGGATACATAGTCCTATCGATTCTGCAATACTGGGACTATGAAATGGTGAAAGAAACTCATGATCAACAGTCTACATAGAGCCCCATACCTCTATCCTGTATCCAGTACCCAAAGTAGTGTTGGGGAACGTAGTAATTTCAAAAAATTTCCTACGCACACGCAAGATCATGGTGATGATATAGCAACGAGAGGGGAGAGTGTTCGTCCACGTACCCTCGTGAGACCGTAAGCGAGCGTTAACTGCGCGGTTGATGTAGTCGTCGTCTTCACGATCCGACCGATCCAAGCACCGAGCGTCTGGGGCCTCCGAGTTCGACACACGTTCAGCTCGATGGCGATCTCCGCCCTCCGATCCAGCAAAGGCTCGGAGATGAGTTCCGTCGACCTGACGGCGTGGTGACGATGATGATGTTCTACCAGCGCAGGCTTCGCCTAAACTCATGACGATATGACCAAGGTGGAATATGGTGGAGGGGGGCACCGCACACGGCTAAGGAACGATCCGTAGATCAACTTGTGTGTCCATGGGGTGCCCCCTACCCCCGTATATAAAGGAGTGGAGGAGGGGAGGGCCGGCCCTCTTCTATGGCGCCATGGGAGTCCTACTCCCACCGGAGTAGGATTCCCCTTTCCTAGTCCAACTAGGAGTCCTTCCATGTATTAGGAGTAGGAGACAAGGAAGGGGAAGAGAGAAGGGAAGGAAGGAAGGGGTGCGGCCCCTCCCCCTAGTCCAATTCGGATTAGGCCATGGGGGGGCGCGCGGCCTGCCCTAGGCAGCCCCTCTCTCTTTCTCGCAGGCCCAATAAGGCCCAATACTTCTCCCGCGAATTCCGTAACTCTCCGGTACTCGAAAAATACCGAATCACTCGGAACCTTTCCGAACTCTGAATGTAGTCCTCCAATATATCGATCTTTCGTCTTGACCATTTCGAGACTCCTCGTCATGTCCCAGATCTCATCCGGGACTCGAACTCCTTCGGTACATCAAAACTCATAAACTCATAATATAAGCATCGCCGAAACCTTAAGCGTGCGGACCCTACGGGTTCGAGAACTATGTAGACAGGACCTAGAACTATTCTCGGTCAATAACCAATAGCGGGACCTGGATGCCCATATTGGCTCCTACATATTCTACGAAGATCTTTATCGGTCAAACCGCATAACAACATCGTTGTTCCCTTTGTCATCGGTATGTTACTTGCCCGAGATTCGATCGTCGGTATCAATACCTAGTTCAATCTCGTCACCGCAAGTCTCTTTACTCGCTCGTAATGCATCATCCGTAACCAACTCATTGGTCACATTGCTTGCAAGGCTTATAATGATGTGCATTACCGAGAGGACCAGAGATACCTCTCCGACAATCGGAGTGACAAAACCTAATCTCGAAATCGCCAACTCAACATGTACCTTCGGAGACACCTATAGTACTCCTTTATAATCACCCGATTCGTTGTGGCGTTTGGTAGTACCAAAGTGTTCCTCCGTAAACAGGAGTTGCATAATCTCATAGTTACGAGGAACATGTATAAGTCATGAAGAAAGCAATAGCAACATACTAAGCGATCAAGTGCTAAGCTAACGGAATGGGTCAAGTCAATCACATCATTCTCCTAATGATGTGATCCCGTTAATCAAATGACAACTCTTTTGTCCATGGCTAGGAAACATAACCATCTCGATAAGCGAGCTAGTCAAGTAGAGGCATACTAGTGACACTATGTTTGTCTATGTATTCACACATGTATTATGTTTCCGGTTAATACAATTCTAGCATGAATAATAAACATTTATCATGAAATAAGGAAATAAATAATAACTTTATTATTGCCTCTAGGGCATATTTTCTTGATCTCCCACTTGCACTAGAGTCAATAATCTAGTTCACATCGCCATGTGATTTAACACCAATATTCATATCGTATATGATTAACACCCATAGTTCACATCATCATGTGACCAACACCAAAGGGTTTACTAGAGTCAATAATCTAGTTCACATCGCTATGTGATTAACACACAAAGAGTACTAAGGTGTGATCATGTTTTGCTTGTGAGAGAAGCTTAGTCAGCGGATGCATCACATTGAGCCGTATGTATTTTGCAAATATTCTATGTCTACAATGCTCTTGCGGAGCTACTCTAGCTAATCGCTCCCACTTTCAATATGTATCGGTGAGACTTAGAGTCATCGGATCGGTGTGAAAGCTTGCATCGAGGTAACTTTTACGACGGGCTCTTTTATCACCTCCATAATTGAGAAATACTTCCTTACTCCTCACTAAGGATATTCTTGACCAATGTCCGATGATCTACTCCTAGATCACTATTGTACTCCTTGTCAAATCTGAGCAAGGTATACAATAGGTGCGGTACATAGCATAGCATACTTTATAGAACCTATGGTGAGGCATAGGGAATGACTTTTCATTCTCTTTCTATTTTACTCGCTATGGTCGGGATTTGAGTCTTACTCAATTTCATACCTTTGCAACACAGGCAAGAACTCTTTCTTTGACTGTTCCATTTTGAACTACTTCAAAATCTTGTCAAGGTATGTACTCATTGAAAATCTTATCAAGCGTCTTGATCTATTTCAATAGATCTTGATGCTCAATATATAAGTAGCTTTACTAAGGTCTTTCTTCGAAAAACTCCTTTCAAATACTCCTTTATGCTTTGCAGAATAATTCTACATTACTTCCGATCAACAATATGTCATTCACATATACTTATCGAAATGTTGTAGTGCTCCCACTCACTTTCTTGAAAATCTGAGGCTTCACCGCAAGTCTCATATAAAACTATATGCTTTGATCAAATTATCAAAGCGTATATTCCAACTCCGAGATGCTTGCACTAGTCCATAGATGCACATTTTGTTAACACCTTTAGGATCGACAAAACCTCTTGGTTGCATCACATACAACTCTTCTTTAATAACTCCATTAAGGAATGCAGTTTTGTTTATCCATTTGCCAGATTTCATAAAATGTGGCAATTGCTAACATGATTCGGACAGACTTAAGCATCACTACAGTTGAGAAAATCTCATTGTAGTCAACACCTTGAACTTGTCAAAAAACCTTTTGCGACAAGTCGAGCTTTGTAGATAGTAACACTACTATCAACGTCCGTCTTCCTCTTAAAGATCCATTTATTTCTTATGGTTTGCCGATCATCGGGCAAGTCCACCAAAGTACACACTTTGTTCTCATACATGGATCATATCTCAGATTTTATGGCCTCAAGCCATTTCGTGGAATCTGGGCTCATCATCACTTCCTCATAGTTCGTAGGTTTATCATGGTCTAGTAACATGACTTTTAGAACAGGATTACCGTACCACTCTGGTGCGGACCGTACTCTGGAAGACCTACGGGGTTCTGTAGTAACTTGATCTGAAGTTTCATGATCATCATCTTTAGCTTCCTCACTAATTAGTGTAGAAATCACTAGAACTAATTTCAGTGATGAACTATTTTCCAATTCGGGAGGAGGTACAGTTACCTCATCAAGTTCTACTTTCCTCCCACTCACTTCTTTCGAGAGAAACTCCTTCTCTAGAAAGGATCCAGTCTTAGTAACGAATGTTTTGCCTTTGGATCTGTGATAGAAGGAGTACCCAACAGTTTTGGGTATTCTATGAAGACGCACTTTTCCGATTTGGTTTTGAGCTTATCAGGTTGAAAACATTTTTCATATAAGCATCGCAACTCCAAACTTTAAGAAACGACAACTTGGGTTTCTTGCTAAACCACAGTTCATATGGTGTCGTCTCAACGGATTTAGATGGTGCCCTTTTAACGTGAATGCAGCTATCTCTAATGCATAACCCCAAAAATGACAATGGTAAATCAATAAGAGACATCATAGATCGCACCATATCTAATAAATTACGATTACGACGTTCGGACACACCATAATGTTGTGGTGTTCCAGGTGGCGTGAACTGTGAAACTATTTCACATTGTTTTAGTTGAAGACCAAACTCGTAACTCAAATATTCATCTCCACGATCAGATCACAGAAACTTTATTTTCTTGTTACAATGATTTTCCACTTCACTCTGAAATTCTTTGAACCTTTCAACTATTTCAGACTTATGTTTTATCAAGTAGATATACCCATATCTGCTCAAAGCATCTGTGAAGGTTAGAAAATAATGATACTTGCCACGAGCCTTCATACCCATTGGTTTGTATACATCAGTATGTATTATTTCCAATAAGTCGGTAGCTCGTTCCATTGTTCTGAAGAACGGAGTTTTAGTCATCTTGCCCAAAAGGCACGGTTCGCAAGCATCAAGTGATTCATAATCAAGTGATTCCAAAATTCCATCAGCATGGAGTTTCTTCATGCGCTTTACACCAATATGACCTAAACGGCAGTGCCACAAATAAGTTGCACTATCATTATTAACTTTGCATCTTTTGGCTTCAATATTATGAATGTGTGTATCACACGATCGAGATCCAACAAACCACTTTCATTGGGTGTATGACCATAGAAGGTTTTATTCATGAAAAAAGAACAACAATTATTCTCTAACTTAAATGAATAACCGTATTGCAATAAACATGATCAAATCATATTCATGCTCAACGCAAACACCAAATAACACTTATTTAGGTTTAACACTAATCCCGAAAGTATAGGGAGTGTGGGATGATGATCATATCAATCTTGGAACTATTTCCAACACACATCGTGACTTCACCCTTAACTAGTCTCTATTTATTCTGCAACTCCCGTTTCGAGTTACTAATCTTAGCAACTAAACTAGTATCAAATACTGAGGGGTTGCTATAAACACTAGTAACGTACACATCAATAACATGTATATCAAATATACTTATGTTCACTTTGCCATCCTTCTTATCCGCCAATCACTTGGGGTAGTACCTCTTCCAGTGACCAGTCTCTTTGCAGTAGAAGCACTTAGTCTCAGGCTTAGGACCAGACTTGGGTTTCTTCACTTGAGCAGCAACTTGCTTGCCGTTCTTCTTGAAGTTCCCCTTCTTTTCCCTTTGCCTTTTTCTTGAAATTAGTGATCTTGTTAACCATCAACACTTGATGCTCTTTTCTTGATTTCTACCTTCACCGATCTCAACATTGCGAAGAGCTCAGGAATAACTTTCGTCATCCCTTGCATATTATAGTTCATCACAAAGTTCTAGTAACTTAGTGATGGTGACTAGAGAATTCTGTCAATCACTATCTTATCTGGAAGATTAACTCCCACTTGATTCAAGCGATTGAAGTACCCAGACAATCTGAGCACATGCTCACTAGTTGAGCGATTCTCCTCCATCTTTTAGCTATAGAACTTGTTGAAGACTTCATATCTCTCAACTCGGGTATTTGCTTGAAATATTAACTTCAACTCCTGGAACATCTTATATGGTCCATGACGTTCAAAACGTCTTTGAAGTCCCGATTCTAAGCCGTTAAGCATGGTGCACTAAACTATCAAGTAGTCATCATATTGAGCTAGCCAAACGTTCATAACGTCTGCATCTGCTCCTGCAATAGGTCTGTCACCTAGCGGTGCATTAAGGACATAATTCTTCTGT
This sequence comes from Aegilops speltoides, assembly GCA_021437245.1. Taxonomy (NCBI): domain Eukaryota; kingdom Viridiplantae; phylum Streptophyta; class Magnoliopsida; order Poales; family Poaceae; genus Aegilops; species Aegilops speltoides. Next base: position 384,909,597 of record CM038145.1, on the reverse strand, counting down.
GCAGCAATGAGGATAAACCTCAGATCGCGGATCAAATCCGCATCATTGCTACTAACATTTTTCAACACAATTTTCTCTAGGAACATATCAAAATAAACATATGAAAGCAACAACGCAAGCTATTGATCTTACAACATAATTTACAAAATACTACTAGGACTAAGTTCATGATAAATTAAAGTTTAATTAATCATATTACTTAAGAACTCCCACTTAGATAGACATCCCTCTAATCCTTTAAGTGATCACGTGATCCAAATCAACTAAACCATGTCCGATCATCACGTGAGATGGAGTAGTTTCAATGGTGAACATCACTATATTGATCATATCTACTATATGATTCACGCTCGACCTTTCGGTCTCCGTGTTCCGAGGCCATATCTGTATATGCTAGGCTCGTCAAGTTTAACCTGAGTATTCCGCGTGTGCAACTGTTTTGCACTGTTGTATTTGAGCGTAGAGCCTATCACACCGATCATCACGTGGTGTCTCAAAGCACGAAGAACTTTCATAGCGGTGCATACTCAGGGAGAACACTTCTTGATAATTAGTGAGAGATCATCTTAAAATGCTACCGTCAAACAAAACAAAATAAGATGTATAACAGATAAACATCATATGCAATCAAAATATGTGACATGATATGGCCATGATCATCTTGCGCCTTTGATCTCCATCTCCAAAGTACTATCATGATCTCTATCGTCGGCACGACACCATGATCTTCATCATCTTGATCTATATCAATGTGTCATCACATGGTCGTCTCACCAACTATTGCTCTTGCAACTATTGCTATCGCATAGCGATAAAGTAAAGCAATTATTTGGCACTTGCATCTTATGCAACAAAGAGACAACCATAGAGCTTCTGCCAGTCGCCGATAACTTCAACAAAACATGATCATCTTATACAACAACTTATATCTCATCACGTTTTGACCATATCACATCACAACATGCCCTGCAAAAACAAGTTAGACGTCCTCTAATTTGTTGTTGCAAGTTTTACGTGGCTTCTACGGGCTTAAGCAAGAACCGTTCTCAGCTACGCATCAAAACCACAACGATAGTTTGTCAAATAGACTCCGTTTTAACCTTCGCAAGGACCGGACGTAGCCACACTCAGTTCAACTAAAGTTGGAGAAACTGACACCCGCCAGCCACCTGTGTGCAAAGCACGTCGGTAGAACCAGTCTCGCGTAAGCGTCTGCGTAATGTCGGTCCGGGCGCTTCATCCAACAATACCGCCGAACCAAAGTATGACATGCTGGTAGGCAGTATGACTTATATCGTCCACAACTTACTTGTGTTCTACTCGTGCATATAACATCAACGCATAAAACCTAGGCTCTGATGCCACTGTTGAGGAACGTAGTAATTTCAAAAAATTTCCTACGCACATGCAAGATCATGGTGATGATATAGCAACGAGAGGGGAGAGTGTTCGTCCACGTACCCTCGTAGACCGTAAGCGGAAGCGTTAGCACAACGCAGTTGATGTAGTCGTACGTCTTCACGATCCGACCGATCCAAGCACCGAACGTATGGGGCCTCCGAGTTCAGCACACATTCAGCTCGATGACGATCTCCGGCCCTCCGATCCAGCAAAGGCTCCGGAGATGAGTTCCGTCAGCACGACGGCGTGGTGACGATGATGATGTTCTACCGGCGCAGGGCTTCACCTAAACTCCGCGACGATATGACCAAGGTGGAATATGGTGGAGGGGGGCACCGCACACGGCTAAGGAACGATCCGTAGATCAACTTGTGTGTCCATGGGGTGCCCCCTACCCCCGTATATAAAGGAGTGGAGGAGGGAGGGCGGTCCTCTTCTATGGCGCATACTGGGAGTCCTACTCCCACCGGAGTAAATTCCCCTTTCTAGTCCAACTAGGAGTCCTTCCATGTATTAGGAGTAGGAGACAAGGAAGGGGAAGAGAGAAGGGAAGGAAGGAAGGGGTGCGGCCCCTCCCCCTAGTCCAATTCGGATTAGGCCATGGGGGGGCGCGCGGCCTGCCCTAGGCAGCCCCTCTCTCTTTCTCGCAGGGCCCAATAAGGCCCAATACTTCTCCCCGGCGAATTCCCGTAACTCTCCGGTACTCCGAAAAATACCCGAATCACTCGGAACCTTTCCGAACTCCGAATGTAGTCCTCCAATATATCGATCTTTACGTCTCGACCATTTCGAGACTCCTCGTCTTGTCCCAGATCTCATCCGGGACTCCGAACTCCTTCGGTACATCAAAACTCATAAACTCATAATATAACTGTCATCGAAACCTTAAGCGTGCGGACCCTACGGGTTCGAGAACTATGTAGACATGACCTAGAACTATTCTCGGTCAATAACCAATAGCGGGACCTGGATGCCCATATTGGCTCCTACATATTCTACGAAGATCTTTATCGGTCAAACCGCATAACAACATACGTTGTTCCCTTTGTCATCGGTATGTTACTTGCCCGAGATTCGATCGTCGGTATCCAATACCTAGTTCAATCTCATCACCGCAAGTCTCTTTACTCGCTCAGTAATGCATCATCCCGTAACCAACTCATTGGTCACATTGCTTGCAAGGCTTATAATGATGTGCATTACCGAGAGGGCCCAGAGATACCTCTCCGACAATCGGAGTGACAAAACCTAATCTCAAATCGCCAACTCAACATGTACCTTCGGAGACACCTGTAGTACTCCTTTATAATCACCCGATTACGTTGTGACGTTTGGTAGTACCAAAGTGTTCCTCCGTAAACGGAGTTGCATAATCTCATAATTACAGGAACATGTATAAGTCATGAAGAAAGCAATAGCAACATACTAAGCGATCAAGTGCTAAGCTAACGGAATGGGTCAAGTCAATCACATCATTCTCCTAATGATGTGATCCCGTTAATCAAATGACAACTCTTTTGTCCATGGCTAGGAAACATAACCATCTCTGATAAACGAGCTAGTCAAGTAGAGGCATACTAGTGACACTATGTTTGTCTATGTATTCACACATGTATTATGTTTCCGGTTAATACAATTCTAGCATGAATAATAAACATTTATCATGAAATAAGGAAATAAATAATAACTTTATTATTGCCTCTAGGGCATATTTCCTTCAAGTAGGATTATATATGATAGCCCATCCGTCGCTGCAAGGAACAATCCAGTAAATATTAACATGAGCTGAACAATTTTGAAGTTCATTGTATAGCAGGGATAATATAAAAGGGATCAAAGGTATAGTTCAAGTGACAGCCATGGTAACCAGAAGAGACCTTTTCAGCCACTGGGTGACCTCAACAAGGTCCTTGAAGTTCTTCTCAAGCAGCTTCTCCAGGGTCTGTGGTTGCCTCAATCTGTCAAGGTCCTTAATCAAAAGCAAACTGTACTGGTCCTATAAATGGCAATGTGAAAAACATACCGGTTGGAAATCATTAATTCAATGAATCTCACATATGACTTTTCCTTTCTAGATCCTTTCTCCTTGTCCTGCTCCCTGAGCTCTTCTTTACCACAAGAAGACTGACTGTTGAAAAGAAAATTTCAGTAGCTGTACAGAAATTCCATCACAAAGGAACACTCGGTGTATGGAACCAGTTATGGAATCAAATCTAATCGGGTCATATATATTACAATCCACGTCAAAGAAGTTATCAACAAAATAAAAGGACCGACCTTCAGCCTCCATTGTGCATCCATGCTGCAGGACCTTCCACTGAGGCTCCACTCTCAGGCGAGATGAAATAGGATCATACAAAGCATGCTCGTTTGATTCCTGTGTAGATGGACAATATAAGTTATTTGTGTAACTAATAGTTAATGACTTTTATAATGCGAGGGAATGCTGATACGAATAGGAATACCAATTTGTCAATATAATCTATGTTTATCAACAATCTTGTTAACCTTATCGCATAGGACAAACTCTCACCAAATGCCTGGTTGGTAGATGATTCCAACAGTAAAACAAAACGAAGGAGAGTTTTCTTCACACTTCGGTGTATATCTGAAAAAATAAGACAGCATAGCACATTGCATCAATTTGAAGGAAGGAAATTAAACCTGATCAGAATTCAAAAGTTGCACCGTAACAGAGACTATCATTGGTTGATCATGCAGAGGTGGTGCACATGACCGACCCAGGTGCGCCCTATGTATGCGAAACTCAAGCGAGAGAATAAATGAACATGCATGCCAGGGATATCAAAGGAGGGTTTCACTGATCTGGAGAAGGATTTGTGCCCTTTGTCCTTATTTAAAGCTTGCCTCTCTTGCATTCTCCATACAAATACTTTCCTGAAACTCAGCTAGAACTGAATGAATTAACTATGGGCAGAGGAAGGAGGAAGGACCTTTGTGGTACTGCTATTGGTACTTGCTATCTCCCAACTTAAACTGTTGTGGCTGCCTCATGCCTCATGTCTAGCTGATTACGATTCTCCATCTGTAAATCAAAATTTGTAAATGGATACAAAAGTTAGTCTGTAAAAAATATGCAGCATGAGCATATCACTGGCACTGCTAGATATTGTATAATCACAAAATGATGGCTATGAAGCGGTGGAGCAGCTGATGATACTCTATCAGTGTCTAATAGCCGAGACTACTATGTATTTCCCTATGTATTGGCAATTGCTTTGTTTGACGATTCATATAATAGCATTGGTTAATAATGAAACTGAAGGTAGCAGCTATGATGTGCATGGAAATGGCGTGTTTTTGATATAATTAAAACTTTGGTTTGATGAGGTGAAAGTGCAACCGACATTCAACCTACTGGTTGGTGCTTTTGAATGCACGAAAAGCAGAGCAGCCGTGGCAATGTCGTCAAAGAGTAGTACTTAGATGCTGCAACATGAATTGAAATTGAATTCATTTTTTATTTTGACATACATCTATCTATCAGGCAAGTGTTGTCATGCAATCTGTACTCTTATGTGCTGAAAACTTTGGTTAAGATGAGAAAATAATAATTGGACGATGATATTGCTGGTGCGGGTGGGTAGGGGTGGGGGTTGGGGTGGGATGCAAACCTGTATCATGTATGGAGTGACATTTTCAAGAGAATATTATGTATTGTACCAGGGCTCAGCACAATTGGTAGATCCTTCAAAGTTTTTAGATTCACAGAGTATTCTACAGACATAGAGAAGTATTGCGTCAAACAAACAATGAAAGCATATCGCTTGTATGCTAGTTATGTGCATAACCGCAGATCATTTGACACAAGCTGATCAGCAAAATTGAAGTTCAAGATATGAAGCAAGGCCAATGGCCAATGATAATTCTTCATTGATGAGTCCCAGTATCAGTTAGTACTTAAGCAATGCCAGACTTCTGCATATACATTCATATGTTGGCATACAGAGAGAATATGCATATAGAAGCAGGAACAATCAAAGTTGTCATGTGAACAGTGGATGCTTACCTAACTCTTTGGGTGACAATTCATCAAGTATCATATTTATTCTGTTTGGCGCATACTTTGACGGCAATGATTCTCCGACCAGCCATTCCTCTGGTGGGAACAACTGCAAGTCAGTTCATAAGCATGTCAGTTAGAAGAAAAAGATACTACTGAAGTACAAAGAGAAGTAGCAGATGAAAAGATTTTTGACCCGTTGAAATCCTAGACGTAGAGTAGTTGGTACTTGAAATTGTCACTCACAAACATCAGTTGATCACAAGGAACTGCAAAGGGCAATGTGGCCTATCCGTGTCTCTATGCATCAGTTGATGTATTCACTGAAGAATTAGCAAACATGCATCATGCATCGATCTGGTCATTAGCAATAGAAACCTCATGGGGGAAGGTCTGGTCGTTGGCATCGATCTTGAGTGCACTGAATTTTGAAGATGAAGAGAAAATAAGGTACCTCGTGGGAAAGGATTCGTGGGGCAGATGGCGTCGCAGCGGCAGCGGAACGCACTGATTCGGGGACGACAGATGGCGTCGACGTCGGGGGCAGCAGCCAGGAACAACGTGCCTCAACGCGCGGAATCAGGGGCCGGTAGTTGGTGTCAGTGTCGGTGTAGAATCGGTGGCGGCGTGCCCAGCAACCCCATGGCGTGATGTGGAGGGGCACACGGTGGCGTCTTGCTGCCTCGACCGAGCGGAGATCTACGGGCGGCGAATCGCGCCCGTTCCGGCTGGGTGGTGGATCGGTGGTCGACGCCAACCCCCGGTGTTGGGGGCGTGTGCGGCCTCACTCCTCGGCGTCGGGAGCGGAGGGGTTCGACGGGGGCTGCGCGACGGGTGCGGCCGGCCCTCGCTATTAGCGGCGAGAAGGGGTGGGCTCCCGCGGCTGGGGAGGCGGCCACCCGCAGCGGCTTCCCGTGGCTCCGGCGCGCGCGAGGCGGTGGTGAAGGGCGCGGCTGGGGAGGAGGTGAATGGTGCGGGAGGAGGAGGAGGTCGTGCCGAGGAGAAACAGGAGGTCGTGTCGGCGGTTTTTTTCTTTTTTTTTTACTGTGGGGCAGATGCGGGGCAGATTAGCGATCCATCGATTGTACTGGCTTAATGCGTGGTTTGCAACGTTAAACACAGAAGGATTAAGGGCCATTAGATTTAAATGATGGATGGATGTGATTGTTTGGATCTGCCCCTCTCTTTCTTTTATAGTGGTAGTAGATAGGAAACATACCATGCGTCGTACCTCCGGTGGCTATTAAATCGTCTTATATCTTGTGAAGCTTGCCAAATGACAGAACACTTTAAGAAGAGTTGCTTTATTTGTGGTGAAAAAAAGAGTTCCTTCGCACTACTGATTCTGCAATGTAGAGGCATGTGTGTGGAGCTGAGGTATACGAATTTCATTTTCGTTGGATTTCATGACTTTCTACACATGTTCCTAGAGGAACTGGACCAGCAGAAATTCAGATGGGGATCACATAGCTGAAGAAGGCTGACAGCAATGGAGCATCACTGGTTAGCACGTCTATGGAAACACTAAGGGCGGTTCGTATGTACAAATGTGTATATAGCTTAGCTGGAGTGATTTCAGATTTGCAACACCCTCTTTATTTTTAAGAAGAACCATATGATGCTTAGCTGGTGTGGTTCATATGTACTGAAGATAGATTAAAAATAGCGACGTTCATTTACAATCCATGTTATGCTTGAATTTATCAAGTCAATTGGGGATTGTAGTTTCATTCTTCTGTGCACCCTGAGTGAGAGACGAAAAATGAGGTGAAGTATGACAAAACTCATTTACATCGAAAAATGCAAAGATCAACTTTGGCATGGTACATTTTAGTTCAGCGCCCCATATTTCGTTTAAGGTGCAATCTGCTCAACTGATCCCTTCGGTATGTATCCTTTTTTCATTAGTCCAAGTTAGTACACATGTATACTATGTGATCTTGCCAACATTTTCTGCGCTTTTTCTATAGACTAGGTCGCTATTAGCTCCAGATGGTTGCTTCACACAACAAGGACTAGGTAAACGTCCCCCATTTGATTATCTAATCTTGGTGTATCTTTTATTTCCTTTCTTGAAGTTCTAGAATTTTTCAGCAAGCTCAAACTGATGCTTAGGTGGATGCTGCTAGCCTGCCGTGGACAGCAGTTTGTTTACACAGGAAACTTTGTCTCAGCAACAGGAGAAGTGGCACGACCAGGAAGAAGGATGCTGACTAACTGACAGAGATACGAGAAGGGGATAGAAATTTGGGTTCACGAAACAAGCTTTCGCCCGGCTTGATGCAATTTGGGTTGGGTAGAAGATACTTAACATGTGCAAGTTGCTCTAATTCTTAGGTTGGGAAAGACTTAAGTTTCTCATGATTTCAGTGGTAGACTCAGGTCCGAATTGAATATGTGTTAACATGTCTTCACGTTGTCATGGCTACTTCAATGGATATCCTTGAATCTCCCACTGTACACCGCATATGAAGTCATGATTATCCCTTTTATTCACGAATGAATACAATATGTGCTGCCTGTTAATTTCGTGCTTAACATCTATTTAGTATACATGATCTTGGTTCTTGGGCAACTTCAGTTGCTAAACATTTTTATTTATATATTTGAAAGATACAAGACACTCTTGCCTAGCGCATAATTTAGATAGAGTTAAATGCATTGTCATTCAGAAAAATCCCCGGCGCCGCGAAGCGCGCATATCCATCTAGTATACTTCTAGTCTCAAAGTAAATGTAAGGTGGATGATGAGCTAGCGCAACTGCTAGAAAGCACTTTGCGTACGATTTGCTCGTTTGCACACACACAATCAGAAGGTTGATAGCTGAATAGTTGATTATTCTCAAACGAAAAAACTGAATAGTTAATACTACCAAAATCAGATCTTCCAGCAGCAAAACTGAAGACGTACTTGTACTAGACCTCTTCGGCGTGGACGTCGCCCTAGTTCGCTGGAAAGTGTCCGGCCTCCGGCTGCCTTCTTCTACTGCTTCTTGCTGGATATGGCAGGGGCGGAGCGGGTTGAATCTCAGGTCAGGTAACATCATCGTGGCGTCTGTCCCCAACCAGGGGTGTGGCGGCCGCAGACGAGGGCGACGCCACGCGGTATCCGATCAAGCCGAGCCCATCTCGGAGGACAGCCAGTATGACGCGAACGAAGATGTCGACTCGGAACGTGTGAGGTGCGAGCGTACGGGCCTTCCAACCGGAGTCGGCCGTGCCTCCCTTCAATAAAGGGTCTCCACCTCACCACAACACCAACGCAAATCAGCGCTCCACATCCCACAGACGCAGCGAATCGACCAAAGAGAATTGAACGCCATGGCGAGCGCGGCCGCGTCTAAGAAGGCGGCGAACCGGCTGGTGGTGGAGGAGGCCGCCACCAACGACGACAACTCCGTGTGCACCCTCCACCCGGCCACCATGGACAAGCTCTCCATATTCAAGGGCGACATCGTGCTGCTCAAGGGCAAGCGCCGCCACTCCACGGTCTGCATGGCACTGCCCGACGACACCTGCGAGGGCCACAAGATGAGGATCAACAAGGTAGCCCGGTCCAACCTGCGCGTGCGCATCGCCGACGTCGTGTCGGTGCACCAGTGCCACGACGTCAAGTACGGCAAACGCGTGCACATCCTCCCGTTGGACGACACCATCGAGGGCATCGGGGGGAACCTCTTCGACGCCTACCTCAAGCCCTACTTCGTGGACGCCTACCGCCCGGTCCACAAGGGCGACCTCTTCCTCGTGCGTGGTGGCATGCGGAGCGTGGAGTTCAAGGTCATGGAGATCGCCCCTGCGGTGGAGTACTGCATTATGGCGCCCGACACGGAGATATTCCGCGAGGGCGAGCCGGTCAAGAGGGAGGATGAGGAGAGGCTCGACGACGTCGGCTACGACGACGTGGGTGGCATGGGGAAACCGCTGACTCTCATCAGGGAGCTCGTCGAGCTGCCACTCAGGCATCCGCAGATCTTCAAGAGCATTGGCGTCAAGCCTCCTAAAGGCATCCTCCTCTACGGCCCTCCCGGGTCCGGCAAGACGTTGATCGCCCGTGCGGTGGCGAACGAGACCGGGGCCTTCTTCTTCCTTATCAACGGCCCGGAGATAATGTCCAAGATGGCTGGAGAGAGCGAGAGCAACCTGAGGAAGGCCTTCGAGGAGGCCGAGAAGAACGCGCCCTCCATCATCTTCATCGACGAGATCGACTCCATTGCCCCTAACAGGGAGAAGACTCACGGCGAGGTCGAGAGGCGCATCGTCTCCCAGCTGCTGACGCTCATGGACGGCATGAAGGCACGCGCGCACGTCATCGTCATGGGCGCCACGAACCGTCCCAATAGCATCGACCCTGCCTTGAGGCGCTTTGGGAGGTTCGATCGCGAAATCGACATCGGCGTGCCGGACGAGGTCGGGCGCCTCGAAGTGCTCCGCATCCACACCAAAAACATGAAGCTGGACAAGGATGTCAACCTTGAGGTAGTTGCCAAGGATACGCACGGCTACGTTGGCGCCGACTTGGCCGCGCTCTGCACCGAGGCGGCGCTGCAGTGCATCAGGGAGAAGATGGACGTGATCGACTTAGAGGACGACACCATTGATGCCGAGATCTTGAACTCCATGGCCGTCACCAATGACAACCTTAAGACGGCTCTCGCCGGCACCAACCCGTCCGCGCTTCGTGAGACCGTCGTCGAGGTGCCCAACATCAGCTGGAACGATATCGGCGGCCTCGACGGCGTCAAGAGGGAGCTGCAAGAGACCGTACAGTACCCGATCGAACACCCAGAGAAATTTGAGAAGTTCGGCATGTCGCCGTCCAAGGGCGTCCTCTTCTACGGGCCACCGGGATGTGGCAAGACCTTGCTGGCGAAGGCGATTGCCAACGAGTGTCAGGCCAACTTCATCAGCATCAAGGGGCCAGAGCTGCTCACCATGTGGTTCGGTGAGAGTGAGGCCAACGTGCGTGAAATCTTTGACAAGGCGCGCCAGTCTGCGCCGTGCGTCTTGTTCTTCGACGAGCTCGACTCCATCGCAACCCAGAGGGGCGGCAGGGTGGGCGATGCCGGCGGCGCGGCGGACAGGGTCCTGAACCAGCTGCTCACCGAGATGGACGGCATGAATGCCAAGAAGACGGTCTTCATCATCGGCGCCACCAATAGGCCGGACACCATTGACTCGGCGTTGCTCCGTCCCGGCCGCCTGGACCAGCTCATCTACATCCCCTTGCCGGACGAGGCCTCGCGACACCAGATCTTCAAGGCCTGCCTCAGGAAGTCTCCTGTGGCCAAGGACGTCGACCTCGGTGTGCTGGCAAGGTTCACCGCCGGCTTTAGCGGTGCCGACATCACGGAGATCTGCCAAAGGGCGTGCAAGTACGCCATCAGGGAGGACATTGAAAAGGACATGGAGAGGCAGAGGATGGGAAAAGACATCATGGAGATGGACGGCGGGCAGGAAGAGGAGGAGGTAGCAGAGATTAAGGCGGCTCACTTTGAGGAATCGATGAAGTACGCGCGGCGAAGCGTGAGCGACGCCACCATCAGGAAGTACCAGACATTCGCACAGACGCTGCAACAGTCTAGGGGGTTCGGCACCGAGTTTCGCTTCCCGGCGCAGGCACAGGCGGCAGAAGCTGCTGTCCACACCTCTGCGGCAGCTGATGAGGATGAAGACGATCTGTACAAGTGATCCAATAACCATTGTTAGAACATGAAGTAGGAGTACCAGAATATTATAGACTATGTTTTTGTTCTATTTTCTCTCATCGATCATGTATATTGTTGATTCTTTCCATGTATATAATTTTTGTTTGTAAGAATTTTACATGCATAATAGGAATACAGTTGATGAAATAATAAGCTCCTTGTTGTGCTTACCTAGACTCTGAAAACTAGCCTAAGCGTTAACTGAATTGTCGATTACACGGAACTGAAATAATAAGCTTCTTGTTGTGCTTTCCTAGACTCTGAAAACTAGCCTAGCGTTAACTGAAATAATAAGCTCCTTGTTGAGCTTGTACTACTACCGTTCTCTGAGGCCAACTCCAACGTGCGATCCCATCATGTCCGCTCGTGTCCGTTTGAGCCAAAACGGACAGATAACACAACCCAACGCGTGGCAGCATCCGCAATTTTTGTCCGTTTCGTGTCCGGCCCGCACCATTTCCGACGCAAACATGCGCCCGGTTTGTGGCCATACGGACGTCGAACGGACGGGCACGCGCTTGCTCGTCGTCCGCCTCGGGGACGCGTGGCGACCATCCACCTACGACCACCGCCCAAATTCAATGTGCACGAGCCGACGAGCGGCAGGCCCGGTTATCATTCACATGGGCGGAGGGGTCATCATCCTTCTTAATGTGGAAGCCGTGGACCGGCCAGTCCACAACTTCCACTTCCTGGCCGGCCTGCCTCCTTGAGCCCCGACACGAGCGAGCAAAACCCTAGCCAGCGCGGCCACGCCCCCAGTCACCCACCTCCCCGCCGGCACCATGGGCTGGCATTGGATCAACAACAAGGGTAAGCATGACCACGAGGCCGGCTCCTCCTCTGGCCGTCGCCGCTCTAGCAGATCTGCGTCGCGCTCACCACCATCTCCGCAATTTCCGCCCGCACCACCTGCCTTTCGGCTCGCGCCGCCAGAGGCCGGCCAGCGCAACAGGATGTACATCTACGTCGATGTCTGCCACCGGTACTGGGAGACGTCCACGCCGCTCCCGTGGGGAGATGTTCATTTGCCAAACAACTGGCATCTCTCCGCGGGCCGCGTGCCAATCCCGGAGGTGCCCGTAAGCGGCCGCGCCCGCCGCGAAGAGATCGACCGTCGCCGCCAATAGCTGCTACCGGATCTGCTGCGGGACTCCAAGTACGCCATCGACTCGCCGCTATGGGACACGTGGTTCCGTGACGAGCATGACCTGCGTCGACGGTCCTACTTTGCTGGCCAGCGCCCATCGCGTCCGGCTCGTGCAGCCAACCCTCCCCAAGCGCGCGGCCATAGGTGTGTGCGCGGCATCTCGCCGACGCTATCCCCTCCACCGGCGCCACGCATGACCGAGGAGGAGGAGGCCCGACTCATTAGGCATGTAATGGAGAATTCCATGAACACGCACGACGAGTAGCAATGGAATGGCCTGGAAACCGCTCTAGCCCTGTCGGCGGCCGGCGACGTGGCCATCCCGAAGATGGACGTCGACGTCAAGGAGGAGGTGGTAGAGGAGCAGCCCCTCGCCGTGTGGGACCCTTGTCTGGTGGGCCAGCGGTGTAGCTGGTCTTGCATGCTGCCGGAAATGGCCGACTTTGTCGGAGTCGGCCCATGGTCAGCAACGCCCCCGCGATCGCCGGAGCAGGAGCAGGAGCCATGGGAGGAGGTGGCCATCGGCGCCTCCGATCTGGCAGGGGCCGCCAGCCCACCTGTGGCAGCCACCGCCCTACGTCGACCTCACCGGCGACGACGACGAGTAGGACGGCGACTCCTGAAGACGACGGCGGCCTCCTTGAGTGGTTTATCTCCCACCCACCAGTCCTCCCAGAATCTAGTGTTTTTACAATCCCCAATCTTTTTCTTAACATGTCTGTAGTAGATTTCCCTAATTTCCAAAATGTTAGACCAGAACTGGGAATCTCCAGGTCTGTGTTGGATCCTAGAAATGCACTTATCTTTTATATATTTCCTCCAAAGGATATCTTGCCACAACCAAGATTTATTCTTAATTTTACAGAGCCACTTAGCTAATAAAGCCTTGATGAAACTGTCTAAATTTAGAACTCCTAAATCTCCTTGCATTTTGGGCAAACAAGAAGTCTTGCATTTAACTAAGTGGTATTTTTTCTTGTGTTCATCAGCCTGCTAGACCAGCCTGGCTCTAAAGAAGTCCAATCTTTTCCTCACTCCAGCAGGAAGTGGGTAAAATGACATCATTTATATAGGTATATTAGATAGGCATGATTGAACCAGAGTAATTCTCCCTGCTATGTTAAGTAATCTTCCTTGCCAGCATGCACACCTTCTTTCTATCTTCTCTCTAACACTCCCCTAAATCTTATTCCTAAGTCTCCTATCTGAGACAGGTAAGCCCATATTTGAAAGGCAATTTACCCAATTCACATGTGAAGATTTCCTGGTAAATGCCAGCTTTATCTACAGCCCCACCTAGCAAGAAAATTTCACTTTTGTGGAAGTTGATACTCGACCCAGGCATCTGCTAAAAGGCAGTTAAGATAAACTTTAGATATCTAGCACCGTTTTCATCATCTTGTAGTAAGAAAATAGTGTCATCAGCATACTGCAACATGTTTATTGACAGTGCCCTAAATGGTCACACGCTTGACTTTGGCCTAGATTTGGCGTACATCGTAATGGGTGTCCTAGTTTAGTCTAGTTCCAGGAGGCTCTGTGTCTTGGTTGGCGCTGCAAGGTGATGGCGTTGCCACATTGTAGGAATAATGTCCTCTTCAACCTATCTCCGTTCCGGTGGTGTGCCTTTGCGGCGGTGGAGAGTGTGTGGAGGTGTATTGTCGATGGATCTTCCTAAATACAACCGGCTTTTGGCCTCCAGTTGATCTTTCAGCGTTAGCGCTCAGGGTCTTTGGAGTATCTACGTGTTCTCTTTGACGTCTTCTTCTCCGAGTCAATGATTTGCAACATATTCCTTAACATCGCGGTGCATCCTCAGTCCTCACACTAAAAACCTTGTATCACAGAAAATTTGTCACTGCAATCAAATTAACTCGAATCAATCATAAGAATAATCAAATATAGCCAAAGATGGGAATGATGGCCGAAATCACTGTTTTGACCTTATCAGCAAACTTTGTCACAAACTAAACTCGACATTAAAGTATTTCACGATCTGTCGGGGGTTGGGTGCGACATATGCCAACGGGTGGCTTATCATGGTGGGGGCGAGTAGAACGTCGCCGGTGCCTGGAAACGGGATGAGGCGAAGACATGCACGCCGGCGAATCTTACCCAGCTTCGGGGCTCTCCGAGGAGATAACACCCCTACTGCTGCTCTGCGGGGTCTCCGCATGATCACTATGGGGTGATAGTACAATGGTGCTCCTCGAGCTGTGTGGAGGCAGGAAGGAGCAAGGCTAGCTCTTTCCCTTCTTGCTATGGGTCTAAAACCTATCCAGGGCCGAACCCTTTGCATGGGCGCCCCGGGCGGTTTATATAGGCCTACCCCCCGGGGGTACAATGGTAATCCGACTGGGCATGGCCCCCAGCCGTCAGTCTCTCTTGCAGCCGTCCTCCTGCTGCGGCCACGGGGCCCGCCGATGGCGGGCTCATGAACAGCGTAACAACTGCAGCGCTCCTGATGACGCATGCTCGGTCATGGGGTCGTGGGAACAGTGCCGCCGCCTGTCGGGCGATCACTGTTGCCACTTCCGTCAATCTGGTTTATGGCTTGTGGGGCCTGGCGGCCGAGGCGGCCGACTGGGAGGCCGACTCCTTGAGGCCGCCTCTTGAACTCTCGGCGTCTTCTTACATCTCCTTGACGGGGGCCGTCGTGGGTACAATGCCTTGTGCATTGTGGTGAGTCAAGGAGGCATGGCAGCGATGCGCGCCACCGGAGATCTCCCGGTGGCTGCTCATCAGAGCCATGCCTTCTTCCCTGGGTCCGAGGGGACAGCCACGATGGGGCTGTACCGCATCGGTCTTCGTGATAAGTCGGGGCCGACTCTCACGCGGCCCCTGAGAGGTCGCGAGCCCGGAGTCGGCTTGCTCCAGAGTCGCCATCTGAGGGTTCTGCTTCTTCGAAGGTCGTCGGCTGGGACTCGGCCTTCTCGAAGGTCGCCTGCTGGGACTCGGCCTTCTCGAAGGTCGCTAGCTGGGACTCGGCCTTCTCGAAGGTCGCCAGCTGGGACTCGGCTTTCACGAAGGTCGCCAGCTGGGACTCGGCCTTCTCGAAGGTCGCCACCGTGGGACTCGGCTTTCACGAAGGTCGCCACCGGGACTCGGCCTTCTCGAAGGTCGCCACCGGGACTCGGCTCGAGGGGCACGGCCTGCCCGATGTCTTGAAGGATCTTGGGTCCCGGTCGCCTACCCATGGCCCATTACTCCGACAGAGTCCCCGGCGGGCGAAGCCCGGCGGGCGCCGCCTCGTGGGGCTTCGGCGATTCGATCTCTGCGGTGCCGACTCGAGATTCGCTGCCGCGTCTTGAACCGCCTCGCTGGAGCCGGCCCGGCCCGCTTAGGGCCGCCGCCGCAAGTCATGGCGGAAACCAGCGGCGTTCGCCTCGCTTCCTGCCATCTGCGAGACGGTCCTATCGCGTGACGCCACGTGGAGGCGATAGCCTGCCTGCCCACGCGCGTGACGGGACGGGCCGCCAGGTGGGGCCCGCCATTACCGCGCCTCGGCTCCCGAGCGGATCCGCTGCGGCCGAGGGCGGTTGGCATCCCCACGTGGTTACTGCGGGCAGTAACTTTGTGGGGGTTTAATCGTGGGGCGCGTGGGGTCGTGGGCGCAGTTAATCCCCACGTCGCCCCCTCGGCTTCTCAGCCCATGGGGCTATAAATAGGCCGAGGGGGGAGCGGCGGCACAGCACGCGCACTCCCTCCCTCGCTCTTTGCCCTTCTTCTTCCTTCGCCTTGCTCCGTCGCTTTCTTCTTCCTCGCCGACGATGAGTTCTTCCTCCGCCGCGCCTCCCGCCTCGCGCTCTGGCGAGTGGGATGGCTCGGACGTGGATGCGGAGGACATCGAGTTCCTTCGCCGGACCCGCCGCCTCCCGAGCGCGGATTTGGTGCAGGCCCGCCCTGCGCCGGCGGAGAAATCCGGCCAGCGCGCGGCGCGGCGAAGCGGGTCATCTTCCGCTCGCACCTCATGCGCTGGATGGGGCTCCCCATGGCGGGTTTCTCCGCTTCGTTCTCGAGCTGTACAACTTGCAGCCGCACCACCTCACCCCCAACGCGGTGGTGCTTCTCTCCGCCGCCACCTGGCGAGGGCTACATCGGCGTTCTCCCCACCCTCGAGCTGTGGGAGAGTTCTTCTCTTGGCTTCGGCACTTTCAGGCTGCCGCGCGGCCTTGCATGCGGCGCGTTCATCGCGTCACGACGCACGACGGCCGACAACCCCTTTCCGCCCATCCCGCTGGTGAAGTCGGTGAAGATGTGGCAGAAGACGTATTTCTACGTGAAGAATGTCGCCACCGACGGCGACTGGGTCAACTTGCCGCCCTTCGACCCCGAGCCGCTGACTGGCCGGCCGCCTAGCTGGTCCCATCGCTCGAAGTCGCTTTCGCCCTCCGGAGACGGCGCCGTGGCGCGCCTCCGAGTCATGACGCAGTCGGAGGGGCTCGTCGCCTCCGATCTCCTGGCCGCCTTCGTGGCGCGCCGGGTACTTCCGCTCCAAGGCCGGCCCCACCTCATCTGTCAGATGAGCGGCCGGCACGACCCAAGCCGGCTGTGCACCAAGGACATGCCGCGTGGAGAAGTGGCGAACATGGTGAACCTCATCGCCCACTGCAAGTTCACCGACGAGTGGCAGTTCGGCAAGGAGCCGTACTCGCGCGACAACCCTCCGCCAGTGGTAGGTTTTTTCCGTCTGTGTTTCGATCTCGCTTGTATCCAACTTCGAGCTCTGATCTTGCTGGTACTCTTGAGCAGAATCCCCTCACGGCGCCCGCGGCGCCGAGAGCAGCGTGAGTCGTCCTCGACCATGAGGTCACGACATCGACGACCCGATTTGGGGCAGCGCTGAGGCCGACGCCGAAGGCGGCGGGGAGGAAGAAGACGGCGGCCTCAGGCCGTCGGCGACCTTCGCCGACTGGCCTGAAGGCGACATCGATGCGGAAGTCGTCCCGCGCCGTCAACCGAGAGCCGGTCCCTCCACCCAGGCCGGCGCAAAGAGGCGTCACGCCCGGGCGCGCGCCCGCGGCAGGTCGAAGAAGCCAAGGGGAACCGCCGCCGCGACCTAGCGGGAAGAGGCGGCCGTGAAAGCCAATCGCTTCCGGAAGGAAGTGAAAAGGCCGCCGCTTGTTTCCTCGTAAGTCCCTTACTCCTTGTTTCTTTTCTGATTTTGCTTGAATTGCTCTGACTTTCCCCTCCTTCTTCTCCAGCGCCCCCCTCTCCCTTGAGAGAGTCGCCGTGCCCTCCGTCATGGGGTCGGGGGCGACGTCCTCCAACACGCGGCGGGTTGATCCCGCCGCCGACCTCCGAGTGGCGACGGCGCGGAACGCGCAGGAGAAGCGCGCGGAGGAGGAGGCCGAGCGCCTGGAGAAGGCGTAGGCTGATAAGGCGGCCGCCAACGCCCAGCGGCATCTGGATGAGGCCGTGGCGCGCATGCCGCGCAAAAGCGGGATCTTGAGGCGGCCGTTAAATGCGCCAGCGGCGATGCTCGTCCCCGCTGTCGTCGCGCCGCCGCCCCCTGAATTCACGGGGCAGACCGGGGAGGTCGGCACCGCCAATCCTCTCGCAGAAGAAGGTGGCGACGCTTCGGGCTCGGACACCCGCGCGCCGCCTCCGCCACCTCCGCCGCCTCCGTCTTCGTGGCCGCACGGCAAGCAGCCGGTGGACCCGCGAGATCCGCCGATCGCGGACGACGCCGATCGCGCAGCTACTTCTCCAGGTCGCCGTGCCGACACGCCGCCGGGTCGAGAGGACGAGCTCCGCTCCGCGAGCTCGGGAGACTGACGTCGCCGGCATGGTGAACCTGGATGCCGAAGCCTCCAGTGCCGCGCCCACCGGCTGGGTGCGCGAAGGCGGCAACGGCCCGCTGAACCAGGCGCTTCTGGACGTTCAGTCCAAGTTGCGCAACGAAGGCGAAGCCCTCAAACTTTACACCAAGACGCATCTGGCCCTGCGGACCTCCGTCCGGGTATGCTTCGTTTTCCCTTTTTCGTTCTCTTGTGTTTTTCTGTGGGGGCGCGCCAGCGCACCCACTGGGTGTAGTCCCCGAGTTCGGAGTCGACTGCTGAGCAGGCGGCTCAAAACTCCTTCTAGCGAGCTCTGAAGGCTGACTTTGCTTTGCCGTCCTTGCAGGAGTACCACAACCTCCGCGCTACTGCCTTCAACCGCAACGTTGAAGAGCTGAGGAAGCGGACCTCCGATCTGGCGGGAAGTCGAGGTGAGCGGATTCTTCCTTCTTCGCGGGGGCGCGCTGGCACACCCGCGGGCTGTAGTCCCCGAGATGCGGGCCGACTGCTGAGCAGTCGGGCTGGATCTCTCCGGCGACCTTCCTTCTTTCTTTCTTCTCAGCGGCTATGCTGGCGCTGGCTAAGTCCTCGAGATTCGGGCCGATCTGAAAGGCGATCGGGCGGATCTCCCCGGCGACCTTCTTTGTTGACGATGCTTTATCTTTCTTTGGGCTTCAGACGCCAATGCCGCCCTTCAAGGGCAGCTGGATGAGGCCAACGCCGCCCGTCGCGCTAAGGAAGAGGAGTGCGACAAGCTCGTTCAAGAGCGCGACCTTCTGGCGACGCAATGGCGGCGAGAGGACTGCCGGACCTGCGCTTTAAAGCAGAGGACGCCAAGTCGCGGAAGAGGGCCTCCTAGCCGAGTTCGCGATGGGCGGGCGCTGGACCGACCGTGAGGCGATGCTGACCTCGGGCTATCACGTGCTCGAGGACATCGTCGATGGTAACTCCTGGCTTCTCTTTTTTGGTCCTTCGACTCTTTGTCGAACTGTCTTCTGGTTTTTCTGACTGTTTCCTTTTCTTGTCTTTGGCAGACTTCTTCCCGACCACTGCAGGCCGTCCCTCCGGCCATCGAGGCGGATCAGGAGGAGCGGAGGGCGCAGGGCGAAGTGATCACCGCCAACGCCCCCCGAACCGTTGACGAGCAGATCTTGAGCATCGGGGCTCGCCTTCGTCCTGCTCACCGCTTGATGCGTCGCCTTCAACGCGCTGGCGCCCAAGTCGCTCTCGCCAGGGCTGAGGTGCGGCTCTTCGCACCGCCAGCTTGGACGGCCGACCGGGCTGGAGGTCGCCGTCGGTCGCTTCGAAGCTTGGAAGGGCTCCTCGGCCGCGCCGAGCACGACGGGCCACAGGGTTCGCCAAGGGTGGTACTGGCTGGACTCGACCGCTGGCAGCGTTCGGTCCGAGGCCTAGGCCGAGTTAGGGCCGTGGAAGGCGCCCTTGTCGGCGTCTGGCGGCCATCGCCGAGTACACGGACACCAGTGTCTTCGTGCCCGGCGGACCGCCCGGCGGCGAGGAGGTTCCGCCGAGTGGTTGGGATGCACCCCTGCGAGGAGGACTCGGCGGAGGTAATCGGCTCCAGCACCGAGGGGAGGGCGAGTCGGAGGACGGAGGCGAGGAGGAGGCGGCGCCAGAACACGGCAGCGGCCAGCCTCACTCGATCGCGCCAAAGGCAATGAGCCTCGAAGGATCGGGCGACCGTCGCCGAAGGCGACCAGGCCGAGACCGCCCGCCCAGCTGCCCCGACGTCGGACGCCGCCGCCGCCTCCGGCCCTCCGGCTCCGGAGGCCGCCCCCTAGAGTGCATCAGCTTTACCTGTCTCTTTTGTACTTTGAAAAACTTGTCAGTTTCAAACAATTCCACCCGCGGGGTGTATTCGGCCAAGGGCCTTATGTACATATTTATCAAATTTCCGCCTTTCTTCACTTTGGCTCCTTAGACTTTTTCCTTTGCCGCCTTCCTTTGGTTGCCGCCTTGCCGACTGGGCAGCTGCTCTGCGGACTGCCGCTGGGTCAAGTGCTCAAGTACTTTAGGAGGCAAGTACTTAGTCGTTTAGGACGCCGTAGCAAGTTTGGCTGGGGATCGACAGGCCGACTCTCGAAAGTCGGTCGTCCTTGATAAAGGTTGAAACAATGAGCCGACTGCTCGTGAGTCGGCTCAGTAGGGGAAACTGGGAGCCGGCTTGGGCTATGCGTAGCTCTTAAAGTCCTTAGCCGTTTTTCATGTGTCGCTTCGCTCTTTCCATCTCCCTTTACCGGCGATCCGCTCTGCGGCTGCGGCTTTAAGAGAGATGGCTTTGAGCGCAACAGTTACTTGTCGACCTCGGGGAGCATTTCATAGCACAAGGCGGCGAGTCCTCGGGCGACTAGTCGGACCAGTGCGATAAAGTATGATAAAAAGGAGGAAGCATTTGGAAGCGAGATCCATATCATACGAGATAATCAAAAAGCGGTCCCGAGCTCGGCTCGGGGCCTAAGATCTTAGTACTTAATACAAAGGGGGTAGCGTGATACATCTGCATCAGCTGTAAAATCTTCAAGAAGATTTATGTTCCACGGCGCCTGCTTTTTTGCGAGTCATCCCTCTTGCGTGCTCGAGGCTTCGGCGTCGATCAAGTAGTAGGCGCTGTTCCCGATGCCTTTGCGATGATGAAGGGCCCTCCCAAGGCAATCGACAACTTGTCTTTGGACGGCTGTTCTCTGAATCAGCGGAGCACAAGGTCGCCCTCTTGGAATGATCTTGGCTTGACCTTGCGGTTGTAGTATCGCCGCAGACTCTGCTGGTAGATGCTGGACCGACTGAGTGCCAACAGTCGGCCCTCTTCCAGCAGGTCGACGCCGTCTTGGCGTGCTTCTTCAACCTCCTCTTCGTGTACATAGAGACTTCGCGGAGAGTCGAATTGTATATCCGTCGGGATGACGGCTTCGCATCAGAGACGAGGAAGAACGGCGTGAAGCCGGTTGATCTGCTCGGTGTTGTGCGCAGACTCAGAGGACGGCAGCACCTCTTCCACCAACAGCCGCCGGCGCTCGAGTGGTTCGACCAATCGAGGCTTGATGCCGACAGATGAGGCCGCTGGCTCGTTCCACCTGGCCGCTTTGATGCGGATGAGCAACGGACGCTAGGTCGATCGGATGCCTCGTCGTCGCAAAACGAGCCAAAGCGCCTTTGGCGAAATTGGTGCCGTTATGCGTGATAATGCTATGCGGTATGCCGCATCACACCGTGATGTCGGCAATGAAGGTCACCGCTGTGGGCCCATTTAATTTCTTGATGGGCTTTGCTTCTACCCACTTGGTGAACTTGTCCACTGCGACGAGCAAATGAGTCAGGCCGCCTCGGGCCGTCTTGAAAGGTCCCACCATGTCCAAGCCCCAAACTGCGAAGGGCCAGGCGATGGGGATTGTCTTGATCTGAAGCTGGTCAAGGGGCTTGGAGCGGAACACCTGGCACCCCTTGCACTTCTTGACTAATTCTTTAGCTTCTTCCAGGGCAGTCGGCCAAAAGAAGCCGTGCCGAAAGGCTTTGGCCACGAGCGCCCTCGAGGCCGCATGGTGACCACACTCGCCCTGATGGATGTCTTTGAGGATCGCTTGGCCTTGCTCTGATTCTACGCAGCGCTGGTGGACACCAGTGACGCTGCGTCTGACTAATTCTCTGTTGACTATGGTGTAGGCTGCCGCTCGGCGTTGTACTTGCCGAGCCAGAGTCTCATCTGCAGGCAACTCCTTGTTGACTAGGAACTTTAGGATGGGCTGCGCCCATGAAGGTGCTGCTATTTCTTCGATTGCCACCACAAAGAACTTGGACAAGGGTGGCTGGGCTGGGGGCGGCGGGTTGGACTCTCTGCGCTTGCTGAATTGAGGAATCTCCGGGCGATTGGGCGCAGTCCTCGGCCGATCGGGCGCAGTCCCGGGCCGATCGGGCGCAGTCCTCGGCCGACCGGGCGAGTCCCTGGGCCGATCGTGGCTTTCTTGAGGTCGCTTGTCGGGTCTTGAGTCGGATCCGACTATTTCGGGGAGCCGCACGAAAATGGAGTCGGACTCGATGAAGGCTTGATAGACGGCTTGAGGAGGCGCTGAAGGCGGCGCCGAAGGTATCGCTCAAGCGAGTGGAGCCGACTCGCGCCAATGCATCTGCTTGATCGTTGTCGTTCCTTGGGACGTGGAGGAATTCGC
Source organism: Aegilops speltoides (assembly GCA_021437245.1). Classification (NCBI taxonomy): domain Eukaryota; kingdom Viridiplantae; phylum Streptophyta; class Magnoliopsida; order Poales; family Poaceae; genus Aegilops; species Aegilops speltoides. The sequence continues at coordinate 384,887,356 of CM038145.1, read as the reverse complement.
ATCCTTCAAAATATCCGCTGAGCTGCTGCACCTAGAAGCGGTAGCTTGCCATGTTTGCGTCCTTGGCGTCCCAGTCGCCAGATGACTGCTGAACCACTAAGTCGGAGTCACCGTAGCACAGGATCCGGAGAATGCCGAGTTCCTTGGCAAGCCGGAGCCCGTGGACGAGCGCTTCATATTCGGCGACGTTGTTGGAGGCGGCAAAGTGGATTTGCAGCACGTATTTGAGCTTGTCGCCCTTGGGGGAGGTGACGACGACGCTGCCCGAGGCCGGGCGCATCTTGGAGCCGTCGAAGTCGATCGCCAATGAGTAGAGTCAAAGCAGCGGCAAGTATTGGGTCTCGCCCGGTCCGACGAGGAAGTCGGCTAGCGCCTGCGACTTGATGGCGGTACGAGGTTGGTAGTAGATGGTGTAGGGAGCGAGATCGATAGCCCATTTGGCCACTCGGCCGGAAGCATCTCGACTCCCGATGATCTCGGCGAGTGGGGCGGTGCAGACCACGGTGATAGGATGCTCTTGAAAGTAGGGCTTCAGCTTCTTGGCGGCAAAGTGCACGCCAGAGCACATCTTCCGTAGTGAGGGTAGTTTTGCTTGGAGGTCGATAGTACCTCGCCAGTAATATATCGGTCTTCGGACCGAGCGCTTTGCCTTCCTCCTTGCGCCGACTACAATAATCGTGGTTGACTACCCGGCTGGTGGCGGCGATGTACAAGAGCATGGGCTCTTTGGGAGTCGGAGCCGCCAACACAGGGGGAGTCGCCAGCATTTTCTTCAGTTGGAGAAATGCCTCATCTGCCTTGTGGTTCCACTCAAAAAAAGTGGTCTTCTTCATCAATTGATACAATGACAGAGCTTTCTCGCCCAGCCGACTGATGAATCGGCTTATTGAAGCCAAGCAGCCGGTGAACTTTTGCACGTCCAACAGTCGGCTGGGTACCTCCATCCTCTCTATGGCCTTGATCTTCACAGGGGTTGCACTTATTCGCTGCTCGGAGACCAGAAACCAAGGAGCTGGCCGGCTGGGACTCCGAACATGCATTTCTCTGGGTTGAGCTTGATCTGGAATCGGCGCAGATTCTCAAAGGTCTCTTTAAGATCCTCTAGCAGCGTCCCACGCTTCTCCATCTTCACCACCACATCATCCACATAAACATGGGCATTCCTGCCGAGTTGCTTGAGGAGGTATTTCTGCATGCAACGCTGAAAGGTGGCGCCGGCATTCCTCAAGCCGAACGTCATCGCCGAGTAATGTAAGGCTCCAAACGGCGGATGAATGCGGTCTTCACCGTCTGCCGGGATTCAGCTTGATCTGGTGATATCCCGAGTATGCATCCAAGAAGCTCAACAGCTCGCATCCGGCTGTGGAGTCTATCACTTGATCGATCCTTGGCAGAGCAAACGGATCCTTCGGGCAGGCTTTGTTGAGGCTGGTGTAGTCGATGCACATCCGCCACTGCTTGTTCTTCTTCAGCACTAGTACGGGGTTGGCCAACCACTCCGGAAAAAACACCTCCATGATGAATCTGGCTGCCAGGAGCCGGGCTATCTCTTCTCCTACGACTCTTCTTTTCTCTTCTGACAGGTGGCGCAAGGGTTGCCTGACGGGCTTCACATCTGGCCGGACATGTAACTTGTGCTCGGCGAATTCCGTCGGTACACCTGGCATGTCCTTGGGGGACCACGCGAAGATGTCCCGATTCTCACGGAGCAAATCGACGAGCTCGCCTTCCTATTTGCTGTCGAGGCCGTGCCCATGACAACAGCGTACCTCTCGGGTGCTCCGGTCCAAAGGTATCTTCTTGGTTTCTTTAGCGGCTTGAATGATCCTTCGCCTCGACTCCTTGGGGTCGCGACATCTCCGGCTGCTTCCCAGCCATCGCCACGACACGATCAAGGAGCCGCCGACCGCGATCACGGAGACTCGCCAGCCGATCGCTTTCGGCGCAAGAAGCGACGACTTCTTGTAGTCGCCGCAACGGTCGGGATCCCTTGAAGTCGGCATCTTCATCTTGAGGTAGGCGAGTGGGAACCGCCATGAATTTGGCCAGGGCAGGCCGACCTAGCAGCGCGTGGTACGGGCTCTCCAAATCCACCACCTCGAACCAGATCGGCTCTCGGCGGAAGTGATCTTTGTCTCCGAAGAGGAGGTCTATCAGGATCTTGCCAATCGGCGAACAGGAGAGGCTGGGTACAATCCCATGGAACACGGTGCGGCTGCTCTGCAGCTGCCTCCGCCTGATTCCGAGCTTCTCCATGGTATCCTTGTACAGGATGTTGATGCTGCTGCCTCCGTCTATCAGGACCCGCGAGAAACGGGCGGCTCGCTTGTCAAGGCCAAGGTCGCCCGAGAACCAAGGCGTAAGAGCCCGGACTCGCATCACCTCTGGGTGATCTGCCCGACTCGGTGATAGGCTTCTCGACCAATGCATGAACTCGGGGCTTCGCTGCCATCGATTGACTTCTTGTTCTTCTGGCGCCGCCTGCGCCGATCATCTGCCAGACCGTGAACACTACGTAAGCTCCGTGCTCTTCCGGGAACTCGTCTTGGACCGCGCCGATCGGCGAGCCGCCCGGCTGCCGCGGAGGCGGCGGAGGCGGCGCGCCCTGCAGGCGGCGGAGTGGCAAGGCCGCCTCCTTGGCGATCCCGACGAGCCGCTGGCACTTTCGTGGTGTGGTTCGACGGCTTCGCCGCCAGAAACTTGCAAGGACCATCCAGAGTCTGCTCATAAGAGAAAGCCGCAACCAATTGGACTTGCCGCCTTCGCCGCTTGGCGAGGCTGCCCTCCGCTGCCGATCTTCTACTATCATGACCTGCCGACCGTTGGAAGTCGGCTGGGGGCTTTGGCGCTTGTTGTCGCTTACTTGCTGCCGTCATTTGGCGCCTCCACCGGCGCTCGAGCCTGAGGAGTCACCTTGCCACCAGCGTTGACTTGGATCTCCGTCTTCATAGAGGAGTCGGCCGTGGCATACTTGTGCGCTATGATTAGCGCTTCATCGAGGGTTCGGGCTCGCCGCAGAGGAGCTTGTGCTTGAGGAGGGTGCCCTCTCGGCACCCGCCGTAAGTACTCAATGGCTCGCCTCGTGCACGCCTCGCAGGAGTTTCGAGCTCGCCCGGTAGCGTGAGAGATAATCGCGTCGATTCTTGGGGCCTTGCACGACAAGGAGAGCTGGGCGCGGCTTGGGAGGTCGCTTGTGCGTGTTGGTGAAGTTGCGAATGAAGGCTTCGGTGAAGTCGACCCAGCTGTTGATGCTTTGGGGGCCAGGGCTGTTCAGCCATGTCCGGCGTGCTCGAGCATGAGGGGAACATACTTTACTGGCGACTTCGCTTGTTGCCATTGGCGATGTTGACGGCTGTGGAATAGTCTATCAGCCAATCCTCCGGCTTCACGGAGCCGGTGTACTTGGGCGTATCTCGAGGGAGCGTAAACCCTTTGGGGAAGGGCTCGTCTCTGATGCGGGGCCCGAAGCAAGGCGGACCCAGCTCGTCTTCTTCTTCTAACGCCAGGGATCTGTGGAATCGGTCGATCCGGTGGCGGGCGTCGTTCTCTCCGACTCCCTCTCGGCGGCCAAGGCGATCTCCGAGAGTCGGATGCTCATCAGCGGCGGAGAGACTCGTCGTTCTCTCCGGGCGGGGAGGCAGATAATCATCTCGCCGCTTCCATTGCTGCTGGGCGGCCATCTTGGTCGCGCCGATGGAGATGCGAGTCCGCCGTGGCTCGCAGCCGCTCTTCTCTCTCCTCCCGCGGACTCCGCCACGGGCGTCCGGGAGGTCGCGCTTTGATCTCGGCGAGGGTAAGTCGTCATTCTTCTTGCTGCTGCGCGTCGGCGGCCGCTGCCGCGTTCTGCGCAGCAACCGCGTCGAGCTGCTGGACTCGCTCCGTCATTACACGCTCGCCGCCGCCGAGGTTCCTTAGCTCTTGATCGCCGCTTGGGCGCGCGATGTTCTCCGCAGGTGGCGTGCGGGCGCCGCCCGAACAGATCGGCGATGGCCGCGCCCTCGCCTTCGACCACGCCGAGACGGCTCGGCCCGGTCGGAGCGGCGAGCCCCACAGCGCCGTCCATCTCGCTGATATGCTTTTTGACAAGCGTCTCATGCTTGCCAACTTCTTGGCGCCTTCAATGAGCTGAAGGCGGCGCTTCAACATCTGCTTCGCGTCCTCTGCCTTCGAGGCGCGGACAGGTCTCGCAGGCCGCATGCAGCGGGTCTGGGCGTTTTCACGGAGTGCTCGCCGTGGCGATGGCGAGCACCTCCGTGACGGCGCTTCGCCGCTCTCCTCGCACGGAAGTGGCTCGTCATAAACCACCACGTTGGTGGGGAAGGTATCAGCGATACTGCCGGAGTCGACCAAAGATCGGGTCGGAGGAGTTTACGGACTCCAAGTCTGGCGGGCGGCTCCGGCGCGACTTGAAGTTGGTCGAGGAGGCCCGCGAGAAGGTTCTCGGGCCACCAGCGCTGCGCTTCGCACGGTTCATCGAGAGGCGCACCTCGCCGATGAGCTCGGCGAGGCCGCCGCCGCGGCGGCGGCGCGCGCAAGAACGCGCCGATGAACTCCATCTGGCGAAGCCGGGCTGGCTGCGCCGCCCGGAGAGGAAGAGGGTTCCCATCCAGAACAGATCTCGGGACGACGGTGCACCTCGCCCCACGGTGGGCGCCAAATGTCGGGGGTTGGGTGCGACATATGCCAACGGGTGGCTTATCATGGTGGGGGCGAGTAGAACATCGCCGGTGCCTGGAAACAGGATGAGGCGAAGACATGCACGCCGGCGAATCTTACCCAGCTTCGGGGCTCTCCGAGGAGATAACACCCCTACTGCTGCTCTGCGGGGTCTCCGCATGATCACTATGGGGTGATAGTACAATGGTGCTCCTCGAGCTGTGTGGAGGCAGGAAGGAGCAAGGCTAGCTCTTTCCCTTCTTGCTATGGGTCTAAAACCTATCCAGGGCCGAACCCTTTGCATGGGCGCCCCGGGGGGTTTATATAGGCCTACCCCCTGGGGGTACAATGGTAATCCGACCGGGCATGGCCCCACTGCCGATCTCTCTTGTAGCCGCCCTCCTGCTGGCCAGGGCCCGCCGATTGGCGGGCCTCATGAACAGCGTAACACTGTGCAGCGCCTCGATGACGCAGCTCGGTCATGGGTCGTGGAACAAAGTGCCGCCGCTGTCGGGCGATCATGTGCCACTTCCGTCCAATCTGGTTTATGGCTTGTGGGGCCTCGGCCGGGCGGCGGCCGACTGGGAGGCCGACTCGCGCAGGCCATCTTCGACTCTCCGGCCGTCTTCTTCTATCTCACCGACGGGGGCGGCGATCTCCGGCCGACGCACGCGCCGTCGGTACAAAGGCCTTGTGCATCGTGGTGAGGTCACAGGAGGCATGGCACAAGGCCGCGCCTCACGGAGATCTCCCGTGACGCTGCTCATCAGCCATGCCTTCTTCCCGTGGGTCCGAGGGGACAGCCACGATGGGGCTGTACCCTGCATCGGTCTTCGTGATAAGTCGCGGGCCGACTCTCACAGTCGGCCCCTTGAGAGGTCGCGAGCCCGGAGTCGGCTTGCTCCAGAGTCGCCATCTGAGGGTTCTGCTTCTTCGAAGGTCGTCGGCTGGGACTCGGCCTTCTCGAAGGTCGCCTGCTGGGACTCGGCCTTCTCGAAGGTCGCTAGCTGGGACTCGGCCTTCTCGAAGGTCGCCAGCTGGGACTCGGCCTTCACGAAGGTCGCCAGCTGGGACTCGGCCTTCTCGAAGGTCGCCAGCTGGGACTCGGCCTGAGGGGCATGGCCTGCCCCGATGTCTTGAAAGATCTTGGGTCCTGGGTCTGCCTACCCATGGCCCATTACTCCGACACGATCTGACCCTTTTAGCAACGCCACAGCCCGTGGCGTTCCTGCCCAACTTAGAAACGCCAAACTATCCCGCGTTACTGCCCTGGCCCCACTCGCCGACGTGGCAGGCTGGAAACGCCGAGCCAGATAGCGTTTCTGAAAACGTCAAAGGTACTGGCGTTTCTAGCCATCATGGAAACGCCAAGAGCCATGGCGTTTCTGCCCTCTTCTCTCTCTCTATGTGACATGTTGCCTGGCTATAGACTAGAGTGAGAGGGAGAGAAAGACGTGAGAGATGGATGGAAGGACATGACCTTTTTCAGGAAATAGTAGTAGCACTCATGCATGGCTGGCAGCTAGCGCATGTAGCTCTTCGTTTTTGGGCATGCATGCATGCTGTGTGCGGCTGCTCATGCAACCATTTTTCTATGTGCATGTGGATGAACCTGCCTAAGTTAAGAGGCTGAGTTCGAATTTCATTAGCACCTAAAAAGGTTTTGCTAGCTGAGGTGGCTATCGAGTAGAATCGTGATCAACGACTGAGCCGAGATAGCCGGCGAAAACTGGAAGGCGTGCATGTAAAGAAGGACGATAAACGCTGAACCCAACCATCTCGTCAAAACGCGCCTTATTTCGTGCGTTCGAAGCGCGCCATGCCCCAGAAAGGATTGTGAATGTGGCAACGGATAAAAGAGAAAAATACTCTGCACCACAAGAAATCCAGTCACACAAACGCCAAAGCGAGGAAAGATTGTTGGGAGACAGGTGAGAGGAAAATGAATAATGAGAAGAGAAGGGCATGCGCGTAGCAAAGAAAGAACTGCATGTGGATGACCAAAACAACAAGAACACGAAACAGACAATAATTAGCCTTTTAATTAGGCCTGTTCATCCACATGCATATAGAAAAAGTGGTTGCATGAGCAGCCGCACACAGCATGCATGCAAGCCCAAATACAAAGAGCTAGTACATACGCTAGCTGCCATGCATGAGTGCTAATGCCATCCCTGAAAAAGGTCATATCCTCCCATCCATTTCTCACGTCTTTCTCTCCCTCTCACTCTAGTCTATAGCCAGGCAACATGTCACATCGAGAGAGAGAGAGAAGAAGGCAGCAACGCCATGGCCCTTGGCGTTTCCTAGATGGCCAGAAACGCCAACGCCTTTGGCGTTTCTATAAACGCAATTTGGCTCGCGTTTCCAGTCTACCACGTCGGCGAGTGGGGCCAGGGCAGCAACGCGGGATAGTTCGGCGTTTCTAAGTTGGGCAGCAACATAGGCTAGCTCGGCGTTTCTAAGTTGGGCAGAAACGCCACGGCTTGTGGCATTGCTAAAAGGGTCAGATCGTGAAATAATTTCGTGTCGAGTTTAGTTTGTGACAAAATTTGCTGATAAGGTCAGGATAGTGATTTCGGCCGGGAATGATAGCTGGCGGAGGGTGGCAGGTTTGGGTGCGACTCTTGGGAAGGAGCTCGTCCCTGAAACCCAAAATGGATCGCTATGTTACCCTCTGATCGTAGACATAAAAAGGATATTGTCAGAGTTGTCAATCCATCACATAAACGTGTCTCGCAAAAGAAAAAAGGGCACTCTAACGATAGTAACTTGAATCAATCAAAACTCACAAGAATGATCCACCTGAAAATTCACGCAGACACGCGACCAGTGTGACTACTAATCATGATTCATTCATATATAAATCGACGTGCATTGGTACAATTTTTGATAAAAATTGATGGTTTGAAGAGGAGAACAAACAAAGAGTGAGATTATTTGAAAAAGGCCACTTCAACAAAGTAACTTGAATCAATCACAAGAATGATGATCAAATACAAAATTTGAGGTCATGTTTGCTATTCCTCGGGCAACTGAAAAATAATGCACAGTTCAACTGATTTTGGGCTGGCGGCATCGGCGATAGGCGAAGGTTGACCGATTTGGGTACGGGGTGAGGCAATTTAGAGGGATTAGCAGCGGAGGCGCACCTGAAGAGGGTGTTCAGGCAGAGTTCAACTACATGCCCATCCGCTCTGAAGCAGAGTTGCGGAGCGGAGGGATTCCAAACAGGCTCTAATCATGTTTCATTCATAATTAAATCGATGTGCATTACAGTACAATTTTGGATGAAGATTGAGATGGTTTGAACCGGAAACCAACAAAGAGTGAGATTATTTGGGAGGCGTGGCGTCCGTCGCCGTTTGCGTTCCGGCAGGTTGCTGCGGGTTCAGTTCAGATGCTTCAACATCCTCCAGTAGGCGGAGGACTCCATCTTGTCCACGAACGCCTCCATGTCGGCGCACAGCGCGTCCACCGTCGCTGCGCGCTCCATCAGCGCCTCGGTGAGCCCCTGTTCCTCGCCCCCGAAATCCGCCGCCCCTCGCCTGAGCCTCCCGGCAATCTCGGCGAACTCCTCCACGAAGCGCGTGGCCGCGGGGCCCTGGGCCTGTGCCTGGCCCCTCGCCGCCGCCATCTGCTCCGCCGGGGACGAGGCGACGTGGGGCATCTCCTTGAACACGTGCTCGATGTAGTCCACCGCCCCTAGGCAGACGATGTCCTCCGTCTCCGCCGTCGCCACCGTCCTGAGGCACGTGTGCCGCAGTCGCCGCGCCCCGGACGCGATCCCCTCGGCCTCGGCGCGCCTGGCGTCGTACCACGCGGCCTGGCCACGCAGGGCGTCTGCCAGCGGCTGCTCGCCGGCGAAGAGGGCGGCGCCGCGCCTGCACTCGTCCCCGTCCGCCGCCAGGAACTTGACGACGTCGAGGGTGCTGTCCTCGAGGCTCTCTGACCAACCCAGCTTCTCGAAGGCGTCGTCGTGGGTTGGAGATTCCATCTCCTGAAGGGTCCTCGTCAGTTCTGAACGGAAGAGGGGTAGCTTCTCCTCGAACTCTCGATCTACACCTTCATCCACCATAGACCTGAAGTGCTCCTCCTCTGTCGCCATCGTCATGCTCCGGATGTTATCCGCCTCCTCCACGATCGATCTCTCTTTCTCCTCTCTGGAAGGAAAATATGTACTCCCTCCGTCCGGAAATACTTGTCGAAGAAATGGATAAAAATGGTTGTATCCGGAACTAAAATAAGTCTACATACATTCATTTCTATGACAAGTATTTACGGACGGAGGGAGTACGTACCCAGACTGCTCGAGCTCTCTTTCTCCTCGAGAATCAACAACCATGTGCGCTTATGGCCTTATATAAAAAAAACAAGGTCCTCTTCTCCGTCTCCCGACTCGACTCGGCCTGGCTGCCGGCGCTGAATTCGGATCGGTGTGAGTTTTTTTTTTTCTTTTCTTTGAGAAGATCGGATCGGTGCGGCTTTTTCTTTTGAGACGACGTCGCGAGGCTTTATTAATTCGTCACAATGTTTACAGGGACGGAAGGTAGGTTCCCGGGATGGCCTAACCAGACACGGCGGCCACCACCGAGAGATAATGCATGCCTCGCTAAGTTGTGAGCTTCATAGTTGGAGCTCCTAAATTCATGTTTAAAGCTACAAAAATCAAAAGATGAGGAATGGGCTATTATTTCATGTACAAGCACCGTAGCTTGCCGAATTATCCTTCTGCAGATCCTCCACTACCACTTTGCAATCCGACGCCACTTCAATCCGCCGCAAATATGATCATTTGCCAACGCCAATGCTTCTCTGATTGCTAGAGCTTCGAGGGTCGGTGGATCTACAATGTTTTTGAAACCAAGAGTGGATGCACCAATGAACATACCTGTCTGGTCTCTGCGGCTGTGGCTGTGTGACCTGCCCCAGAAAACAAAGCCCACACACCTCCAGAAGCTCCATTGCGGCCCACTGGCCTTCACGTGCATTGCATTTCTGTAAGCGTTTTTGAATTTTAGTTATTTTTTTGGGCTTTTTGGGTTTTCGTCTTTTTTGCCATGTTTTCTCTAGGTTTTGGAGAAAAAAAATTGCGCAATTATTTTTCTTCCGCAAGGGGCACATATTTATTTCTCGTAGTGGCATATGTTTACTGCTGTGAGAGACAAAAGTGTGTCTCACCGAAAGGAGAAACACGTTTTCTCTTCCATGATAGGCACAAATTTGCCTCTCGGAAAGGGAAAAATCATGCTTCCTGCTGGAGTTTTTTTTTCTGGTTTTTTTTGTGAAAAAAAGTTCGTCAAAACTTATTAACATGAGATCTAGTTTTGAAGATCTCAATGCGAGAAATCCAACTGTGAAAACGGTTCATGATTTAGACATTCTGTTTAAGAGATAAATGCACTACGCATCTTGTCGCAACATGGGAAGATGTGAGTGACCTTTGCAAGGGGCACCCTTTAAGTAATGATTTTGCTGCAATTGGAGACCTCGATGGTTGGCGCACACTCGTCACTAACTAATCAGCCAATTTTCACAATTTTTTTCTAAAGCACTAAGATTCCATGCTATGCTACAGAACCACTAAAAACAAGAAGGTAGAACATAGCTTACTCAAGTTCTGCATGGCCAAAAGCGCAATATCCACAAGTTGAGACATTTTTCTTTCAAGATCATGATCCATCAGCTTCGCATAAAAGAAAATCATGATCCATCAAGAGGATTGTATCATCATCATATTGAAGGATGGACAAAGTTATCATCTACTTCACTGAGGAGTACAATATGAGGCATGACCCCGCTGATGTGACCATCTGCTTCAGCATGTTCAGTGAGTGTTGTCTACATGTTTGCCAAAATATTGAACATGATGGGAGAAAGCGGACCTGTAAAGTAAACCTTTCTTTCTCCAGAAGGATTGACCAACATCATTATTGAATTTTATGATGAGAAAATAGGCAGTTTTTCGATTAAATTAATCCATGAATAAATCATGAGCATGACATGGACAGCATTGATAACATACTGATTATGATCTAACAGAGCATGTACTACGCATATAGTAGAAACATCTACGCATACCGCTAGTACTGCTACAACGGAAAGAAACACGAGAGGATAAGCGATGTATACCTCCAATCGCCACGCGGTGGCGGTGGCGGTGACAGCAGCCGCGGCATCCTCGGCGGCCTTCTTGTCGGCCTCGCTTTCTCAGCGGCGGCACGGTCGGTGTCGGTTGACATGGTGATGATGAAGGTGATGCGGACGAGATGAACGAAGCGGCAGTCGCGTAGTCGCTACCAAAAACCCAATCGCCTCTCCCCGCACAGATCCGGAGAGGCGTGGTTTCGAGGCCTGCTTCTCCGTCAACCGTGTACGCGGTGAACGGGACGGAGTCGCCGGCGGCAGCAGCAGCAGAGGAACGACGTGGGCGTGGAGGCGGAGATGTGTTCTGTTTCGTGACGGCTAGGGTTCCCCACCTGTCAAAGACTCTCCGTTCCTGACCGGCAAAAAGAAGCGCATAGGAGTGAGCTCGGCTCGGCTCAATCCCGCAACCCGCGTCGCGTCGCGTCGTGACGAGGCGTGGCGTGGCGAGGCGAGCGGAGGAGGAGGAGTGCGCGAGGGCCTCATCTCTTCTCAAGCTCCAATAGCATGAGGGAGAGAGTCCCTTATAAACCACTCCAACTCTCCTTCCACTTCCAAGGTGGGACTAAACTTCCCACCACCTTGTCATGCCACCTACATGGGCCCTTAGAGATTAAATCTGAAATTGTCATATGGGCTCTAGGCCCATCTCATATTTCAACAATCCCCACCAGATCTCAGGGCCCAGTTTGTCCATTGTTCCAAACACTGCTTTTGATATACCAAAGATCTCGGTGGAGACCGATTAAGGTTGAGCTCCACCTAGACCAAGTAGTTACACTCCTTAACAACTAAACAATGGACTATGCCTTGAATTGTCGGTTTACGCCAAGAAGTTTCACCACAAGTCTCACTGACACGAGGCTGCCAAGGCCGACCCCTCGGTGGAGCATATTAGTCACACTCTGGCCTATTCATGAGCTTGCTAGAGATCACCCCAATCTCATAGACTGTGACCAGCAGTGGGCTCATATAGGTGTGTTCCTCCAAAGATCGCTCAGAGGATAGCATCTTGCTTATGCATATAAGCCTTGGAACACATTAAGACAGAGTCATCCTTCCATACAGTTTTTGAGAGTATTGCATCTCCAATGGAGTGGGTTAGTAAAATTACTCTCCTCGCTTCACCACCGGCTTGTTTTCCTGTGTCCTACTTCACGGATCTCCGATCACATAGGTTGGGTTACTACCATGGCAACTCATGTGGGTCTCATACCCATCTCCCTTGATGCGCTATCTATCACAACACGTGATAGCCCTTTAGTGAAGGGATCTGCCAGATTCTTAGCCGTTTGGATATAATCCAATGCTATCACTCCGGAGTTTCTCAATTTTCTCGACAGCTTTCAATCTCATTCTTATGTGTTTGTTAGACTTCATGTTGTCCTTTGAACTCTTCACCTTGACAATAACTGTTTGATTGTCACAGTTCATAAGGATGGCCGGAACCGGCTTTTCAACCACTGGCAAGTCCATCAACAGATCTCGAAGCCATTCTGCTTCGCCACCCGATGTGTCTAATGCTGTTAATTCTGCTTCCATTGTCGATCTTGTTAAGATCGTTTGCTTGCAAGACTTCCAGGAAACAGCACCACCTCCAAGAGTAAAATATACCCGGTTGGCCTTCATCTCATCAAAGATCGAGATCCAATTCGCATCACTATACCCTTCAAGTACCGACGGGTATCCGGTATAGTGAAGTCCATAGTTCATAGTACCTTTCAGATAGCGCATAACTCTCTCAAGAGCACGCCAATGTACATCACCCGGTTTGGAAACAAACCGGCTCAGTTTGCTAATAGCAAATGCGATGTCAGGCCTCGTTGCGCTCGCTAGATACTGGAGTGAACCAACAATCTGAGAGTATCTCAATTGATCTATAGCTGTGCCTTTTGACTTCGAATCAGCACACTAGAATCATATGGTGTTTGAGATGGTTTGTAGTCCGAATATCCAAAACGACTCAACACCTTCTCAACATAATGGGATTGCAGAAGTGTAATCCCACCCTCATCATCTCTCAATAGCTTGATGTTCAAGATAACATCAGCCACTCCAAGGTCCTTCATCTCAAAGTTCTGAGACAGGAAAGACTTAACCTCCTCGATCAACTTGAGATTAGTTCCAAATATCAGTATGTCATCAACATACAAACACAATATCACTCCTTCGCCTCAGCGATAGTATACACATTTGTCGGCCTCATTAACAACAAAGCCAACAGATGTTAACGCTTCATTAAACTTGTCATGCCATTGCTTAGGCGCTTGTCTCGAGCCATACAAAGATTTCACCAACTTACACACCTTTCCTTCCCGACCATCCATCACAAAGCCGCCAGGCTGTTGCATATAGATTTCCTCCTTTAGCTCTCCGTTCAGAAAGCCGCCTTAACATCCATCTGATGAATGAGAAGACCATGCGAGGCCGCCAACAAGAGTAATACTCGAATGGTGGTCATCCGCCACAGTGAGTAAGTGTCAAGAAATCTTCTTCTTCTTCTGGCGTAGCCCTTGGCCACAAGCCTAGCCTTGTACTTTTCTATCGCACCATCGGCCTAAGCTTCTTCTTGAACACCCACTTGCATCCCAATGGTTTGCAACCATAAGGACGCTCAAGAAGCTCCCAAGTCCCGTTAGCCATGATGGAATCCATCTTGCTACGGACCGCATCCTTCCAAAGAGTCACGGAGATGCATACGCTTCAAAATAGAAGTGGGATTATCCTCCACGAGGTATATGAAGAAATCATCACCAAAGGCCTTTACAGGTCCTTTGTCTCTTACCCCTACCAAGGATTCCTCATTACCCTCCTCGTGATTTTCATCATGTGTTTGATTATAATATTCCATCGGAATGGCAGGTTCAGGAGTCTCCTCAGATTCCTGTCTAGAAGTGCTTTGTACATCTCTCATGGGGAAAATATCCTCAAAGAATGTAGCATTTTTAGACTCCATAATTGTACCGACCTTCATGTCAGATACCTCAGATTTCACTACTAGAAATCTATAGCCAACACTATTCATAGCGTAGCCCAAATTAACATAGTCCACAGTCTTTGGTCCAAGCTTACGCTTTTTGGGGATTGGCACATTAACTTTAGCCAAGCAGCCCCAAGTACGTAAGTACGAGAGTGTTGTCCTTCTCTTGGTCCACTTCTCATAAGGAGTGATCTCGTTATCCTTTGTCGGAACTTTATCCAGGACATGACATGATGTCATTATAGCCTCCCCACCATGCCTTGGATAAACCCGACGATCTAACATGGCGTTAACCAAATCAGTTAGAGTACGGTTTTTCCGCGGCAACCCCATTTGATCTGGGGTGAGTAGGGAGGCGTCCTCTCATGAATAATACCGTGTTCCGCACAAAAGCATCAAACTCTTTAGAAGTACTTCCACCACGATCCGACCGGACTCGTTTAATTTTCTTTTCAAGTTGATTCTCAACTTCTGCCTTATAGATTTTGAAGTAGTGTAGAGCCTCATCTTTAGTATTTAACAGATACACATAGCAATATCTAGTGGAATCATCTATCAAAGTCATGAAATATTTCTTTCCTCCTTTAGTCAACACACCATTCATCTCACACAGATCGTAATGTATTAGTTCCATGGCGCCAAGTGTCTCTCCTCACCTGCCTTGTGAGGCTTAAGAGGTTGCTTAGATTGCACACACGAATGGCACTTAGAACCTTTGGCTAAAGTGAAACTCGGGATTAAATTCGATTTTGCTAGCCGCGTCATAACACCGAAACTAATGTGACAAAGACGTGAATGCCAGACTTCAGATTCATTAACACTCAAATGAATATTGTTCACGACTTTATTACATAGATCTGCAAGAGAAAGGCGGAACATGCCTCCGCATTCATAACCCTTTCCAACAAATAGTCCATATTTCGTAACAACTAATTTATTAGACTCGAATACCAACTTAAACCCTTCTCTACATAGAAGGGAGCCACTAACGAGGTTCTTCTTGATGGCGGGACATGCTGCACGCTCTTCACCAGACGATCCTGCCCGAAGTAAACTTCAGATCGACCATGCCAACACCAAGAACAGAAGCACTCGCGCCATTCCCCATCAGTACGGACCCGTGACCTGTGGCCTGGTAAGAAGAAAACAAAGAAATGTCAGCACACACATGAACACCTGCACCTGTGTCGACCCACCAGTCGGTGGACGACCAAACTGAAAATACAGCAAATAAATTACCATACCCAGATGCACCACTCTCATTGTTGCTCACAATCATATTGAAAGACTTGGAGTCCTGCCCTTGCTTCTTGTACTTGTTTGGGCACTTGTTGGCCCAATGTTCAACCGAACCACAAGTAAAGCAGCCCTCATCCTTCTTGTTCTTCTTGAAGGTCTTCTTACCCTTCTTCTTAAAGTCGGCAGTCTGTTGGACACCGTTCTTTCCCCTGGGCTTGTGGGAATTGGAGTTCTTTGATGCACCATATTGGCCACAGGTTCCTTCGACTTTTTTTCCGTCGCAGTCCTTTGCCCTTGAGTTCGCTTCAACACTCGGATGGCCAATGACATCCTCCACAGAGAATTCACGCCTCGATGTTTCAGAGTGGTGGCAAAGTTCCTCCGTGAATTGGGGAGCTTAGCGATTATGCAGCCCGCGACAAATTTGCCCGTAACTCGCACTTAAGAAGCTCAAGCTCCTTAACAATGCATATTATCTCATGAGCCTGCTCCAATACAGACGGTTTTCAACCATCTTGTAATCGTGGAACTGCTCTATAATATACATCTGCCTCGCATCGCAGCCCCAACATAGATTCGAGCGCCCCACAAGTCTCTTGGCAGACCGCATATGTAAATATGCATCAACCAGCTTATCTCCAATCACGCCGAACTGCCCCGAGGAACACCACGGTGGCCTCCTTAAACGCCTTCTCCTGTTCAGAGCGATCGCCTCTGTAGGAGTCACACCGCGCACCTGTAACACGCTCATGGTCAGTGAGCCATAAGGTGGTTTTAGTCCGCCAACGCTAGTACGCCCCGTAAACGGGACGGTTTCAAAGGCAGCAGAAAACCAGAATTCGAAAAACTCCTACAGACATTAGGTTTTTGGATTGATGAGCAAATAGGCAGTTTTTCGATTAAATTAATCCATGAATAAATCATGAGCATGACATGGACAGCATTGATAACATACTGATTATGATCTAACAGAGCATGTACTACGCACATAGTAGAAACATCTACGCATACCGCTAGTACTGCTACAACGGAAAGAAACACGAGAGGGATAAGCGATGTATACCCTCCAATCGGCCACGCGGTGGCGGTGGCGGTGACAGAGCCGCGCATCCTCGGCGGCCTTCTTGTCGGCCTCGCTTTCTCAGCGGCGGCACGGTCGGTGTCGGTTGACATGGTGATGATGAAGGTGATGCGACGAGATGAACAAAGCGAGCAATAAGTAGTCGCTACCCAAAACCCATCGCCTCTCCCCGCACAGGATCCGGAGAGGCGTGGTTTCGAGGTTCGCTCTCCCGCCAACCGTGTACGCGTGAACGGACGGAGCGCCGCGGCAGCAGCAGCAGAGGAACGACGTGGGCGTGAGGCGGAGATGCGCTTTGTTTCGTGACGGCTAGGTTGGCAGCGCCCACATATATATGTGTGGTCACAGGAGAGACGTGGGCTGAACCCACGCCCAAGTCGGTAGCCCACGATCTAACGCCTCGATCGTGGCCCCACTGCCAAAGACTCTCCGCCCTGACCGCAAAGAAGCGATAGGAGTGAGCTCGGCTCGGCTCAATCCCGCAACCACGCGGCGCGTCAGGACGAGGCGTGGCGTGGCGAGGCGGAAGGAGGAGGAGGAGGCGCGAGGGCCTCATCTCTTCTCAAGCTCCAATAGCATGAGGGAGAGAGTCCCTTATAAACCACTCCAACTCTCCTTCCACTTCCAAGGTGGAACTAAACTTCCCACCACCTTGTCATGCCACCTACATGGGCCCTTAGAGATTAAATCTGAAATTGTCATATGGGCTCTAGGCCCATCTCATATTTCAACATTTTATGGCACTGTGCTTCCTCCGGTAACAAAGCTTTGTATCCACTAACACCACCTCGGCGAGAAACCTTTCATAAGTAGCTAATTCCCAAGGAGCCTTGAATCATGTAGAGCACAAATAGTTGAACGCCTTTGGTTGACACAACACAATGAAGAAGTATTGGCAAAAATTTAAGATATGAGCTACAAACTTGGCCAGATATCTCATGCTCAGGCGGTATGATCTGCAAAGTGCTTCAATACGTGAAAGGAACGCTCGACTATGGTTACATCTACACTAAAGGAGAAGATGACCTAAGGCAATATGGCTACTCAGTGACATGGAAATGATTTGGATTGTATGATATTCACATCGGGCATGTTGTCTTATACGTTATTGTCTGGAACTCATATAAGCAAAAGGTGGCCCACTTTCATGCTACGAAGTAAATTACATAATTTCATGAACGTCAGCTTCTCAAGTTGTGTGGCCCAGAAGATTGTTAGTTTGTCTCAGGAAGAAGAAGCATAAAAAGCCGGTGATCAAGACAGATTACCAACTCATTACACAAGAACCCAATTCATAACCAAAGAAGCAAACACATTGACATGTATTTTCGTTAATAGATAGTGCGTGGAACAATTGAGGTCCAACGTGTATGGACCAACGACTAGCCTGCGAACTTCCTCACAAACCTCTGTGAGACGGAATTATTGAGATGCAGAACCGGGATTGGATGAGAGAGAGAGAGAGAGAGAGAGAGAGAGAGAGAGAGAGATGCAATGAAGAAGAAGCAAGCTTCGGAAGGAAAATTTTTAAAAAATTGTTGTTCAATGCACAGAAGATCCTAGAAGTAGAATGCATCACACCACGATCCTAAGTTCCATCTGATGAAGCCATGTAACTAGGGTAGGGTCATGTACCTGTCCAAGATACCCTCCCCAAGGACATCTCTAGAAGAAACCACTTGTCAGTCGACCTGGAAGGATTCCACTCGACAGACTTGAAGACACTCGACCATGAAGCCAACCACTCGACCGCCAGGAGACCTAAAGTCAGTTTGCATACAAACGGTCGGTCATTAAGTAGCTTTTATGGTTGAGGGAGTCCTAGACTAGGGGGTGTCCGGATAGCCGAACTATCATCATTGGCCGGACTCCAAGACTATGAAGATACAAGATTGAAGACTTTGTTCCGTGTCCGGATGGGACTTTCCTTGGCGTGGAAGGCAAGCTTGGCAATACGGATATGTAGATCTCCTACCATTGTAACCGACTCTGTGTAACCCTAGCCCTCTCCGGTGTCTATATAAACCGGAGGGTTTTAGTCCGTAGGATGAACAACAATCATACCATAGGCTAGCTTCTAGGGTTTAGCCTCCTTGATCTCGTGGTAGATCTACTATTGTACTACCCATATCATCAATATCAATCAAGCAGGAGTAGGGTTTACCTCCATCGAGAGGGCCCGAACCTGGGTAAAAACATCGTGTCCGTTGTCTCCTGTTACCATCCGCCTAGACACATAGTTCGGGACCCCCTACCCGAGATCCGCCGGTTTTGACACCGACATTGGTGCTTTCATTGAGAGTTCCTCTGTGTCGTCGCCTATAGGCTCGATGGCTCCTTCGATCATCAATAACGACGCGTCCAGGTGAGACTTTTTCACCGGACAGATCTTCAGATTCGGCGGCTTTGCATCGCGGGCGAATTCATGGCCATCCGGAGCAGATCGAAGCTACGCCCGCCATCAGTCAGATTTGGAAGTTTGAACTATACGGCGCATATCTGCGGAGACTTGATCTTCGACGGATTCGAGGCACAGCCAAGCGCAAGACCGCCACGATAGGCATGATTTAACTCTGCTGCACGGACAAGGCCTCGAGGTCAAGACAAGAGTCCGCTCCGACCCTTGACTCGGAGCCGACTTCGAGGATGGGTGGCTAGACACCGCCTCGGGGGCTGCTACCTCTACGGCGATGGAGCCGAATACCGACCCCGTCCCTTGTGAAGCTCGTGACTCGAGGCGCGGACTTCTCTCTGCACCAACCTCCTCATGCCCCTTCCAATCGAATCCGATTGGGTGCCGATCATGGAGTTCACCGTCGCGGATATCTTTCAGCACTCACCTTTTGGCGACATCCTGAATTCGCTAAAGTATCTCTCTTTATCAGGAGAGCCCTGGCCGGATTACGGTCAGGATGGTTAGGATGCGGACAATGAAGAAATTCAAGGCCCACCCACCACCCACTTTGTCGCCACTATCGATGACTTAACCGACATGCTAGACTTCGACTCCGAAGACATCCACGGTATGGACGACGATGGCGGAGACGACCAAGAACCAGCGCCTATGGGGCACTGGAAAGCCACCTCGTCATACGGCATATACATGGTGGACATCCCAAAGGATGGGAATGGCGATGGAACTGCAGAGGACGACCCCTCCAAGAAACAGCCTAAGCGCCAGCGTCAGCGGCGCCGCTCTAAATCCCGCCACAGGAAAAATGGAGATTTCGGCTCCGGAGACAATAAAACCCCGGATAGTGCCGAAGACAACCCCCTCCAGCAAGATTCAGCACAGGAAGATGGAGAAGCCAACCCTCGTGAGAGAGCAGCAGACAAAGAGGTAGAGGACGATAATTACATGCCTCCCTCCAGAGACGAGGCAAGCCTCGATTTACAACGAATTTGTCGTGGCCCGAGGATCCCGCTCGAACAAGAGCGCTTTCAAACGCAGGCTTATGGCCACGGCAAGCAGCCTCAAGAAAAAGCAGCAACAACTTAGAGCTGATCAAGATTTGCTAGCCGATGATGGATCAAGTCCTCGCAGCCGAAGAGTACGAACTCGAACGCCCCTCCAAAAGCTTCCCCAAACGCAAGCTGCTGCCCTGATTAGAGGAGGAAGCATATAAACCCACATCACCAGCGCACAATACGGCCGACCGGCCACCTCGTGGCTGTGACAGAGAGGCCTCTAGGCCCTCCACTAACGCCGCACCCCGGCATCGCTCGAAAAGTACAAAGCCACGGGGGAATGCGCCGGACTTGCGATAAATATTGGAGGATAAGGCAAGACAATCAAGATCGATTCACGGATCGCGGGCGCCTACGATACGCGACGACAACCGTCAGCACGGATACAGCATTCCGTCTGGCCGCACACAGTAGACAAAGCTCGCTTCAGCTACGTCGTGATATAGCCCAATACAGAGGCGCCGCACACCCACTATGCTTAATAGATGAAGTAATGGATCGCCAAACTCAAGGGTTCAAACTCAGAACATTGAATCTACGATGGCACAACAGACTTCGCCGTTTGGATCAAGACTATCTCCTTAATATCCACATGGCTCATGGGTGATGATCTTCACGCCATCAAATACCTCCCACTCAAGCTTAAAGGACCAGCTCGGCATTTGGCTCAACAGCTTTGCCGCCAGAATCAATTGGGTGTTGGGAGGACCTCGAAGCCGATTCTTGATAACTTCTAGGGCACATATGTGCGACCACCGACGCTGATGACCTAAGCCACATAATTCAGCAGCCGACGACGCCGACACCTCGACACGGTTCTAACCAAGAAAATCAAATTGTCGATCGTCTGGATGCAGAGGCTCTTGCAGCCTTCAAACATAACATCCGCGATGAGTGGCTTGCCCGCAACTAGGACAGAAAAGCCAAATCCATGACAGCCCACACATCACTATGACCCGCTTCAGGGGGAGAGGACAGCTACTAGCCCGCAGAATAACCTCACTAAAAATTCCGTAGTCCGGATACCAAGGACAACAATGGCAGGTCGACGCAATAAGCACAAACGCCGATTAACGGCAATAACATCAAGAAACGACAACCAACGCCGGATTCGAGGCTCTAAACCCGTCGCGAAAAAGCCATTCAAAAGAACTATTCCGGCCCGCCCAACTGGACAGATACTGATCGCTGCGCTGCGATACACGGCACTTCAAAAGCCAGCTAATCACACCAACATGGATTGTTGGGTATTCAAGCAGCAGTGTTAATCGCCAAAACAATGACAAGGGGCTGTATAGTGATGACGAGGAAGAGACCCGCCAACAACAATAGAGGACATATAAGGGTTTCCCACAAGTGCGGACGGTGAATATGATATACGCAACCCACATACCCAAAAGGGAGCGGAAGCGTGAGCTCAGGACATATACGCTGGCGGAGCCACGCCTAAAGTTCAATCCATGGTCCTCCCGCCTGATCACTTTTGATCGAAGGACCACCCCACCAAAGATCCGCCATGGTGGATTCGCCGCATTGGTTCTAGACCCAACCGCCGACGATTTCACCTCACTAGAGTCCCGATGGATCGGCGGCAGCAATCGAACCTGCTTTATCAGATACAAAGGCGCAAGATGGGCATAGACCCTCAAGGATTAAACCCACAAAGACGACCTTCAAAGGCATCATACCAGTGTAGAGGCCAATTGTACAGCTCGCCACACTTGAAGTGGTCTTCGGATCCCGGATAACTTCCGGCGAGGAGTTAATCTTCGACATAGTACCATTCCGCAGCCGCTATCATGCACCGCTTCTGACGAACCGCGGTTTGCAAAGTTCAATGCGTGCCGCACTACGCATACCTCAAGCTCAAGATGCTAGGCCCTCGAGGAGTCATCACGGTCAACGGAACACCAACGCTTTCTCCGAACGGAGGAGCATATAGCGAGTATCGCGCGAAGTTCGAGTAGCCTCTGCTTAATTCTCGAGTCCGCTGTTGTTTATCGGACACCATCAAGCGTGCCCGGAGTAACCTACAACAAGACCACTCGCACGCCCGAGCATCGCCAGAGTAATGCGGCCCCAACCCCAGCCTCGCGCAAAATCGCGAGACCAAGACCACGATACATCATTACGCTCTAGAGATACCATGGGCATAGGGGGAGGGGCACGACCACGGCAGGCCCAGAGTGTGGCTCAACCACACCAGGGGCTCCCAAATGTGTCATCCTTTTTCTTTCTTTTTCTTCTTATCCTCAGGACAACGTTTCCCAGAAGCCTTGTCCGGCAGTAGACCTGCCGAACTCACGATGCAACAGCCAGGGAAGCAGAAAAGCTACGACAAGTATCCAGGTGGTCTCCATTATGAGCATTATACCTATTTTATGCACCATTCTGCAGCCTACCCCTGGCGGGGGACATGTTAAATAGTCCCACCCCTTGCTTATTGCACTATTTATATCGTTCTGCATGATGGCAGTATTCTTTGAATAAACAATGCATCGCTTTTTGCCTATCATTGCATTCCTTTTTTCTACATATGTTCACTTATGACATGTTGCATCCGTACGCTTTGGTACGGCTAAGTACACCAGGGGCTTAAGTTCCCGAAACTATGGTGTGGTAAGCCCGAACACTTTCACAAGTGCGGCACCCCGAACTTATAGCATTATAAGCATCGGCTCCGAATCATGTCTTGGGTCAATAGTTGGGTTTGCCCGGCTCCCATGTTTTGGTACCTTATGTTCCGTTATATCGCTAAGGTAGCGCTGGGAGAACCAAAGGCGACAGCCCTCAGCTTGAGCTGGGCGAGCACCTCAGTGGAGAAAGATAAAACTGACCGTCATGATGGGGCGAGAGCCGGTCGCTATTCGAGAGGTTTTTTCGAGTCCCTAAAGACTTATGCCGCTTAGAGCGAGGAACCGGCTTTGTCCGCCCAGCATGGATAGCGCCTCAATTCGCCTTCCAACACTAGGGGCATCGCCAAATTTAAAATTATAGAATTCTATGGCTAAGTGAGAGTGTTCAAGCATTATAAGTCCGTTGCCTCGCTCATTGTGTTGAGCGCCTCCTAGATGGACCAAAAATGGGAACAAGAGCACTCAAGTTTATCCCAACACCAAAGATCATGCACGGGGCCAAGCCAATGACTTGCCATCTCTCGATTTGATAAACGGCCGCATGTATGGTAATATTTTAAATTAATAAGCATTGCTTAGCACATATGAACAAAGTTTTCAGCGACAGATAACAAAATGCTAGTCTACTCAAAATTACATCTTTGGAGCATTCACTCAATAATGCGGCACCCTTCAGACACCCTTATAATACATCCGGGCGCGTACGATACTCCTTGCCCGTGGTGGCGCGTCCGCACAAGCTTCGGCATCCATCTTGCCCCAGTGCACCTTAGCGCTGCAAGGGCTGACGGGCGCCTTTCAATGCAAAGTGAGTGCTTGATGACGCTAACCCACGGACGGGCGCCCACCAGCCGCACTGCATCAAGTAGCTCCTCGGCATGGCTTTTTAGGCCACACCGAACTATGAGGCCCTTCATGGCCTGTTCGCCACCTTAGGAGCTCGACCAGCCGCTTCACTGGTCGCCAGGCACTGATGTCCGCCTCAAAGATACCGAGACCGTAACACCTTCTCCGCCGAGGTCCCTCCTCGCTCAGAGAACGCGGCAGATCGACACGCCACGGGCAGATCTGTGAACGCCTCGGAGAGCTCCGAATTCGGTAAGTAACATGTAATTCACTTTTACATGCTTGCTTTGCATGAAGAATGCCTTACCCGCCGCTATCTTCTTTATCGCCTCGATTGGAGGGCCTTTGGGCTTCGCCTTAGCGGCTTTGGCACTCTCAAGAGCCGACGAAGCTCTGACTCCGAGTCTTTGAGTCATGCTCCAAACCTCGTGTTTTTCCACGAGAGCCCGAGCTCTTGTCGCATTCTCCGCCACCCGCCTCGCTTCTCTCGCTGCGGCGCTCATGTCAAGATTATGCTCGTCATGACACCGCCTCCTTCAGGTCGCCACCTCGCTCAGATCCCCCGAGTACCCACGTTATTCTTGTCATTTTTTCTGCAACCACATCCTTTCTATAAGGTACAACTTTAATAAGGTGTTACTCACCTTCCTTGTCCTCGAGCTGCTTGGCACGGCCGAGCTCGACCTCGACCGCCGAGGCTCGCTTCAAGTAATTGACCTCCGCAGCAAGTGCGGCAGAGGTCAGCAAGCCAAGCAACCTGCATTCCCATATTGACACATTTTGTTAGACTCCTGCATATATCTTTTAGATCCTCGCCCGCTTTTCTTCCAACACCGAACTAAGCATCAGGGCTATCAGATATATGGTACTATTTTACATATCTTAAAATTCTTACCTCAAAGCCTGTTAGAAGGCTGGTGCAAGCTTCGTCATCCCGCCTTGGCGAGCTGAACTTTTCAATCACCGCACCATGACAAAGCGGTGTTCTCGTCGATGGAAGCGCCATGAGCGCCTCCAGAAATTATCCGTGCCTCCGTTGACAGAGGCCACGGCGCAGCTGCCTTGCCCTTCTCACGGTGCTGCCGCCACGGACTCCTGAACCATCAAGGTTCCGTGTGGAGTCCGTCCAAAGTCCGGGAGGCTGCCTCAAGGGCACCTCCGGGACCTCCTCTCCGGGCGGGTCCCTTTGGGACCCTACCGTGTCATCTCGGCACACGGGAGGAGGCAATCAGAAGTGAAGCGCTGTTCACATCCGACGAATTCCAAGGACCCGCCGACTAAGCGGGAGATCATCCTGGGCGGACTATGTGTTGTATGCGCATTAGAAGACACTATGCGACAAAAAGAAGAATTATGAGTTATTCAGAGTCCGGACACTTACGATCTCGCCAGGGGCTTGGCCCTTGAGGGCCACTCGTCGCCGCCGCCGCAGCAGGAACAGTCCGGGAAGGGTCCTTCCTTTGACCCTTCGCCTCCCCCTGCTGGGGAAGCCTTCCTTTCCTCTCCCCACCGGGGAGAGGCTCTTTCTTCTCCTCCCCATCTTCGTGGGAGGAGTCCGCTTGAGTCGCTGGACGATGAGTCCGAGCAACACTGCACCGAACTCCTCCGAGTTCCCGTGGCCTTCTTCTTGGCCTTCTTCTCCGGCACCACATAAGGCGCCGAGACCAGCAGCCCTGTCAAACGGGCATCCGCTAGGTCTTCTGGAAGGGGAGCCAGACAGTTAACCTGTCCGGACGTCTTCTGCCAGGCCTGTTAAAGGTATTGGGAGTTTAAATCCCACATAGAATCAAACTATGGAAAGCAAGTGTCCCGTAAAGGATAATATAGCTTACCTTGCCAGCCGGACACTGCAAGTTGAACCCGCGATCTTCTGTAGCGGATGCGGGCGCCTCGGCGCCCTTGAACAACACCCTCCAGGCCTCTTCGTACGTAGTGTCGAAGAGCCTACTCAAGGTCTGGTGCTGTGCCGGATCGAACTCCCACAGGTTGAAATCCCGCTGTTGGCACGGGAGAATCCGACGGATGAGCATGACCTGGACCACATTGACAAGCTTGAGCTTCTTGTTCACCAGGGTTTGGAGACAGGATTGAGTCCCGCCAGCTCCTCCAATCGCCCCACAACAGGCCCTTCTCTTTCCGTGAGGTGAGCCGTGGGGATGCCAGATCTAAATTCGGGCCGAGCCCATTCAGGGTCACGCTGCTCGGGTGATGTAGAACCACCCCAATTGCCACCCTTTGATGGTTTCCACAAGGCGCCTTTGAGCCAGTGACGCTGGGCATCTTGCCCACTATGGCGCCCAAGACTCAGCTTGACTGATCGCTTCACTACCTTCGCTTGACATTGAAGGTCTTTAGCCATAAGTCGGGTGGGCTGATGCAGAGGAAGGCCTCGCACACGCACGATAAACGCTGAGATGTTGAGGATAAAATTCGGGCCAGATCATGGAAATCCAGGCCGTAGTAGAACATGAGCCCCTGGACAAAGGGGTGGAGGGAAAGCCCAGTCCGCAGAGGAAATGGGGAAGGAATACCACCTCTCATGGGGACCGGGGTGGGATGAGCTGCCCTCGTCGGGAGCCGGTGCAAGCATATTGCCGACAAATATCCGCCTTGCGCAGCTTGATGTGCGCCTGCGGATTGGAGGAGGCCATCCACTTGCCTCCCGCCTCCGACATGGTTGGAGAAGGTTGAGGTGAGATGCGGACTTGGGCGCCTGAGCTCGAAAAGGGAGATGGATAAGCAAAGGAGGAAGAAGGCGTAGGTAAAAAGGTGGATCCTTATCCCCTTATATATGGGCGGACGAAACTATGCGTCCCCACCAGCCCGGTAAAACTCGCTTATCTCCCAAGCACCACGATTAATGGCGCGGTTGGTTTACCCATGTCCGTATTGATGAGAATCCCGAAATAAGGGGACGCGACCTCTGCTTTGACAAGACGTGCCAAGGAAACCGCTTCGCTAAACGCGCTGAGGTGGAACAATAAGAACGATTCGAGTAAAGGCTTGGCCGTGCTGTGACTTCATGCCACGAAATACATCAGCAGATTGAACTTTTGTAAATATTATTCTCTCTACGGTGGTATGTGGAATTTATTTTGCAGAGCCGGACACTATCCTGGTGTTCGCAATCTTCTATGAATTATTCGGAGGAGGAACCCGCTTGCAATGCCAATACAATATGGCCGGACTCGTCATTGAAGCCTGTTCAGTGGCTACCGAGGGAGTCCCGACTAGGGGTGTCCGGCAGACTAACTATCATCATTGGCCGGACTCCAAGACTATGAAGATACAAGATTGAAGACTTCATCGTGTCCGGATGGGACTTTCCTTGGCGTGGAAGGCAAGCTTGGCAATACGGATATGCAGATCTCCTACCATTGTAACCGACTCTGTAACCCTAGCCCTCCGGTGTCTATATAAACCGAGGGTTTTAGTCCAGAGGACTAACAACAATCATACCATAGGCTAGCTTCTAGGGTTTAGCCTCCTTGATCTCGTGGTAGATCTACTCTTGTACTACCCATATCATCAATATCAATCAAGCAGGAGTAGGGTTTTACCTCCATCGAGAGGGCCCGAACCTGGGTAAAAACATCGTGTCCCTTGTCTCCTGTTACCATCCACCTAGACGCACAGTTCGGGACCCCCTACCCGAGATCCGCCGGTTTTGACACCGACAATGGTCATCATAGCACTTTATGTGGGGCGTTACCAGTAACCCCCGATCTTAATGTACTTTAAACCCTGCATAACTAAGGGCCGGAGGGGTCTGGCGAACTCTATATAAGCCACCCCTCTCCTTAGTGTCAATGGTTCGCACCCCTGTAACTTATACGCACATAATACAGTCGACCGCCTCCGGGCTCCGAGACGTAGGGCTGTTACTTTCTACGAGAAGGGCCTGAACTCGTAAACATCTTGCGTATACAACTACTCCATAGTTAGGATCTTGCCTCCATTCCTACCCCCTATTCTCATCGCCGACTTAGAACCACGACCAGTTGGCGCCCACCATGGGGCAGGTGTCTTAGCGACTTATTGGAGAAGTTGCGATTGTTCCGATCTCCTTCATCATGGTTTCAGGCGGAGTTTTGGTTGAGGGTTGTCGGTGTCAAAACCGGCGGATCTCGGGTAGGGGGTCCCAATCGCGTGCGCCTAGGCGGATGGTAACAGGAGACAAGGGACACGATGTTTTACCAGTGTTCGCCCTCTCGATGGAGGTAAAACCCTACGCCCCGCTTGATTAATATTGATGATATGGGTAGTACAAGAGTGGATCTACCACGAGATCAAGGAGGCTAAACCCTAAAGCTAGCCTATGGTATGATTGTTGTAATGTATGTTATCTCCACGGATTAAATCCTCCGGTTTATATAGACACCGAGGAGGCTAGGGTTACACAGAGTCGGTTACAATGGTAGGAGATCTACATATCCAGATTGCCAAGCTTGCCTTCCACGCCAAGGAAAGTCCCATCCGGACACGGATAGAGTCTTCAATCTTGTATCTTCGTAGTCTTGGAGTCCGCGGACGATGATAGTCCGTTGTCCGACACCCCTAGTCCAGACTCCTCAAGAGTCTCGAACCAGCTTCAATGACGATAAGTCCAGCAAGATAATGTTCGGCATTGCAAGGCGGGTTCCTCCTTGAATAATCCAGAGAAGATCATGAACACCGTGATAGTGTCCGCCTTTCAAAATAAATTCCACATTCCACCATAGAGAGAATAAAATGTACACAAGTCCAATCATTGACGATTATGCGGCATGACATCACACCGCTACCAAAGCTTTTACATGAATCTTTTTATTATACCACCTCAAAGACGCTTAGCGCGGCTTCCTTGGCACGCCTTGTTGAAGCAGTAGATCGTGTTCCCTTTATTCCGGATTCCCATCAATACGGACGTAGAAACCCAACCGCGCCATTGATGGTGGCGCTTGGGAGATAAGCGTAGTTTTACCAGCCGGTGGGGGACGATAGTCTTCGTCCGCCTATATATAAGGGATAAGGATTTACCTTCACACCTAATACTTCTTCCTCCTTTGCTTATCCATCTCCGCACTCAAGCTCCAACGCCTAAGTCACAAGATCTCGCCGACCTCCTCCGATCATGTCCGGAGCGGGAGGCAAATGGTTGGCTCCACCGCTAAGGAGGAGCACATCACCAGCCGCGCAGCCGGATACCTTTCCGCGATATCGCGATAGGCTTCCCCGACGAGGGCAGCTCATTCCTACACGCGGGCCCCATGAGAGGGTTGTTTTCCTTCCCACTTCCTCCGCGGACGGGCTTTCCACCGCACCTTCTTTCGTCCGGGGCTCATGTTCTATTACGGCCTGGATTTCCACGATCCGCGCCAAACTTCTTCCTCAATATCTCGGCGCTTATCGTCAGGTAAGCGAGGCCTTCCTCCGTGATCCGCCCCACTTCGCTCAGGGCTCAAGACCTTCAACGCTGTCAAGGTTGTGAAGGGCACGCAAGCGAATGCGAGGCGCATGTTGGGCAAGCCGCCCAACGCCCCTTGGCTCAAGGGGCCTTCGTGGACTCTGCTAAGGTGGCAATCGGGTGGTTCTACATCACCGAGCCATGGCGAACCCACGCATGGGCGGCGGCCCCGAAGTTCAGATCTGGCATCCCCACGCAGCTCACCTCCCGGAAAGAGAAGGGCTTGTCTGGGGCAATCCGGGAGCTGACGGACTCCGAGCCCGTGATCCGTAAGCCGGTGAGCAATAAGCTCAGCTCGCCGACGTGGTCCAAGTCATGCTCATCCGCCGGATTCTCCCATGCCAAGAACGGGCATTCAATCTGTGGAGTTCAATCCGAATAGCACCAGCACTAAGCGGCTTCTTCGACACGATATATGAAGGCGCCTCGAGGGTGCTGTTTAAGGGCGCTGAAGCCCGCGATCCGCTGACGGAAGATCGCGGATTTCGCCGCAGATCCAAATGAGGAGGTAAGTGATTCAACCCTTTACGGACACTTGTGATAAATAGATTGATTCTAAGAAGGTCTCAATCTCTTTCCTTTGACAGAATGGATGGAGAAGGCCGTGCAGCTCATCTCGTCCGGCCCCATGCCGAAGACCCAAGTGAACGCCTGCCTAGCAGGGTTGCTGGTTCCGCACCGCACGGGTGCCGAGAAGAAGGCCAAGAAGGTGGACACGGGGACTCGAAAGAGTTCCCGCAATCAAGCGTCCAACGACGAGGCGGACTCCTCCCCCGAAGACGAGGAGGAGGAAGAAGACTCTCTCCCGGAGGAGGGAGAGAGGAAGAGGAAGGCTTCCCCAACAGGGGAGGCCGAAGGGTCCAAGAGGGGGAGAACTATCCCCCCGGACAGTTTTGCCAACACCATCATTGGCGAGGAGGAGTGGCCTTCAAGGGCCAGGCCTCCGGCGAGATCGTAAGTATCCGGATCCCTGATATGCAATTTCTTTCGTGTCACCTAGTGTCCTACTAATGCCGCATACTATCCGCAGTCCGCCGATGATGATCTCCCCGCTTCATCGAAGCGGTCGCTGGCCCTGCCGGATGTGGATTCACTTCCGACTTTCTACCCCCGCTACCGATGAGGACGCCGAGGTGGGATCCCAGAGAGGGACCCATCAGGAGGAGGCTCCGGAGGCGCCGCCAGCAGCCTCCCAGATTTCACGGCCGACTCTACATCGAACTCGCAGTGGTTCCAGAGTCCGCAAAGCGCCCCTTCAAAAAGGGCAAGATCGTGACACCGGGCGCCTCCGTCCAACCGGAGGCGCCGGACAACTTGTTGGAGGCGCTTAAAGGCGCTTCCATCGAGGAAGAACACCGCACTATCATGAGTGCGGTGATTCAGAAGGTTCAGCTCGCCAAGAGCGGGCTGACTGCCTCGCAGCAGCCTTCTAACAAAGCTTTGAGGTAAGAAGTTATAATTATGTAATGTAATACCGCATAGACAAGAGTTCTCGATGCTCAGTTCGGTGTTCGGAAAGAAAAGCCGGACTGAGGATCTAAGAAGATATACGCAGGGTTGCTTAAAATATGTCAATATGGGTTTGTAGGCTGCGCTGCTGACCTCTGCCGCACTGACTACGGAGGTCGGTGCGTTGAAGCAGGATCTCGAGCGGTCCGAGCAAGAGCTCGGCCATGCCAAGAAGCAGCTCGAGGACAAAGAAGGTGAGTAACACCACTTTGAATAGTTACCTTACAGAAAAGGATTTTGCTGCAATAAAATTAACAAGGATAATATGGGTATTGCAGGGCCACAAATGAGGTGGCAGCCTGGAAGGAGGCCGTGTTCATGGCCAACGCAAGGCGGCCGCGGAACGGGCCGAGCGAGAAAAGTAGGAGGCACAGGTGGCGGAAGTACGGAAAGAGCTCCAGGCTCTCATGGAGAAGCATGAGAGCTTGGAGCGTCACTCCAAGACTCGAGAGTTCGAGCTTGCCTCGGCTCTCAAAAGTGCTAAGTCCGCCAAGGACGAGGCCCGTAAGGCCCTTCAGGAGGTTGAAGATGTAAAGAAGATAGCGGCGGGTAAGGCATTTTTCATGCAAAGCAAGCATGTTAATGTAAACTACCCGACACTTACCCGCATTCGAGCTCTGTATGCTTGCAGATCTGCCGCCAGAGGCGTCCGATGTCGCCAGATTCTATCGTGGGCGAGGAGGGAGCTCTGACGGAGAAGGTCTTCTGGTCTCAAGACGCCGAGGCCGGCCATCCGGTGCCCCCAAGCCACCAGTGAAGCAGAGGTCGAACACCACAAGGTAGCCGAGGAGGCCATGAAGGGCCTTATAGTCCGGCTCAGGCCTCGACAGGCCATGCCTGGAGCTACTTCGCCTGCAGCGGCTAGTGGATGCGTGCCTCGGGTGGAGGTCATCAAGCACTACCATATGAAGGTGCTCGTCGGGCCCTTGCCCGCACAAAGGTGCACTGGGCAGGCTGATGCGGAGAAGCTTCACCGACCCACCGCCACCGGCAAGGAGTATCGACGCCAAATGTATTATAAAACTGTCCTCAAGGGAGCCCGCGATATTGCGGATGAATGCCCCGAGATGTAATTTTGAGTAAACTCGCTATGTATTATCCTCGCGCGCTGAAAACTTTGTTCATATGCGATTAAGCAACGCTTGTTTAATTTAAAATATTACCTTCAGGCGGCCGCTTATAAAATCTCGAGAGATGGCAAGTCGTTGGCTTCAGCCCCGAGCCACGAAAGTGCCGGGTGTTCGATAAACTTGAGCGCTCTTGTTCCCATTTTTGGGTCCATCTAGGAGGCGCCAACACAACGTAACAAGGCAACCGGACTTATAATGCTTGAACACTCTCACTTAGCCATAGAATTCTATAATTTTAAATTCGCAAAGCCCCGGTATTCGAAGACCGAACTGGGCGCTATCCACGCCTTCGCCGGACATTTATCCGAACTTCGCCAAGCGCGTGAGTCTTTATGACTCAAAAGACCTCTCTAACAGCGACCAGCCTCGCCTTATCATGCCGGCCGTTTTAGCTTTCCATCGAGGCGCCGCCTGCTCAACCGGGCGCAATCGCAGTGATTCTCCCAGGCCACCTTAGCCGATGTAACGGAACGTAAGGCACCAAAATGTGGGAGCCGCAAACCCAACTATTGACCCAAGACATGATTCGAGCCGATTCATATAATGCTATAAGTTCGGGGGTGCCGCACTTGTGAAAGTGTTCGGACTTATCACACCATAATGCGGGGAACATAATCCCCTGGTGTATTCGACCGTACCAAAATATACGGGTGCACAATGTCATTAATGAACATATATGTAAGGTAATGCAATAATAGGCAGAAAGTGCTGCATTATTAATTTAAGGGATCCTGCTATGAGCGCGGAATGATACAAGTAGTGCGGTAAGCAAGGGATTTGGACTAGTTAAACATGTCCCCCTCCAGGGATGAGCTGCGGACTTGGTGTATATAATCGAATTTAATGCTCGTAATTGAGACCACCTGAGTGTTCGCTGCCTTTCTTTTTTTCCCCGGTTGTTGCATCGTGAGTTCGGCAGTTCGCCACGGACAGGCCTCGTGTTAACGGAGTCCCGTGTATACAAAGAAGGAAAATAATAATAAAAAAAGGAGGCACACTTATAGCCCCTGTGTAGTCGAGCCGCACTGGGTCCATGTGATCGTGTTCTTCCCCGCGCCCATGGTATCTCCAAGGCGAATGATGTACGGGAGGGTTGTTCTTGCAATCATGCGAGGGCAGGGTTAAGGCCGCATTGGTACGCTGCTCTCGATCGTGCCAGGTTGTCTTGGTTGGTATTGCTTCGGCACGCTTTTGCTATATCCGTCCGCTTGATGGCCGGACTCAAAATTGCCTTAAAAGGCTGCTCAGCATTTCCGCCAGAGCAGCAGTATGTTCCTCCGCTCGAGGGAGCGCTCAGATTTCCGCTGACCGTGATGACTCCACGAGGGCCTCGCATCTTGAGCTTTAGGTATGCATAATGCGGCACCGCTGAACTTTGCAAACGCTGTTCGGCCCAAGCAGAGCGTGATAGCCGCCGCAAATGGGACTATGTCAAGATTAACTCTTCGCCCGAAATTATCCGAGGATCCGAAGACCACTTCCGCAGTGATCGAGCCCGCATAATTGGCTTCCACACTGGTATGACACCTTTAAAGGTTGTCTTTCTAGGTTTAATCCTTGAGGGTCTATGCCCATCTTGCGATCCGATCCCGATAAAGCAGGTTCAGTTACTACCGCCGCCCATCAGACTCTCGTGAGGTGAAATCCATCGACGATTGGGTCTAAAACCACGCGCGAATCCGCCAAGGCGATAGTTGGTCGGATGGTCTCTTCGATCGAAAGTGATCGGACAAGAGGACCATGGATTGAACTTCGGGCGATCGCTCCATCGCATAGACGCCCCTTAGTGCATGCTTCCGCCCTCTTGGGTATGTGGGTTGCGTGAATCATATTCACTGCTCGCACTTGTGGGGAAACCCTTCGCGTCCTCTATTGTTCGGGCGGTCGGGTCTCTTCCTCGCCGTCGCTGTTTAGCCCCTTGTCATTGTTTTTGGCAATTAACTTGCTCGCCGCTTGAACACCCAGCAAATCTCGCTGGTGTGATTGGCTAGCTGGGTGCCATGTATCCGCATAAGCGGTCGAGTATTCGGTCCAAGTTGGACGGACCCGGAGTGGTTCTTTGAATGGCTTCTTCCACGACCGGTTTAGAGCCCGAATCTGGTGTCGACCGACGATCCTCCTTATCATCGCCAGCACGCGGCATTTATTTTTACTTCGACGTGACTCGCCATTGTTGTCCTTAGTATCCGGACCGCCAGAATTTTTACCGAGGTTGTTGCTGCGAGCTAGCTACTATCCTCTCCGCAGCAAGCGGTCATTAATGATGTGAGGGCTGCCATGGATTTCGCTTTTCCCGTCCCAGTGCCGGGCTAGCCACTCGTCATGATGTTATGTTTGAAGGCTGCAAGGGCCTCTCGTGATCCGCATAATCGACGATTTGGTTTTTTCTTTGTCAAGAACCGTGTCCGTAATTGTCCGCCGATTCGTCCGGGTCTGCTGAATTATGTGGCTGAGGTCATCAAGATCCGTGGCCGCACATAGGTGCCCTAGAAATTGTCGAGGAATGCGGCTTCCGTGTCCTCCCAACACCCAATTGACTCGTGGGCAAGCTGTTAAGCCAATGCCGAGCTAGTCCTTAAGCTTGAGGGAGGTACTTGATGGCATGGAGATTGCCGCCACGGGCCATATGGATGTGAAGGAGATAATCTTTGATCCAAACCGCTGGGTCTGTGCCGTCAGAGGATTTGATGTTTACGGTTTAAACCCTTCAGGGATTTGATGATCCATTACTTTGTCGCTGAAGCATAGCGGTGTGTGGCGCCTATATTGAGCAATATCACGAAGCAGCTCGAGAGCGCGTTGTCGCTGTGTTCGCCCGCCGGGTTATTAGTATCCGCGCGACGGTATTCGTCATGGGTCGTGGCGCCTCGTGATCCATAGATGGATCTGGATTGCCTTGCTTTATCCTCCAATACGCCTCGCAAGTCCGCGCGCTCCCTTGGCTTCAGACTTTTGGAGCGATGCCGGGTACGGCCTTTGTGGAGGGTCTGATGCTCTCCGTCAGCGACCACGCAGGTGGTCGGTCGAATCAGACAGCGCGCTGGTGATGAAGGTATGTACGCTTCTCCTCTAATCGGGGAGCAACTTGCGCCTGGGTAGCTTCGAGGGGCGCTCGAAGTTTATACTTTCGCCGCGAGGACCTCGGTCCATCGATCGGCCAGCAGATCCTCGATCAGCTTGAAGCTGCTGCTTTTTTTCTTTAGGCTATTTGCCGTGGCGATAAGCCCGCGCTTGAAACGCTCTTGTTCGACGGGATCTCGGCACCACTTAATTGGCTGTCGCTGAGGCTTGCCTCGCCTTCGGAGGGAGGTGTATAGTTATAATCCTCGACCTTCGTCTCGCCGCCTCTCATGAGGGCTTGCTTCGATCCTCCCGCGCTAAGTCTTGCTGGAGGGGATTATCTTCGCACTCTCTGGGTATTATTATCGCTCGTGCCGAATCTCCATTCTTGGTATGGCGGCAGATTAGAGCGGCGCCACGACGCCGGGCGCTTGGGCTGCTTTTTAGAAAATCTGCCTCCGCTTCTTCTTCGCCCCCTGGCCTTTTGGGGTGTCCACTATGTATATGTCGATGACGAGGTGGTCTTCAAAGGCCCTCAGTAGGCGCTGGTTCTCGCTCATCTCCGCATCGCCGCCCATAGCATCGATGTCTTCGAGTCGTAGTCTAGCATGTCGGTAAGATCATCGAGAGTGGCTACAAAGTGGGTGGTGGGTGGGCTCAATTTCTTCGTCGTCTCAGATCTCAACCATCCTCGCCATAGTCCGCCAGACTCTCCGATAACGAGAGATGCTTTAGTGAATTTAGGATGTCGCCAAAGGGCGCAGTATTGAAGATGTCCATGGCGGTGAATTCCATAACCGCGCCCAATCCGATTCGATTGGTAGGGCGTGGAGGTCCGAGTCCGCAAGGGGTCCGCACCTTGGAATCACGAGCCACGAGGGACAAGATTAGTGTTCGCCCCATCGCTGCGGAAGTTGAAGCCCCAAGGTGGTGTCCATCCACCGATCCTCGATCCGGGCGATCGCTCAGACTAAGGGCCAAGCGGATTCGTAGCGCTACCAAGGCACTATTCGGCGGCAGAGCTAGATCGTGACCATCGCAACAGTGCAGCGCGCTTGGCTTTGGCTCGAGCCCGCCGAAGATCGAGTCCCCGCGGGCATCGGCTGTGAAGTTTAGGCTTCCAAACCTGACCTGATGGCCAGGGGCATAGCTTTCGATCTGCTCCAGATGGCCAAGTGAATTAGCCCGCAGTGCGAAGCCGCCGAATACGAAGATCTGTCCGGGGAGAAAAGTCTCACCCTGGACACAGAGGAACTCTCAATGAAAGCACCAATGTCGGTGTCAAAACCGGCGGATCTCGGGTAGGGGGTCCCGAACTGTGCGTCTAGGCGGATGGTAACAGGAGACAAGGGACACGATGTTTTACCCAGGTTCGGGCCTCTCGACGGAGGTAAAACCCCACGCCCCGCTTGATTAATATTGATGATATGGGTAGTACAAGAGTGGATCTACCACGAGATCAAGGAGGCTAAACCCTAAAGCTAGCCTATGGTATGATTGTTGTAATGTATGTTTTGTCCTATAGACTAAAGCCCTCCGTTTATATAGACATCGGAGGAGGCTAGGGCTACACAGTAGTCGGTTACAATGGTAGGATATCTACATATCCAGATTGCAAGCTTGCCTTCTACGCCAAGGAAAGTCCCATCCGGACACGGACGGAGTCTTCAATCTTGTATCTTCAGAGTCTTGGAGTCCGTGACGATGATAGTCGGCTGTCCGGACACCCCTAGTCCAGACTCCCTGGCTATTCCCAATAATGTGTTTTTGGAACACATCCATACACCATCAGTTCAAGAGGATCCTTTCACCAAAGAATCTCCACAGCCTAAAAAGTGTCACAGATCCGATCAAGTTGAAGTTCCAGCCAGGTCGATTTGATCATGGAAGTTTTGGTCATCACTCCCGATTGGACAGAGCTGTACATTGCGTATATCCTAAGGAAAGAGCTCCGAGAGGATGAAGAAGAGGCTCGACAGATCGTCCATCCCAAAGCCTTTACCGTAATAAAGGGACAGTTGTACAGAGCAAGCGCGACCGAGTCGGTCGAAATGTATAACACCGTAAGAAGGTCGGATAATCCTTGAC
Organism: Aegilops speltoides; assembly: GCA_021437245.1. Classification (NCBI taxonomy): domain Eukaryota; kingdom Viridiplantae; phylum Streptophyta; class Magnoliopsida; order Poales; family Poaceae; genus Aegilops; species Aegilops speltoides. The sequence goes on along the minus strand of CM038145.1, from coordinate 384,851,073 downwards.
GATATCCACTGGGACCTGTGGTTATTGCGCGCCCTCTCGGACCATTGTGGCTAAAGCATACCGAGCGGGATTTTACTGGCCAAGAGCAAATGAAATGGCAAAGGAAATAGTCGACAAGTGTGAAGGGTGTCAGTTTTATTCCAATCTATTGCACAAACCCGCCTCAGCCTTGAAGACCATTCCACTCGTATGGCCCTTCGCTGTTTGGGGGTTAGATATGGTTGGACCACTGAGAATTGGCAGGAGCGGCTTCACTCACTTGCTAGTAGCAGTCGACAAGTTTACCAAATGGATTGAAGCTAAGCCTATCAAAACTGATGCCGCATTGCTATCGCCTTCATCGAGAGTTGGTATTCGATATGGAGTTCCGCAGATAGCATCATCAATCGATAATGGGTCAAACTTCGATTCCGACGAATTCAGAGCCTTTTGCGCCTATCAAGGCACACGAAGTCGACTATGCTTCAATCGCCACCCCCAAATGAATGGACAAGCTGTAACGAGCAAATGGTCTAATTCTCAAAGGATCGAAACCCCGATCGATGCGCGATTCAAACACGCAGCAAGCGAGCGATGGGCTCGCATTTAACTTCCGCCATTCTTTGGGGATTAAGGACCACTCCTAATCGGTCGATCGAGAACTCCGCTCTTCCCGGTCTATGGAGCTGAAGCAGTCCCGCCGAAAGTGACTCTGCTTCACAATGCACCACGAGTCGAGCTCTACATCAAGATGAAGCAGAGCAAGCCCGCAGACGCAATGACCTTCTAGGAGAAGAAAGAGAGATGGCTATGATCCGATCGACTATCTATCAACAGGATTTGCGTCAATTCCATGCCAGAAACGTGAAGAGTCGAGCCTTCCAAGAAGGAGATTTGGTTCTCCGAGTCGGTCAGCAGAAGCCACACAAGCTTGCTCCTACTTGGGAAGGCCCCTTCATCGTCACCAAAGTCCTCCACAATGGATCGTACCGTCTTTACAATGTCGATCGCCAGATTGACGAGCCACGAGCTTGGAACGCGGAGCTGCTCCGCCCCATTTATACTTAAGTATTCACTCGGATGAGGTGTAATAAAAGTACTTTTGTAGTTTATCAAAGACAAAAGTGTTATAATTTTCCCAGTGATTGTTGTTACTTTTGTTCACATAAAGCAGTCCCTCAAAGGTGGCTTAGCTGCGAACTGCTTTACCTAAGTTTGTAAAAAAATCCTGCCGAGTGGTGAGCCAGCCTCCCACCGGGGCTTAGCTGCGAATCCGCTTTGCCTAAGTTTAAGAAAAAATCTATCGAGTGGTGAGCCGCCTCCCACTGGAGGCTTAGCTGCAGTCCAAGTACTCGCCTAAGTGTTTAAAATCCCACCGAGTGGTGAGCCAGCCTCCCACTCGGGGGCTTAGCTGCAGTCCAAGTACTCGCCTAAGTGTCTGAAATCCTACCGAGTGGTGAGCCATTCTCTCACTCGGAGACTTAGCTGCAGTCGAAGTACTCGCCTAAATGTTTGAAATCCCACCGAGTGGTTAGCCAGCCTCTCACTCGGAGGCTTAGCTGCAGTCCAAGACTACCTAAGTATTTAATACAATGTGTGCTCTGCAAGGACGGCAAGGCGCAGGTCGACTGCTACCTTCTCCTTCCGAGCTACACCACAAATACAATGTGCGCTCTGCAAGGACGGCGAGGCGCATGTCGACTGCTACCTTCTCCTTCCGAGCTACGCCACAAATAAAACGTGCGCTCTGCAAGGACGACGAGGTGCAGGACGACTGCCACCTTCTCCTTCGGAGCTACGCCACAAAAAACCCTACCGAGTGGAGAGCAAACCTCCCACTCGGGGGCTTAGCTGCAGTCCAAGACTGCCAAGTATCTGAAAATCCTACTAAGTGGAGAGCAACCTGCCACTGGAGGCTTAGCTGCAGCCTGCTCGCCTAAGTATTTGAAAACCCCACCGAGTGGAGAGCAAATCTCTCACCAGGGGGCTTAGCTGCAGTCCAAGATCGCCTAAGTATCTCAAAATCCCACCGAGTGGAGAGCAACCTCCCACGGAGGCTTAGCTGCAATCCAAAGGTTTCGCCAAGTATTTGAAATCAGACCGAGTGGAGAGCAATCTCCCACTCTGGGGCTTAGCTGCGTCTAGTGCCTACCTAAGTATTTGAAAATCCTACCGAGTGGAGAGCAATCCTCCCACTGGGGCTTAGCTGCAGCCTAGTGCTCACCTAAGTACTTAATCTATTTCGCTTCTGCAAGGATGACAAGGTGCAGGTCGCCTTTCTCCCTATGAGCTACGCCACAAATACAATGTGCACTCCATCCTGATCCGTGAGGTATGCGGTGTCGATCGCCATCCGTGCTCCATCCCTACCGCAAAGTGGGAAGTGCAGTCGATCGGATTTTCCACCTCGTAGCTGCATCTCAAGCGCTGAAGTGTATTTCGAGTGAAAGACAAAATTTGCTCGAAGGCAAGTGCAAGCATATTTAATGATAAGCCAGCTCCAGATAACGTCCTATGGATTCGAAAGTGCTCAGGCGTCAAGCCTGTAAAAGTTTATCGGTTACAAAACCACTCGGCATTCTGAGGCAAATTTAAGACAAAGCATAGAAGTTTTTTACTCCTCAGGTGGAGGACTGGAGGGCGCAAAGACCTGGTCCAGGTCGATTCCGTCAGCAATTCGAGTGGTAGCAGCAATGAAGGTCTCCATAAAAGATTGGAAGTCATGCTTCTTGGTATTGGCCACCCTGATGGACGCCAGCTTGTCCTCTCAAGATCCTTACATAAGGAACACGCATCAGGACAGAGCAACATCAGCACCACACCTGGCGGAAGACTTTTTCCATTCCTGCACTCGACCTGGAACGTCATTCAGTCGAGTCATTAAAGACTCGAGGTCATTTTGAAGCATCTCTCTTGGCCAGAGTGTCGTGTCGATTCGCGACATCGCGACCTTCAGTCGAGCAAGGTAGTCCACCACACCAGCAACGCGAGACTCTAGTCGGAACATGTTCATAGCAGCATCGTCCTTCATAGGAGAGTTAATGGGGTCCATGTTTGTCTCCAGTCGACTGGTCTCCTCCTCGAAGTTTTGACAGAATTCTGTAAGCATAGTTTGAATTTAAGCCAACAGTTCTACGATGAGTTGATGATAACGAGTTAGTCGGATAAAAAACATTACCTTCAAGCATGAGGAATAACTTCTTGGTGAGCCCTTCCAGATAAGCCTCCAGATCATTCTTCTTCCCCATTAGTTCGCTAGCCTTGTCACTCAGAGCTACCTTGTCATTCTTCAGACGGCTGACCTCCTTGTTGGCCGCGTCGAGAGCAGCTTTCAGATTAGTATTCTCCTTCAAGTTTACTGACTGAAGCCAGCTTTTCTTCTCATGAGCTTTGTCTTGTCCGAACCGCTACCTCGGGCGAGGTCAAGGTCCTTTTTCTTAGAGCCTCCTTCAGCTTATCTCAGAAGTGACAATGAGATCGTAATCAGGAATGGACAAAAAATAAAGGCAATCGTTAAGATTCTCACCAAACATACCTTTTGCTTCCTCCTTCGCCTCGTGAAGTTCTCCTGACAAGCTTCAAGTCAAGTTCGAGCTTGATATGTTTGTTCTCCACTCAGTATAGCGAGCCACAAGCTCGCAAGATTTCTCGCGAAGGTCACCGACAGACATCAAAGATAGGTCACTTCCGAGTGACTAAGAGAAAAAATTGTAGCATTTCTAAGGCTACAGCCGAATCAAAATATTCAACAATAGTCTCGGGGACTACACCCAGTGGGTGCACTCAGCATGCCCCCACTGGTTCTACCGACTCGGTTCGATCAGTCGACCAAAAAGACAAAAAGGTTATGATCCTAAACCATAGCTAACTGCCAGCAGTCAGCCACAGTATAATCACAAAAAAAGAAATGTTCTTCAGACCTTAGTCAACTGCAAGCAGTCGACCATGGTCTCGGGGACTACACCCAATGGGTGCACTCAGCGTGCCCCCACTGGTTCCAATATTCCATTCACTGCACTCGAGGAGAAGTTAGAGTGAACAAATTCAAAGTATAAAGATTATAGTCGATCGCCGCAGGATCCACCATAGTCTCGGGATTACACCTGGGTGCACTTAGCGTGCCCCCAATCGAGGAATCCTCGACTAGGGGTGTCCGGACAGCCGGACTATCAATATCCGCCGGACTCCTGTGACTACTAAGATACAAGATTGAAGACTCCTACCATGTCCGGATGGTACTTTCCTTGGCGTGGAAGGCAAGCTTGGCAACACGAATATGTAGATCTCCTACCATTGTAACCGACTCTGTAACCCTAGCCCTCTCCGTGTCTATATAAATCGGAGGGCCTTAGTCCATAGGACTAATATACATCTCAACAATCATACCATAGGCTAGCTTCTAGGTTTAGCCTCCTTGATCTCGTGGTAGATCTACTCTTGTACTACCCATATCATCAATATTAATCAAGCAGACGTAGGTTTTACCTCCATCGAGAGGGCCCAACTCGGTAAAAACATTGTGTCCTCGCTCTTGTTACCATCCGCCTAGACGCACAGCCGGGACCCCTACCCGAGAT